>CM055208.1:7873500-8510167 GCA_029224185.1 Karalla daura
AATAATTAGCTTTCCCTGTCGCCGGTTCCCTCTTTTGTAATGTAAAGTGTCTGAGCACCTCTGAGAGAAGGGTACAGCGCTGCCTCTGTAAACATCATTTCCTCCGTTGCTCACGTCCCCGGGACATCCACTGTCTCTCCTGCATAAAAAGCAAACTGCATCTTCAATAAATCCAATTATGGCAAAAGTTCGATCAGCTGATCCCGAGCTCGCTGAATAACCTATGCATCTCATTCCCACAGAGGGAAATACTGACGACGGCTGCAGTAACTGTGAGGCAGATTAGCTGCTTGTTGCCACTGGGTAATTACAGCCAAATGCAGATAATGCTAATTTGCTAATCCTTTCTGACACATACTCAATCGACAACAATACAGATAATATAAACAATATGTTTAATGTTTCACCTCATCAACTTTACAGATTTTTGCAAACAACTGCTTACTCTGAGTTTGATGCCAGCAGCGCGATCCAAACAAGCTCCGACAGGAGCAACAGAGGCTGGAAGTTGAGAAAGGCTTCAAAAAAAAAAAAAGCGCTATTTTGATAATTCCACAGGTAAACAGGTTGAATGGTACCAATTACCATTTAGTAAAAATTGCAACAGTTGTTACAGCTTGGCCTCAGGAACACCTTGTAAAGCACTAAACAGTAAATGCAGTAAATTATCACATTCAGATTTTGAATGTGAGGTTTTGGTTTTAGCCATTTGAACAAAAACTGCACACCTGTTAACAGATCTAAATCGTACATTCATACGGTATATAATTCACAATAAGAAATGTATTTTTCAAATTCACACCACTGTGATCATCATTATCTAATGTTGTGCTGTGTGTTTGTATATGCTGCATCATTTTATGATGCTAAATCGATGCGTGTAAGGGATGTACCGAGAGGATGTGACATTGAAGTATTAATTATTCCGCTAATCCTGCTCTGAAATTGGATTTCTCAGCCGAGAATGGGTATTGACAGCAAATGAATTAAAGTACCTGTCTTAAAGTCAAACTGAAAACCTTGTACTTGCCTAACAAATTTGCTCACTGCTTCTTTTTTTTTTACCTCAAGGCATTGAAAAGTCCTATAGATGTTTTCCAATTTTCCTCACCACGCTCAGTTACCAATCATCCACACAGTGCAACACATAACTCACATTGCACCGCTGCTTGCTGTTTTATTTTCATTTTATTTATTTATTTATTTATTTATTTATTTTTACATAACTGCTTGTTTTTCTGTTCTCTTCTGCTGCATTTTCCTTGTTTTGTGTCTGTGTAAATGGATTATGCAGTGCCTCTTCCATTAGATCTAATACTAGTTTATTTTGTTGATATTATTTTACCATCCATGCTGTTTCATTCTCTATGAGCCCTTTCAATTCATTTAGGGCTTATAAACTTCCATCACCTCCACAGTTTACAGTCTAGACTACACTAATTAGATACTGGGTATAGAATGAGGCTGCTCATCATAGTCGGAGGTTTCGCCCACAGCGCTACTGATTCTCCCTTTAAAGAAAGCCCTGCAGGCTTTAATGATGTAAAATCTGTGGTCCAAAAAAGCATATATCAACTTTTCCTTTCTGTGGAAACAGTTTTCTGCTTACATTTTTAATTGATATACCCTGTCTATGCAGTATATATCCAATTCCCATTCAGTGGTCATCCAACTAAACAAAAGACAGACCTCTCTATATGTACATGATGCATAGGACTGTGTTTTGTATGGATGTGAAACTGTTGTATTTTTAGTGCCTGGCAACTTTTGTCACATAAAATGTGACTTTGAACTACCACCACGTTCACAGGACATTCATTTTATAAAGCAGACTTTTATGGCCGCAATCTGTCTCCCCGTGGCGTAGAGCTACACTCAGTTGTTCTTTTCTCAAATTTGGGATTAACGTGAGGACCTAGCAAAATGGAGTTTTATTCAATGTCCTGTGAAATTAGCCAGTCACTGTCACAGTCATCTCAGTCTGCCTGAGATTGCAGAGGAAACGGGCTCAGCTCTCTCACAGTGATGTGAACGATGACGTTGCAGTCGGGATTTTCAGCCCGTGATTCATATTTTCTTTGATATGGCAGCGAAAGGACTCGTGTCACCTGTTACAGAATTTCTGTATGTCTAATACTCTGCTCGAGCGCTTTGATGAATTCTGCCATAGTTTCTAAAATCCTGCCAGGGCTTGTTAGAAATTGTGACGGCGACTGTGCCGGTGGTGCTAGAGAGTGAGGCACTATAAAATAGATCAGTAATCAAGAACATAGAGAACTGCATGATCGAGAACTGCATGAACAAAACCATAACGTGACAGTATTTCTCAGTGTTTCAGTCTGTACCCTAAACATAAAGGTGGTACAATTTTATACCCGAGAAGATGAATATATACAGCCGGGGTCACTAATTACCAGACTGTGGTCCAGGTCTGGACCCAGACGCCATCCTCCGGCCCTATACTTAACACTTCATTGAGTCCCATTCAATTCGACATAGTGTAGGTTTTAACCTTTACCTTCATCACAGGCATTCAGCACAAGCACTGTGTGTACCCTGACTGGTGAGTTACATCTCTGCAACACAAGTGCGAGAGAGGTAACGTGAGAAGGATGAGAGAGTCAAAGTCGGCGAGTATACAATAAAAACAGCTTTAGATCAGCCACAAACTCCTATATATTTATCCTTCCCGCACCGAGCAGCTGTGTCTCGTATATTCTGAGATGGCAACACAAGTAAAAGCAAAAGCACCACTACGACATGGACCATAGCTACATAACTACATCTGAGAAACATTTCTCAGTAAAATGCAAAACGAGGCCGCACAAAGTAACCGATCAGAAAACCAAACTAAATTTTATCGGTCCACTGGGACTTTAACTGCTCCGAAAGTCTCATTATTTACAATTTTCAGGTCAATGTAAAACGTTACAGATGTTCAAGTACTGAGGCTGTGACGGGAAGCAGAGAAACTCAAGCTCCACTTTATGTTTGTGTGTGTGTGTGTGTGTGTGTGTGTGTGTGTGTGTGTGTGTGTGTGTGTGTGTGTGTGTGTGTGTGTGTGTGGAGGTGTGTCTATACTGTCTATATGTGCATACCTTTACATCACACAGTTTTCTCTCTCTCTCTCTCTCTCTATGGGTTGTAATTAAATGCCACCGGCATAGTATGCTACACAGTAATTGGTGGCACAGCTATGGAGAAATATTAACATAATTAAAAGATATGATTTGTTAGAAAGGCACCATAAAGAGGGCCGTTATTATTTAAGGTGATGGAACGGTATACCTCTTGATGTATTTATGGTCCCTACATCCCACTGCTTCATGTATCAGATGCTGTGGTTGTAAAATAGAGATAGTATTCTGCATCAAAGACCTGTCTCCTCCAGTCATTATAATGCTATGCTTTTGGTGAAGGCCAGCCACTTGAGCACTCATCTCAGTGTGTGACATCAGTTAGCCTTGCAGAATTCATGTCTCAGCGATTCATTTTTTTCTGAAAGGACCACTCATAGGTGTTCAGCAACGACTGGCTGTCATGACAAAGGCAGAGCTTCGTCAACGATTGGGAAGAGGTCGCAGTGTAGACAACAAAGTGCTATAACTTTAGGTTTCAAATTTTCATTTCTCATAGACACAAAAACCACTCTGTGTGTTTGACCTTTCATCTTTTCAGACTCCCTTTTTTTCTTGTCTTATGGTACGTCACCTGTTTTTTCTCCTTTGATAGTCATCATATTTTCTATGACCATGAACTGATCCATCATCCCAGACTCCAAAAACATACATGGAGGTTGATTGGAGGTTCTAAATTGACCCTGGTGTGAGTGACAAAATGAATGGTGTGTGTTCATGCCCTGCAATTGAAAGGTGATGAATGGGTGGATAGATGGATGGGTGGATGGTAGGAAGGATGGTAGAGTGGATGGATGGATGACCTAACCCAGACATTTTTCTTCTCACGTGTCCCCCTACAGTGTTTGGATCTTTTGGGGTGTACAATTTAGATTGTACAAAATATTAGTTTCATCAATCGTAAAATGGATGCAAATGAAAATCTGAGTTACAACAATATCAACAGAGGTATCATTTGGCAATATCCCCCCAACATGCAACAAGTTTATCGAGGCATTTTTATCTTTGACAGGAACAGAATCCCAGTAAATTGCACTGCAAAGTCTTGTCGTCTTGATAGCTTTTGTTCCTGTGCATCTCTCTTTTTTTGCCTCCTCTGGCTGAGATTAATTGCTCCCACACCCAGCAGTGACAACAGCGTTTATGGTGGGAGGAGTACGGATATGGGATGCCTGTATTTCAGCTCCTCTCCCTCTCCTGCTTTTTCTTATTCTCTCTTTCTCTGTGCCCCCCCCAACCCCGCCCTCCTCCCCCCCACCCCTCTTATTTACCACTTTGCTGTGATTCACCGGAGGAAACACAGGGTGGGAGCTTGTAAAGAGAATATGGTAGATATGGCACTACAGGCGACTGCCTGCAAGGGTAGAGGAGAGGCGATGTCTCAATTTATGACTCACCTCCCACATTTTTCTTAAATTCATCACCCAGCTACCACCTGCTGCCCTTATGCCACCACTGATGCCTTTGTCACCCACGCGTGTATGCTGTAATAATCTAGAGAGACGGTGATCTGCCAGCATCGCTGTGTTCTTACCACGCAGTACGGAGCGTATTGTAGATGCATATGTTTTAGGTTTTTTTTTTTTTAACTTCCACCCTCTCTCTGTAAATGTTTCAAATAAACACCGAAAGGTGATAAAGCCGTCTGTATTTTCCGGATTTTCCGAACTGTGACATTGACCTCATCTTTTTAACGAGAATGAAACGGGACTGTCATCGTATGGACACAATGGACAGAGAGTGTGAGCCACTGTTAATAATTCATCCTCCTTCTCCACGTGTGAGACTCCATCTGAGACACAGAGAGGTGTCTTTGGACCTGAATAGGCTTTATTCTCAGCTGAATTAATTCACCTTGTGCATTGTCCTGTTTTGCGGTTCCTGAGAGGGACTTGGGAGGGATGAGCGCTCTAAGATGCTTTAAGAATTCAATGCCCTTCGACATTGAGGTACTAGCATAATGTCCTGAGTTGCTATTGAATTTTGTGATGACTTAATAGACAAGACCATAACTCGATTGACCCTCGCTGACTGTGACATGGCTCAAACCATGGCTCAAACCATAATAGTCATAAGGTCTAAGATTATAACAATGAGCAACAACCTCGAATAGAAAGACGGGATCTATCAAGAGTATCTATCAAAAAAAGTCCATGAAATAACATGAAGGTAAGATGTGTGATGATAATAAAACCAGATAAGACATTTTGAAAGTGACTTTGTGCCAACATCAATTACATACAGTTTTAAAAGGTGACACTGAATCCACTCTCTGTCTCAGATCTTCAGGCAGGCTCTGGCAGACGTACATGATGCGCTTTAGGAGAGATCTCTAATTATAACAAAACAGAGGCCAAAAACGCAGCAGATGTTAAATTTTAGCTTTTGTTCAGATCTTTTGGATCTGTTGATCTACGTTTTGTTCGACCTGAAAACATGATATTGTTTTGGTCATAGCCCTGAAAATACTGGATTACTACACTATGAGATGATGTAAAAGAGAGTGTGACCTTCTCAAAATCGAGCCAAGAGAGAAAAGACCTAGTTTTTGAGATGCTCTTCCATTGCTAAAAACAAGATTAAATGATTTTTTTTTCTTCTTTAAACCTGTTTTTCCAAATGAAAGGTCACAGTCGTATATTACACAAAGCTTTCTGGCTGCAGGCCTGACATTTTTACTAAGCCAAGATGTTTTTGTAAAATTGAGACAGTCTCTGTAAGAACAAAAAGCACAATTTCAGTCTTTCAGGTTTGGGATGTCCAGCAATTTGTTTACAGTCATTAAGATAATAAAAAATTGATGAGAAAATTGGCTACTTCACTTTAATGAGATGGTGGTATTCAATGTAGCGTAAACAAATTGCCCAGAGAACAAAATCAGACCGACAATTGTGCCTTGAGGGACGCCAAAAGTCAGAGCCTGCTATTATCTTTGATTCAGTGAGCTTGTTAAACGTACTGATTATTATGAACAATGTTCTCTGCGGTTTTCAGTAAAACAATTAAAATAATCACAGCCCTACCTATTCATATTGTTAACAAAAATAATTAGTACATACAATAAGTCAACTGACAGACTGAAATTGTAACATGGAAAAAGCTGGTTCCAGGTTCTTGTGCATTATATGATCTCGACGTAGTTATCGTCGAGTTTAGAAAATCTTTGGCTCCCAGAGCTTTTTTCCATATACATCTTTTGACATTTCAGACCAAATATTTCATAAACAAACTTTTTGGCAGGCTAATCTGTAATGAGAAAAATTGCAGCCATTCCTCAAGATAACTGCAAAAAACAATAAATCCAAGCAATGTTTGTTTTCCTGATAAATGACAATTAATTGATTGCGAAAGTTGGGAAATCTTTGAATAAACAATCATTTCAGCCTTTGTGACAAATGAACCAGTACTCCTTACTCAGAATATGAATATGGCTCATGTTTGCATTCACCATTCACTGTGTCTATGATGCGAGTCAGTCCCCGGGATTTGCAAGCAGATTCAATAATGTGAGAGCAAAGTGCTCGTGGTGCTGTCATTTATCAGAAGCAAAGAGCAGGATGAGAGGCAATTCCGCTTCTTTCCCACCTGATGTTGTCTCTCAGGACCGCAATTTTGGTAGATAAGTGTCCTTATCCTTGGCTGATACGGGACCCACCTTGAGAAAAATCCCTCACATTCTATTATGCCTCTGCCTTGCAGACAACACCCAGAGTCACAGTTACTACAGACATCCATCATATGTCCCTGGACACAAATGCAGAGATGATAAACCAAGCCTCCTCCATGACCATTCATCTCTCCCTCCACTTCTCCACTCTGCTCTGATCCCATATAAAGCAGGATGCCCTGAATAACAAATCTCTTTGACAACACTCCCCAACTCTTCCCTCTCTCTGCCTCCAAAAACACAAATAAGTTTGAATCTTCAGGGGGAAATAGGTTTCAGTTTTACGTTTATTACAAAAGATATGGGCCACTCGGTTTGTTTATGAGAAGGGAATAAAAGCACGTCACTTTTTAATGCTTTTGTCAAAGACACAAGCTATTCCCAAATTGATGCTGTGCCTCAAAAAAACATTTACTTATACTTTGCAGATGAAGCTCATTTCTGATCACAAATTCACTAAGGGCACGGAAATCCTGCCAGGCAGCCACATTAAGCCAGTGAATGTTTCACTGCTGTTTACCACCACCTCCCTGCCTCCACCCATACCCACCCATCACCCACCAGCCCCCAACCCGACCCGCTTTCAACCCCCAGCGGCATTCTTCTATTCAGCTGATGAAAGAGATTGCCTGGGTCTTGCGCTAATGAATCGGCATTATTATTAAATGATGTTTGTAAATTATGACCCAGTTTGCTCCCAATGAATGGCACAGAAACTCAAAACCCACATCGTCAATTAGGAGTTCGCAGCCACTCAGAGCAGATAGCCCCGGAGTTGAACTGGATCTTTGGGAAGCACGTTGGAGTTTGGGAATTCCATTCACAGCTCACTGGCGCTGCCCTGTGGTCGAAATAGAGACACAAAGTAGTTTTTTTTTTTCCCACCCTTGAATAAATCATATCCCTGTAGAAATGCAACATGATCCTTATTTTATTGTGTCTGGAAGTGATTTTGACGGTAAAACAGGTAATAAAATTGAAGGTTATTGTGAGTAAAATACTTTACAAGCAATGTAACTGTGTGGAAATCAAATATCATGATGAGATTTAGTTGGCCAGAGTATCTAAAGGCAAGTATTAACACTCTTCAAATACGTGCCTGAAATCCTAATAGTGAGTCCTTCATTAGGACTGGTTTTGTGTCCTGTCCTCAGCCACAAGGGGGAAGAAGAAGCGTGGAACAGATGCAAGCTTCTCATCTCTCACTGATCAAATATTTCCTTTTCATTCGAAATTCTGCTTTGTTGTTAATGATGTTGACAACAACTTCAGTCAATTTTTGATAATTCTGACGAATGAGCATTTGACAGAGGCAATAAGTAAATGTTAATCAGCCTCTTGATCCGAAACGGGTCTCAGAAGCATATTTTTTAAATGTCTTCCCTGGAACAAGTTGATTGCTTTGCGCAGTAGAGACGGAGCACTCTGCTCACGCAGCACATCTGCTAAAGGTCACTGTCACAGTGACACCTTGTGGAGGTAAACTGACATCAGCAGCAGATTTAAATCCGACTTCATCCAAAATGTATCAGCAAACACTTCAGTGTATTCTGATGAGTCACAGTGGAGTCTTGGCTGTTTCATTTTAGATGATGAGAACAAAGGGGATCTTGACTGATCAATCACAGAAAGTAACACTTGTTTACTATGAAAATGTACCTCTTGTAAGACTTGCATTTGTGGTGAACAGCTGAAGCTCTGTACATGCACACAGTGGCAGCTTCGGGTGGCCATTTTTACGGTTTTTAACTTGCACGAGCCTCTACCTGTGTCCTGCCACTTTCCCGCCCTCTGCTTGGACAGCTGTGTTGACAATTTGCAATAACAAGTGCAGGGTTTACCTGCTGTATGGCACAGCCCAACATTCCTGTGTTGTCGAAAATACTCTAAGCTGCAAGTACAGAACAAGAGTTTAAGGTTGCATGGTCAAGCACAAATCTCTTGAAACGGTTTCATTTCACTGGGGTACTTCATCAGATTAATGCAAAAACAATGAAATGAACCGCAGTCCATCTCAAATGGATCAAAGCATGTTCTGGATTCATCTGGTTCAACACTGGTGATGAAGTGAGGGTCCGTCTGGGCTTCACTGGGCTTTATATAAATCAGTTTGATATCTATGAGGCAACGGGGACCTGTATGAGACTCCGTATGAGTCTCCCATGTGTCAAAACAACATCAGCACCATTAACTGACTTTATAGATCCTGAACGTCATCCATCCTGTGTGTGTAAAGCAATGAAAACTGCTAAAGGCAGAATACTTGTCATAGACACTTAACGACACAGAATAATGGTTTTTTGTCTCTGTCTTGACTGGATTTCAGACACAGCAAACTTCTTGTGAGTCAGGGTTTAGTCTTTATTTTTCCATGATTGCCAACATGCCTGACCTCCCTCTCCAAACTATACTGACCAGATGTCTGTCCCACACAGCAGTCGGGCTGCAGTGTTTCCTGACATTGTCTGTAATTGTTCACAGAGCTGGGCTTCAGACATAAGTTCTCACTAATTACTCTGTAGGATGAAGTCACAATTTTTAGTGCAGGCTGGTTTTACTTAAAGAAATTATTTAAAAGACTCTCCTTGGCCTCTCCCCAAATCCCTTCAATGGTGTTTCTCTATAGTTTTGGATTTGCCTCATTTAAATTCCACTGTATTTCATCACATAGTGGTAATAACACCATTCAATTTAGCTTTTAGCTTTATTTTCCATCCTTGCCAGGGATATAATGGAAGAAAAAAATTCACTTAATGCCCACTTTTTGTGGTACAACCCTGCAATTTGACAGGGCTGGATTACAGCACATCTCTGTAAATAGCAGTCAGGAAAATATCCGTAATTTCAGACCCATTATTATTTACTTTATGCCGCTTAAAGCATCTCAAGTGAAATTATATTATGAGACGACGCTTCCTTATCAGAGGATCCCCACTGTTGCCGCCGCTTTTGTCATATTTGACTTTCACTCAGAGGTCTGCGCCTCTGTGAACCGACACAGCCTCCTCTGAATTTCACAGCTTTGTCAAATCCAGACGTTTGCAGGAATGGAGGCGGAGGGGTTGGGTGGAGGTGGAGGCGGTCGGGGTCACATTCCAGAGCCGCTGAGGCTGGAAGGAAATGATGTCACCCTTGTCCAGACTACCGTGACTCATTAGTTTTAGACGGTGATTTAATATTGCTCTACATTTGGACCCCGGGCTGTTACAACTGTCTTGGCAGTTCCAGAGTAACTCTAGGAGGAAAAACACCTTGGCCATTTTGTTTCGCTCCATCAGCATGCATTTCTATGTTTTTCTCTGCAAAAAATAGGAGCAAGGGTTTTGATCACACTTTCCAAGGGTGCAAAAAACAAACTGACTTCTCTTCCTCTCTCTCCTCATGTCCTATAGCTCTCTTATAAAGTACATTTCAGTGCCTTGTTAGCAAGCTGTAAATTTTTACTCCTTGTGATGTAGCCCTCCCTGCAACACTCAACTGTGGCACATGAATTGGATTTATTATATGCAGCTTTGCTGATTTTGGTGGTTTGGCACAGGTGGCCGTCACGCATGACGTAAATGTTTTTCATTCCATCATGGCTCACTAGAGAGCCATTACAGATCATTACCGCTCATGTACATATAATTTTTTAAATCTCAAGATATTTGCATTGTGAGTCGTGCATTTGTCGAGTAGCCAGGTATATAAACGTCCCAGTTAACTTAATTCAAGCTTGTATCGACTTCCTGTCACATATTTTCATTTCTATTCAGCACAATGGGAAATGAGAGCAGATAGAGCAGTGAACCAGTAAACCTACACATCACAGTGTGCATGTACCAAATTCCCTCAAGTGTGGAGGTAGACTGTGAGCTTTCAGTAGCAGAATCAGCAGTTTGTGGGTGGGACAGAAGGCAATCAACAAACCCAGCTCTGGGTGGCCATATGTGTATGTTTGAGTGGCTTCCTGTGCAAGTGAAAATTATAGGAAAACTTGTGCGAATATGCACATAGGCAAACAGACAGTAACCACTGATTGACCCTGGTTATTTCAGCCTGCTGCCTACATCAAATGAGTGGCTTGAAATACTCATGTGTGCATGAGTGGATGAGGGCAGTGTGGCGTGTGGTGCAGTGTTCAGAACATTCTTGAAGGTTATCATGCATGTAGGAAACCTACATTATACTAATTGATATTTTAAGTCTAGATTTCTATGAAATGATTATAAAGCTGCTAACATGGTGGGTCAGTGAATAGCACTGTTGCTTCATAACAAGAAGGTAAGCATGTCCCTTTCTGTGTGTAGATTGCATGATTTCTCTGTGTATATAAGACTTTTTTTCCCAGATATTTCGGGTTCCCCCACAGTCCAAACACATGCATCAAGAGCAGAGGAAAACGGGACTAATGCCTGACAACTGTCACTGGAGCAGAGGAGGCAAGATCAGGTTCTATGAACTAACAACTGGGGCAGAGGAATCAATCATCCAGCCATAAATCATCCAATCATCATTGCCATCACCAGGGCCAACGACCCAAATGACCCACTCTACCATTTGCTAGAGTAAGTAAAGTACTTGGTAACCCCTAGGAATCTTTTTAAAGTAGCGCCTTGATTCTGGCCGGGCCTCCGGGAGAAGTTAAGATGCCCAGTTTAACTTCCATAATCGCCTGATTGTCAAGTTTCCGATGGTACTTGAAGGTACCTGATGGTACTCTATGATCCAGTCCTGTCTATTTTCTGTGTCAGCAGGAAATCAGTACAACCCTGAGACTCCTTGCAACCAAGATAACTACACACCCAACCAAATACTAAGTACAAGCTTAAGCTAACCTACACCCTAACCAACTAACTGATGGACTGGCCCTTCGGGTCTGCATGTTCTCTCTGTGCTTGCATGGGACTTTACTCTCATTGTCTATAAACATGCATATTTAGGCCAAGTGGAGACTCTCCATTACCCATAGATGTAAGTGTGAGAGTGAATGATGTGTGTAAGTGTGTTCTTTGCAGTGGACTGGTGACCTGTCCAAAGTATATTGCCTGCCTCCACCCTGTGTGAGCAGGAGATATGCTCCAACAGACCCCAGCAGCATCATTAAATGGTTAAGACAATATTTGGGTGGATGGATTTTAGGGGGTAATTGTTCCAATGGCAGTTGTTTCAGATCCCCTTCCAGGGGGTACTGGAAGGGGTTCATCACCTGTCGCTCTGTCAGAGACCTATTCCTGAGCAGAAGTTATGAGTTTCCCATGTAGAAACATCCATGATTCCATCTGCTTTTGAGGACCGAGCTGAGGATTCAGAAGCATGCCAACAGAAAGACAAGCAGTGAATTACGAGGCCATCTCAAGAGACATTGTGATGTATAGCAGCTGGCGACAATCCGCAGACATAAACGAATAAAATTTAAAGAGTTGACTTTATTGGTTAACTTCTTCTTTCTTGCCAGCAATGCTTTGATTTTACTCTTTTTTTGGCATCACCATCCTCAAGGCTGTGGCACTTCAAAGATGCATTTTCTTAAATCTGAGAGACTTTAAATGATTTAGCTGATGAAATGAAAGCTGATTTACCTGAAATCTCTATGGCAACACTATCTTTTCTACCACTTTCTTAGGCCTGACTTTGTAGACTGCAAGAGACTGTGAACAAATAAGTGAACCAGGCTGAAGTGATAATATCTTTGAATTCCAGGTACAGCTTGTTGGGCGTGATGTTGTGTATTCAGGGGTTCAGAGCTCTGTACTTGAGGCTTTGCAGAAGTAGCGGTAAATGTACATACAAAAGTGGAAACATGTGTACACTTGCACTGTGCACATTTCCTGCAATAAATCTTAGATATTGTGGATCTGTGCCACATGAATGCGCTCACTGGCTACTCCCAAGCCACATAGCAGAAATTATTAAAAGCATGCTACGACTATTTTTAAAATCGACGTACTTTTGCAGTTTAGGAGGAAAAAGCGGTTGAGAGCGAAAGAAGTGAGCTAGAGAAAGTGATCTGAGAGAAGGGAGAACTCTTGACCTTGTTAACTAGTGCCACGCTCTGTGTTCCTGAAAGGTCATGTCACTCGAGGGAAATGTGCAGTTTGTAGCTTTTCACAGCTCCCCTTGGTTCCTGACCTGTGTGTGTACGTGTGCGTTGAGGGCGATGACACTCAGGCTGCGCTCCCATGTGAGGCCCCATAATGACCACCACTTGACTTTGGTGTTGTACTCAGCAGTTGTTTTTCAACCAAACCCTGACCTTCAAAGACTAAACTCACTCAGCCGTCGTGCAGACAGGACCCACTGCTAAGTCTTGTTTAGCCTGTAATTGTATTTAACCAAGGCTAATATTACGCTGAGAAGAATATGGCAGTGCTGCAGTTCTTCCCTTATAATAATATGAAAAAAAGAAGATAAAGTCATTTTCTGACTGTGAAGAAAGATTTCCTTTTTTTTTAGTTGTGAGATTTGTTGTAATACATGCATTTACCATGCTATTAAGCAGACAATGGGAACAAACATCCTTGCAAGTTTCATTCCCTCCTGCCACGCAGAACTATTTCCTCTCAAAGGTCTGGATGCTGCTGAACTTGGTATCATGTAAAAGACAAAAAGAATGATTCGAAGTGACTCATTCTCCTCTTCTTTTAGCCACATTGCACAAGGGAACCTCAGCCAGTCGAAGTGCCACGTAATATATTATAATATAGTAATGTGAATTGTGGCAGAACAGTTTGAATCTGCACAAAAGTCAACTTGGTCAACTGGCTGATTGCTTGGTTGGTTCACCACTTTGGTACAGACTCAATCATTTCATGGATGACTTGAAATGAAAGGCTGCGTAAGACAATTGTGTACTCTAAGGCTGAATCATAATGACTCTGACCTATTACAAATGCAAGATGGAAGACTGGTGCTTGCAGTTTCTCCTGGTATGGCAAAATATTTTAACATCTGTTGGTTAATTGGCACAATGCTGTACTGACGTTTGAGGTTCCCAGAGGATGTAAACTCATGACTTGGCAATCCTCCAACTGTTTGTCTCACAGCACCACGAGATTTGTGGTTTTAAGTAAAATTCCTCCGAGGCACACTGACATTTACATGCATCTCGCTGCAGCCCCACGCAGCCGCTAGTGTGGCTGCGGACTGTCTGCCTCTTTTATTTATTGCCGGAGTTTGATCTCACTGTGACTACAATGACAGCATGCTTATATTTCATCTCTTTCTTCTTGTTGTAGTAACGTGAAATCACTCTGTGGTTGCTGTGAGTTTTCCTGCTCTGTTTACAGAATAAAATCAAATGAAATGGATATCTTTACATACTGTATTTAGATTCTGGGGTGAAAAATGGAAGACATGTTTATCAAACTTCTTTACAGACGCATTCACTTCAACAGTGCATGTAGGTGTTTTACTGGAAAATCCCACCTCATGGAAGCAGATAATATCACATTGAATGACGAGTTAGACTTGACCTAGTTAGACTTAGAAATTATCCCTGGGGAAAGTCGAAACAAAATAAGAATCGTGGCAACGTGCCTAGGCGGAGGCACAAATGCCACAACACCAAACTTCAGACCACGACGTCCAGTGTGGAAGATTTCCTCCTTATGCTCACATGAAGAGGTATCCAAGAGAAGGAGAAAGAAAAAGCCCACACTTGTGGTTGGTCTTTTAAGTCAGAGCCAGAGAGCCAATTAAAAAGGATTAGGGTGGATCACCACTGGTTATGTCTTGATGTGCTGTGGTCACCACATTGCCAGTCTGGTACGGCTCCCCAGAGGGCAACAGGTTCGCATGGAGGCCCGAAAAACAAACACACCCCTTCCTGAGGGATCCTGCGTCCTCAGTGTCTGATCTGACTCGGAGAAGAAGTGCAAACTACAAATCCACCACCAGCCGCACAGCCGAGAGCATGCAATTATGTCATTCCATCGGATAGACAGGCACTGGGAGTCGGCTCTCTGGCGTGAGGTCAAGCGCAGGGCTGGGAATGCTCTCATGCCACGAAAGCTGCGAGAAAACCAGCTTGCTTTCTCCTTCGACGTGATCCATAAAAAAGAAAGACTTTAGAGGTGAGATAAATATAGACTGAGACACCGGAAAAAATTGGATTCATTATGTCGTCTTGGATGAGTCTTGATTATGCCCTGCGGCGCATACAGATTAGTGAGATATGTGTCTTTAATCGTCGTGGCGGCTGCTTTAGATGGATGGGTGTTAGTCAGCGTGTCGTTGGAGCCCACAGTTATGCTGACAGCATCTTTGATGTTTTTAAGGATGTGTTAGATAACGTTTCTCTCCCTGTCATAGTTGATGTGATTCTGTTGGTGGACTGCACTTCACCTGTATGACAGCAAGCAGCTTTGGCATTACCTAAAGGTGCATTCCTTCATTTCCCCCAAACCATTCCTTACTGAAATGGCATTGTGACGGTCCGCTGGAGTTAATTCCAGCACAGCATGGGCCAACACAGGTGAGTCAGGTGATTTGGTCTGGTCATCATGTCACACATACACCATTCACCAGGACGCTCCTGGTGGCAATTTAAAGTCTCCACTTGACCTAAACATGCATGTTTTTGGACTGCAGGGGAAATAAGAGTACAACGCCAAAGCTGAATGCAAAAGTGAAAGAAGGCACTCAGTCTGACCCAGAAGTCAAGGCCGGCTCACTCAAGCTGAAAGGTTACAGTCCTAACCATGACATTTCAGAAGTGATCAACTGGGCCACACTGAATGAAGACAGAATATGACGGTGTAGAATGGCAGTCTCTTCTCCTTAGGTCATATTCATGGCAGACAAAATATTTTTAGTCCTGGTATACTTGGATAAAAGAAATCTAAATTATTTATCCTTAATACTGGCCTTTACATGTCTTGTGGTGTTAGAGTTTATACAAAAACTAAAACGAAGTAGAGTTGTATGTATTATTCATAACCCCAAACATCCCCCCTGCTGTCACAGGAGCTGGACTCGATGTGTGAAACAGTGATGTTTAAACTCTGATCTCAACCCTCAAACGCCAGATTCCTGTTTGGCCGGTGTGGGTGGTCATCTCTGAGGTTGCGCCCACGATCTCTAACTGATGAAAACTGAACACATGCAAACAAACAAAGACGGACTTCTGCAAACACTGCCGCCAGTAGCATCAACAGACATGTGAGCCATTCCCCTGCTTGTTCAAACAAAGCAACATCAAGACAGACAGAACATCATCTCCGTCTTCCCCTTCCTGTGTTTGTCAAAAGGCATCTCACTGTAAGATCAGATTTTCTTGTTTACAGTCCAACAACTCAGATTTTTTTTCTTTTTTTACTCCTTTCTGGCATGGATGCACAGTAGACGTTACTCATGGTGCCTTGGGAAAATAAAAAAACAATCAGCTGCATTGTTGCAGCAGCCAGTAGGAATAATGATGTTGCAGATTCCTCAGATTGTTGCATGATGTCCAGATCACAAATGGCACAGACGATTAGTACCCACACGGGGGCTCTGGGGTTCTGAACACCAGCCCCTGTGTGGGTCGCTCCTCCCTCTGTACCCACATTGACCTTAGAAACGTAGCCCCTACACACACATACACACACACACCCACACACACACCCTGACGCCAGAATACTCCCATTTGTGTTATCTTCAGTCAGGCCGCACTGCACCGATTGAAAGAGCAAAACCAGACCCGACGCACTGAGGGATCATTCAGGAGACCCCAGAATAGCTCATGAAAGGCACTTTGTGTGATATTTTTCTACTGCTCACTACAAACCACGCTTCTGCGGCTTTTGACAACCCCTCCGCCCTCGGCCCATCTCTCCCCCCATCTCACTTTTGTCTTTTCCATAAATCAATATCTGTCTGGGAGTGTGGGGCTGCTGATTGTTTTTAGAGAGCGTTGCTGTGTAATTTGGCTAAATGGTACTTGCACCCAGTTTACTCTCAGATGGTAAACAGTCTGGCTGGGAACAAGGGAGTGTGCCGATGGTCCCAAAGCATACAATCAACTATAATTGGTATTGTGGACTGGGGACGTATCTGATTACTTACCTGGGAGATGGGCATGATGGCAGACTCGTAGTAACAGCCAGTTGGCCAAATTATACAATATGGATCGCAACATCACTTTCTACCTGACAGGTCTGAATCCATTTCTGTATACACACTATGTAATCATAGATATGAGCGTGGGAGGCAGAAAAGAACCGACCATTGGACTCTTAGACATGTGCATGGTCATTTTTTAAGAGCCCAATAAAGTCAAGTAAAAAAAAGGGAAACTTTTCCAACGTGTCAGAACTGCTACTGTTGCCAGACTGTGGTTTTAAGTCGTTAAGATTTAACAATTAAGCAATTAAAGCACCCACTCTTCAGCTGTTAAAGCACTTAACCTCACCATACGATGATAGATGTATAGATGTTTAAGTTTATAGCCTGCCTCAATATAGGCATCATGTCTAGATAGTTCTAACAGGAAAAATGTGTTAAAATAAGCTCTGAAACTTGAGTCTGAGCGCAACCTCTTCTTATGTTATCTTAACTTATTATAGCTTAACTTGGGGACATTATGCAGGTGGTCCCGCTGAACAACTTTTCTGTTTTATGTTTGTTTCATTCTCATTTCCTTTTGGTTTCATGCTGCTTCATTTTAATGAACACATCTCAAAACAATGGCAAGCCTTATGCTTCATCATCCCCGTTTTTCAAGGAATGTTAAAAATGGAGACGCTCTGCAGAACCCTCACACAGCCGAGAAGCAAATTACACGGGAGGGGGGCTCGTTTCAAGCTTTCAGACGTTCCTGTATTAAATGTATCATGCTCACACACACACACACACACACATATTTATACAGTTCACAAGAGTGCTTTGTTCCCCCGAAGTCCCATTTGAATGTAATGTAGAAATTTGATCATAAAAAAGAAAATAATGGACGCAAACTCATTTACTAACACACACAGACACTGACAGAAACGCACACGCTCCACTACATCTGTGTCCAGCTGTATCAGACATTTCTTGGCTGTATTCATATTCTGACCCAGTACTTTTCCACTTAATGTCTGACTCACTGTTGCACTGTTCCTGAACCCAGAGACCCCCCACTGCTCCGCCCTCCTCTCCAAACATAATTTGAGAAATTTACAGAGAGTCAGCCATGCAGAGCATTGTAAACACGTAAATGTACGTAGAGCTGACCTCCTTCCTATGGAGGTTTGTATCAACAAGTCAACCATATCCACCCATTTCTGTATATGTTGACATAATCTGGATTGGAACTGGATTTTTTTTTTTTGACTCCTTCAAAACTGTTGCACAACACTTCCTGAATTCCAACGTCATATATGTTTCATTCATTGTTTCCTGTTCTGTCTTTACATAGCCCAGTCCTGCTGTAAAAGGGAAAAGGTGTTGGAGCGGCACACATAAAGGGCTGGGATCTGCTCTTGACTGCCACATGGCACCATCACAGCTACAGGCAGGCATTTAAATTAAGTCCTGTCATAGGCCAGCACCAAAGCTTGGACCACAGTAATGGCTAAATCACTGAATGTTGCCGGGCACCCTGCAATTTGTGGCAAGCTCAGATTTACTTTGGTGTATGATCACATTTCTCATCTCTACAGTCTCTGACCTGAAGCATGACAGCATTAAACACAGACTTTAAAGCCTCCTGGTTTGTTTGGCTATGTTCGTGAAAGACATGCACTCTGGCAGAGCATCAACCTGCTTTTGTATTTCCTGTAACCGGCCTGGTTTCCTCATCCTCGTCTGACTTTAGAAATGAATTGGGCTTAAAGCACTTCCCTCCATCGCTGGTTCCCGACAAAGCCATTCCAGTGAGAACCTGCTGGTTTTGTAGGTATGCTGGTTTTCCTGCACGCCTGGCTGGGATCAATGTCACCTTTCATAGGGCCTGAGTGCAGGGCAGGCCGGGGGAATCGCTGGCCACAAAAGGCTCTTTCAGCAGGAGAGAGTCCCCCCCCCCCATGCTGACCTAAATCTCCTCCTCAACTCCCCCTCTCTTCTCCTCTTTGCCTTGTAGCCGCTGCTCAGATATTCAGCCTTCGTCCAGGCTTCACAGGGAGCAGAAAGGTGCGAATGGTCTGGGAGTCCATGCTGCAGGGTAAAGAGGTATGGAGCTAGAGTGAAGGCAGAGAGTCTCCAGGGCCAGTGGGTACTAGAAAGTAATGAGATTTGATAGCAGGGTGAGACCTTGGATGATGTTTCAGGAGTGAAGCGTCGCATTTGAGCCTTGTTCCTGCTTTTCCTTATCTTTTGTTGTTTGTTAAATCTTAAAAAAACAAGACTCCAAACAAAAAGAAGTCCTAGAAAAACAAATCACTTTTACCTTGACCTTGTAAAAAATATGGACCACAGTCCCAGATAAAGACGTATGGCAGGTCCAAAAACATCCCCTAATTTATGTACTGTCTTCATTTTGGATATTGAATTGGAAGCCAAACTGAACAGCCAGAATGTGATATAAAATATGAGTTAAATATTAATCAGCTCTAAATTTGTTTTGGAGACATCTGCTGTGACTGAGAGGCAGCAGTTTGGTGAAAGTTCCAGTAAAATGTCAGTGTCTGCACTCCTGGTTCTTCTGCATAATCTGATTTCTCTTCTGATTCTGGCTCAAACATCAGAGGCTGGATGTGTATGCTCTCCATAGCTCTATTGCTCCAGGTACCACTTAGTTTATGCAACATTTGGTCAACTCTGTTGTTTTGCAAGGAAGGTGAAGTCACATGATTGTTCATGTGAGTGGCACAAAAGACAGGGCTGTTTCCACACCTAAAAATAGGCTTGTAAAAAGGATTGTAAAACAGCATCTGAGGCATTTCTGTTGAAGCCAATGTTCCATAGCTTCTATGAGAATGGGAATAAAAAAACTTAATGTTTAACTGTTCTTCTTCCCTTGTTAAATCTTCTTCTAGTGCATCATGGAAACAAACCTCTTAAAACAATGGCATTATCTTCCAAATGGTTCTCATCCAACAATGTGCATACAATAAAATGCCTAATATTCAACTACATATTCCACATGTACTCATCACTGGCCTGAACGTTCAGCATATTTATACATGTCATGAAATTTAATTGGCTCCGTCAAATAAAGTCGCAACATCATCAGTTTGCAGCATTCGGCAGCTGGTCACATTTCATCAGCTCATCCCAGCATGAATTAAAGTGGAGCTGGGATATAAATTAAAAGAAAAAAAAAAAGCACTTTCCACGCTCCTTTGCTGGTTCTCTGCAGACCACACCCTCCCATGTCTGTCTTGTCATCAGTCCTACAACCTCTGTCAGTACAACATCCATGTGTCTCCGTATAGGTTTACACTCGGCCTCTGGAGAGGCCTGAATTGCATGAGCGCTGGCGTTCATCATCGGGCCACACCCCGAACACTCTCCAGACCCCAGGGCTAAACCTCGCCTGATTGTTTCTACATGTGACGTGTTCCGTGGAGAATAACTCGACAGACTTCGAGGATGAGCCGTCGCAGTGATAACACAAAGGCTGGGCTGTCTGTAGCGCAAAGTGATCGCTTCCAGACCTCACTCTGCCGCTGCCAGAAGCACCAGATGACGGGACTGAATTTTTCAATTACCCGGTATTTGAAGTTTCTGCATGCTGAGTTTGTAGAAAAATTAGGGCTTTCGGGGCTATTTTATTCTCCCAATGTCAAACTGCGTGTTGTAATGATGCAATGTCAAGCAGAGTTTTTTATAAGGACTTTTATTACATTTTGACAATAAGTTAAACGACCTTTTTTTTTTGTTTCAAAATCCATTCACACATATCTCTCAGGAAAGTATTGCAGAAGTGTTTTCAGGAATGCAATGACTGTGACCAATTTTCAGTATAGAAAGAAGAGAAAACCTTTCAAGTAAAAAACAAGTATTGAACTTCATACGAACAGAACTCATATTGAATTCTGCTGTCTTCTTTTTCTGGTGTGCAAAATACCAAAAATATATCTTCTTTTTCTTTTCTTTTTACCCTCTCGACTGGGCACATATCGAACAAATCACAATTGGACTCTGAGCTGGATTACATCTCTGTGCAGAATGGATTGTTGATAAGCACCAGTAGTCATATTTCTTTTTGTGAAGCATTAATTACAGTATAAATGCGTTCAGTGACATTTTACCTGAAATACAAAGTTACTCAACAGCCATCTGGACGACGGCGCGGTGAAACTAACCACTTGCGAAGCTGCCAGTGCATATCGTTGGCAGTTACCATGACAACGTTAAATCTGTATTTTAAAAATACAGATGTTGGCAGCATGTTGTTTATTTTTCATATGCATAAATAAACAGTTTAAATGGAAATGGGAGCGTGACTCATTTGTGTGCCCTGCTTGCATATATTTCTCTCTCATGTATCCGAGTTGCTTTTTGCCACTTTTCCTTTCTACTCTACACTCTGTTTGACAGAGAATCCTTTACTGCAATAATTCAGTCTTTTAAAGCAACCGCTTTGAAACAGAATTGCATCGCTAAAACACCTGGGCCACCTTTAAAACAAACAAACAAACAAACAAAAACCAAAAAACACGACAAAAGAAAAGCCAAGCAAGTTCAAAAGACTAATTTGGAGTCTAATTGGAGGGTTCAGGGGTCGATGAAGGACACTGCGATGTAGCGTGTGCCGTTGGTGGTGGGCAGGCCCTCGTGGAGGTGAGTCAGGCGTCCGGGGTGCATGAAGCTCCAGCCTTTCCTCGGCGACTGTATGGAGCAGTTATATCTGTGGAATCGACAACCTCCACCCTGTTACGAGAAATGGAAGGTAAGAGAAAAGAAAAAAAAGCTACTTGTTTCCATAGAATATTAAAACGTTGATGCAAGTGGGACTTCTGACTAAATTCAAGTTGGATAAAATCACCATGACTCATCTCCTCAGGAGAGAGAGAGAGAGAGAGAGCGAGGGAGGGAGGGGGAGAGAGAGAGAGAGATGTGAAGAAATGGATCAGCTCCCCACCTGAAAGTCTATGTCTTTGTTGTTGAGGGCGATGTTGATGGTGAAGGTGGAGGAGTCGTGATGGGGCCTCAGGTACGCCTGCCTCTCAGGTGTGTATTTCACCACAAAGTTCATGACAGCATAACCCTGCGGTGAGACGGGCAGCGAGAATAACTTTTGAGCGCCGTCCAGCGGAAAACCCATCCATCCGTCTTTTTTTCCCCCTCTCTTATTCATGCGAAGGTCGGGCTCACCTTGGTGTAGTAGCCAGAGAAAACCTTTAACGTGACGGGCGAGATGAACTCTCGGATGAAGTGCAGCCACTCTTTGTCGAAGCCGATTTGCTTCATGTGGATGTCGTCCGTCGGCACCGTCTCGTAGCCGCCAGAGATCCGCTTGTCCTGAGAGGAGGATGAGGGAGACGGCGGAGTGATTAACGACGGAACAAATGACACCCCAGCTCCCACGTGTGTGTGTGTGTGTGTGCGTGTGACCGCAGCTTTCGAGGAGGTGATGATGATGATGATGATGATGATGATGATGATGACGATGTGCGTGTGTGTGTCTCAAGCCGCAGGCTGTACTTTTGTCAGTCTGTGTGAAACTTAATGACGCATCCAGCTTTAGCCTTTTCCTAAACTGTTTGTCAAAGAATCCGAGCACGATAGGTCTCCAGGGCAATCTCCTCCACACCATAATTACTGATCTCAAAGCAGGCCACAGGAATTAGACCCCGTAAACAACGTAATATTTGATAGCATTTGAATGATAGAAATGGAGTGAGCAGGAATAAAATCAGGGACGTGTGTGAAAGCACTTCAATGTGTGTGACAGTAAAACTTAATCAAAGAAGGATAGCAGACTTCCAGCTCTCCATCTGGCTACCATTCGACACCCAAACATCACCGAAGACAAAGGTGATTAAGTTTTAAACATGAGGAATCGCTTCCCGTTGTCTGTCTGTCGCTGTCTGGCTCTGATTAATGACTCGCACTAATCACAATCACAGCGACACATTCGGAGTGTCATCTTTATGATTATCATCTAACTTGGACGTTTGGGGAAGTTTCTCTTACAGAATGTAGAATAAATTAAAGTAAATGGCTTCCAACGAAGGTTAGAAAATGAGACCTGCTGTCTCCAACTGTGCCGACTGCGTGCAGTGGCTGCTGGAGTTGGTGCCAACCTGCTGTCACAAACATTTGCTGCTGTTATTTGGTGCCTAAATAATTAGTCTGTTGGGAGAGGGAAAAAAGCCAACAATTAGAGGAAAGCTGAAGGAAATTAGCAAAATGGAAATGGCCAAATAAGAGAAGATTTGCAGCTTTTTTCCTTACTACCTGAATCCCTCTGGATTATCCTGCCATGCCACTGGCTTTAGCAAAATGTAAAGGTCCTTAGTTTTGTCTCCTGAATGCCTCCACATTCATGGAGGCTCACAATTACTCTTTGCAAACCAAACATTATTCTTGACACATTCTTTCCCTGTGTGAACACACCCACTGAATAACTAAGTCCATGTGTAGTGGGAGTAACTGCAGCCCGAACAGCACTGACCTCGTGTTTGCCTCCGGACCACGACCCGTAGTGCTCCATCTCCTCCACTATCTCGTCGCAGGCTTTCTCTGAGAACACTGGGAACCAGAACACATCTGGACAAGGCTGCAAAACACATATCCATGCACATGCACATTCAGATAAGACGTCTGAGAAAAGACTTAAGTCACACTGTCACCTAGAACTGGAAGCCAAGACTCAGATATGTTGAGAGCAGATGCTGAGATTTGTGTCTTATGTCATTCTCAGTGGGAGTCTCAAACACATGTAAACACAAGGTGAGTTTCCATTGTCTCTAAACTTTGCAATAAAAACTTGTAATGGGAACACATAAATTCCAGAAAACCTCTCAAATGCTACAAAAACATTTTTATGCTCTCGTGTGGTGTTTATTTTATATATGTTGAGATAAAAAGTTATCTAGCAAGTGTAATGGAAAGACTTTTGTTTTGCAGTTAATAGGAGTCACATGACCAGTTTGGAGCATTAAAATACTAAGAAGAAAAATGTTTTGGATGTCCATCTTCTTCAAAGTGGAATATTGCTGGACAAGATTTTACAAATATGATGCAACGGAAACACCTTCAAGTTACATTAATTGCAATTTTAATCTCAACGATCATATATAACAATACGTATTGCTTTTATTTAGCAAAAAGCTGTAATGGAAACACAACTACTACACAAAATACAGACAAATACAAACCTCCTCTGTGAAGTTCTCTGTGAAGATTCGTGTGTAGTTTTGGTGGATGTACTTCTCTTTCCAGTCCTGCAAAGAAGGAGAATTTAGTTTTTTTTTTGTCTGTTTGCTGACCCGCATACCTTTCACGGTCTGTCTCCCTCTCCCACAGGGCAGGTCCCTGCGCGCCAGATACTGTGATAAATCCCCAAAGCCTTATCAGTCAGGAGTCTTATCACACCTGAGTCATTATTTCAGAATCGTCCCCCATCTGCGATCCGTCCATTAACGCTGATAACATCTTTCAGGTTGCTGCTGTTTATCTCAGCCATTGAGCAAAAATATCTTTATTTTCGAGATTGTAATGACTTACCACAGGGTTTTCAAATATCTGCCACAAGTCATTGTTATAATGAGAGATGTTATAATTGGCTGTGGAAATGAGCCTCCCAAACTCGTGCCGGTTTGTTATGTACATGAAAACACCCTGTGGGGAAAGAAGAAAGTTCAGTCAGTTTCACCAAAGGTTGAGCTGAAGTCTCATAGACTCCTAACAAATTCATATCTACATATGCACATTTACAGCACAAAGGTGAACTGGAGGTCACATGACAGTAACTGCTTTTGACTGGAGAAAATCTGACATTTAGACGCTTCATTTTCTACAAAAATGAGAATAAATCTACGATTCAAGTGTGCTTTAACACACTGAAATCACTCATCTGTCAGACAGAGACGCAGATACCAGATAAATAATCTGAGATTATTTATGGGTGGAGGGCTGTAGGGGGGTTGGTGGAGGTGAGAGGGGTTGGAGGACAGAAACAGAGGAGCTTGGGAGAAAGCAAATCCAGGAATGATTATTCCCTCTACAGTGAAGCGTGAAGGGAGGAGGTGGAGGGGTCGCCACGTGGGAGTGGAGTAGGACTCGCTATCAGACTAGGCTTTGTGGTCAATGGAATTTGTTTCGCAATTTCCTGGTGCAACTTTCCAAATTACTGATGAATCAAAAATCATCTCGTGAGAACTGTGATTTAGACCAGGTGCTTTGCAAGAGGAGCATAAAGGAGCCTAGTCTGAGATCAGTCGGTTCAGGTGTGGAGGGAGCAGCTGGTTATGTGTGTTTTCTGTGGCTGTTCAGGGCAAAGCATCAGGACAGGGGACTTGCGTGTAAACTGACTCTCCAGCCGTCTTTCTCCTCCTTGATCTCCCCACGGAAGGCATTGTAAAAGCAGGACAAACAGCAGCTTTTTTTTCTCTTTTCTCTCTCTACCTTAGACAGATATCTGCTTTTGATCCTGAACTCCAGCAAAATGGCAACATCAATTTCCAAAGAGCTGCCAGACATCCTCATTTGTTATGTGCGGACAAAGGCAGTGGCACAGACAGCAACTCAATATTATGTAGGATCTTATTTTCTATACATCTGAGATAATCACTGGCAATTGTCTCAGAAATTCCAATGGAGGATTCAGAAATATCTTAATGTTTTCAGATACAAACTTGGTAAAAACGTTCAATTGGAGATCAAGTAAATGTCTATGAAAGCCAAAGCTTTGAAACCATTGGAAATGGATGTTTCAGAAAGCAGAATAAGCAAAACAAATGGAGACCTTTGGGGGCCTGAGCATATGGAATGATTCCGGAGAAGGGGAGTCTTTTTCTCTGTGACTGGTCTAAAATGAAGGAGAAGCATCATGTAAATAGGATAACATAAACCACTCGTTTCACAGTGAGAGGCAGAGTGACAACTGAAACGTATATGTCACATACAGTACATAGCATAACTCAGGAGGAGAGGAAATGCCACTGCATGAAAAAAGAAGCAAGGTTCCCTCTGAAGCTGATGTTTTCTGTGGGTTAACACGGGACCATCATGCGTGCTTGGGACAAGGCCGGGAAATACAAATCCACCCGGTGTGGGTTAAAGTGTTGGGTTAGACATGCTACCAGTTTAGTGCAAAGAATCATGTGACATGTGGGTGACAGGAAGTACAGGCGGAGAGATGGGAGAGCAAGTGAAGACAAACGCATGGCAAACAGGACAACTTTTGTCAGCCAGGCTCTGTAACTGGTTGTGTTGTTTGAGATCCTTCAGTAACCAGGATAAATAGGGGGAAGTGAAGGATGATGGGACACAAGTGGAGGAGAGAACCTTGTAGCACCATAGAGCAATCATAACCAGAGGAGTTTCATGCCTCGATGACAGACAGAGATGTTTCACACCGTTCATACTTGCCCATCTTTGGTTTCCATCGGGTTGTTGACTTTTGTAAGGCTTCAGTTTCAGTGTTTTTTTTTCTAACACTAACACTACGGAATCTTTCCTAAATGGTTATACTGACTTGAGTCAAATGCATTGATGATGTCTATGGGTACTACACAAATAGAGCTGCTTTGCTTTTCCTTTTTATAAATTCTACATGGTAACGGCCACTGTTGTATCATCACAACATCTTCACAACACTAAGATGTGAATCCGTAAAGATGGAGGCTGAGCATTCTTACCATTTCTCTGGCATTTCTACAAAAAGCCATATCAGGGTCTAGTTTCTCCAGAACAAAGAAGTTCCTTTCTTTCAGCTCATTCCGCAAGGTACTGCCCTTGACTAGGTAAACATGTGCCATGAAAGGAATGTTCCACAGCCCCCTAGAAGAAGAGAGACATGGAGAGAGACGAGGTTTGCGTGACTACAGGTGGATTACAGCAGCTGACAGGGCGTGTACTGCTAGAGAGACATCAAAAAAAGACATCAAATGTGGAAGAAGGTGATTTTGCTTGCGCCACTCTGGTGTTTGAGGCTACCAGATGTGTTGTGCTTTTTTTTCCCTTTTCTGCAAATTCCTCTATGATTCCTCCCCAGTTTGTTTATTTTGGCCAGTTCTACCTGTGCTTCCTTCATCGTCTTGGTCCTAACCCTCTGCACCTACACACCCAAAGAAGTGCGGTGACCAGACTAGTACTGATGCCTAGCACTCCTTCTTCCCGCAGGTCCACGGGTGATTAACCTAAATGTTTACTCCTTTGTGCCATATGGTCGCCATTTCAACTTAACGTCAAACACGTAACAAGCAGAGGAAAAAAAGACGGAAATTCAACTCAAACTGTTTTCACGCCTCGGCACTAAATCACCACTCAGATTGTTTGTGGCTTTGATTTATTGACCTGTTTATGTGTTTTATAAGATGTAGCTCAAGACAAAGGTATTTTAATGGAGAGATGTGAACGCCGGAAAAACTGTTATTTCAGACACAGATGTGCTCAGAGATCCAAATGTGGTGTGTGAATCATTAAAATGCAAAGCTGTGGCCGTGTGCACCTTCCTCGCACTTGAGACTTACACACGTTTTCTCTGCACAATGTCGATATAATCTTCAGACCGCGCATAATAACCGTCCAGGCTCAAGGCTCCCCAGAAGTTGGACCACAACTTGCTGTGACGAGTGACAAGGGGCCCAATTATTTTCCTGTAGGGAAGCAGGAGGCAGAACGGAGAGATGGTAATTGTGTCAGAGCAGATAAAACTCAGGAGCGTCTCACAGACTGTCGACCACCTAATGTCCTGGGCCTCTTACGTGGTAAAACTAGCAGGCTGTATCAAAAAGATCAACCTCCTCTTGGAAGACATGATCACTTTCAACTCTCACCCAGACCGTAGACGTAACATAATGCAAACCAGAACTGTAAATCCTAATGGACTAGATTCTGGTACGTGCAATGGTTTTTCCCATCCGTCTGCACTGATCTGCTCTATTTCTCAGAATCTGCATGAAGTACAGTACAGTAAGAGAAGATTTTTCCACTGCTCTTCTTTTCGTCTCACAAACCCAGACCACAATGAAAGTGAGACATGTGAGCAAAGTTAAAATAATTGAGACATAAATCACAGCGTGGGGAGATATAGAGGCACTCCGGTACTGTATACAAATGCAGTTTTCCTGGTAAAGATCTAAGATGGGGTTTTTTCATGCCACAGCTTCAGCCAGCGAGAGAATTCCCATGCTGTCTTTAAATATCCTAGAGGAGGCTTTTTTGTTTTTTTAAACGGTTGCATGCCTCCAGCCGGTCACAATACCATGCAACTGCAACAGTCGCATGTCGTTTTATTGGACCGTCTTTTCACATTCATGAGCTGCAAAAGGGAAAAGGGTTTGCTTGTTTGTTTTCGTGTATAATGCAAAGTGGCATTTCTGGGTTGGTGCAATAGCCCCTTTCACTATTTCCATGTGGTCGGGCAAAAACAGGAAGCCAGAGCGGCTTATTTTTAAACTTTCATTCACTCGGCCGTAATGTTCCTGTGGTTTTGCCACTTGAGGGATAAATTCAATGGCTGCTACCAGGGAGGCTCGTTGGATGGGTTCCAGTGTGGCTTCTATTCCAGCAACCATGTGATTACCTGTTCTGCTCTATAAGGAGCTTCAGTGTCTGTCTGTTGGTGAGCATCACGTCTGAATCCAGGCTGAAGTAGTAGTCGCACGCGGTGTCCTTGCGGCAAAGATCCCTGATGCAATCAAAGAGCGCAGGCATGGAAGAGAAAGTAGTGATTATTCAGCCCCGAGCTAAAGTCGATGAAACACTTGGACGTGACGGCAGAGAGTTGGGCCCTCACTGTCTTTGAGCTTGCAGTGGATAATGTGATTTTACTAAGATTAGAGGCTGCTAATAAACCTTAGACTTCTTCATTACAGAGTAGTCCTGACCAGTGCTTCTAGGCGTGCTGCGCTTTGGATTGGATCTCTGGGATTGGGCCTTGAGCACTGAGTCATCGCCATGACAACAGAGTATTACTTAACACCTTGCAATGAGAGAAAATCTGAAATACTACTACTACAATATTATAATTGAGAGAAATAAGTGTCCAAGTGTGGTTATGAATCAATTCTTATGATTTCTCATAAGAAGATAGACCCCATATGTTAAATAAATCCAACCATTCATTAACATGCAAACTTCACACAGAAATGGCTGCCAAAAGCTGGGATTGAACGCACAACCTACATGCTATGAGGCAACAGCACTAACCTCTGCAACACTGTCACCCAGTGAAAGACTTATGCAAGGATAAAAAGAATTTTCCAGGAGTACCATCTATGCGTAATGATATTGACTGACACTAATTAATCTTTAATCTGTGGCTCTATCTGATCTCTGCCTGATCCTTATATCAGCTTGCGACCATATGTGAGGTCTCATAACTAAATGAGTCTAGTTTATTGCATTTCAGGCAGTTTCCCTTCATCTTTATCCCTCATGATCCTGTCATGATGACCAAAATAAAAATGAAATTCATTCAGCAGACTTGTCATATGCAAAACGCAGAGTGCTGGCAAGAAGATAATTTAGTTTGAAATGAGTAACTGGGTCACAAAAACCGCCTGGAAAACATTAACATTGTTCTGCAACATAAGAGGACAGTTTAATGAAATTAAAGAAATGTTAGAGGTTCAAAACTAACAGTCATTACTCCTTATATAAGAAAAGCTTCCAATGATACTCTAATTAATCTGAGCCAAAAACACCATCATTTGGTTCAATCAACCTTCAATTCTGCAGAACCACAGAGTCTGAAGGGGTGGAGGAGAGAAGAAGCACACGTACATGCCCATGTTCCTGGCCTCCCCTTGACTTAAGTTTTCTTCTGGTCCCACAACTTTGAAGCTGTTGAACGTGTTCCTGTTTTCTTCCCAGAACTTCTGGATGTGTTTCTCGTGGTGAACCTCCTAAGCAGGGAGCCATTATTAATGGATTAGGCACAACATATACAGAGCCATGCATGTGAGATAAAGATAAAGAAAAGGTGCGAGCAGCTGCAGCCACAGCTGCATACACTCACATTGTTGTGGATAAAAAGTTTGAGTTTATCCTTGGGGTAATCCAGAGCCATCAGGCGCTGGAAGAACTCAGGAAGAAATGGAGTTGGTTGTTCGATGAACACACCCACCAGAACGTTTGGATACTCCTGTTTAGATTAGAGAAGAGACAAATTAATGCTATTTTAAACAAGACAGCCTTGTTATGAAACACTGTTTACCATAAATCACTGGTGATTTTGGCACTTGTGTCACAACTGAGTGAACAGCAACTTTACCACAGATACATTATATTCTTGTCACTTTACTGATGTGATCTGTGGTATTTTTCTCCACCGTGATCTATTACAGCCCTAACAAATGTCATATGTTTACATTTATAAACCAACACAGTCTCAGCAAAACCAAACTGACTTCAAGAGTGCCACGTCTAACCCTGGTCAGACAGCAGCCCATGGACAAAACTGGTGCTCAGACAGCTGGGGCAAAGAGGATATGAAGAGAAATGAAGCAAGAGACACAGAGGGTAGAGGAGGAGACATTTTCCCATGACACTCCAGCTCCAGCCCACACAGTCTGGGTTCCCGATCCTCCTGACCCGTTCAGAGCAAATGTCTGGGCCAGGGATGAAAAGAGATCCCTGCAGAACCATCTAATTTGCAAGTTCCGCATTGACTGTGTTTCAGGACAAGAGGAGGAACTCATACATCTTGCCAGTGTGATGACAAATTGTTACTGACATAATGTCCAGCGCAGTGGGAAGTTTGCAAGTGTCCAGAAGGGCAGGGAAGAGTCTAACTAAAGCATTTATTTAGATACCAAAGCAGCATCCAGACTTTCATTTGAGTGTGAGAGAACACGCGGCAGCAGAAGGAGCTTTGCTAGTGTAACACTTGCAGCGCCTTTGCGAGGCCTAAGCTCATATCCAGAAGCCAAGTACACAAAGAACTAAGCCCTGCTGCCAGCTAGCCAGGTTTACCACAGTGTGACCAGTGTTTCCATGGGACTTGATCTTCCAGAAGCCTCTGTCCCCAAAGACACAGAACAGCACATGGGAATGAAACGTCTGAACAAAGCTGCCGGTAATTGAGACAGTGTTTGTTTTTCTGTGTCCAGTATAGAAGGTCACTGAGTGACTTTCATAGAGATCCCTTCTGTGGGTTTGTCCTGACTCCACATTGGAGCACATTTAGATGAATAATGGACTGGTTCTTATATAGAACTTTTCCAGTCTTCATGACCACAAGGTCTATCTGCCCAACTAGTAGCTTTAACCATTCATACTGATCAGATCATAGCATCAGGGAGACCTTAGTTATCCTAGCAGTATCCTTACAGGTGAGTTTGAAAGTGAATGGTACGTGTTGGTATACTCAGAGATGGACTGGAAACATGTCCAGGGTATATTCTCGTCCTTCACCTGATGCATGCTGGGAAGGTGACACAATTTGGGTACAAGGTGGGTCAGGAAAATGAATGTAAAACATTGGCAACCCGCCATATTTGAAATCTTGGGTTTGTTCTTTCTGTCACATTTTTGCACAGTGTTCTATTATAAACTGATTTAAAGACAGTATCAAGGGTAAAAGTATAGGTTGACCATGATCCTCTGCACGCTTCACTGAAATGGCCGCAAGGGGAGAAGTACAGTTTGGTAAGATTGTTGACAGATGTAACCACACAGCCTGAGATGCTTCCTAGTGCCAATCATTCCTGCTTCCTATACGTTGCCAACCTTGGCTGAACTCTGTGACAAATTTTCAGCATAACCGCTATAACTTACTATTGTGGATAAAACCCCAACGGAGCAGCCCACTAAAAGGCACACCGGCTGACAGTGACACCCCTTTAAATGAGCCCTTCTGAAAACCCCAGAAGCCATATCCTGCACCACAGCAGCGCAGTGCTTCCTCTTTTCTGAGTAGTTTCCCTGGCACTGATGCTCTTCCAAAAGGGTCCGAAAGGACCAACAGGGCAAACAGCTGTTGTTGTTGGACAGAGAGTGTGTGTGTGTGTGTGTGTGCAGTATGTGTGCATTGCTTATCTGTTGAAATAGTACGAGCTGGGCTCCACGCCTACTGTCTAGACTGATGGATGGCTCATGCTTAAAGACCATCCAATGTTTCATCCTTTCCTACATCCACAGGGAGGAGGCTAACTACAAACTTTCCACTGCTGCACTTTCAAAACGGACTAAAAGGGAAAGCGAGGGAGAGGAAAATGTCTTCATTTCAAACACTTACTTTTAACTGAGACAAATCCAAAACATCGACATCACAGTGGCCACAGCCGTGTTCGTAGTTCCAGGCATTGGGGACATAGTTGGCCAAGTAGTTCAAATACATCTGTGAAGAAAAGAAATCAGAGCAGGTGAATGATGGATTGTGCAAAGTCATTATCTCGGCAGATGAAAAAAGTCAAAATCTTTTATGTGAATCCGCGGAAATCCCTTATCGTAATTTAATTTGGAATAGCCTTCTTTGGAATATGAATGTTGACATTCATCCTACTGATTTATTGCAGGCATTTGATTGAGGATAAGATCAGAGGAACAGTGAAAAACCTGTTGGACCACAGAGCTATAAATGTCTCCTCAAATGAGACAGAGACTTTACAGTCGGGTGTTGTGATTCCTTCTGTTGACAGTTCTCTGCATAAATGTCAGGAGCTCGCTCTCATAATCCTCAAAAATCACAATGTCTGCTCTGCATTCAGGCTTCAAGAAATACTTGAATTGATTGGGACACAGTAGTTTCAGTGCACTACTGTTTACTGGTCAATTACTGCAGACATTAACATTATGGAAGTGAATTTGCAAAACAGATTGAAGTTGGCGCGATAACTCCAGAGGGAAAATAAACAAATTGCGGCAGATCCCGGCAAGCGGCACCACATGGTCAGAGTCATTGCTCGGAGACGGTCTCTGTGATCTACCGCACAGAGCTTTTCCTCCAGATGTCAAGGCCTCTGGGAAGAATGACTCAACGGTTTGGTGGATTTGGTTCATTACCAAGGAGACCAGTGGCTGGTGATGGTGGTAAAGAGAGGGGTGACGGAAAAAGGACAGGAAAAACACAACCCTCCCCAGGATGGTGTCGGCATCATCATCATTCCTTCTTTTTGGCTGGCTGAGCCCATCACTCAAATTCACTCAGAGAGTGGAGCCCAGACAAAAAAATGGAGGCCACATGGAGTTATAACCTATTTTTTGCCAGACTTCATTTCTCCACCGAGTAATGAGCTGGTTTTTACGTCCAGGGCAACTGGCAAGAAGAGTCGGACCAGTATTTATATTTCCTGAATGTGTGGGAATTTATGTACTGAGCTTAGGTAGCTAATTACACTTGGAGAGACATTCAAAAGGCATAGGGGTACAGAGTATCATATGTGAATATGAAAGAAGTGTTCAATAAGTCAGCTCGAAGCGAGCTGAGAATGACTCACTTAAAAGCCTGCGTGATATCAGGGTATCGGATATATCCTGCAGTATCTGTGAGGCCAGCAGACATTGGCAGAGAGGTGCAGGACATAAGCGGTGAGTGGTTCTAATTACATTTCAGAGTTTGGCTTTTCCAGGAAAACAATGGATGCTGGCTGCTGCGCAAGAACACAACCATTTGGATGAAACTGAATTGTATTTTATGGATAAAATATTTGTCTGGTTTTCCCTCTGATGTTTTGCAGCTGCCCTGCTTCTATTCTGATTATGAAGATTTTTGCTGACAGTACGCTACAGTAAAATAACTCCTAACTCTAGCTACTAACTGCTAACTACTAACTGTTACTGCTGATAGTTTAGTAAGACAGCTATCAACTGCTAACTGTAGTAGTGATACTGACTACCGATAGCTTATTTGCATAGCTATTAACTTCTAACTGTAACTCCTTATAGTTTATTACGGTAGCTATCAACTGTGAAATTTCACTGCTGATAGTTTATTAACATAGCAATCAATGCTAACTTTCACTGTTTATTGACACAGCTTGTTTAACATAGCTATCAGCTGCTTACTGGAGCTGCTGATAGCTTGTTAGCTTTGTTAGCTGTACAGCTAACAGCTTAGCCAAGCCAAACTTGTCAAGAAAACCCCCCCAGTGCAAAGTTTCTGCTGTCTGCTGCCTTCATCTGTGTCAGTAGCTTTGTTCAGTCCTTCTCTTACTATTTTTACTGGAATATTTCAATCCAGGTAGATTCAGCCAATAGCTACAATGGCTGAATAGCAAAAGGGATGAACTTCACACTTGTTGATATTCAAACAAAGAAGCACCTGAATACACAGAATCACACACAAGACACTCTCCTCACTACTCCACAGCGTCTTTAAGAGAATCTATTAAAAGTGTAATTGCACTACGTCAGGTATACCCTGAGGCATTGTTTCTTACTCACTTTGGTGTTTCCGTTGCCATGAACAACCACTGGCAGAGAGTCGTACGCTGTGTTTCTAACTCTCACACGGGCTGTTCCAAACTTGAGGAGCACCTCGTCTGCCAACAAGAGGAGCAAGAGACGTCTCAGGCCAGGTTATGAAAATCGACTTACCACATGGACTCAGAGCTGTGAAGCTTTATAACGTGCAGGGAGAGTTGCCAATCTGCTTTCTATCAATGCGTGGGAGGAAGAGTATGACATCAGCTGGTGCAAAGTTATTTTAATCCCCACATTCTCATTTTTTTCATTTACAAACCTGGGACTTGTAAAAGTTCAATACATTTGTTTAATACCCAAATAACAGATTAACAGGAAATTTGATAAGTTTCTATGAATTCTCACCAACGCCTCCATTCAGGTTCTGGAAAATCTGGCACTTGTGGTCCAAAGTCATATTGAGACTTTGCTGAAAGCAACAAGAACACAGTATCTTTCATTCCAGATTTCTAAGGATATAATCTGACATCAACTAGTGGCATTCACACAAGAATCTTACTCGCTGCAAAGGATCCAAGTATATTTTAGTGTAGAAGAGCTGATCATCGTCATTGTCGTGGAGGTTCCACTGGGAAACAATCCTGTTTATGTACGGGGCATAGCCGATTATACCTGCAAAGGAATAAACAGTGTGAATCACACATACAGCAGTAAAGTGTAAGTTTGAAAGACATTTACAAGGTCATATACAACTGGCAGATTGATGGTGACAATTATAGTATATACTGTGTCCTTGCTCAAAATACTTCTCTCTAGAAAGCCTGAATGCCTCACATAAAGTGTGAGTTTTGGCCATAATCCCAAGCACACAAAGAATGGGCAGGGTCCTTCTGACTCAGTCTGCAGATGGAAAGCAGTGCAATCATGGGCTCTCTTAGAAATCTCAAATCTATGTGATATTTCTGTCTCAAAGCCTTTGGAACAGTCTGTGCCCGCACAGTATCTCTCACTCTCTTCTAATGTACATTCACATATCTGCTCCAGTTTTCCTTGTGGATCCTCTTCTTTTCTTCTCCTCAGTTACAAAACCGCAGTCACAGATTGCATGGTTTGGCTATGTCTCTAGTGAAAAAAAAAACACGAGGTACTGTAAACATGCCAATGGATAGGCATGACATAATCTAAATGGCTAGAATAAGAAAAAGTTGAAAGAAAGTCACAACTTTTCATGCACATGTGTATCTAATCCACAAAAATGAAGGCTTTAAAATCAACAGATCCCAGAAAGTGCTGTGAAGCGTATTCTTTTTGGCTCAACACTTTTGGAAAAACTGTCCTATTTTGCATTGCTTTGCTGGAAAACAAAATATGTGATATTCCGACTGAAAAGCTGTGAGACAGACCAGAACAATAGAACTTCTACAAACTTTTTACAAGTTTCAGGTCTGAGGTTTCAACCAGCTTTTGCTGGTGGGTAGACTTGATATACTGAAGTAAACACACCCAGCTGCAGACAAAGACAACCCTACTCTTTCTCAATTCCACCAGTGAAATGTTGCACTCTGTCTGACACAGTCGTGTGTGTCCAAATGCAATAAAACATTCCCAATTGGTCATTTGGGCAGTTGCCGAAGAAACACAAACAAAACCAGCAATTTTACACAAACTGCGGCACATTCTGGGGACCAAGACAAATCCACATGTCATGTCAATGACAATGAGGGCTAAAAACAGTCTCTGATCAGCCAGAGGCAGCTGGGCTCCGATATGGGAGGCCAGACCAGAATAATGACCACAGAGAAAGCAGTAATTCTATGTCTTGCCTGGATCCTGACAACTGGCAGGTGGCCATGCCATAGGGATTATGCATGGGAACATACTGTACTGCTCCTTTGTTCATTTCTGCACATTTTCAGTAACTTTTCTCATATCTCTGGATGTACCTCTGGATGCAAAGTCAAGGCGTTGACTAAAGTCAATAAGGGTTGTTAAGAATGTCGTTAATATCTACATGAACAAGGCTTCTTTTACTTGCTGTTCACTTGGACAGGAAATACCTCAAGAAGTCAGATTACAGGGAAAATATCACCCCATTTAACAGAGGAAGATAATAATAAAGGTCCTGTGGTTTTATATTTTAAAACCAACACCAGTCTGTTGTCATTCTTTGAAGTGACTCCGCCTTTCTGACCCTGTTGTAACATCACGGCTGCTGGATTCCAGCTCCATCTGCAAGTCTTCAGAGTCAGATAACTGATAAAGGGATGTAAAGGTCCAACACACAGCCAAAGAACTCTGTCACACAGACATTTCTAAGTTGCTTGTTGTCTGTCGTCTGAACTCAAGTCTGGACTGGTTGTTGAGTTGATTTGGGGTCATTTTTGCATCATCCAAACAAAGAGTCTCAACATGGTATCATTAAGGCAGGACTCAACAGGTCAAAACATCTCAGCATTTTGATAGGAGTTTTGGAACCCACCTCCTGAGTTGAGGTAACGCTTGCCACTCCGGATTGAAGGATATTTGTCAGCCAGCCTCTTATCGGGCCAAACGAGGCCTTCTGCAGCAAAGAGCACTTTGTGGTTTGCCTGCTGGAACTTCCTGAGAATCTCCTCCGGTCCACCAGCAAAGATAAGATCATAGCTGAAAGGGAGGAGGCAAGATGAATTTCAACAGATAACTATCACTCTTTTTTTTCCCCCTTTTGGAGCAAGTCTTCTTTAAAATGTGTCATTTATCTTGCATCTGAATGACAACCTAGGCCTCTACTTGCTTGAGACAGATAAAAACCCAAATGCAAACACTTGACATTCTTCATGTGTCTGTCAAGGGGAGTGAGTTGTCCTGTAAGGTATTCCCATTGCTCCAATACAGACATGGTCTGTGAAGTTCAAGTGACAGACACAAAAAGGAAAAAGTAGCTAAATCCTCATGGGGGCCGGTGGCGACTTGTTTAAAAGCATGCTGTTATTCAAAGGGCAGACATTTTAAGACATGGAAACTCTTCATGTTTGCAGGGAGATGTCGTAAGAGCAAAAGAGGTGACACGATTTCCACACAGTCTCTGAATATAAAGCTTCTTCTAGTTAGACCTCAATTGTGGACTCGCCTGTGCCATTATTCTTAATTTGGCCCATCCACGGAAAAAAAAGTCCTATTCTATATATAAACCAGTTTATATAGAGAAAGGTGGCAGGAAGAGACAGACAGACACCTCTCTTCTATTTGACATCCTGAACCACCTCAGTTGGGCGTGTAATGAGAGGAAGGGAAGTTTAAGATAGGTGCAGAGGCCTTTTTGCTCTACAGTATCCACATCTGGCCCACACATGGTTATACAAGCGCACTCTGTCCTGTGTTAAGACATCAATCATAGTGACTGTTGCAATATAAAGGGCCTGAAGTCCATAACAAAACATTCACGGCAAAGTTCATTGTGTAAACTGCAATTTAATACCAACCTGTCCTGGGACGGCCGGGGATTGAACCACTTTTTTACATTCTCTTTGTGGGGGGTTTGACTTTTTAATTACCTAAGACAGTTTATCACTATGGTGAGATCCTGAATAGGTTTTCTTTGATAATAGAACAAAAATGTGGAAAATATGCGGGGACTGTGATCTCTGGTTTTGGTTTGGTTTTTGGAGCATAACTGAAATTTAAAATACTTTTTACATCTGTTCAACAGTGGTGTTTAACTCTTGGTTCTCAGTAAGGTGTCAAAACTGTCCCGATGTCCCGCTGTATGCAAGGAAGCTATATGTTTCTCATTTAAGTAATTAACAGTGAACACTGAAAACCACTTTGAGCATGTTTAACAGGGTTGTAACAAGCACCAAAGCTTTACATTCAAAGCCTCCTTTGAGGTCTTGGTATTAAGCTATTTTACGGTGTGATTAAAAACAAAAAGCAGTCTGATTAGTAACATGTTGTGAGTAAAAGCCGCACTAATACAGCAACACATGGCTGCTGTGCTGCACAATGCCCAAGTCTACGTGAATGAGAAGTCCTGTGTTTTGGCTTCGGACTTTTATATCTGACGTAATTACCTGTATTACCTAATTGCTAGTTGGATAGTTTGATTAAATGTAACTTTTTTATTGCCTCCAGAGTTTTACTTAAGAAATATTTGCTTTCATCTTGAACAGTGACGTGATTCATCACCCACTGGATATAACAAAGACAGAAGGTATTTCTACTCAACGGATTTTAATTTAAAACCCGTAATTATGTTTATTGTGTTTCCCCACTTCCTCGTTAGTCTCTGCCTATGTTATTGGTCAAATGTTAACCCCAACGTTTCCTGTAATTTATCAAATGCTGTACACACGAGGCAGCACTGGAAGACTTACTGCCCAGGCACGTGCTATGTATAATCTAAATCGATTGGTTGTACGATCCCATTGCAGAAGCTATTGATTTAGAATTTGATTGTTCGTGTTATAAGAGGTAAATCTCTTTTTGTTTAATGGTATATAATGCCTTTACTGTTGATGTAGAAGCTCAAACCACCACAGTCACACCCTACAAACAGGAGCAGACTTATCTGAGAACGCCAGCAAGAATGGGAGGAAACAGATTAAAATTGAGACATACCACCTTTTCATTTCCACGCTGGCGTTTCAAAAGAGAGTTGTTCGGAAATGACTGGTTAAATTTCCCATTGCAGCCCAAGAAGTCATTACAGTAGACATGACGAGTTTCTGCCAATTGAAAGGCGCGGGGGCAACTGATGTATGGCCAGCTCACGCAAAACGCTGAGGCTGTGAATGGCAATTGTGGTCTCATGGTGCCTGGCTTTTAAAATTGCAACTGCATACAGTCATTTTCTTTTCACTGTGGGGATTCAGCCCACGCGGCAGCACAGTGAATGTATTTTAGCGTCACTCACATTTCAGTTGAGTGAGTTATACCCAGGATGAAAAGAGAAAAGGGTGACTGAATCAAAGTGTCTACACAGCCGAGGGAGTCCAGCAGGGGTATAGATTCAAAAACTCTATTTAAATGGAACCACCAGTGAAATGCATATGCAACGTGTTCCACTACATTCATTTCCTGGGAAATAAATACCCCTGCTCCAATTACCTGTTTCAAGGGTGTGACAACTTCACCCAATGATTATAGCTGACATTATGCATGTGACACACTGCTGCAGTAAGTATCATCATCTGCTGCTCTATTTGAGGAAGTATGCCCTGCAAAGCTGCTATTATTCTAATCTACCCACATTTTCTCAGGAAAAAACTTTCCATGAGCTTCAGAAACTCATAATTCAGAGACCTGCATGCGAAAATTACTCCTCTCATACATTTACAGATGCTCTATAATAATGCCTGTACATGAGTGATGAGGGTTGTTTAGAGCTACATAAATGTGCAGGGAGCACTTTCACTAAGGAGACATCCCTTTCAATTATTACGACCTGTGATTGTGAAAATTGGTTTAAATGCAAATTCACAGGTCTGCGCAGCAATTAAAGGTGTTTTGCGGGCTTTTTATGGAAATATGGAAATTAAATTGTAGGCAAAATTGCAGAAAAGCAGTGGCTGTGGTTCGCAAACCACTGTGGTTCAAGAAAAGTAGCACATATTTGCAATCTCAGAAAAAAAAATCTCATACCTGTCCACGGAAAGGACAACTAGATCCTCCTGGTCAGCCAGTGTCTTCATAGCCTCCATCAGTAGTCTGACTTTTTGCCCTCCACCGATAGACCGACCCACATCGCCACCTTTCCATGCTTCCCCCATCCCCAACACCTGAGACAGGACACACAAGGAGCAATTTATGAGACTATAAAGCACAAGTAAAACTATCCTTTTTCACAAGTCTCAGCTCCATTTCTATTTCTGTCATTTTATTTTCTTTCTTCACTTCTGAAGCAGGGCATATAATGCAGACAGACTTGATTACACTTGACGGAAGGAAAGAAATTTAAAAAAATCTGCCAAAAAACAACAATTGACGAACTGGCAGATTCCCCAAGAGATCTCACCAGCTCATTTCGAGAACTCCTGTGTGGTGCAGCCAAAAAACACTTCCAAACAATCTCCCAGAGGAAAGAAAAAGCATGGCTACAGAGGGAGTTAAATTCAGCCTCATGCTGATAATCTCCATGGGCAGATTTGTATTTAAGCTGCAGTGAACTTTCAATTCCTTGTTCAAGCTTTGACGGAACAAAGAGTAACAGGACATTGTTTGTGTGTGTGTGTGTCTGCAGGTGAAGACTGCTGCAGAGACTGCTAAAGCTGGCAGGACCACGCAGATGCCTGCGGTGCACTGGATAAAAAAAAAAGCAACAAAAAGCTAAATATATTTCTCTACTGCTTGCTCCCACCACAGAGGGGAATTCGGGACCCACACTGAGGAGTGTCCATCTCAGATGGATGTTTTTACAGCTTGCTGCACTTCATTGTGTCCCTTAACAGGCCTAATCAATCAAGTGTGTGCTGAAAACACCGGACTGTTGTGTTTGTGTTTGTGTGTGTGTGCATGTGCATGTGCACAGGGACAAACATTTGTAGACATCGTTTGAGAAGATAGCAGCAGAATCTCACCTTCACAGTATAGTTGAAATACTTTGCAGACTGCATGAAGCGCTGGAAGCCATCTGTTTCCTCTGTTGCTACTGTTAGGACGAGCAGTTTCTCTGGGAAATAAAAACAAACAAACATCCATGACCTCATTTATACAGTATGGCACTTTGAAGTTGTCACATTTTTCTTAAGGCATGTGTGGAAAACATAGCTGGAATAATGTAATTGTGCCATTTGAGGTTGTGAAATTATATTCGCTTTTAGTGGATTTTCACAGAAATATGCATACTATTTCAAACACATATAGAAGTATTGAGGTTCTGCACTTCTTCCACTTCTGTGACCCAGTTGTAAACCTCAGACCTATATCAACAAACCAGTGACTATTTGGTTTAGCAGACTAAACGTGTGGCTCAGATTAGTAACATCTACTGTCGTTGTCATCTGATTCAAAGGGAGAAGCATATTTTAAAACATAGACTCAATAATTTCTTTCTTCCTCGGGTTAAGGGAACTCCCACAAACCTCTGAGACATTTCCAGTGGCTCTGGGTGCTGAAGGCTGAGGTCTGAGGAAGGGTTAGACCAAATACAAATTAGCACCACGGCCTCATGTGAAGCAAGGGAAAGGAAGACTAAACCCACGAAGTCAGTTTTCACTTCTTCTATTATGTTTTCTTAAAGCTCATGGGTGTAGCCTTGATTAGAGGGACTGCAGGCTGTGATCGTTGGGAAGGAAGCACCCTGATCTCTTGAGCTGCATTATGAACAGGGAGTAAGTATTCATTTGCAGCCTCCAAAAACACCAGTTCAACATGTGCAAAAACTATTGTTCTGCGCTCGCAGTGAGAGGGAAAAAAAAAGTTAATGATACGTAAGTATAGTTTTATATGACGATTGAGCGTTAATCCTGCTTTTCATGTTTGGAAAGCCATTCAATTTAATATGCAGCTACGTTCCACTAAAACCTTGTAAAGTATTTATTGAATGCTGGCAAGTATGAAGGCGAACATATGAACACCATTGCCGGAGCACAGTTAAAATGCTGTCAGTGCTGGGATAGCAAAGATTAACAGGTCTGCATTGTTTGATTGTTGTGGTATTTTTCTATTAGGGCAGTTTCTGTTATTTGCTTTGCCGATTGCGCAACAAATCTCTCCATGTGCATTCAGGCACAAAGCTGTAAAGATGATATGCACTGATGTCGGCTCTCCCAGCTGCTGTCGAGTGGTCATGCGAAACCGCTGTGGTTGCCATGGAACCCGTTAGCTGCGTTGGCGACATAAACACCGTAAATCGAACTTTCCCAGCTCCCTTTCTGTTGTGCTTTATTTCTACACCGAAGAAGTAATCTAAACAAAGCCTGAGGGTGCAAAACAAAAGCTATGCTGCAGAAAGCAATCTCTAAGTCACAGGAAAAATCTCAAACCAAGTGAGTGCGCTTGTTTTTTGTCTTGTGACGTATAACTCCTTATCTGGCAGTTTACCTAATCTTGTTTGTTGATCTAATAAGATAGTATATCTTTATACAGTCATTTTATGCATGGAGAATTTGCATAATTGTCTGTTTGATCACCACACATAGGTAAAAACTGCTTTGTGGAAGTCACAATTTTGTTGTATCCAGATAAATGTGCTTATTTTAATCTCGTACTTCCACTTCATGCAGGGTAGGTCCTATTCTTAAACTATTATGTGTCCAACAAATCATAATCACCTGCTTACCGCCCACACAAGCTGGCTTAAGTACATTACAAGACGCCTCCTCAGGCAGCTCTTTTCCATGCATTTCCTGTCTATGAGACTTTGCCATTCTCTCATCCCGGTCTAGCCTGTGGCCTTGTCATCGCTCTGGCAGCTACTTCAGGACTGCGCTGACAGAGACATTCTGTTACAGGTTGGAAATAGCTCCCTGTCTGCCTCTCACCTTACAGCATCGAATGAAATATGGCAAAGACTTGGCCAGATTCAGAACAATATGAGTTTTAAATCATGGAGAGGGGAGAGATGGCTGTTTTGAGCCACGGGTGTGCCCCTGTTTTTACTCTTGGCTTTAAGGTAGAGGACGATCCAGCATGGCGTAAGTCGGAGATGACGTCTCCCCACTTTTGGGAAAAACATATTCCATGCAGCTTTGCATAACAAAAACAAGTCATTTACATGGTTACATGTTTCCTGTTATTCAGCACAGATGATCAGGGTGGCAGAGTTATGAGTCTGACATGAAGAACAGGAAAGAAGGTGGCAATGAATCAAACCAAACACCTCCACCACTCGTTTGACTGTATGACACTGGGGCTATATTGCTGTTTTTTAATGTTAAAGTTGTTGAAATATGAGACACAGTCTCCTAGAAACCACTTTCTCATTTCTACACAGCTGCCAAATCGCTGCTTCAAGTGGGTGTCGTGTTGTAGGGCTCGGAAATTACACCTAGAAAAGTTGGGATGGATGCAATAAAACTTGAGGGCATTTATTTGCCAAGCAACTGGGTCTCCTGACAAAGTTTGGTGGCCAGCCTTACTTTATACTTAGTTACATAAAAGCAATGTTTTTATTCGGGTTTAGGTCAAAAAACACTAGCAAATTATCTTATTTTGTTATATCTAATTGGTAAAATTAGGATGATTTCATCAAACTTCTCAATTTCCCTCTGCAATTTAGGACCTGTAATCACAGTAACTTGTTGAAAGACGGTGCCAAGCTGCATGTTTTGATCCATGCCCTGTGTAACAGGACTTCCTTATTTTGGTTTTCCAAGAACAATTGGAAATAAAACCACGCTGTCTTGCCTGGGGGGTCAAGGAGTCATTTCCCATCAAGAAGAAATAAGCTGACATCCAGTAACGCTCCATGACTCTGCACTGACCTCCGGGAACCACACATTTTCCCTTTTATCATAAAACCTGCATCCACATGAGTGCAGCCCAGCAAGTCAGCTCCCAGTTAAGTAGTTAAGGCTGGGTGTGCAAACCACCTTTGATTTAAAAGATGTGAGACAGACACTTTTATTTCCTACATTAAATTCTCCAACACATCAAGTCTTTTGCATGGCTTTTCCATGCACGATTCCTGGTGGAAAGAAATCCCAGAGGAATCCCAGTGACCTCAGGTGAACTATGGTGGTTGGAAATATTGGCTAGATATGATCATATTGTCTCCAAATATAACATTAAATACAGAGGGAGGGGCTATAATATGTCACTGTTGATAAACTGCATTGGCATCATAGGTCAAAATGGGCCAACTTTGCACATGTGCAAATTTTATATATTGGACAAGTAGGAGAATGTAAAGTTAGAGAAAGTTTCCTCCCTACAAGAAGTGCTAACCTTAGAAAAAGCAACCCCAGCCATACAGCCAGAAAGAGTTGGCAAACTAATAGTTATTTGCAAATCTATTTTATTTCCCAAAAGAAGCTTCTTGAAGTGTTTAAGTTTGTATATGTAGCTCCCACAGTCCCACTGGGTCTATCATCAACATATGCGCAGATGATATCCAGTCCTATTATACTTCTATTATACTTTGGATAATCAACAATATCTTTATATTCAAATGTTCAATCTCTGGTCTGCCGTCTGAGCATTACTCTCAGAAATTCTGATATGTATACCTACGTTTTGCATCCCTGCCACTAATAAAATCCATTCATAAGTCCATGATTTAAAGTAATAGCTCAATCGCCCATTAGGTTTTGCTTTGTGGAGTTTTCTTCATTTTATAAATAGTTTCAGTCTCAAATTCCCTAGCCAAATCACTACATTTTCATGCAACATTTAGCTCAAACAGTGTATAATTTTTTGTTGATTGGTGTGTTAGATATTGTTCAGTAGTCTCTATGGAGACAAAATAATTGTCCACGGGCGACAGAATCTACTTTATAATCTACCAGCACAAAATTGGATCTTGGCCCAACTCAATCTTTTTTTTTAATCTAAACACTGGTATCGTTGTCTGGTATGACAGACAGCACTACAATACACAGAGGGAGAGTTTTTTGAGACTGCTATGATTTTGGGGGACGAGTGTTGCGTCACAGTGAACACAGCGCACTCTCATGTCAGTCCTGTTAGAGCAGCCTGGAGGGGGAGAGGAATGCAGCTCACACAGTGCTGCTGTAACTCCTCTCCAAGAAAGGCATGGACGAGAAGTGGTCTTTCCCTCTCCCTCTCTCTGTCTGTACTGTAAAGTCTCTCCACATGCCGCCTGGGACTCAGTCGTCTAGGTAAACTTTCACACTTGGATGAGCAGAGGTTCTGACTCACTGTCCAGAGCGAAGCTTAAGTAAGCATTTCTTTCAGAAGGGAGAGGGGTATCATGGGAACACGCCCTGGCCTTGAACATGAGAATAACAGGATCTTTTCTCTTTGACAAAACAGTCCTGGCCTGACAACACAAATCCTTTGACTTTGTGTTTCAGTCATCAAAGTAAATAAGCTATCCAGGTTCACCTATGAGCTCACTGCAACGACCCAGAAAGCGTCTGGGAAAGAAAAGTTGCTTCAGATAGACATCTACAGTACATTCCTTTATTCTTGCATTTATTTGACTTTGCCAGCCTTTAATCTCAAAGCAAAGCAAAAAGCTGGAAGATGCAGACAAGATAATTGGGTCTGATTTTGAAATTCCACAAAAACTGTTTCAACGAATGCAGCCTGGTGCTCTTTCTCTGAAGCTGAACATTGACAGATTGAAATACCATACTTCTGAAGAGTAAGCAATCATGAAAATTACATTTGAACTCCTGTCAGTACATAAGTTCCTCTACGGTATCAGAAATATTGAAAGTACACACCTATAACACAGTAGCAGGGAGAGCAGTACAATGGGAAACGTGCTGAGAGGAACACGCTGCCAGGCATCTCCTTTTCATGGATGGCCTTTGGGCTTTGAGCTCTGCCAAACTTTCAGCAGTGACATGTAGTGCCAGCCTCTCTGTATTACTCAGAGTAGCATACACCTTCCCCACACTGCCAATACGTTTCCTTGAAAGGAAATGCACTGGCCAGATCGCACGTCGGGTTGCATAAGGAGACATTTATTGGATTTACGACTAGTACTCTGTTGGCATGTAACGCAGATTTGCACACTGCAACATTTTTGCTTTGTTTCCACAGTCTGGACATGAAGCTGTGAAGTAAACACAGTTTGGATCCCTCGGAGAGTAACTGGAATGAAAAGTTGACATCCACATCCCAAGTAAGTGAGGTAATATGGTATCCAAAAAAAGAGGAATGAATGGGCAGCTACTTCAGTGGCCTGATTTTTACTGCATCAAAGAGATGATTGATTGAACAGGTTAGCGGATTCAGTAAGAGCAGAAACAGAGCTCATCTCTACCAACCTGCAGTACATAACATTCCTCAGCCATGGTCAAATTTACTTGAGTATCATGTATCATGTTCTCATATGCTGTGCAAGTTCTGACATTGAATTGTTCATTCATGAAAAAATGGTTTATGGCTTGGGTTGCTCAATCACGATCTGAATCCCCCTCATGAAAGATCTAGAATAAATTTCATTTTGTGAAATCAGCTCAGGCCCTCTTAGCAGTGAAATGTGCACTTATGACTTCAGCACAGAGAGAACTGAGGGAACCATCACCTGCAGCAGATTTAGAGGATGTGAATGTAGACGTATTAGTAAATAATGCCTCGATGATTGTGTCTGACATAGTTTATTGTTGTGTCTGAAAGAGACACAAACTTTGATCTTTGAAAGTTGTGCTTGGAGTCATGGAAAGGTTCACCTGCACAGGAAGGATGAATCAGTGCGGTTGATCTGTGTGTCTGTGTATGTGTCTGTTTTTTTTTTTTTTTATGGGATCGAACAGACTCTATGACTGTGATTCTAACTGCCAGGTCAAAAACTATCACAATATTAATAAAGTAAATATTTCCTATTTTCTAATGCTGCCATTAAAAATCATCAAAAAAAAAAAAACATTTATCCAAAATATTCAGTCGTGCTTGTTGTTAAATTGATGGACCATGGACCTATATATATTCTAAAACTCTTCAGTCCTCAGCTAAAAAAAGAAGCATGCATGACCATCTGCAGTTACTTACACGCGTTTTCCAGCTTTTGAAAGCATTAGACCTTTTAATGCAACTACAAGTTGCCTTGGCACACAAGCCAGGAGCCCCTCAGACATGCAGACATTCCTTTTTCCCACAAAAATACCCCCATTTCTACCAAGGTGAGCGCCCCATGTGTTTGCAATTAGCAGTGGTCAGTGAGTTTGAGGGATCTAGAGAACCCAGGTCAGCTGGTCAGACATTATTTTAGCTGTCTTTTGCTAAATTTTCTAACAGCATTTTAGAACAGCATAATTGGTAAAACACACCATATGTATAATACAACAGCCTCGCAGTGCATCTGTAGGAAAGTTCTGTGTTTTCAATTACACATGACAAACCACAAGCACTTCAGCCCTAGGATGTGGCATGATGTCACCAGCACTCGGCCGGGAAACAATTTTGTCGTCAAACGCCATTTTGATCCGAGCATAGCTTATTTGTTCTACCCCACAGAAACAGCCTTGATTTAAAAAAACAATTCCAACTTAACTTATCGGCTTTCAGTCATGCAGTGTCAGCTGAGACGAACACTCATTTCCTCTGCTGGCCGCAGGCCGAGGTCACTGTTTTGACTCAACATAATGGGTTTAGAGGTTCACCATTAAAACTGAAACACTGCTTTATAAATTACTTTATTTTGGTCACATTCACTGCAGCGGGAATATGGGTCAAGCATTTTAATCCAATTTAAGCCATTTGTTACCTCCAAATGAGTACAGTCCCTCTGCTTGCATAATGATCTAAAGACAGTTCAACAAGATCAGAACGGAGCTGCTCACCACGTGCATGGTATGGAATCCGCATGGTCTTGGAAGCAATCAGATTTGTTTTAACAGGCCCCGACCATTAGTCAGTAGGTACTGGAATTACTCATAAACTGACAGGAAAAAGGCTGGACTTGGAAATGTTACAGCTATCTACATGATCACCTACAAAAACAACCTAAAACATGTTTGTGAAAGTGAATGTCTCACTCCAGTATGATTCTGCCCTAGTAAAGAACTGCAACTCGCTCCTGCCAATCTCGGACAATTGTTCGCTGACCTTTCACTGGCAGTCACAGTCTCCTGCAGCCGCTGCCCTACTTTTGAAGGCTCGATCACACTTGTTTACTGCAGCGAATACTCCCAGCCTTCAGATCTTTGAAAGCTTCACGACTGCTACTAACTACCATTTAAAACAAGCTTTACAAGCTTGACCAAGACCTACGCAACAGTCTCTGCAGCACAACCGGCCACTGCACTGTTTACAAAGACAACATTAATTCAACATGACTCTTGCCAAATATTAACAGCTGCTCCATTCCACCTCCCAGACAGTCATAAATTAGAGTGACTAGCATGGCAGAACAATGAGATATTTGCACCTCAGCCACGGTCCTGACAAGATAGCTGAAATGTCATCTGTTTTCAATGCTCCATAAGAGGCGATTTTGCATAATGGAAACTGTCAGCTGGATGTCGTGCCGTTATCTCTTTGAGAGTTGGCAGAAAACACCTCAGACAGAGACAAGAGAAAAAGACCCGCAGTCAAGTACCAGACAACACAACACATATTTGGCTGGAATGGAGGCACGCAACCAAATGTGTGGTCATATAGTGACAATGTTCTAAGGCGTGATTACAGGTTAGACCTGCCAGCAGGGTTTGTTAGTTTGTTAGACTGGAATTACGGGCAATAGAGAGCGGCATTATACAGTGTATATATAAGGCACGGACAACTTTAGGTGGAGTTTCCTTTCCTTCTCTATAAAATGTTGCCAGCTGACACGTCAGTGATGTCTGGGAAAGGACTGATCTAAAAACAGCTGTTCCATGGGACAGTGGAGTAAACAAGATCATCACTGAGTAATGATGCTAATCTTGCCAACACACATAAAGACAACAACTTGCTGATAACTTCCTGGTAAATAAGACATAACAAGAGATACACTCTTTGGAACTTCCTTTAGCTCACTGGGAAAACCAAAATGATGAGAAGAGCTCAAATATTTGCTAAAATCCATAGTTCATTTAAGGTGTTAAACCCCTCAGTATTGAATCGGCTTGTATCAAGGAGTTGTGCACATAGACGTAGAACAGCAACAAGTTAAGTCTGATCTGCACTGAGAAGTGCTGTTCACACTCAGTAAGAAAGAAGTGAAAGGCTTCATTCACACGGCCGGACAGTGGGGGTCTGCGCTGCCCAATTTCTGTAACTTTCCAAAAAGAGGCGACGGACCAGCGGCCACGTCCGCTGTGCACAGCAGCCTGCCAGGTGCACAGAGGTGAGAAACGGGCAAAGTCTGCATTCCTCCTCCTTCCGCCGTCCCTTTCCTGTGCCAGATCCCACATCACTGCTCTGCCTTAGGTCTGACCCAGCAGAGAAACACTTCCCCTGTACCTCTGCTCGCACAGCAGGCATGTGTCACCTGTGTGCTGTGTTAGTCTCTATTCCTCCCGTCGCCTTTTTATTGCTTTCTTACAAACCACAACTTGTGAGGACCAGCACTTCGCCCCCCACAACCTGTTTTCCCAGATGCGGTGGGGGACACGTCACCTGAGGCCTCTTCTGAGGGAGAAGATTGAGGCCTTTGTAATTTTGTTGTAAGTTTTTTTTTTCATTTTCAGGAAAAGTGATTGAAGGACAGCGTAAGTGAAGTTGAGACATGACTCATCCATCTGATGTCCCACACTGTTAACACATCATATAAAAGGTGTCCTGCACAAGTGCTTGCTGAAGTTAGGATCCAAAGAGGTCTCAGAATAAGAGACCGACGGGAAAGTTTTATTGCTGTTGTCCCACTCCAAAACAAATGGATCCGATTTGAATTTAAAGAAAACAACTGAGAGACAGCTTTAAAAACTTTGGCATCTGTGGCTAATGTGGTTTAAAGTCCGTCTTGAATCTATTTTGCTCGTGCTTCATGAGAGGCTAAATATCGAAGCACTGAGAGAAGGGAAATTACTCACCAGAGCCTCGTTCAAGTGCATAAAAATGTCTAAAGAGGTTTAAGACAAACTCTGCATGTAGCCGCTCTAAAAGCTTTTTCCGATCACATTTGTCAATTTACATATTCAGGAGGCAATTTGCCACAACATTAGAGCAACGTCCTACTCGAAGCGTTCAGAGTGCATGGTCAGAAATTAAGGATTTGAATAAAATCGCTGATTTACAGAAGCTCAAACCTCATTTATGTGAGATTTAGAGATTTCCTTGTTCATCCAAACAGGCTCTGTCCCTTCATACTGCAAACACTCCCAGGTTTATGACACGGCTTCCAGAGGTTAACATTTTAAACCCCTCGTAAAGTTAATGTGGCCAGTGTTTGGAAGACACCCAGGACAGAGGACAAAATGCGCCTGTGGAGGCTGAAGGCCGCCGCTGTGCCCTAATTGTGGGCTTGCCTCGCCCTGCAACACGCATCACTAGGAAAGTAGATTTCCAGAGTAAACGTACACATACACCCACCGCAGGCCTGCTCACTGTATGACATAAACACTAAACATATAAATAAGAAAAAACACATGTATCCACTTACGCTGTTGTTTGCAAGTCTTTATAAGATGCCCTGCGTTTATGCAAGGAGCTAAAATAATTTTAGCGCAATTTAGAGCAATTTGGCTACACAGTTACTGAGGGGATCGCTTTCAAACAAGTCAATAAAACTGCGACACATCTGGAAGAGATGCTTTTTGGGGACCGTAAACCTATGGGTGTGTAGGTCGTCTCTGCATCCGAGCATGAGCAGGTTGGACTTGGCTCTGCGCCACTGAGCCTTAATTTAAACAAGTTTACAACTGCTTCTGTTTCTTAAGCACACAATTACTCAACTGGTATTTAATTAGAACGGATTTATCGCACAGTTTCTTCAAGATCACGGCTTAAAAATTTCGAGAGCAGGGAAAGTGCAGCCATCAAACACTCGCCTCCAGTTGGTTGGTTATTGCATAGCACTGGCACTTTACAGCCTGAAATATGGCACAGTGTGAAACCTCACACGGTTTCATTGAGTCAGGCACCATCATGTAATTTAACAGGCCAACACACGTAAACCTGCTGCTGCTGTGCAACCCGCAGCCCCTGGACATCAATGACAATGTTCAGAGTGTACAATCCATTAACACACCAGCTTCACACCTTGTGAGAGCCTAGGCTAGAACACACAGGGTGCCAGAGAATACACCCTACACACACAGGTATAGTCTATCACAAGACAGACACAATTCACTGACATACCCAGAGGCAATTTAGAGTCTCTAATCAATTAAACATCTATGGTTTTTGGACTGTCGAAGGAAAACCTGAATAAAAAACCTGAAACACATAGATTAGTAGAACATGCAAATTTAACACAGAAAGCCAAGCCTGGGACCATGTAGCTGTAAGGGCACAGCCCTCTTCACCAGTCCAACACTTTGCAGACTGTAAAAACCATGTAATTTAATCTTTCTTTCTTTCTATGTGATATCACTGAACAGGATTTCACTTCGTGTACAGTATATTTAACTCCTAACACGTTTCAAATAAACTTTGTTTTATACTTTATGTTTCTTATGTAATAATGCAAATTTCCAACTGTAGGAGCAATAAACCCTATTCTATCTCAACAATAAAACATGTCCCCTGCCTGCACACATGGAGTGACAGCTGTGAAGATGCGACACTAAATTGTCCGATAACACGTGAACTCGCATGAAAAATCTGTAGGTTTTTTTTTTTTGGTGAGGATTCATGGTAACAATAGGAGGAAGAAGAAGAAGAGGAGGAGAGGAGGAGTGGGAAAGTTTTGCCAGTGCTTACCTTTGGGGATAGACGCAGGGGTGCTTGTTTCAGTAGACAGGACAGACTCTGCAAACTTCATCCAGCATGAAAACACAAAACAGAACTTGAGGTACTCCATAGCTGCGGACAGTGCGGACTTGTACTACTTGCCGGGGCTCCGGGCGCTGGGTGAGAGCAACAGGCTGCCTCCTTAATTGCAGCCTCGGAGCTGCGGCACAGATAACGGTGCTGTTGAGCCTCCGCTGACACAGGCTCGTCCGGAGCGAAAGTGTTGACTGAGCACAGCTGTATTTGAGAGTCCCCCCCCCACACACCCACTCCCCCCCCCCCCCCCCCCCCCCCCCCCCCACCAGCAGTCCACCCCAGCAGCCCAGCAGCAGCGGTACAGCAGTACCACCCTGTGACTGTGGAACACCCCTCCCCTGGTCCCCTCCCCCTCAGATCCACTCCTACACCCTGCTCCAGGCTCCAGCAGGCAGGCGAAACCAAAGTCATGAAGGAAGTGAAGTGATGTTCACATCACTGTGGTAAGAAATAAAAAAAAAGTTTCATTCGATTCTTCTGCTTTTAATTCACAGTTTAGTCTTTGTTTAGCACATGTGGATGTTTCACAATAGTAGTAATAATGAGAGAAAAGCAGATGGATGGATTGAAAGAATGGGAAAAGAGAATGTTGATGATGACATGAAGGATGGACTGAAAAAAAGATTAAATATCAGAAAGATATTTTTCTTCTCTTATCTTGCACATAGTGTTTATATTGTATATATTGTTATATTGTGTTTATACATATTATATTTTGTCTATTCTTACTTCTGCTATTCTATGTTCATACTGTCCTTTGTGGCTGTTGCAATACCGGAGTTTCCCCATTGTGGGACAATAAAGGAATATCTTATCTTATAGTAGATTGATAGAAAAAAGAAAGAAAGAAAGAAAGAAAGAAAGAAAGAAAGAAAGAAAGAAAGAAAGAAAGAAAGAAAGAAAGAAAGAAAGAAAGAAAGAAGGAAAGAAAAATAAATACTCAAATATTCAAAAGAAAGGACCCTGAGAGAGAAAGTATAGAAAGGTAAATGGATGGCTTGAAAGAAGAAAAGAGAGAATGATAGAGAGGAAGAATAAAAGACAGAAAGGATAGGATGTAAGATGGATATATAGATAACAAGGAAGAAAGTACTATAGATCAACATAAATAAGGATGGACAGAAAGAGGCATACAAAGAGAGGTGGATAGATAGATAGTCTGATTGATAGATTGATTGATTGATTAATTTTTCATTTTTTATTGATAGAATTACAAGTTTCATAGCGATGGTGGTATAGTGGTGAGCATAGCTGCCTTCCAAGTAGTTGACCCGGGTTCGATTCCCGGCCATCGCAATTCATTCAAAGTAATGAGTAGACCCTTGTCTTTTACTAAAAATCACTCCAACACTGAATACACTTGTTGTGTGTGGGCTTTTCAGAAAGCTGGAGTACCTGGATAAAATCATGGGGCTAAGGACCTCACACTACCTCAGCTGAAACTCTGTTCTAACTATCTGATTGCTTTAGTGGCTTTACAAATCAAGTTTACCACAATGAATCAGATGAAGATATTAAAAATAATAATGATAATGAAAATAACAGTCCATTGGGTACAGTCATGTTCCATTATGTTGTCTTTGAACTTGATGCGTATTAATATGGCTGTGGCTTAAAAATGACTCTGCACGCCATTGGAAAAAGCGTTCTGAAAACGCTTTGCTACAGCAAAACCACACATCCCTAACAGAAAAGTGTCAGAAGTACATTTCTCTGTTGGGATTAAATGCATTAAATGTAGCATTATAATGTAATTTTCTTTTCCATTTCTAAACTTGTATCATCTTCTCCTCATGCATATTGCTTTATTTGATGCTGTAAGATCCCGTGGGTTTCAGCTTAGATTAAGCAGTGGTAGTGGTACATAGTGGTATAAATTTGATATGTCGGTGCTTTTTTCACTACATAGGGAGACACTATCTTCAATTTTCGTCATTCACACGCTCTAAAATGTAGTGTTTTCAGCGATGGTGGTATAGTGGTGAGCATAGCTGCCTTCCAAGCAGTTGACCCGGGTTCGATTCCCGGCCATCGCATTCTTAGTCCCTGCAAGAAGGGTACCTCCCAGAGTCAGCAGTGACGTATCTATAAAAAGATATAAACAATTATCTTCAGGTAATTGGGACTTAAATCCATGATAATGATTTCAATCAGGTGAGATCAATAATGGAAATGATCAGCAGGTGCAGTCCATGAAACTGTTGCTGTACCTAGTTACCCAAGATACATGTTACACTTTGATCACCTGTAAAGGAGTATTATAAACTGGTAAAATAATGGATGGATTGTCTCATGGCTTTTGCATTTTTACTCAAGTTTAGAATACTCAATACTCATCCTTTTTATCACTGGCATAAAATAGGATTTAATGAGAACATTGCTATAGAATACAATTATCGCTGTCCTCCTGCTCAGCATTTCCTTGATTAATTAATGTTTCCATCATCTGAAAATGTCATAAAATGGTGAAAAATAATTACGCTTTCAAAGAACATTTTTAATTAATGAATCAATCACCAAAATTACCTCGGCTCATAAATTCAGCTCCTTTTCTGCCTTTCCTTTCCTCTTGGTACAGCGGTTAACTCTGCGACTTGGCGCAGCCATTTTATGAAACAGTTAACTGATGCTGCAGACGTCAGGGCCGCCCCGGCCTCCCTACAGTAACGCAGTCACACACAAGGGAGAAATGAGGGGGAAAACAGAAAGCAAACTTTAAAACCAGCTTCCATTTACCGTCAGCTCATCTCCGTCGGCATCTGCGCCGACCTTGAAACCGATGCTCCGTCTCATTTGTGTCGCTTGTTCTTTATTAGGAGGAACAGACTTGCCCCCCCGGCTAAAAACTGTTTCTGTCTGGGGGAACAAAGCTTTGCATAGCAGCTGCGGTGGCTGCCTGCACCCAGATTGTTTTACTTAATGACATCACCGGCTTCTTGGTTTCGAATGCAGAGGGAGTAGGAGCAGCGTGTTTTTTATGAGATGAATTACTCCCCTCTCAGTAAGGCCTTGATAAACCCAGAAAATGTCGAGCCCAGCCAGAGAGCTCAACATCCTCGGACCTCAGACATTCTTTTACTGTACAGAGCGCTGAGCCTGCCGTGTTTATGGGAATCAGTGCGTCATGAGAACATTTCCACTTCGGCTTCTTGCTGTCTAACTGCTTCTCAGGCAGACACACAATCCAAGGTCGACCCTCCCTGCTGCAAAACTCGGACAAACGTGCAGGAGCGTCACTAACAAGCAGGGCTTAAGGTATCGACCCGATTACTTGCAATCAAACGGCTCAGTGACATATAACGAAGAGGGTTTCTTTGCCCTGTGGGTTGGTGAGGGAACTCTCTGCAGCTGGAAAATATAAGAGTCTGTGGTGGGGAGCCGCATGCTGGATCTTGGCAGCGTGCAATGGGGAATGCGTTGTGTCTTGCTTCAGTTCCCTGGCTCAAGCCGGAGCACCCACCGAACATTTGGAATAGACCCGGCAAATGCCCTCTGGTTTTCATTACACCATGACAAAATGTCCATACGTTATGTGAGAGGTTTAATGTCTCACTGGACGCACGCACTTGCAGATGCAGGATACCGCGGAGATACTCGAGGCCGTTCGTAGCCTTTCACCTTTCTCGGTCGGGATTTGCAGAAATGCGACACGTCTCCGGGGCTCGTGGCGGCGCAGGCAGTGGCACTGTGGGATGCATGTGGTGTGGGTGAGAAAATGACATTTAATTACCCCAGAAATTGGCGGATGCAGAAACTGAGAGGCTGCTGAAGTGATGATAGTGGAGAAAGCGTAATGAGGCGTCCACACACTACCCAAACTTTTCTATGTGCCCTGGCATTAGAGGACAGTAGTGGGCCTTGCATGACAACACATGGTCAGCCCTGCTGAACACAGATGATTATCAGCCTTAGGAAGGAAACGCAGACAAGGTGGAACTGTTAAACAGTGCAGGTGGTGTGTCTCCTTTTTATATTTTCGGTTTACTTTGGTGCCAAATAAAATACCAGTAGCCTCCAGGCTATTCCGCTTTAGAAAAAGACTAAACAGTGTCGCTGCTTCCTGAGGACAGGCTGGACTCTCCTGTTTCCAGGACTGTCGTGGAGACCGCGGGTTTACAGGCATGGGTTTAAATTAGAAGGAGCTGAAAGGAGAAACAGATGATTCATTAGGGAGTAAGACCGTAAACGCTTAATATCGTATGTGAAACAGAAAACGTCCTGTGAGTAAAAAGAAAATGGACATGTGGGAAATTCAGCTGAAACTGTTCCTCCATCCTTTCACTGATTTTTACTTTTGGTTGCCATCAATACATGAGTGTAGACACACTAGACATAGACATATAATCTGAAAACAATGGCTTGCCCCTTTGTTTATATCAGTTTCCTTCTATCTAAGCCAACTGTCAGTGGTTTGGGACACACCTACGATTGCTTTCTAGTTTCTTCTCTATTTTTGACCTGACCCTCTTTTGGTGGCACAACTGGATGGTTTTGCAATTGCAGTCCTGAGTCACTCTGTCCCCTCAACCCTGCTCGAAAAACCCACAATTGCACCATGATGAAGAGAAAGGCTTTTATTTTTATCCCCCACGCTTTGATCACTCTTCAGAGAGTTAAATTACCCGTCCAGATCGATGGAGAGGGCAGCGCTCCTTTTCCCCCAGTCGCAGTTCATCTTCATGAGAATTCACATTTACGTCATCCCCGCTCCGCGCTGCCTGCGTGGGTCCCAGTTACGAGGCCACAGGGCGGCCCTTGGCCCCAGGGTGCGGTCCAGGGGTTGTAAGGAGGGGGCAGGAGAGGGGGACCCGGCATTTAATCTTTGCTCTGAAGCACCCCCTAAGCCTTGGGTCTGCAAGGTGTGACATGCAATACATCTCTGTGATCGCGGGGGGTCTCTCATCTTTTGCCTCAATCTACAAATATGAGTTTACTGTGGAGAGCAACAAAGCAAATTATATGAAGTGCACAGCTGAAGATGTTTGCAATTTTCAAACCTTTGTTGAAACCATAAATTTTCATTTGCGCTGGGCAGACTGGGGGTTTAGCGCAGTCTCCTCTCAAAATTACACATAATGAGCTCTTTGGCTAGCCTTTCATTTCAATGTCATCAGGAGGCATTAGGCGCCATCTTAAAGCCACAAACCTTCCAGAAGTAGGTTGATGAGAGTAGGATTCACCCAAGTGCCACCTAACCTGAAGCGCCAGATGGTTTATTCCTATCTGGGAAGTCGTCCATGGAAATTCTTATCATGAGTGAACTTCAACAAATTTGGTCACCGAACCGCAGGGAGAAACTCTAACCCTCGCTACATCATTGCGAATCTCTTTTGAATCAATCATTGCTGATTTCACGCGAGCTGAAACTAGGCCGCTGTAGCTCCCCACTAGTTCCTCAGATGTCGCAGGCTGATCCAACGATTGCAGAAGTATTTAACTTGAAGCCTGGCTTAAGATGGATGCCAGTGTCGAGTCATCTTGGGAGATTCAATGACTCAGGCCAAAGTTAGTAGTCACATGTTAAAACGCCATTTGTGTTGTCCGCAACATTTTGAAGAGAACATGTTTGTTGCAGACAAAGACAAAGACTCTATTAAGTGAAAACAATTGCTGAAGGAGGATGACATCTTACCAGGAATCCCACTCTTGCAAAAGCCATTAAATGCGTAGCACAGGCAGAGCAAGTGAACAACTTCCTCATTTTGTCAGAACTGAAGTTTCAAAACAATGGAAACAAGCTGTGTCTGAGCGTCACTGTTGGGAGACAGTGTTGGCAAGAACCACAAAGCCTGCAGTCTTTGATTTGTTCCTGGGGATGTCAGTGTGAAAAGTAAATAACCATCCCCCGTTTTATATTTTACATCTGCTTTCTTTCACCTAGTTGTGTGCATGTGGCGTTTTCCTAGTCTGCGTTTGCACAGATGCTGCTGAGGGCATTTGTTTGTCTGAGTGTGTTTAAAGCAGAGATACCAGAAATTCCTTATACTGTAAACCGTCACTGGTGAATCCCTGGTTACTGTTAGGACTGTAACAGGCTCCAAAAGTAATCAGAGGAGTGCGCTTTGTTGGCCAGACACATAATTTGAACATGGTTTCATTCAGGAGTCTAGTTAAATTGATTTGTTGCCTTTACAGGCACACCAAACCCAGACAGCCTTTTTCTTTTCTTAATCCATTGTTAAGGTTTTTTCTTGACTACTGAAAACATGGGCAGAACTTCAACCTAGTAGTGAAAAGAAAGAAACAAGAGGAAAAAATCTCTCCACCACAATAAGCTACTCATGTAAGCAAATTACGTTTTAGCATCCATCACTGAGGAAAAATCACGTCTAAACTGTTTGTAATATTGTCTGTTTGCAGAAAATCAAAATCACATGTGTGTCATTTTCAAAGACACACAACCAGTAATTTATGGGCTGCAAAGTTACATCAGGTGTTTAATAATAAGGGTGGTCAATGAAATGAGACATCGGAGGATACAGGCCTTTCACCAAAATGTCGCTGGAGAGAACATATGCTTTTCCCAGTCTGAGGCATCCAGCGAGTCACAGCTGCAATGACATCAGCAACATCATTTGTCATCATGGGGCAGATGTGGAATTCCTAAGAAACGCAGGAAGTTTCTTCATAAAATATTAATTTACAACAAAGTTCCTCAGAATCTAGCTCTTCAGACAACTCTGCAAGGTTCCAGAGAAGTCTCTCAAGCAGGAATGAAGGGAGATGCTGCAGAGTTAAACATGCTGCAGCTATTCCTGTGCTGACTTGCTGCTGGTGTCAAGTGATGTCAATTTAATTTTCAGGTCAATGGGAGTTCAAAGGTGACAGGTCAAGATTTTATGGTTATAACCAAGTGGCAAAACAACAACTCCCATGGTCGAGATGCAGAGGAAACAGGAGAAAATGAAGATTTATGTGCACTGTTTTAGGTTTAGGAAAACCTAGGAATTTGTTAGGAAATCTTAAAGAGAAATGGGAAGTTTTGCAGTTTTGTGGTTTCATGAGCATTAATCATAGCACCGATCACATTATAACAAAACAACAGAGCAGCTGACAATCTCATTCTGTCATTCTGATCCCCAGTGTAAAAGCGTTGTCGTGATCATAAGAAAACAGAGTCAGAAATCATCTCTATCTCATTTTGTGGACGTACTCGAACAAGCCTCCAAGGTTCACTCTGTTTTCCAACCGCAGCCTCATTAACCGCGGCACCACTGTGTCACATATTCCAGAAAACTGATCCAAGAAATCCAAAAATCTATCATTATCCCTCAAAATGTGGTATTTGCTTCGGCTCACCAAAATACAATTCTTCAGAGAGACAGAGATGAGTAGAAACTGAAATGTTGTCTCCATGTCTCCAAAGTTCAGGATTGTAAAAATGATCATTCACAATGAATATTAACAACGTCCGTGAACGCATTGACCTCAGCTTCGATGCAATACTGGACAATATTTCAGTAATAGAAGATGCTGTTGCTCCTCAAATGTAACAGATGGAGCTTGAGCTGCACCGGAAACAGCAACCTTGCTCTTTGTGGAACCTCAAAGCAGCTCTTTTCATTGATGTGTGATTATAAAAAAAGAAAAGCTTAAAAAGGCTGTTTCAAATGAGTTCTTAAGATTACGCCCAAGGTTAACGGCTTCAAGTTATCAGCTTGTTTGAAAAGGCATGAAAATGAAATGTTCTCATTTCCCTTTTTTTATGTTATCCCGCGAGGACATCATCGTTTGACGCAATCGGTCCAATCAGTTTCTCCATGGGTCGAAAAAAAGTGACACTTACATTTCACAAGAAAATCGCTTTAAAAGGGTGAAGGTGCCCATTACAGTCAGGGCTGCAGTGAACTAATTAACAAGCAAGGTTCAGTGACTTTACAGTGCCATTTACATGGCCTGAACCAAGGTAACACAATGTAACACGCGGTGAGCATAATTTAATTATTTGAGATTTTAAGACACAAAAATCACAAGAACTACACACATCACAATATGAGTTTTTTTTATTGAAGTTTCCAAGGACTGTTTGCACAATTTAAGCTTAGCTCAGAGTTTGTTTCCATTCACTGCATGACTTAATGGTTTATTGGTTCACAGTATTAGTGTTTAAGTAGAAGAATAAGTACTTTAGCTGTTTTTTTTAAATACATAAGTGACATAGGAATAACTTAACTCCCTTTATATCACATTCTGACTTTAGTTTTTGGCATTTAAACACAATCAAAGAGCCTTCAGAGGATGTAGCACCAGCATCTTATACTATTAACACAATCGACCAAGCGGCACGTGTCAAATGATGGGATTCTCCTAAATAATAAGAATATGATTTATACTTATGTAATTAAAACGACTAGTTTCTTAGCAACTTTAGCCACAAAAGCAAAACAAACAAAACATCCATCTTAAGCACATTATCATAGATTTAGCCTTAAACTCAAGCTGCTGTTCATAAAGGGTGAGATAAATCCACTTCTGGTAATTCTACATACAAGGCAGAAAACAACACATGAAACCTGGCATTTATAATACTTTGTTTACAAAAATAAAAGACATTTAAGACTCAATATCTGATCTTAAGATGGATGTTTTTTCCTTCCGATTCCCAGAATCACAGATGCAGGAAAACATATTGTTCCATGATGCTACAAAAAAGCACAGTCATTAATTTCACTGCTACAATACTTCATCCTCATGATTTAAATTTAATGGAAATACATTTATTCTGTGTTTGCAAGTTTACTGTAACACGGGTCAAGCTGATTCACTACGTGCACTGCAATACTCAGAAAGATCGAATGGAAATGGTATGCAACACTGGTATTTAGATGACTGACTGTATCCTTATAGTATGAGGTGCAGGTGTGCAACTCTTGGAGCCAGCAGCGTCCGACACTATAATACAGAGGCATGCGTCAACCTGAGTTTGTCCAAAAATATACAATGTCAGACACTAATATCTGAATAAAAACTTATGGCATAAGCAGGCATTTGAGTTTGTCCATTTTGGGCTGTATGGAGTTGGTCTTAGGTGAAGACATAGCTCCCTCTGGTGGGCAAGTTTGAAACTGCACACAAAGCCATAACCATAATCTGCTCCAGAGAGAGAACGACCTCCTCGGAGCAGTGCATAATCAATATGGCAGCAGAAGTATTAGTGATTCCTATGATCGTTTCAGTTTCACGCAAGTACATCCGCAGCACACAGATCTGTAAACAGACGCACAAAAGCAGTGCAACACATTCACACACACACGCACACACACACACACACACACACGTTAACAAATAAGTTAGTCAAACCAAAATATAAATAAGAAAATTCATCGACTGGAATGACGAGCTACTGCATTACAATAGTCCTTCAGTCTCCACACAATATAGCTTTAAGCATATCGTTCTACTGTCGCTTTAATGCAAACTAATTACACAAGTGCTCTCTGGCTGACCCCAGCCCACGCTGACCCCGACAATGACGCCAAACTTCCTGTCACAAACTGTTCACCAGCACTTGCCTGCAGCAGGAATTATCTGTCATTTACTTGTATGTGTTTGGTGATATCCTTTCTCTTCAAGCAGCTGTAAAATTCTGGGCCCAGACCAGAATGTAAACACACACGAAAACCTTCCGAAAAACACTTTCTAAAAACACTGCACTCTTTTCACAACCCACCCGAGCGGCTAAGACTAAAACAAACCTTCTATTTTATTGTTCATGCAGAGGTGTGACATTTAGGTGCCGGTTGGGTACCATCTTTAAACGTTGGACATTTGAAGGTTGTTCTGTGTTAGGGCATTTGGGACTCATCATTATGGCTTTGAGGCCTTGTTCTTCCAGGAATGTTGGATGCTTACGTGGATATCCTGTTTGGCTCCTAGTTAGTGCTCTCAAAGAACATGAAATCCTGTGCAGAAGGAGAAAGGAGACAAGCGTGAAATTGACACAGATCTTATGCCTGATTATAGTAAAATATATAGTGCACGATCGCTGCTCAAATCACCATGTAAACATGCAGAGATTTTTTCTTCAGAGAGGATCTCTGACTGGCTGTTTTGCATTTTGTTGTGATTGGGGTTGTTTCAGGTCATGGTGCCCACAAACTGCAGGCTAAGTGGTACATTAAGTGGTGGGTACATGAAGTTTGTGATTACCAGCGAGGGCAAACACATCATTCCCCATAAACGCAGGGTCGTGAGCCGGCAGCATCTGTTTCGGCACCACTTTAGAAATCTATCTCGCCAAAAAAAAAGAACAACTTCAGATTAAAGATGCCTAGCACTTTACTTACAATGAGAAAACATGCCCCGATCATTACAGCTTTCATCTTCACATCCAGATCCATGGGGAACTGGATGCCAAAGTTGTCGGAATCCGAGAAGGCTTCCCGAATTAGTCCCGACCACTGCTTGCTGATTTTCCCAATTTTGCTGACTTCATCCATTGTCACAATCTGCAGATAGAGAAAGAGAGAGAGAGAGAGCATGAGACAAAGCTGGCATGTGTTGCATTAGGATAAAGATCAATCCTTCGATTTGTTTGGTTTTATTGGAGGGAGCTCATGGAGGGATTCATAATCCCATCCAATTTCAGTTTTTGCCCGTTGCCGCAGTAACTCTGTATGCCCATAAAGACTTCAAAGGAGCGAGGGAAGAACCGGGATGGTAATATCATGCTTCAGTTACGCCTTCTCCGGGCCTGGTAAAAGGTCCATAGCAGTGACCCAAATCCCCTTCACAGCTCAATCTAATGAAACCAGCTGAGCCATGGAACAATGGCCACACTGTACCACACAAGAGCATGCCCTGTGTGACGGCTTCATCCCGGCTGCGACTGGAAACACATTTCCTGCTCTGGAGCTCGAGGTAGATCCCTTACGTACACACACACACACACACAAATTATAATGTCCAGAGTGTTACCGCGTCATGTTATGCTTTCGCAGATTTAATGGATTTCTGTGTTTGGATAAACCCACCTCAAAGTCGACATCTGGAAGGCAGCTCCAGCCGCAGAAGGGGCCGTGGATCTTCAGCACGGGCTCGTTGTGCTCGTTCGCGACCAGGAATTTCGGCGAGAACGGGTGCCACTGCTGCATCACGTAGCCCACTGTGTTACCGGGAGGAGCCTGCACCTCCAGCTGAGCGAGGGATCACAGGAGAGCACGCTGTGATATTTGTCGTCTAATGAGAAATCGCGTTTTGAAAAGGACAAGTGCATCTGCCTCGAGCATGAGTCGTTTCATCATTGAAAACACGGCTGTACAAAAAAAGATGCTGAATTCAAATGAGAAAGTTTATTGGATTTCAGTTTACCTCTTGAATTTGGTTTGTTTCTCTTTTTGTGTAATTATAATGGAGGAATCCCAATTTCCCAAAAAGCTTTGCTTTTACTTCATTTTAAAATTCTCAAAACAGTATGACGTGGAAAGCGTTTGTTTGAGGGTTCCTCTCCTGCTAGATTTCATGGTCAGAGCTTTAGACTCTAGACTTTTAAATATTGGTTTCCAGAGTCACAAAAGATCTGAAAAAAAGATCCTCCAACATTATTATACAAAGTTGCATGACATTTCCATGACTTTTTGTCATTTGAATGAGAATCAGCATGAAAGCAATAAGCAATACACTTCTGTCTTTCATTCCCATCCCATCACATAAAATGAATGGAGGCTGATCCTAACGCATCTCCACTCACTTCTTGTAGACAGCAGGGGAAGAAGCAGGACATGCACTTGAGCGGCCTGGTGACGGTGATGATCTCCTGTCCGAAGTTGTCGAGAACGTGGATGGTGAAGGGCCTCAGGGGCCCGCAGCACTGCCGGCTCAGGCAGTCGTTCTCCTCCACAGCGTAGAAGACGTTCTGGCCCATGATGTTTCGTACTTCGTACTTGTTGTTGCTTTCGAAGCCAACGAGCGCTGCGCAGAGGGATCATATGTAGAGACACAGTGAACAGGCCCGGCAGGTTGCACTGAGGAATCAGAAATGATCTGTGTTTGTTTGTCTACATACCTTCAACCACCTCTACCTTCTGTTTGATGAGCAGCTGATCCACCTGAAAACCAGACACACCAAGTCACATTTATTCCGTTTCAAATGTAGCTGTTAAAAAGTTGGTGTAAATATGCTTCACATTTCATATGGCCTATAAAATGAAGTACAATTAATCTCAAAGACTGTAGTCAAGTACAGTATAAAGATATATGTGCTTTACTTGAATACTTCAATTTGAACCTTTAAACTTCCACTTCACTGACTCTAAGAGACACATTTGTACTTTGATGTGACTCCGGTTGGAGCAACAGAATAAACAGTTAATGTGCTCAAGTGATGACGAAATAGAAAGTTTCCACTAAAGACATACTGAGCTAGTGGCTAGCACACAAACCTAACCATCCCCCTCTCTGCCTGCACTTTCTCCAGATCCTCGTTTCTCCTCCCACATTCCAAAAACATCTGTTTGGTACAGTAAGACACACAGCGTTGGTGGTATAGTGGTGAGCATAGCTGCCTTCCAAGCAGTTGACCCGGGTTCGATTCCCGGCCAACGCAGAATCTTTTCAGTATGAGAGGTTAAGGATCTTGATTTATGATCCAAGACAGCCCTCTGAGCAAGTTACCTCAACCCAAACGCTCCCTGTTAGCTGCAGCTCCCGAACAAAAAAATATCTGTTCTGTTTTCTTCAGATCGGAGTGAGAGTGTGCACTGAGACAGGCTCCAAAATGACACAGTATTTACACACACCATTCACTTCCACACTCATACCTGGAGGGCGATTTAAAGTCTCTGAACAACATAAACATGCATGTTTTCAGACTGTGGAAGGAAACTGCAGAAACCCCACGTATGCACAGGGAAAACATGCAAACACCATACAGAAACAGCCAGCCGTCCTAGAACCCCAGAGTCATACCCAGGTGCTTTTTGCTGTGAGGGGATAGTACTAGCCTCTCACCTACTATGTCACCAGCTTCTATATCACCTCTCATTGTATTTTTTTGCATTCTCAGCTCCACTATGAGTGGCTGGTGATCCTGTATCCTATTGCTGCTAAATATTTAAAGAGGGTAAATATGATCCGTGTGTGTGTGTGTGTGTGTAGAGTTTGCATGTTTTCCCTGTGTCTTCATGGGTTTTCTCCAGGTGCTCCATATTCCTCCCACAGTCTAAAAACATGCATGCTTATGTCATTTAGAGACTCTTAATTGGCCTGTCCATTTGTGCTGGTGATCCACATCCACAGACCCCCACCACAACTTGAGCATAATAGATAACATTGATAGCAAAAAAATCGATAAACAGATGCTATCTATATGGAGAAACACCACCGTAGGCCACCTTTATGAGACCTGCAGCAACATCCATCTCTAGTTGTCCATTCACACACTCCAGTGGACCCCCATAACACCAAAATATAGAAATGGTAAAATAATGGATGATTGGATGGAATGTGAACCTCATAGTTTTAGTGACATTCACATGTCATAAGAAACACATGAAAACTAGACTTAATCTTTAAATCCAGCCATTTTTCTTACCTGTGTGAGGTATTCCAGTCCTGGGGGGCAGCCTGGGATCCCCGGGCTGGGAACAGCGTACATGTTCATGCTGACACACTAGATGGTGATCTGTTTACAGAGGAAAACAGATTCTTTTATTTTCATTTTTTCCACTCTTCTATTCTGCATTTTAAATCAAAATAAACATTTATTTAAAAAAAAAAACAACAAATAAACTATTTATTACAAGTGAGAAATGGCGACATCTTGTGGTCGTTTGGGCACAACTCAAAAACAAATGGAGATGAATCGCGGCAGGTGGAGAGACGTGCGTTAGCTGATCTGTTTAGTCGAGTTAGGACTGCTTAAAACGCCCTTTATCCGCTTTATTATCGTTTCTACACCGGGGATGAAGTGTCGAGGAGCGTCTGCAGGTCCACAGCCGGAGGCGGGGCTGTTTACATTCATAATCTCGCCTGTGCCTGGAAGTGACGGGACCGGCCAGAGAGGCACAAAAGCACACATTTTAGCGTGTTTTACAGCGGCTCTGGGTCGGGGGTCTCCAGCTGACTCCTCGGTGTCAGACAGTGCAGACTCAGAGACGCACCCCCCTTTCCCCCAGTCTCTGAGAAGCGTGAAAAAGCAGTAGCCTCTCATATTCAGTCATACGGTAAAAGAAAAACCCAGATACACTCAAAACTGTGGTGGTTCTCAAAGAAAAACGCTATTTACTCACCGATATTTCTCTGACCTGACACTTGAAATAAGCACAGGCCACTCCGGAACCCAGACCATGGAATAAACCTATAATCCTATTGGTTGTCGTCATCCTACTTCCCATTTCCATAAGCCAATCACAAGGCAGCAGTATAGAACCGTACTCAGTAGAACAGACGGGACCAGGATAGAGCTCAATATGTTAGAGCATATCGTGAATATCGGCGATTGTGACTAAATCATTGGAAATTTGTGTGATTAAACGACCTGACATATAGGAAAGCACATACTACTACTGCTATCTATCTACATATCTATCTATCTATGTATCAATCTATCTATCTTTTAGCTTTTAGCTTGATAGTGTCAAATATTTCTAGGGTTTGTAAATGAAAACATTCTTTTTCTTATTGAGACCTGAAATAATGCTGACAAATGCTAATTTTTGTTATTGCTGTTGTTTGTTTGTTTGTTTTTTATATGTCTTTATCAACTCACAGTAAGAAGGTTCTGGGTCATGAGGGCCTTTCTTTCGTTGAGTGTTTTCTCCAGGTACTCCATTATCATCCAACAGTCCAAAAATATGCATGTTTAGGCTGACTGGAGACTCTAAATTGCTTCTACTGTTGGTGTGGGTTTTAAAGAGCATGCTGTGCATGGTCTGCTATGAACTGGCAACCCGTCCAAGATGTACTCCCTCTTTTTGCCCTATGAGTGCTGGAGATGAACACCACACACCTCCTGTAATTCACTCACACTCATTTACACACAAACACCTGCATCACCCATCTCAGTGTGAAGGGAGTAGGAGAAAAGAAAACACTGTCTGGTGATGTTTTTCTGGGGTGCTGCATTGTTCACCTGGATTGGATCGATCAAGCTGTGATACCACACGTCGATCCTTTTCATAATTATGAATCTTTTCTTCTTTTTTTTTAAACTGCTGTGATTAAGCAGTGTGGAGCTTTTGTTGTCTTGCATGCTTCCTGAAAATCTCTGTATTGGTAATTGGTGGTCTGACAATTTCATTAGTGTTTTCAAGAGCATTGTTGTGTGCTGTCAGATAAGAAAAAAATACAAACAACAACAGTTGTTTGGGCATGAAAGCTAATGGGAAGTGATGATTTTCTGTTGAATGATGAGCAAACTACCTCATGAGGTAGTCAGATCTATATATATATATTCATTTGCTGAGAAGCATTTAACACCACGGCCATAAGATATCAACAGTCAGGCTGTTGTAAGCGAACCGATCGCCGTAAACCCGAGCACAGCTCACCAAAGCAGGAGGGTGTCGACTGCAGTGTCATTAGCAGATACAGTGAAGGTGTTTATATGCGGGGTGCAGAGCTCTTGAATGTAGGTCACGCAGTATGCAGATGACACATGTCTGTGTTTATGTACATGAATGTTAGCATGCAGCGAGCGCACGCACAGGCTTCCAAAGCCCGTGCGGATATTTTTAGCAGCCGGTGTTTTTAAAGTCTTGAGCCTAAAGCCTTCCCCGTGGTGACATCTCAACTATCAGTATACACAGATTGTTGGCACACATACAGATGTAACAGTGGGGCAGAAAATCTAAATATATGTCAAGAAGAGTGTAATCACCAATTTTTCTTCTTCCACACACTATCCTGGCAGCAACATTGCACTTCAGACAGCAATAGCGGCTTACAGTGAAGAAATCAGGAGCAGCCGTATTTAAATGATGGGATGTCAAGAAATGTCTGTGTTACAGTGCATCTGCTGTGCTCTGGCAAACTGCACATCTCGAGTGACACTGGTTTTGTTGTCCTTACCGTGGAGTAGTAGTAGAGAGATAAGTGTTAACAGCTGTAAACTCTGTGTCACTCAGCCGCTCGCACGAGCGAGGAGACAAGGAGGAAACAGTTCTCTGCATGTGTGTCTGTGTGTGCACAGATCAGAAAATGTAAAACCAAGCTGACCCGGGCTTGGAATATCTACACGGAGTCGTTCAAGGGAGTTGGAAGAAAGGAGCAGAAGGTGTAATACAAAGTGTGTCAAGTTATGCAGCTGTTGGTTAAATGGCCACAGGACTTTCAGTTTCACCGTCTCGCAGCCATATTTGATGGCCTCAAGCTTGTGTGGCTGTTTCTGAAATGTGAGGCTGTTCTTTGAATCACCTTGTAATGGAGGCACTGTTGCCTCAAAGCAAAGAGGACATGGGTTCAACTCTTAGTTTGCACCAAAGGCCTTTCTCTGAATAGTCTGCAAGTCCTCCTTGTGTCTGAGACGGCTTTTCCAGGTTTACCTGCCACAGTCTAAAGACATGCATGTGTAGGTTGTTTGGGAACTCTAAATTCCTTGTAGATATTGGTGTGAGAGTGAATGGAGTGATGGTCAGACAACCTTCTTTAGGGTGCATATCCTGCCTTCACCTTATGTGCCAGCAGACCCATGTGAGACTATTAGGACTGGGTAAGATAAATAGATGAGTTGACCAACTATCGACAATTGTGCTTGACCAGGTCATTCAATTCCAATTTCAAAATATGCAGTCTCACTTTCCTCTAGCTACTAAGCTTAATATTGACAGCTATATAGAGACATAATCTTAGTTAGCTGCACTTTTGCAATATGCAAAATAATCATTAATGTGAAATACAGTGTAAAATGTAAAACATTCAGCATTCAGTTACAGAACTGCATATGAAAGAGAAGAGTCCTCACACAGTCTGTTTGGACTTGAACTTTATTTTGAGTCCACTGGAGAGCAGTGTTGAGCTGATGATGCTCGGCTCTGTGGCTGTTACTCGGACTAATGCAGAAATTGTCTTTTCACTGTAAGACAAAATGGACTCAAATAGACAGTCTAGTATACATTCAGTGCATGTGCGTGCACACAAACAGGCACACACACACACACACATACATATAGATACACTTAGTAGCCTGTTACAAATGACATGACGTTGTTGGGTCGAGTCTCCTTATTTGCGAATACAAATTACCTGATTTCCTCAAGCGTCTATGATTTCTCCACCAAACACTAATGAGAACAAATGATGACTCGCACACAGATCTGCTGACACTTCAGTCCCAGACAAACTAAAAAACAACATTTTTTTTAATTGATTCATGTTACATTAATTGCCTATGGTGACCTCACATAGCCCAGAAAACACATGCCGTCTTTCCAGCACTACAAATAGCAACATTAAACGTTTGCCTTCATTTTATAATGAAGATATTTGTTTATCTTTCCGAGGGATATGTTTAATTAAGCTTTAAAGACACTACATCAAATAAAGCTGGACTGTTGGCAGCATCAAGGGTGCGTTTCATCGCCCCGACTGCACCGAAACTTATGTTCTTCATCAGCGAGATGAAAACAAAGTAATGCAATGACTTTGAAATGGTGGCGTTCTGTGCTCCCATCTGAATAAACAGACCGGACAGTCAGGGGGTCTTTGAAAGCCAGTCAGATTGTCTCTCTGACTCCAACAGCCCAGTTGCTCCCACCAGGGGTGTGTACGTCTGTGTGTGTGTGTGTGAAAGAGAGTGTGTGTACGTCTCTGTGTGCGTGTGTGTGTGTTAACCAATTGTACAGTCACTGTTTTCTCCATTCCTACCTGTTTTGTCTGTGTGTTTGTCGTTTTTTTTTTCTTTTGTGTGCGTGAAGGTGGTGCTCTTTACCCGCATGGGTAATCTTTCGTGCACTCCTAACGAGGCTGTCATATCCCACGCATAATGAGGAGCCTAAAGATGAATGTAAAAACGCCTCCATTACGCCGCTTTCATCCTCTTGTTCATTAGGTTAGCATAAGGTTACAATACATTACACCGGTCCCAGTATTGCACACGCGAAATTGCATGTGTCACCGAGGGCTTATGTGTGTTAGTCTGCCTTGATGATGTTCCTTCACGCACACATACAGTGTCTCTGTACCTGCCTGAACTTAACCCTTAGCTGAACCTCAGGATAACACTGCCTCTCTTTATCCTACAGCTGACCTTTCCCGGTGTCATTTGGAGAGCAGGGCTCATGAAGATCCTCATCTCGAAGCTTTTCACTTTGCCATATGTCACACACACACACACACACATATAGACAGAGAGAGAGAGAGAAAAAAGAAAATCTATTGGGTATGTTTTCATCACCGGTGGATGTCCAAATTTGCCACATCCACCCCTTTTGTTATTCCGTCTCTGTCTCTTCACCTCTGCCCATCCCTCACCTCCCTCCCTCCTTTTATTTCTCCCATTTCTGCACCCCTGTCAAGTGCTTTGTTTGCTGTGACTTTCCATGCGGTTATCTGAGCGGAGACAGTATGCCTCACCCTGGCACAGGACCTCAGTTTCCACGGCAACTTTATAATTGTTTTGGATGCGTTCCAAACGCCACTGGATACCGAGGCATTATTGATGTCAAAAGAAACATGTATGAAATGAGGAGATGTGGAGGCGTCCATATGGTTCTGTACACAGCCTCATGCAAAGCCATTTAACCGTTTTTCAATGGGAGTTTTGTGATACCGCTGAATAGATCCCACATGTGTCGCATGATATTTCATAATTTTGATCTTTCTGTTTCACAAAGGGATAATGGCACGCAATACAAGCCACTGAGCTGTGCAATATTTCCCCTATTCATGTCATTAAGTCATTGTCACAGTATGCACTGCTGGGCTGAGTATGGCGACCTCGCTGAATGCAATATGTCCATCATCAAGCTTTTTTTTTTTGTCTTTTGGGGCTTTTTCAATTTGAATAGTGAAAATGAGAATGAAGTCCATCTGAGCACATGAAGGGGAATAAAAAAAAATGCGCTGTGGCAAAAGCTTTCGCTGCTCCTTGTACAGTATGTCACTGCCGGCCTCATTCACTTCAACTCGTCTTTGTTTTGACAGGAGAGGCAGCGTGAGTTACCCCAGTGCTTGTCACCGTAACCATATTGTGACCCCCCATCCCCACCATCTCTCAGGCGCGCACACACACACACACACACACTCACACAGAGCCTCGTAGCACCTCTGAGCCATGGCCACATTAACCACTGTGCCGCAACACTCATTAAAATAACATATAGTGTCAACAGCAGTGTGGCCCCAAGTGACTGAAACCCAAAAAAAAATGCTCCGTCTCAACTCACAAACCCGGAGCCTTTTCTCTGCTTCCGAGAATCCGATAGCAGCAGGTTTGCGTCTCGCAGCTGCTTATGAAACTTCCACTCTTCCAGGCAATGTTAGATCACAGAAAAGTGTGATAAAAACCGAACCGAAATGAGGTCCTGACTGATCTTTTTTTTTTTTCTCTCTTTCTTTCTCTCTTACTCTGATCTCAAGCCTCCCCTCCCTCCGCTTAATTTATGACCTGTGAGGAGCAACCCAGGGAGTGAGAAGTGAGTGAGACTGGTGTGAAAGCCCTGAATAGAGCCGGGGCAACAGGCCCTCCAAACAACACAAAAGAGGCACCACAGCTGTTTGGAGGCAACACAAGCCTTCACGAGGCACTGTCTTCTGCACCGAGCTCCCAGACTGGCACTCACGCTGACTTTGTAAGCTGAGTTGCTATTTGAATACTGTAACACAATCATCACATTAAATTCTGCGGCGAGAAGAAACCTTTTTAAGACGGAGCCCATGCAAATAAAGTTTAACAGAAGTAACATTACCAAAATAAGTCTGGCTATTTCGCTTGTGTTAAATCCATCATTTTTGTCACTGATATTTATTACAGGTCACGAAATAGAAAAAAAAAAGATGCTCATACTGTGGCATCTGCCTTTGGATTATTTGATCTTTATGTGAGGCTAGAAAAGAAAAACTGGAGGATGTAAATGAGGTGGAAAGGCGATCGGAGTCCACAGTTATAGTGCCAGGAGGCAGGAGAGAGCGACGCGGCACAGTCACCTCTACTGAGGGTCTGGATCATCGCAGGAACCTGCTGAGCCGCAGGAAAGTGTCACCAGCCTCCAAGAGCTCGCTGTCAAGCGTCGCTTACCGACTGTCAACTGCAGCTAAAAATGATTTCAGAATCCGGGGTTAGAAGTTCAACGCTCCCCCACCCCCCAGTCTGAGGGAAAAACACTGTCACCGTTTGCCGGGCCTGTAATAATTTATTCCCCCCTGTACGAAAACTCTGCTGGCTACCCGGTGCTGCGTCTGCTTCTTAGTTTTGCACCCACGCCCATTAGCCGGCCACATGCAGGACACGTGTGAACTTTCACAACAATGGCGGCTCTGCATATAACTTAATTGCGGTGCGAATTCATCGCTGGGGTAAAAATGCTGCCTTTGTTTGCATTTAAGGACTCTTATTATACTGAACAGAATAGAACGCCTTTGTTGTCATTATAATGGAGAAGAAAATGCTACAGGTACAAGGACGTTGCGGAAGCCTCTTCCATGTCGCTTTTGCATGCGAAATAACATTTACGCAATAAGATCAAACTGATTAGTAATAAAGTGGGTTAAGAACATGCTTAGATGGACAATGACAATAATAAATGCAGCAAAAATGAAGAATTAGCTTATAGCTATACATGTCATTAGCACGGTCATGTTGTCAGAGCCAATAGACTTATAGTCACAATGGAGGGATAAAAAAAACTAAAATAGTGAGATAATATCTAAAAATAATACTAATTGGAAACTTTTGGAGCCTTTCAATTCTCAGCTGTCTGTAAGGCATTTCTCACCCGACACAAGATGGATGAAAAAGAGCTTAGTCTGCTCTCCTTCGCTCTGTCTTTCCCATCCATGCGTGGAGCAGAGACAGACAGTGAGAGAGAGAGAGTGGGAGAGAGAGAGAGAGAGGGAGAGTGTCCGGGGCCATCTGCGGACCACGATCCATCCCCAAACACTGGGGATCACAAAGGTGTTATTTTTCAAAGCTGGCCCTGTCCACCTCCTGCCGAGGGTGTGCGGCTGTGGTTCAAGGGAAGGTGGGAAACTTCTGAGGCCCTGTTCCCCTCGTACCCCCCCCTCCCTGTCGCCTGCCTCCTCAGGGGCAGCCCTTTGAGGGTGTCATAACTGCGGCCTGTATAACATGGGTTACTGCTGACGGCGGTTGGTCACACTTGATGAAGCCTTTAAAGAAGCATCCCCTCTCATGGTTTCTGTTAAAATTCTGGGGAGCGAAGGATCGGAGGCCTGGCTCCCAGACGATTACAGACGTGGTAAATGTGACAGCCCCTGCATTTTGACCCGCGATGGGTAGAGGGTGCTCCAAGTCCACGTTTGAGGAGAGACGTGTCATTGCAACCCTACACTGCCGCCTTCTCCTTCCCCTTCCAACAAAAAAAAAAAAAGAGAAAGAAATCGCCCCCTCTCCATTTTAGTTTTGTGCCTCGCAAGTGCTCCACAAAATGAGTCCTCCATATTTTGTGCTACAACGCGGGCTCCATTTCACAGAGCTAAAGGGTGGGAACGGGGGGAGGAAAAAAAAATCCATGAAGACTATGAAATATGCTTTAAATGGACAAAGCTGCAGAACATGCAGCTGTTGTGGTGCCACCCTGTTGTCTTGCGGGTGGGGGGAGGAGGGTGTACGCAAGGTAAAATGGGACAGAGAGCCATGACAGTGTGGTGGTAATAGCATGAGAGGGTTCGCAGCACCTGGTACTCACCTCTTTCTCCGGAGAGTCCCTGCGGACACGACGTCCTGCTGGCACACCGTAAAACTTGATTGTGGAAAACACCACCACGCTGCGACCGATAAAAGGAAAAATAGGAGATGTTTTTATTTTCAAAATTTGGTTGTAACAGCAGAGGAGGGAAGGAAATCGGTGTGCAAATGCTGCTTTTATTTCTGTTCCCAGAAGCCCTTGTAGATTTCTGACAAATGTTTGTCACAGTGCAGAAACTTTATTTGCTTTTTGAAGGTCGGTTGCCCTTTTTAGTCACTCCGGCACGTGATGTAACAGCAAGGGCTCACATCACGCATTCTCATATTTTTTGGAATAATAAACAGTATCTTTGCATATTTTTTATCTCATTTATTTATTTATGCCTGCCTGCTCCTCGAACATGTCTGCATATCATTCATATTTTAGCAATTAGTTGCGTGTTAATAGATATCTTTATGTTATCTATGCTTATTTGAATTATTGTCCTGTCCTGAATGTTTTTGCACCTAACACCAAAACAAATTCCTGGAAGCTGCTGAACTATTTCGCAATAAACCCAATTCTGATTCTGGTATACATCCGGGGTTTGAATTATGTCACATTCATTGTCTTTATAAAACGTTGGGGATTTTATTCTTAGAAGAAAAATGGTGCCAAGAGCCGCAGATGCTCAGACGTGTTCTAATTAATAACATTTGACATCAATTCTCCTGTTTCCATCAGCAAAGACAATTAAAAAAAAAATGTCCAGGGAGTAATGGTGAATTATTTTCAATTCAACGTTGAGTTGAAAAAAATATAAAATCAATAACTTTGAGGGTGTTTCTATGTATTGCTACATGTTTTTCTTTCTTTTCTTTTTCTTTTTCTTTTTACAGTTTTGGGACACATTAGGTGTTACATTTGCATCATTAGATTTTCAGTGTATTTTGCTGTGAATCTCCACCCGGTGCATTTGAGCGTGCTGCTCCTCCTCAGCCCGGGGAGGGTGCTGAACCTTCCCCGGCCGGACAGACAGCGCGTGGCGGCCTCCTCGCCCCGTGGACGTCGGTGCAGAGTGCAGAGGCCGGTGCGGGTCAGGACTCCTCCTCGGGCCGGCCAACGTGAGCCGCAGCGTGTGGACGAGGAGTCTCTGTGCTGCACAATGCTCCTCTGTTCTTTGTGCTCTACCTCTACCTCGCTCTCTCTCTCTTTGTCTCTCTCTCTCTCTCTCTTTCTGTCCTGCAAACACACACACACGCTCACTCACACACACTCACACACATACACACACACACACATACTCAGGCATACACACTGAAGAGTTCTCTCCACACAGTTGGAAAGACAGGGGTCACTGACTGGATGCTCCCAGCTGAGTACTTCAGTGCAGCCCTTCTCTCAGACACACATGCGCACAGGCACACACCTACATGCACACACACATACACACACACACACTGCGTAAATGTCTTTTTCCATGCTGGCACCCCATACAAAGCTTTGGCCGTGTTGTAGTCTGCACTTCTTTCTGAAACTCGACCATTAAGTGAATGTTCATTATATAATCAGTAAAAAAAAGTGTCACGGAAGTCGAGGGATGACTGCCGCAGTCGCTCTGATAGTCACGTTTTTATAGTATTTAAAATTGGAAATTAATAGAAAAAAATCACAGGTTGATTTTATTAAAGACATTTTAGTTTCATAAAAAGACGTAGTTCTTAATTTAATGAAAGAATAAAGCGGTCACATCACACTCCATCATTGCCCACACACACACACACACACACACACACAGGTGCTGCAGGATTTTCTCCCTCAGCTCCTGAAATCACACTCCATCTTTTGCTTTCCAACTCTGCTTCAACTGTCAGTCCTGGAAATCTAACTTAGGGAACGCTGTAAAATGACTCAGATCTTTTTTTGTGTGTATACATTTTACAATAGCAGGACTATTAATGGTTTGGGAAAACTGGAACCAGACATATGAGATATTTGAAAACAAGGTTTTCGCAGTCAGTGTGTATTTCATTAGCCCCATAAAGGATGCCCTGCAGTGATTAGCTGGAAAGCCCATAAAGATACTGAGTTTCACTTTATTACGAGGCAGGTTTTTCACATTACAGCAAATTGTCGTAACTTGCGATCGAAAATATTGTTTAGTAAAACACAAACAGGACGTATGGCGGGAGTGATGAAATTACACACGAGTGACAGATTCACAACTTTTGTTTTTGACAATGAACCCTGGAAGGCAGATGATTCAATCGACAGCCTCTCAATGTGCCTCTGAATTAATCACTGCCACGGTGCGGCAGTATCGATCAAAGACGCTGTAATCCCGCGGCCGTTAATCATTTGTGTCAAAATGGGAGAAACATGACCCAGCCGGGCGGCGCAGGGGGCGTGCAGAGGAAGTGGAATGCAGGAGAGGAACAGGGAGGTTGTTCCCTCTGCCGCTTTGACGTCAGGCATCCATCTACTGGTGTTATTCCTTAATCTGATTCACTTGGCTGCTTGGCAGACCAGTGTTGCCTGTTGGAAAGGTTTCACGTGTGTGATGGATGCTATTGTCAGAAATGCCAAGGTCAATATGCGACGCGGCAGCAAAAAAAAGAGAGGGAGAGAGAGAGAGGGAGAGGACTTTCTTATTTCAAAAATGCTTCCCATGTATCATGGCCTGTGCAATCTGACCTTGCTTCCCTCTGTAATAACATTCAGAGGGAGGACAACCGCTGGGCGCACGCTCACGGGTTGGCGTTGATCTTTAAAACGGGTCACGGCGCAGCGGAGGAGAGGCCCGTGTCAGCCATGACGCTGTGCTGGCGTGTTACTTACACCGAGGCGGATCTGGAGATGGAGCTGTGCCGTCTGCCGGGGGAACGCTGAAGGGACAATTACGTCTTGATTTGAAGGGGCCACCGTTTGACTGCGCGCCCGCCGCACAGGCGCAATTAGCCGACATCGAGGCTCATCATCACATCATCACGTCGTGGCATAAACAGATTTAGAGTAATGGAGTGTCAGTTTTGGCAAATGGGAAACAATAAAGGGGGGAAAACTTGTCGCGTAAACAGATCCGAGAATCAATCCAACACTTTGTCAGAGTGACTGACACTGTCAGCCGTAGTTACTTTTCCTTCACATTATATGATTTACTCAACCACAACACCATTAAAACTTAATCTCTGCTCTGGCACTTATGAATACCACATGAGGCAGTGGGCAAACTTCTTGTGAAGTATGAAAGTGGGATTATTTTGTCAGTATATCTCGATGCAGGAGCTTGGTATGTGGGCTCATGCAGTCCCGCTGATGTTAGAGACCCCCCTGTGGACAGCTTTTTAAAGGCACAACATGTGTCATATCCATATTAAAATGTCTAGAAGCGACTCGACTATACTTACTGTATGTGTCGAGTGGAGCAGTTACATTATTTCAACTATTTCATTCAATTTTCCTTCTTTGGCTTTGCTGTAACTTCCAAAAATAGACCAGTAATAGATTGAGAAAATGATTAACTGTGACAAGGATGTGTCACGATGTGACACGATGGGCCTGAGTCACATGACAAACATGTAACTGTGGTTGCTTAATGATGAAAACAACAACTCCAATCATTCAACATTATCAAATGACGAGAGTGTGGAAGAAATTTCAAGTGACTTAGTTTTGTAAACTAAATGCACTGAGTGGTCCATTGTTTGTATATATTTAACTGATCATTGCAGATATCTACTTTCGATTTGATTGAATTTGAAACGCAACTTGTTTTGAGCAAGAGCAAAAACAGACTAGATGTTCCAAAAAAAAAGCACCTATTTGGATCATACATCTCTCTTTTTTATCTTACCTGCTTTGTACCTGTGGTGTCTACCTCTGGCACACAGAAAGGGCAAAGGGAGAGAAAATGTCCTGGGCAGGTCACCAGTCCATCACGTGACACACACAGACACATCATTCACTCTCACATTCACACCTAGGAACACACGTAGAGTCTCCGATAGGCCAAAACATGCATGTTTTTAGACTATGGAATTAAGTCACACACACATGCACAGGGAGAACATGCAAACATAGAATATTGTCCAGGCTAACAGGTTTATTGGTGACAGGTGACAGTGTAATGTTTAGGCTGAGATAAGGTCATTCACCAGTGATTGTACAACTATGTACTATATGTATGCTGCTATGTAGATGCCGGAACCCTTTGTTAAACTACTGTCCATAAACACAGTTGGTAAATTACCAATTTACATTTCACATAGTGCTATGAGTGTTTTGTAATCAGGGTTGTACATAATTGTGCATGCTGAAGGTCAAACACCCAAGTGGCGGCAACAAAAAACAAATTAATGACTGTAGGTGGACTACGCACTAAGCGTTATTATCATGTGGACCCACCGCTCAGTTAATAGCTTAATTACTGATGGTTTTAATGGGATTGTCTGGTGAGGACAAAGCGTCGCATGGTGTGCCATAACAAAGCAGTTATCACCCAACAAGGTGGACATCGCACCATCAAATCCCCTCTCCTCTTCCCAGAGTGATGTAAGGAAATGGCTGCCGCCCCGAGGTGTGTTTCCCCACTGGGCCCTCATCTCCGACCGTCCACTGATTCACCACTCCCTCCGGGGAGAGTGACCTCCTCAGACACCTGGGGGTGACCCCCCCATGTACAGTTAAATATGCTCACAGGAAGGAAGCGGAGACGAGAAAATCATGTCCTTAAGACTCTCCAGCAGGCATGCTGCGTCCACGCTGTCCAGCTTCTTTTTTTCCCCTCTAAGACCAGGGAATAAGAAATACCCCAAGTCTTAGAAAATGACTTCAATTAACCATAATGTTAATCACCATTGCTCAGAACAAAAGTCAAGCTGAGAAATCCCTTGATGGAAATTGTTATAATTGCCCTAACAACGGGAATGAATATTTCTCCCTGCTTAATTACATGTGACTTAATATTTAAATATACCATTTGCCGGTTTTAAAGTATCTTAATCACAGCCATTAATTTTAAATATCTAGCATTTGGAGTGGCGGGGGAGCAGACAAACACCTTTTACAGTGTGACTGGTTACATGTGGCAGGTAACGTTAGCAGAATGTCAGGTATGTATTATGCACGAGGCGCCGCTGACAGGGCCTCTGTGCCTCGACAAGAACAGGTAATTGTGCTTTCCCGGTGCGGTGGGAGGCGGGGAGCGATCTGCTACGCTACAAGCTGCAGCCTGACTCCAGAGTCGGTCCCATCCACCGTAAACAATGGCGCATTTCAGACTAATCATAGATTGATTTTTCATCACAGTGACGAAAATGAGAAATGCAGATGTGAATGGTGCTCTCCTCAGGGCTGTACATTTAAACATTAGGAAAAGATCAAAGATCAATTGAAAAACTTGGCTGGGAAATGCTGAAGAGGTTTATCAAGCCAAACTGCCAAATATTAGCCAGCTACAGGTTTCAAAAAGTGATCATTTGCAATTGAGGTTGACATTATTGTCTTATCAAAAGATATGTAGTAACTTTGCTAAGTGTGTGTCTTGGCCTGAAGATGTATCTCCTGCAGATTAATTACATTTCGAGGACATTATTCAAGCCAAAGCTCCAAATATTACCCGATTGCAGCTTTCCAAATGTGATCATTTGCAGTTATCCTGAATACTGTGGTTAATTCATTTTTACCCTCTTGGCCACATAAAAACAATGTATGGCCATCACCTTGGTATCTATCTGTAAGCCAATGTTAAGGAAGCTGATGATAGGGAAAACACACAGATTTGTACTGTAGCAAAGCCTGGAAAAGGTTCCAATGTATGACTAGAAGTGTGATAATGTAAATACTCCTCACGCGAGACTTCTTTACTCTTCTTTGTGACCATGAAACTAATAATTTGCACAAAGATATGAATGCGGCAGCAGTCATCAAACGATCGCCCCGTCCTCCTCCCCAGCCGTGGTCATTTAGGAACCCGTGGCACGGCTTCTCGAGGTTCAGGGGTGGCAACCCCAGTGTTTTGGCCATCAGCCAACAGTGACACTCCCAATCTGGCCACCTAAATCACAGCCGCATCTAATTGGCCAAATCACCCGCTGTTCTCAGACCCCCGTTGCTGCATGGCAAAGGCCTTCTGAGGAATCAGACAATGTTTGCAAACTGTTAATGTTGTGTTTGGTCAGTGTGTCGGAGACGCTTCCCAACAACCGAGAACGTGCAGGTCAGAAGGTCTTGGAGAGAAACCCCCCCCCCAAAAAACAGAAAAGTTAGGCTCAGTGTGGTGTAAAACCTCATTTATCCATTTCGTGTTTAAATTTCAACAGTCAGAGTAAGTTTCCAGTTTGAGAGCAATTACTACTATATACACAAATCAGGCTGACACCGGGATGCAGCATTTCCACCATGCTGTCACTTATCGCGAGTTGACAATAAGCTGAAATGCTGCAGGGCGAACACAATACACACACAAACACATGCATAGAGATACACCAATAGACAACTGTGCACACACACACACACACACACGCACGAGTTAAGCAGGCCTCTGGGTCACGCAGTGTGAGTGAAAAACAGGGAGTGGGAGTGAGCGAGCAGCTGCAGGAGCCGTGGGGTGGGCCGGGCCTTACGGCGAGCAGCGAGGGGCAGGGGGGGAGGCTGAGGGGCTGGAGGGAGGCTGGGGAGGGCTGCGGGGAGACCCTGAGCCAGGGGCCGCCTGTTTAATTGGAGCTCATTTACACAGCAGTGGAGCAGGAGACACCTGAAGGGCCTTCCCTGCCTTATCAGCTAAATGGCTCCAGCTCCACATCTCCCACTAACCAAAGTCTTCTTCTTTCTTGTTTACACACTTGCTTTTTCCTCCCCCCGCAACTCCTCTCTCCCGCCTCTTCTTTTCTACATTTTTCCGAGTTAAGTTACGTGCTAAGATGTTGCACTTTGCGATGACGCACGTCATAAAAGTTAATTTGCAAACGTCGTTAATAACAGAGGATAGGAGCAGCGAGGAAGTGCTGACTGGTTGTTGACTTGCCTCGTAAACCCGGGTTATAAACGATCTGGCGCCTTTATTACATTATGCCGTGTGTAAAATAATCAAATCCCTATGTGCTGACAACCTTAATACCTGCCATACCATCCTCCTGTAGCTTTGAAAGCAAGGTGGAGGATGGAAAGGTAGGAAAGAGGAGGGGAGGAGTGTGATGAGGAGAAAGAGGAGGAGGAGGAGGAGGAGGAGGAGGACGAGAGGAGCCAAGAGAAGGAACAACTTACTGTAATCATAGTCGTGTTCAATCAGACACCTGCTATTAAGTTGATAAATACACTTTTCACAGTGTGAGTCCGGATACACTGAGTACCCCTAAGGCACTGTTCTGCTCTTTAACTACCTACTCTGCCTGGTTTCTTCACTCAACCACCGATTCGCTTCCCATTAACTCACATTTCACCCAGACTCACAAGATGTCCCCTAATCCATTCCTTATAGGGCACTGCGCAATCGACTAAATGTCGTCCGCGGCCTTTTGCGAGACTGAGAACGCATTTGGTGAGTGGTTTTCCTGGCTGTTGGGAAGAGAAAGGGTAGGGAGTTGGGCACATTTTTAGTCCATTAGAAAGAACTATTTTGTCCCCCTTTTTTCACTTTGTGCTTACGGTAATAAGAAAAAATGGGAGCAGCGCCTACACGAGTGTGTATGTGTGTGTGTGTGTGTGTGTGTGTGTGTGTGTGTGTGTGTGTGTGTGTGTGTGCTGGAGGGAGAGGTAGTTGTGTTTGAGGCGGCGAGGGCACGCAGACAAAGCTCCTTGCCTCCTTAATCTCTTGTCTCGCCTTTTCAGCCCCGTCGGTGCCCACATGCTGGCGACGAGGCCAAGAGGACGCCCCCCGTGGAGAATCTTACTCAGCACGGTGTCATGGCCACCACGACACCTGATAAACATTAAGTACAGGCTGTGATACCTAAGTGTTATTATTGTTGTTTGCTGATTTTATGTCCCCTTAGTGGTTCACGGCCTCCTCGGTGCGCCGTTTGGGGAAGATAAGGTAGCAGGTACGGGAGTCCATTTCAGGTGTGTTTTTTATTTTTTTGTCGGGACCAGGAGAGAGAGTGAGGCGGCTCGCGTTAGCTCGGCAGGATCCAGGTTTAAGTGGGCTCTGGGATTTAATTACACGAATTATCCAGATTATGTTTTAATCCTGCTTTGTGAGTGAGGAACCTGAACCTGCGCCACTGTTTTAGGGATTGTGAGAAAATGAAAAGAGCTATTGATTTTAGCTCATAACAACCGAGGCAATAATTGATAGTACACTTCACATGACTCTTTATTAGTTGCTACATACTAGTTAGGAACAGGATTAGGATGTCAATTCAAGAAATTGAAGAAATTGAAATTCAAGCACAACAGTGTATTTGCTTTATTCAGGGTAATTTGACCATGATGACTGTGACATTATTACATTTATTCCCACCTTATAACTTTAAGATCAATTATGCTATAGTATATGCTAAACAGTAGCTATTATTCTAAAGAACAAGTTTGCTGTTTATTATGGATGCAGATATATTAAGATAAACAATTAGATCGGTAAAATAAATGAAAGATATCACAAAAAGAGCATAAATATGCATACTCTCCAGTTAATTTGATTAGTATGAAAATAATATATTAGTAGATTATTGATTTTTGTATTGTGTGGCTGAGTCTATGTCTAACGTCAGTATGTTTCTGTGAGTAGGGTTTTGTTTATTTTTGAGATTTGAGGAATGAAACATTTTGCATAAAATGCAATTTAGTTTTGCACCTGATGAACATTGTTGCTCAAATCATGTGTTAAGTTATTGGCTGTCTGTATTTGATTTGATGTGATTTTGACATGTTGTTTATACTGTATTCATTAACAGGATTGTGTTTGTGTGTAACTGTGAGTTATTGCATGTGTATGGGCTGTTGTGCGTAATGCAATAAATTATGATGTAAATCAGGTCACATGGTGACTTAGTGAAAAGCTCTGTTGTCTCACAGGATGAAGGCTTCTGCTTTGAATCCTGGACAGATCTGAAAAACTGAAAAACTTATCCTCTTTGTACCCAATGGACATAATCACCCAGTGGTGATGTCTAGGTCTAATGCACAAAGGGTGAAAGCAGGGAATACACCCTAGATACTGTAGGTTGTCAGTCCATAATAGGGTGCACACATTCACTCTTACACCTTGGAGCAATTTAGTCTTGAATTGGTCTTCTGGATTTGAACCGGAGAGTTTCTTGCTGTGAGGCAACAGCACTATTCTCCAAGTCACCCTTAACAAAACAGAAAAAAAAAACCCTTCACCCTTTTCTGACCTCCACTCTCCCCTTAAATTTTGCCACAGTCCCTTGCGATTTCACTTTGACCGAGTACAAAACACCGTCCAACACGCTTGGTCGTCCTGGCCTGAATCTCTGTACCTCTGCATGGCTGCCTCTGGCAGGACCACAGGCTGCGGGGATGTGGTGAGGCTGCTGTGTACCGCAGAGCCAATCTGATCAATAATACCAGTGCACAATACAAAAGCCTCTAATTCTCCTGTTTGGTGTGTTTCTTGGCAACACACGGTTGCACAAAAAGTCACCCGCAAACACGATCTCTTCCTTGGTAAATGAGCTAATAACCTTCCTATGATCAGCCGTGTAACAATATTATATTTGGGTTGTCTAAACTCCCTGCATCAATATTGTGAATGTTCTGAAGAATGAACAAAACAAACTTGTGGAAACAGCATGGTTAAAGGCCAGACTTCCCAACGTTATTGAAATCCAAACTTGCTTTGAAATATGAATATCCTGTGTACATTGTCCCGAAAATATTTTCCTTAGGTTCCTCAGAGTCTTAAAAGAAAATTCATAACTTTGCGGTCAAAGTTCACGACCATCCCTGGCTTGAAACGTCTGAGCAGAAAGAAAGGAGAAAAAAAGAGTGGCATAACATCCCATTCCCCCTCTTAAAATCGCACATGTCACTGATTGAGTTGCAAACTGGCTGGGACGAGATGCGTCTGGAGGAATCGGAGGGGGGTCTCCCTCTCCATCTCTCCCTCCTCTGCTCCTCCATCCCTCTCTCCTCCTCTGTCTATCTATCGGCTGAGTGGAATTCATCATCTGTTGCGAGGGTGCGGTGCATGATAAGCATGCGAGCGAGAGAGCCGGGGCCGCTATATCACTAGGAATGAATGAACGACCTCGCTTTGACCCGACCAGGGGAGGAAAACACATGTTCTGCTGGTCTTGGCTGGCTGGCTACCTGCAGAGAGGGTTGGGAATTCCTCCAGCAGGAGGGAATGGGGAGATGGAGGGATGGAAGAAGTGGAGGAGGAGGAGGAGGAGGAAGAGTTGTCGGTCTCCATGTGTCTGCGGCACCCTGACATTAACCGGGAGAGGATGTTGGCATATTGTTCTTTTGTCAGGCCAGACTGGTGTCTTGTTGAAAGGGTTGAATAATTTAAGAAGGAGTAAAGTTAGAAGATGGATTCTGGTGAAGCGGGAGGATGACAAAACATGTATTGGCTAGCTTTTAAAATTAAATCTGATCTAATAGATCTGCATGTTTTGTGTACGTACATTATTTAGGTTGTTGTCCTGCTCTCATTTACGCTATTCAGCGTCCTTGTTTTGGGGTTAGGGTTGATCATTTTTGCACTTAACACCAAGGATATGTCCAAATTGAGTCACTCATTCACTACTTCTTACCTACTGTCTCAGAAATCATATTGTATAGTTTATTGGTAAATATAATCAAAATGTGCCAATTTAACAAATGCATTTTGCATTTTGTAATAAAGCCTTAATATGCTGAGCATATTTTCCCACATTAATAAAAACAATAATTTGTTTACTTTTCTGCACAACATTGTTGGATAAGCTTATATATACCTTGCTTATAGAGCAGTGGTTTTACACCACTATAGGTACCACTATACAGGGTATGATTATTCTCACTATACATTTGAATAACACTACAAAACGACCTATACACTACGTAGTCAACTTCATGGAGAGTAAATTAGTGAATGTAGATACAAAACCCCACAAAACAAATTCTTCACAGCCTTATAACAAAGTTGTACAACTGAAACGTTGTAGTGCTTGTTTCTGGGGAACAGTGTTAACCTTCGCAGCCACCGTAGACTAATAGACATTTAACATGACGTTACAAAGCTGCTAAGCTCTCATACGTCCCCGCTCACGCTGCAAATCCTGTGTTTCCTGCTATGAGCTCAGCGAGCGCTGCGGCTACCTATTGTTTTTTATTACGTGCAAAGCATTTTTCCACTCTCTAAATCTACGGGGGTCTCCAGGCGAACTCTTTGTCCACCACACTCACCTCAATTCAGATCGGTTTCTATACTTTCTGCACCCATGTTCTAATGAAATACAGCTCTGGATTTCATTACTGGTGCACGTGTAGGTGTGTGTGTGTGTGTGTGTGTGTGTGTGTGTGTGTGTGTGTGTGTGTGCACCCATATGTTTGTGTCTATGCAGGCTGTTGTGTGTGTGAGATGGAGCATTCAGCCACAGTTGAAAATTTTGATTTAAGGTGATCTAGCATCTGTGAGTGTGTTTGTGCGTATGTATGTGTGTGTGCGTGCACGTGTATAGGTCTGTGTGTGTGCGTAAGTGCGTGTGTGTGCGTGCAAACCCATGTGTTTGTGTCTATACAGGCTTTTATGTGTGCGAGATAAAGCAGTCAGCCATACTTAATAGTTTTTGATTTAAGGTGATCTAGCATGTGTGTGTGTGAGTTTTTGGTATGTGTAAGAAAGAGCAGTCAGCCACACAAAATTTTGATTTAACGTGATCCAGCATTTTTACGAGTGTGTGCCTATGTGTACGCTTGTGTATATGTGTGTGTGTGTGTGTGTGTGTGTGTGTGTCTGTGTGTCTGTGTGCGTGTACGTGTGGCCACGTGTGTACTTTTATTTGTCATAAAGCACTGACCACATGTTGACAATTGCAGTGTGTGTGAACGCAGGCACACGTTTCTGAGTATCCACCGCTGAGTACTTTGCACACATGGAGAAACAGTGTTTTACGCCACCACCAGAGCCCATATACTGCAGCTACCCGACTGCGTTTCAGTGTCAGACTGTTACAAACTGTGGAGAAGGGGCCTTGGCCTCATGTCCGGACATGGAGCTGGAGAATGTAGAAAAGGCGGCATGTGGCAGTGGAGGTATGGATGGCTGCAGGAGGGCGTGGCCAGGGGATAAAGAGGCTGATTCCTGTTTCTGGGGCTGTGGTGGAAAAAAAAGGGGATGGTAAAGGGGGTTGCTGGAGGCGGTCCGCATCGCCCCTTTTATTTACTTTGACCCCAGGTCTGCGGGAGGCCCAGGGAGGGCACATGCCAAACTCCCCAGGCGGGCAGAGCTGCCCTGCCCTCTCTGTCACCTCTCTGCCCGCCCCTCTGTCTCCAGTCTGATATATGTCTGTTTGGAGCCAGGGCTGCATCAGTGCCACTCACACTCTCTTTCATATCTGGGTTAAGACAGTGAGCCGAAAAAACAAGCCTTGGATATGAGGGTTTGCTTTGGAAAAACACTCCTCAGTATGTTGTTTTACCGTTAACAGCATAATTTATTCACCAGAATATGGAAGAAAATTACAGTACGGGCTCGAAATCTCTACTTCTTAAAGTTTTATTACTCTGTCAAATGTAAATTTATCTTTTCTGTGCGCAGACGTCACTGTATCTGTTCAGCTTCAGCAGCTGTTCACCCCTGTCTTAATATCTCTACACTAGTTTTTACAATGCCTCTAATATTTGTGAACTTGTGTGGCGCCAAGGAAACATTTTTCAAAATTTTTTCCTCTTTTGCATTTCGCAATAAACCAACTATGATTTATTTGGAAGCGCTGCCACAATAGCTGGGGGGATATTCTCAGACAAATTAATTCCTGAGTCGTAAGCAACAAGACACATTAAAGTTTAATCTTAAATAAATGTGACACGTGTTATTTGAGGATGCAATTTTACAAATGTGTAGAACTAATTGGCAAATTATGCATAGAGCTCATCAATCCCTTCCTTAATAAACTCACAATTAGTCGTATAAATGGGGGATGATACACGCAAAGGAAAAAAAAAGGGAAAAGGAGAAAGAGCAGTGGCTCTTAAGATGTTAATTATTCAAATGAGGCAAAGGGTACCTGCCTGATGTCAATGTCATCGCAGTAGTAATTATTGCCATGGTAATGCTATTGCCATGGTGAACTAGAGTGTGATTTATTTAGTTAAAGCAATTAGGTGCCGTGATTAGAAATACAAACATAATTGCAGATTTAAGCGTATTTTTCTGCTTTTTAGTGGCCGTTTTCATTTTGACATAAGCCGTCAGCATTCGTAAATATTTCACGGCTACACTTGAATTTGCAAAAGAGAGAGCGCAGATAGGAATAAGGGTTACAGTAAGTGCAGGCTAGATCATCGATGCAGTGCGTGAAAAGCGTTTTCTAGCTGCAGTTTGTATCAATATTTTTTCAAATTAGGACATCCAGGCGCTGTCGATTAGCCCGTTTCTGACATCACGGACTGACTGCTTCTCAGCTGCGAGGGGATCCGCAATCGAGAAGTCTTGTTTAGCACGGGGACGGTTAATTGATTGTCAAATCATGTCATAGTGTAGAGGGTAACTGAGATGACTCCGGGGCTAATATGTCCTCGTGATCACGGTTGCCCTCCTGCCCGGCGAGCTCAGCGGAGTCGGTCGCGGCACAGTGGCAGTGCTGAAAATGTCGCCCCGAGATGACAGTCGTATTCCATTACAGCTATCGCTCAATATCTGCATGCAGGGCAAATTGCTGCGTTTCAGCAGAGCATAAAGTAACAAAGGAAAAGCCATATGGACGCAAAACAAATTGGAAGTATTACTGCGAGGACGTCATAACACTCAAGTTGCACTTTTCTCGTACGTTTTGATTGTAAACCGCAATTTTCTTTTTGCTTTTTTTGCTTGACAAAGAGCATGAGAGGTCCACAAATGAAAATAGACATGTTTTGTGTTGAGAGGACCACGCTGAGACGCGCTGAATGACCTATTACTGTACTGTAAACCGTTTTGCCATTGAAAGTTGTCGCCAGCGACAAAAATCTATCCAATTCCAGCGGTCGTAAGTACCCGGAATGTATTGGACTTCTATGGGGACGCGAATGAAGCTGCTGGGCATCCAGCGAATTTCAGCTCCATCTTGTTTCTCGCCGAAAGGCTCTGGCGTGGGCCCGTGGTTGCCAGGCGCCTCCTGAGGTGACTCTATCAGAGCCAGTCAAGCCTGAAATCAATCACTCACACCCATCAAAGGCTGCCCTGCACCGCCATTGTGACTGAGCCATCTGGGCCTCCGCACACTGTCTACATTTATCTCTATGAACTATATGTGGCTCTGTGCGTGTGTTTGTCTGCTTTCTCTTTGCATTGCCCGGCGCAAAATTAGAGGAAAGTTGCGAGGCAAGAAAAAAAAAAGAAAAAAAAAAACCAGCAGGGCACTGCTTTCTAAACCGGTGGACTTAGCATCCATCATCGAGGCGTGTTTCCCTACACCTGTTCACAGTTGTCCGCAACACTTTTCTCCTGCGTGGCATCATGTGCTTGAACTAGTTCTCCAGCGTGGAGGCCCCTCTCCTCTGGCCCCAGTTAGGTCTGGACTCCAGTTCGTCTCCACCGTCCAACTCTGAGTGTAAGAGTGTGTGTCTGTCTGTGTGTATGTGTTAGTGTGTGTGTGTGTGTGTGTGTGTGTGAGAGAGAGAGTGAGCCGCCATTGGAGGGCAGTAGAGCACCAGCACATCCATCTCTATCAAAGTGGCCCCCGCCAGCCCCAGAGGGTGCCCAAGTGTAAAGCACTACTTAGAGGGATGTTGGGAGCACGGAGACGGGCTGGGGAAAATGTGGACAGGTCAGGCCGATGCTGGACTCCCGCGGCTCTGTGGACTCGCTCACAGCTTTGTGTGAGGAGACAGACTGACTGAAACAAGGAGGAAAACATAATTGCTCTCACACGCAGAAAGGGAATATGAGGAGTACGCCGTTAAACAGAAAGTAAAAGGAAGTGGTGGTAATTTGCGTGAAATGAAATCATCTATTTGCATAATGTTTTAGTTCAGGCTGCACTTTCATTGTTGATCATTGTTTTAAAATATCTGAATGTGATATCCTCACAGTGTTGTAATACTGATTCATACTGAAATTGCAAAATATGCACTTTAAAGAAACCTGGATGGAGAAGGTGATGAAATTCCAGGTTAAAACACCAACTGTGCAATTTGACAGCAGATCCCTCCTAATCTTAAAGTTATTCTCTATGTTCTTTCAGAAAATCACTCCCAGCCATTTAATGCAGAAGGACATCTAAGGTCAGCACGATTCAGCCAGGACCAGTCGATACACTTCAATACCATCATTTAAAAGCCTTTGAGAAAAAGAAAAGATCACTGTACTTCTACGTTTTTGCCCCTGGATGAACACCCTCTAATCCCTTTTTCAATAGTAGTTCAATACTGTAAGGATATCACGCCAATATCCATCAGCTCCTCTGTTGCATGTATTATACAAATCCTCTCATACGCAATTTGACCGTAATTTAAAATGAGCTTTAAACCCATTTAATACTGCACAGACACAATCTGACATGAATACCTCTGGACTGAAAGTCATGCCTGGACAAATGCAAATTCAATTAGACTTTAAAAAAGTTATTTAAAAGTTTATTATCGCATTTTCTGATTGTCAGAGCTGCTTGGATTGCTGTTTCACCATATCAAGAAAAGGCAACTATTCCAAACGTTCTATTTAAAATAAGAGGTTTTCCTTTCACAATGTTTATATCTGTAAAATTATTTCATTATTTCATTTTTCAAAGAGGCCATTCATTAAATTTTCTTAGCGTGAGTGACACCAACAATCTCTTGGAGTGTGTGTAATAATATTAATTTTATTTTTATTTCACAACTCCATGTAAATCAACATGTAAATCCAAAAAATGTGCAGGTTGTAAATTATAACGACATGTCTCACCTGGAAGCACATTTTTTGAATGAAACACTGAACAAATAGAAGAGTCAAAGCTGCTTGAAAGTGGAGGATAAAGACAGATGTAGTGAGTAGCAAGGAAACAAAAAAAAATTCCAAAACACCAGGTCATGTTGTTCTTCATTGAGGCAGCTTTCAATTCACTTAAAACAAACCAGCCTGGAAACTTTCATCGGAGCTGGAAAAAAAAACACATGTTCCTTGTTTTGTGCTTTTACATTAACGTCCATGTTTTCTCCGTTCCATTTAGACAGAGAGCTGGGATGCCCCGGTCCCGAGTGCAATGTCCCAGACCTTGGGCCGGCTCTTTTATGTCAACAGAAACTCCTTGCTGTGAAGGGGTCCCATAGTTAAGAATTCCACTTAGAGAGCACGTTGAACTCTGCAGCGATACGGGAAGATTCATGTTCTTGCCCTCCTGCTTTTAAGATACTTCATGTAGCACTAAATGCAGTCTCAATACCCAGCTGACTCACTATACGTACAATAAACAATCCAGCTCCAGTCACACACTTTATGGTCTTAGTCATTTGTGATTTCTTTTTTTTCACTGAAGCTCCCCTGTAAATAAACAGTAGCTTGTGTATTTAACTATTTTATAAGGACATGGTCACGTTTTATCTCTGTGTATTATTTTAGAACGCTTGTGTGTATGTTTGTGTGGTATGAGGGAGATAAACTTTTCCTGAAGTTGGAAAAAAACAAAGTAAGAAAACAGCTAAACTATCATAGAGAGGAGATGCAGTCCAATTATTTCATTCGTCATGTGTGCATGAACAGACAGTCCGGCCACAGCAATTATTGTGTTGTAATCCCAGAGTCAATCAGTCAGAAGTTGGCAAGAGTTGCAAACATAGTAGGAAAAATATACAATAGAAATCATAAGAAAAAAAACACCCTATAAAGCTGAAAATGTCTGATTTGTCAAACATGTACATGGAAATCACTTTCCAGCAATTATTGTATTGGAAATGTGAGTCCCTGGGAGGTTTAATTCAAATGTCTATAAATAACATACAGTTTGAACAAAGTGGCAATTTGTATTTCTCTTTTTGTTCCAGGCATGAGTGAATCTCTCTCTCTCTCTCTCTCTCTCTCTCTCTCTGTCTCTCTCTCTCTCTTTTGTCTGGAAGGTTTGTTTGGAAAGCGTTGCCAGATACAGCAGGAAACAGAAACTTTGCATGATGACGAAACAAACACCGTTACTATGTTTACAAGTGCCGCGGGGCGAAATAGGACCTTTTATTTCCCCCTCCTGCTAATTGTTTGATTTCCTGTTGCCGCTGGAGAGCCGGGGCAGCGTACGGTAGGGGAAGCGAGGAGAAGGCCCAGGTTGGCGCGGGGAGCGAGCGCACGCTCTCACTTCATTTGTCTGAAACGCTGCGATGGCTCCGGGCTAGCTCCTCTCTCTGGAGCTTTGCAGAAATACCAAGCAGTGACATCTGACGTTGTCTGTCTGCAGTTCCTTTTTTTATCATCTCTGCTCCTTTTCTTTTCTCTTTTTTTCCTTCTCCCCCCTTCGCCACTTCAAGCTGTGACACCCTTGCAGTGGCTGTCATTGTTTGTTTTCTTTTTTTTTTTTTTTTTTTTTAGCCGCCCTCACCTCAGATGAAAGGTAAGAATACAGCTCCGGATGTCTGCGTGTTTTATCATATAAAGGGAAAAAAAATCACACACACTCACACAAAGCGCTAAATCATTGCACATTGTGTACGTTACAGAGCGGGTCACTGATTCCTGGGCTGTCATTGTGTCTGTCTTGGACTTGTCAACGGTTAGTTTGCATAGAGATACGATCCTCTCATCCCACACTGATCCCGGTTCTTACTCCAGCAGGTGGTGGGCTTTAAAAGTTCTTGTTTGTAAGCTGCCGTGGGAGAGATGACACATTTACGACGGGCGGCGCAGGCCAAACAGCCTGGATACAGCCGGGCGGGGAAGATTCCCCTCTGGTGGCGCGCGGCACAGCGCGGTGCATTGTGGGCTTCCTTCTGGCCATAACGCCACATAGGGCGCCGGACTCACCTACCACTGTTCCATCACAGAGGGCCCATTCTCATGTAAATGTCTGTTAATCAGGACACAAGGAGATTGTTTTAATCGGATTGCTGGTTTTTTGTTTTGTTTTCCTCTGCCTTCAGAACTTGGGAGTGCATCAGGAACAAAAAGTGCCATTGTCAGGTGGCAGTAAGCCAGTAATTCCTCTTGCAGCTTTTTGACGTTAGCACAATCCCGCCGACAGACAGATTCTCTGCGGGGACCTCCACGGCGATTGGGCTTCTGTGCAATCTCACCCCTGAACCTGGGCGCTGTCCACTTGAATTAACTTTAAGAGCGGCTGCATAGTTTGGTGCTGCTGCAGCTCCCACATTTGAAACGGAGCCATGAGAAAGGCAGCTGTAAAACCAGAGAACAAAAAAAAAAAAAAGAAATGTTTCCAGGAGTGAACCGTGCGCCAAGGTCACGAGACAGAGCTACAGTCCGGGTTTCATGCATCAGTGCAGCTACCTGTGCATGGTGCTGGGAGAATTACAAAATGCATGGCTCAAAATGTCATTTGTAACACGTTCCAAACACTTTGCACTACCTCAACATTGTCTTACACTTTGGTAATAGTGTAAATCACACCGTTGAGTCAGAATCAGGAATATCACAAATATCTGTTTTGATAAGGATTGCTATTTGTGAGTGTTACTAACACTCATCACCTCAATTTGTGATTCTCGCTTACTCACTGTATCTCACTTTGCTACAACAACAAACAAGGAAGTTCCAAGCGTTGCCTATTTTCCAAAGTGAATAAATGCGGAAGAAAAATGCTGGGTTCCCACACATCCTAGAAAACACATGGAAAGTGAGAGAATAAGTAAAGTGCCCTGGAAAAAAAAAAAACTTGAATTGTCCTGGAAAATAATGTCTCCTCTTTCTGATCCTCTCTGCCCTGTGAGTAAACACAGATGGTTTGGTTTGTGCATGCTAAGTCTGTGAATAGTTAGTCAGAATTTCTAAGCATGTAAGCAGATTTTATAGACGAGCTATTGTCATAGACTTAAATCAGACTTCTGGCAAAGGGAGAGGAATAAACTTGAAAACAATCTGCACAAAAAGCAAGATACAACAGTAGAAAATGACACATCTCCAAAGCATGGAGAGGATGTATATGATGTGACAACTTGTCTGTCATGCTGGAGCATCTGGAAATATCCTGGAAAAGTCTGGGCAAATGATTTCAGTGAAATAATGGGAATCTTGTAAATCCTTTTGTGTAGTCTAATTAAGATGTGACTGTGTTGTAATACTCACATTTTTGTATTCTTAATAAATAACTAAGAACAACGTATTCTCCATCACAGCTCTGCATAAAAGACTTAATGATATCAATGTTCATCTTCTGCCTGAAAAATAAATAAAAAAAAGCTTTGGCAGGACCCGAGTATGATGTCGTTATAACATGGACATACTGTAAAGAGATTAAAAACCTGAAGTTAATATAAATTTCCTGAAATTGCATTACTCCGTCATGTGTGGCTGCGGTGCGGCTGTCAAGTGACTGACTTGTGCCACATCGCCTTGGGTTTTGTGTGACGGATGCCCCTGCCAGTGCCAGTGCATTTCTGCCTGCCAGCAGGCCTTTAATCCCTCCTAATGGGGGTTGTCATCTCACCGCTAATTTAAATGCTCAAAACCACGGAGCTCCCCCACCTGGCTGAGATAATCCCAGTGCGAAGGGCCCCCTTCCCCACAGCTCGCCGCCTCGTTCTGGGGCCCGGGGGCCCGGGGGCCTCGCCACCCTCCTACACAACAACAGCATCTTTCAATCATCTCTCCCTGATTGTATTAATCTTATCTGTGTTTAATTACATTTTTTAAGATTATTGCTGTATGCCATCTTTGCACACTGTGGGGGCCGCAGAGGGCTGCTCATTTCGGATGCATTTTCATTTGGGCACAAATCCCCATCAAAGACTGCCAGAAATTATAGGGAAGCCATTTTTTCATGGTTGGGGGAGTTTGTAAACTTGATCCTATAGCCTCAAGTTATGTGGGTTGTAGTACATATTACATTGTCTTGGAAAGTTGCATTTATGGCACAATTGGCAATTACAAATAATGTATTACACATATTAAATTTAATGCACATTTAGTTCCAGCGGTGGGAAAAATATCCCGATCTGTTCCTGGTGTAATAGTGAAAGTCCTGCAGTGTTTCCTACAGCATGCAAAGTAAAAGTATTAGCAATTTACCTTTATCTATATGAAGCCCTTATCTAGCTATCTGCATTAAACCCTTGATATTGTTTTATATCATATCATTGTGTACATGCAGCTTTATTGGTGCATTTAGTCGTGCTAAAGCTAATTTCCACTACATTATAAAGTTGGGGACATTTATCTGTAAGTAAATGTCACATTTTAAAGATGTATGTGTGTTGTAAAGGTATAATAACAATCAGCTAAGAATGTGTCAAAGTAAAATATGCAACATTCGCACTCTCAGAAACGGAAATATATATCTAAATACAGTGTTTGCTCTCTTTTTCCAGCATGGAATGGGATTCATTAAAAAATCATACGTGTTTCTTGTACAGTGTGTAATTTTGTTTTGCAACATTGTGTTTTACTCACACAAAACCTGAAAGTGGTTGAAGAAGAAGCAAAACAGACTTCTTTTTTCACCCCCGTTCTGATGTTTTCCAGTTTGTTAACCTGGGGCTTCGGGGATGGAGAGCGCCTTCAGCAGGTGTGTTTAATTACCCGGCGGCTAATTCCCCCATATGAGAGGAGAGTGACACGTCTCCAGACTTCAACCCCGACATGTTAGGAAGACGCTCGCAGTCCAGATCAGCGCTTGCAGTAACTAACAGGTGTTTCAGCGCTGATGCTGCCATGATTTTCCCCCAGTCCGCCCTAATGAAATTGCAAGTGATTGCAATCAGAGATATATTTTGTTTTTTTGTTTTGTTTTTTTTCCCCCCAACAATCAGCCATCTGGTCAGATGAGGATTTGTTTGATTGCAAACTCCTTGCTAGCCCTCTTAGCACTGACCTACAATGCTAAAAAACACTGTAAGCTGAAAAAATACAAAACGTTTGGCTGGAAATCACGCCTTTTCATACAGTTGTGAACAAGCAGACAGCTTCTGTCCTGCTTAACACTCTCTCCCTGCTTTTACCATGTCAATAAAACATACCATAGCAAATACAAATTGTGTGCCAGGATATTTACATACAGCAGATATGAAATCTGTGTTCAGCCTGGCACATTTATACGTACCGGTGATAGGCTGTGACTGTAACGCTCCTGGCAATCAGCGGGATCATGTTCCCTGCTTTAATAGGGAATGCGGGTGACGGCTGCTACACAGGCCTCTTTTTTCTCTTTTCCTTCTGTATTTCTGGGAGTTGATCTGTAGTTGGATTCTTTCTGGTGTGGGTACAGCGAGGGCGAGGGCCGGAGGGCGTCTGGTGTCTAGTGGCTCCGCCTGGACCCAGGCTGCCTGGTTCAGCGCCCGACAGGGGGCGGTGGAGCTGATTATTAAAAACATTTTCAAAAACAGATTTGATGTTCAAAGGTGCTGCACCTGAAAAGAGCTGACACCTTGCGCGGCTACATCACATAGGATTACATGCACATTAAGCCAGTCGCTTCAAGTGGTGCTGTAAAATAAATGCGGCGGCTCATTTGAATAATTTCCGGAGTGTGAGGACAGATACGGGTTTGGGGCAGAGGGGGTGGTGTTCCAAAAAGAAGGGGGACAAAGGGAATGGACTTGGCAGCACATGAAAACGATTGTGCGACTTCAAACGTCCCCGTTTAATCAGAGACAGGAAACCTCATATGCTCACATTCATTTGATCTGTACATGTCTCTTTTCTTGTTGAGTGCTTGTACAATCAAAAGTGAAAAAGCCAAATCGTCTGGAGCACTCATTTGCCGTAACATCCCCACACCTTAGCCGGGCCAAGATTCCAGGTTAATGAGGAAAATTATCATATGGCAACATTTTCTTGATGTCATTATTCTGCAGCTCCACAAAGCTCAGATGTGGTGTGTAATTCTCACAACACACTAAGGGTCTTTGTAGCCGCCACGGATCAGATCACATCTGAGACTCCATTACCCGGCATTCAGCCCCTACGCTGGAAGAGGAGACTGGGTCCATGTGTGACACAGGAAGAGGAGCCCTGTAATGACTCCCCGCAACAAAGAATCACTGATAAAAGGATTAACTAATTAAATTAACAAAGTAAAGTACTTTATAACTGTTAATTATGTGGTTCCCTTGGCTGCTCTGGGCCACTCGCACCCTTTGTTTGAAAGCCCCTTGTCTGTACTAATTGACCTCAGGGGAGCTTTTGGTCTGTGTGTGTGTGTATGTGTGTGTGTGTGTGTGTGTGTGTGTGCGTGTGTGTGCATTGAAGGGTGCCTTACACAATCAAATGGCACCTATAAACAAACTGACAATTTACTTTGGTGAAGAGTGACACTTTGTGGAACGTGGAGACGCTTGCGTAAATGACCTTGAATATGCCACCAGAGGGTAGCGCCTCTCTCCAGGTCGGGCCCCTCTGAGGCCTTGCCCTGTGCAAGGAGGGGGCCCCACTGTCATTCACCCTGATACGACTCTCGGGAAAGGCCTAATTTTTGTGACGTGAGGCATGAAGTTCTTGATATTTTCAATTGTTTGATTAGAGCAAGAATTCAAATCATTTTTCAGGAGTCACAGAAATCCGTCGCTCGCAGCCAAATGGGCAATATAGAAAACCATTAAAGACTTAATTTCCTCACAAAGTCTAAAAAAGTTTTCATAACACTGGGAGGAGGCAAAAGTTGAGACTCATTTGTCCCCTGATGGCGTCTTCTCTAACTCGTGGCCGATCACGTTATTAATCTCTATAGCCGCAGTCAAAAGGCTGATAGATGTGACCCCGTCTCTCATCCATTCCTGGCCTGGGCCAGCTCCATCTCTTCCCACTCGTTCTTTTGAAGCCCTTCTCTTCTTCCAATGAGCCTAGCCACCAAAATCCTAATGACATCCTTGACAAGTGATCCATCAGTTGGCAATTACAACATCTGTCGCCATGACAAAGCTGCCCACAAAGATGGCTCCAGCACTCTCTTCTGGGGCGACTCGTCCTCCCCCGCGATTATGTCTGCATTCGGGTAGAGGAGGTGAAGCGGTGGGGGGGTGATGCAGAGTTGGTGGGGTCGTGTGGGTGGAGGTGGTGGTGGTGGTGGTGTTGAGTGTTTGTGGGGGGGTGGGGGGCTGGCCACTTTGTGCGGTAAAAAGAGTAAAAAGAGGCCGCCTCACAACACAGACAGACATGTTGACAGCAAACACAAACATAGCAAAACAAATGGTTCACGCCTACCTCTTTAGATTTCCATTCAAATGCACTCCACAACTCTGTGAAAGTGCTCTATCTTCTATAGAGGGAAGAACCTACCAGCTGCCATCGTCTCTCTGCACTATAAAGAGGACCTTTCACCGGGGAACAATGAGAGGGCTTCTCTTGTCTCTTGGCCCGGAGTCTCCGCCGCACCATGTTTAATTTCAATGGCCATAGATCAATGCGGAACAACACTCCAGAAGTGATAGGGCTGATCTGAATTGCCCGACGAGACTTTTTGTCAACGTCAGCCAACGTGCATTCAAGGAGTGAATCAGCAGTAACCTACGGTTGCAGCATTTAACCAGCGGGCATCTCGTTTCAGACACCTCCGCACTGTTCAGAGTGCGGTCCCTAATCTGTGGAGGTGTGTTTTGAGGGGAATAAATCCCGTTTCAGGTGGATACATTTGCAGATGATGCCTTTCATGCTGTCTTTTCTGTGGCTCAGTGGGAGGAAGGTGTGGGACTTTGCCTTGCTTTTCTTTCGCCCCTTTAAGTGGAGCACCGGATAGATGGCATGACATCACGGGCCAAGCCGGCAGCACAATGCAAAGGTCATGCAGCCCATTGATCTAGGGGGCCCCTGATAGAAACCCCCTGTATTATGGGTCCGCGCACGCGGGGTCTTACACACACTGAGCCATAGAAACAGACCACAAATGGAGCCTTGTTGTCTTCCCATTCAGGGCCTGCAATCAGCGGATTTACACTTTGATGTGGAGCTGAGGAATAAAGCCCTTTCGAGCACTGACCTTTATCGACTGACGGATTAAAATCCATAGCCCTCTCTCTCTCTCTCCCTCTCTCTCTCTCTCTCTCCCTCTACAAACTACATATCTAAGTTACAGTCCAGCTCACTGGCCCCTGAAGCCAAGCATTTATAAAGCCAGTTCTTTTCTCTCCTTTTATTCTTCGTCTTTGCTCTCACCCTGACTTTTATGCCCGGCTGCTAACACGGAACAAGATTTCCTTTTCTTGTCAGGAAATGACTGGCTGAGGATCGGTGGCTGTTTGAAAAGGCTTTATTCACAAACCAGAGAACAAATAAAGGAAGCAACAATGCCAGCTGCATCCTATTTTCTCGCTACTCACCACATCCAGACTAATACGTTTTCATTTTTGAACTAGAACTTCTTATCACACGTACACAGAGAGAAAGTCACTGGTTTATTGTCTGGATGCCTGACAACATAGATTTCTTAAAACCTTAAGATAATTAGATACCCGTGTTCACTTCCCACTCAGGCATTTTCGACTGATTCATCACTTGACCTCACTCAGGAATACGTTAAATGACACTGGCATGTAAATATCTTTTGCTACCCGCAGTTAATTCAGCATGAAAACACTGTCTTCCTCCCTTGGCATTGACAAAACGTGTTGCTTTAAATGTGAAGTGGTTGCATCTGGCTCTCTTTATAAACTCAGTATTGATGCTAAAACTGATATGGTGCATCGGATCTGTGCATCTTCTTGAGTTGCATTGATGAAAAAGAAAAAAAAAATTCACACACTGCGGCTCCTCACACTAATACAGCTGTCTCTTTCTGGCAAAGTGTGCCTTACAGATGTACAGTAATGGGCCCTGAGGCTTTAAACGTGGAACACTTTCTATCACGCTCACTTTGGACCAAACACTACCACACAGCTTCCACTTTATGGTTCCTAACGCTCCCTAACCCCTCCCTGGTGTCCACTTGGACATCTCTCTATCTGCTGTTCTCCCCGAGGCGCCAGCTTGAGCCAAATGAACAGAAACTGAATCTATCACTTCCCCGTCCACTATCGGGCCAACTGGATTTGATAGCCCCCATTCTGCTTTGTCAGAAACGTGCCAAAGCCTGCTGTAATCCGCTGAAGAACACTTAACGACCGAGTACTGTCACGGTAGACCAACGGCCTGTGTGCTGTGACGCACATCCACTTAATTCAGCCGGTGGGTTGGGAAGGCCCACCTGAGAATTGCGAGACCGCCTGTGGAGAGTCAGCCATCAGTATTAGCGGGTATTACTACCACGCAAGAGGAAAAAAAACACCACCACCCTACAAGGCTTTCCCGGAGCTCCTCTAAGTGCAATGAGAATTTGAGTCTCTGGACCCACCGCATTAATTCAATGATGCCTGAGTTGTATTCAGGTAATTACTGTTCTGTTACTGTGAGCCTTTGGTTTAAGCACTTGAACTGTGACTTTAAAAGGACAATCGATCACGGAGCCATCCATTGTTTTCAGTGTCGAACATGAAAGGTCTCAGAGCAAAACAATTACATCACAGTACAACAAGGCCCTGAGTGTACAACAATGACAAGAGAATCGTGCATTCAGGCAGAAAACACTCGAGACGGAGGATGAGGGAGGGTGTTTTCTGGTTGATGAGCATAAGGTACATGGTCCATTCAGACAAATGGGGGGGTGGGGGGACAACAAGGTACGCCGAGAAGTAAAAGCTGCAACCAACAACAAAAAAACAGCTCCATGAAATATTAATGTGATATATTTACTGACAAGCTACTAGAACCGGCAGCACTCTGGAAGGACTGCAGGGAGAAAGGGCTCGCGCTTGACTGACAACCACAAGGTGCAGAGGTGCACGCACACACAGAAACACAGACACAGAAACACAGTCATGCACGCAAATGTGAAATTATGACTGGACGACTCCTCTCATACCTCTCGAGGACACTGAGAGCAGCCTCTGAGTGTATTCTGAGACATGACAATCATGTCTCCATGTGGCTGTGTACTTATACTCTTCTGTGTTTTTTTTTTCCATGTGTGCAATGAAAACACCACCCCCTCCCCATAATTTGAGGGTAGAGGGAATTATGTAAGCATAAGATGAGACTCCGGCATGCACGGACACACACGCAAAGACTTCCTCTCATTTCCAAACCCACTCCTCACTATCTCCCTTGGCAGAGCTCCCGAAATCTTGCTCCGTCCCAGAAATTCCAAACTTTGCTTACCTAATTTCTGCAACATATTTCTTTGCCACAGGAGGTGGTTATGACAAATTAGAAGTCTACAAATGTTCTGATGGTGTAAAGGCTCCAGCTGTCACCAGGGAGATGGTGATCAGGTTTCCAAGCTGCATGGTCTCTTGGCGCCACAAAGAGTTCCATATGGTCATCCAAATGCTGCACCTAAATCTGCTCCCAGTCTCCACCCCGGAGCTGAGCGCTTCTACTGAATCAGTCACAAGGCTTCTGAACATATGAGGTACAAGACAGCAAAAATCATATGTCCTTAATGAAAGAAACTGGAAAACGTGGGGGGGGGGGGGGGGGGGGTGTTGGCGTGGAGAGGGTGGGGTGCAGCTCAGAACGAGAAACAGAAGTTTAGAAGCCGACAGAAACATGTAAACATATCATTCACATTTTTTTTAGTGCTCCGAGATGACTGACTTTGCGTCCACGTGGCAAATGATCTCCACTGCATGGGATAGGTCTCGCAACAGGGACATGGTTCATAGTCCCCGCTGCTGCTGCTGTATCTAAGTGTTACTTTGGGAGGTTTTTTTTGGTTAGGGATAATAAATGGGTAAAAATAAAAGAGTGGGTATAGGCGAGCAGAGGAATGCCACAAAAACATAGTGGTATATGCTCATGTGTCATCGCATGCGTGGCCTAAAAAACAGAATCTGCATCTTTTTTTCTTATCTGTCAGCAGTTCCTTTAGGCAAGTAAACAGAAATGCTTTAAAGCTTTGATTTTGGTTGGAAATTAAAGCAAAATTCGCTCTATTGTTCTCATGGTGCTGAGCTGAACGTATATGTGCATGCAGGACGCTCAGACATACCAAAAAAAAAAAAAAAGGTCTCTCAGTGGGAGGAAAAATACGGGAAAAAAATCAACTTGTGTTGTCATGTTCTTTACCGAAGCTGTCAGCCAGCTTCAACAGAACATCTCCCCCATAGCTCCATGCTCCTCTCATGGCTGAGCGGTGGAGAGCAGGGGATTGGTGATCTATAATTAACCGGTGGGTCGGTGTTGATGTCATTGACGCAGCGTGGAGGTAGAGGGTGGTGGTGCCAAGGCACCTGTTGTTGTGGAGCGTGGCATCTGATATCATTACCTACCCAGCCGGAGCGCCAATGTCCCCGCTGGGTCGCGAACTGTCCAAGCTACCGAGCACGATCGCCTCGTGCACGCACACATACACACGTATGCCCAGAAATACACACACACGCCATCGTCCGCTGTCATCATGTCCTCCTTTACATAACTAACTCTGACGGCCATAACACCTAGAGGGCAGAGAGCCACTGAGAGTTTCAATTATTGTTAATGGTATTTTGATGGAAGCTGGTTAACTTATGCATCCGTCGGTACACAGCTGTACAAATATTTGATGGTGGAATCTTTAAAAATCTACAGCGAGTGTGTTTGTAGCCGATGGGTTTAAAGGAACAGTTCAATATTTTGGGGGATGTTTGCTAAGAGATGTCTAATGGCATCTTTATCTGTATATTAACATAAAGGCTTGAATCTTTAGGAAGTTGTTGGTCCAGAAAAAGTAAGCAAAAATGTGCCATTAAACGATCCCATGCATGGGAGAGTAGGCGGTGCTTTTTTTCCTTTTTTTTAAAGGATTTTATTGTTGTTTCTAGTAGTTAGTCAACAATACCGCAACTGTTCATGCGTATGCAAAGACATTTACAGTTTAAAATCTAATAATATAATCTAACCCACATGTGTGGCAGCAGCCACTTCTGTAACTTTTGTGGTGTACAATATAAGCACCTCCTCACTCACAATATCACACTCCAATTTTTTATTGCAGATAATTGCAGATAAATGCAGATAAGTCCAGTTTTGAAGAACTTAATACTGCAAATTCCATCATTTCTATAGTTTATGAACTTTGCGAAGCCAATCAAAGTTAAAGCTGAGGTCTGTGAAGTTCATAGTTTATCATTTTTCTTCTCATTTTTTCTTTATTTTCCGTTTTTGGATGACTTTATGGACTGTTTTTAAAACTTGTCTCAAAAATGGCTTAAGGACGGGATGATCCAGTAATTCATATTTAACTACAAAATCTTTCATAAAACAAGATAATATAAGTTGTGACTTTTATGCCACTTGATAAATCCTGGACATCCTGCTGGTCCAGACACAGAAATAAAATGATCCATGTTGCGATTCTCATTTCAGCGGGTTTGACATGAAGCCCAGACATTTCACAAAGGGGTCGGACTGTCCTTTCATGAACAATCCTCTTTGTCCTAGCGGAAAGCTGCCGGGGCTTTTTTCCGCCCAGAGATTTCGCAGCTGATGCGACGATCTGGTTACTGACAAATTCAAGAGGCGAGTAGGAGCGAGGACGAGACTGCAGCGGCACGCAGGAGTGTGAAAAATGACGAGAACATTTACAGTGAGACAATGTGACCGTTCCGGGTGAATGCCATTTATTAGTGTAGCAGCTTTCCCAAGCAGATCAGAATGCCTAAGCCCTGAGCACTGACAGGGATTTCACAGCCCAAACTGATTTTCAGGCTGGCAGGGCTCACACACACATACACACACATATACACACGTACACATATATATGCACACTCAAATGCATGTAAAAAAAAAAAAAAAATCCAGCGATATCATGATATGGTGATAGGATATGAATGTTTTGCATTTGTGAAGTCACTGTTTTATAGATATACCATTATATCCACTTATCATAGGATCTACAGCACAGCTTCGATAATTACTTTACTAATTTGATGCTGTGAGTTTAAGTCGAGCGTTCCACAGACTCTGCTGGGATTCGCAATGTTTCAGCAACTACGAATGGCTCCTTAATTATAAGAAATCTTTACCCTAATGTATCATTAATATGGATGTATGTGTCAAAGAAAGTAATAGAATTATGCACAAAAGGCTTTGATGTAAAACTTTTTTTAATATTATTTCAGTATCCAAAACCCCAAGGCAAGCAAATGTGAAAATGTGTTTTCTTTTTCTTTTTTTTTATCATGAATCGGTAGCTCCCCAGATATGCAATAAAGACACAGCAGTGCTCTGCATTATTGATTCAGTTTCACAACAACCCAGAGTGTCTTTATTCACAGCAATTGGCGAAGAAGGAATCGCACACACTTATTTAAAAAGTCAACGCACCAATTAGCGAAGTCTGAGCTTCTGCTTCTGCTTTAATAAGTCCTCCGAGATCTGACTTATAATAAGAGCAGCATCGTGTTTGCCATGGTGATGGCTTATTGCTAATTTGAAATCATTTACTGTGCTACTGAGCAATTGGGAGATATGTATGTATCACAAGTATGTAAAGAGGTGCTGTGCCGCTGGTGCAGGTGACTACGTGTGAACAGGGAGAGGAAAACTCAGAACAAAGAAAAATAGATCCTGTTCAGTCAAACTGATGCTTAATCATTAATGCTAGTTTTGGGGGGGGTTTGCTACTCGAAAAGCATCGGTTTTCTGTCAGGAGTCTGTCAAGGTCTGACCCTCGACTGAACACGTTGTTTACACGGTTTTGTTCTTGTGAAACTGGCCTGTTTACTGACGTCAGAGTAGCTCTATTACTGAATGATGACTCGGACAAAAACAAATTGTTTCCAACTTTTTTTTTTTGCAAACTTTGCGTGCAAGAAGCCGCCCTGCGCTCGGTCTCTGGTGGCTGTTATCTGGTGGAGTGCCGGCGGTTTTCCTTCAGGGAGCTGTTTGCCCTTTCATTAACGTCCCCGAGAGTTAAAGCCTGGCGTCCTCTGGGGCTGCATGTCATTGGCTGACAAGGTTTTAGGGATTTGAGTGAATTTTCCTACAATAATAGAAATATCCCAAGCCCCTGAGACAAACAGACAGAAGACTGGCAGGAAATATCTTAATCTGCATTGACCCTTTGTTGGCGTGGTCCCACAAACCGAGGCGAGGGGAACATGTGCGTGTTCGTCCGGCACACGCATACCTGTGCACTCACAGTGGACTACATCTGGATTGTGTTGCAGTGACCGAGGGCCCCTGGGTGTGCGGCCTCAGTGGCAGAGCGTGGGTGAGAGCCAGGGTCCGGTGCACCATGGTGGGGGCTCTCCATCACTCTGCCTCCTGGCCTGACAGGGGCCTGGCTCTGGGGCCCGGCAAGGTCTTGCTGAGAGCCCTCAAACTGTGCGCTGCTGAGGCAGGGTTTCTGTATCCTTCTAATGGATTGCTCACCCACATCACCTGTCTGAGTGGATTCCTTTGACCGACAGACCCGCTGCACTGCATGCAGACCCGCGCTCGCACATGGCCGCGTGCACGTTTCAATCCTGCAGGAAAGTTGAGAGTTTGCACTTCACACAGAAACCACAATCCTTAGATAGATAGATAGATAGATAGATAGATAGATAGATAGATAGATAGATAGATAGATAGATAGATAGATAGATAGATAGATAGATAGATAGATAGATAGATAGATAGATAGATAGAGTACAATCAGTACGTGTAAGTACAGTAGCTTAAAATAGGAATACATGTAGATCCCTAATGGTAGGACATTGTTGTGTAACATCCTCTCTACTTTTATCCCAGACGTCCCAAAACTTAGTTTGACTTATGGGAAACATAGTATCAACCTTCCCTTCACAGTGGACGGCATCTAAAGCCATTTTTTCATCTCTTTACTAAAAGGTCATATCTATGTCATTTACTTTTAATGTGGACAGTGAAAGAGGTTGGTGTCACGCTGCTGGACACCTGCAGACCCCGGTCAGGGCCAAAGCCCTAATCAGCCTAATACATATGTGTCACATCCAATGACCCACTGGCTCTTTTCATAATAAAGGTCACGCGGTGAGAGATACTCTGTCCCCTCCAGCTCCTACTTAATGGGAGCCACTACAGATGTGTTAAACAAGCACAACCCAGCAACTAACTTGTACTACTTGTAAAGCACTGTGCATATGTCCTGGACATTATTAGGAGACTCTATGCACAGTTAATGAAAATCTACATTTGATCCATGTCACTCCTTCTGAATCCCTACCTTTGAAATAAGATGAATTTAGTATTCAATTTCTCCTCACACCACCACCCTTGACCTATACTTAATAACTGCCATGGTGCCATGCTGCCATGGTGACATTCAGTCTGACACTTAATGTAAAGCTGCTAGATGGAAAATGAGTGATTTATTAGAGATTCTTAGAATTGAGATTACAATTTATCCACTAGGCCACCAGTCGGCCGATTTTCTGGTATAAAAATATCAATCAAGGAGATAGAAATAATCACAAGTTGCAGCCCTGTAAATGCAGTCAAAGATGAATAGCAAGTGTGCCTACATGTCTTTGTTTCTGCTGCGCATCAGTCACAGTGGACTATTTAAGCCTATTAGCTCAAGGTTGAGAACAATGTGTCTCTTTCCCACTCAGACAGATACTGTACATCATTTCCACAAAGAGGTGAAATGCTACTGCCGGTAAATAAGGGCCGTGGGGGTCAACTATTGATCGGCTGGTGAAGGGGACCTTAGGGGCATGTTAAGAAAGGCTATTGTTGCTTGTCAATGAAGCCTTTATGGCCTTGGACTCGACAGCTCTGCGGCTATCAATCAAGGTTAAACTAGTCCTCTAATAGCAAATCAATGACAGTCAATAGATATTATCATGTGATTATAAGTCAGTGGAGCAAACCATTAGTCAAAACTTAAATAGTCTTTGTGGTTGTGTCCACAGTCCTGCAGAAAAGCCGCAGCCTTTGTGTTGTTATTTCTGCCCCTAAGTCATGCTATTGTAAAATGGCAAGGTCTTCCATTAGTCTAACTGAGGAGGAGGTTGCTGATATTTGAGAGAACAATGTAGAAGTTATATTGAGATAACCTTTACACAAGAGCAGATATTTCACCTGCATTAAGATTAGAGAGTAACCCACTTGTTATCTAGCTCTAAGCCTCCTCTATCAATGTGCTTCTACCAATTTGAGAGCAGCATCAGTCACAAAGTGTCTGCTATGCAACTAAATGGGGCGCGGGGACATATCTATCTCACTATAACCTTTGCAGTACTGATATTTATGATAAAGACCATTAGGCATTTGTGAGTTGCTTGCGCAAGGGTTTTAAGGCTAACAACGGTCGTGAAGCGAGACGCTATCCGGGGGTTTACTCCGGGGTCTGTGTCATCTGTCTGCGATACACCACAGGCTGATGGAAATGCTGGTGAATTTGTAAGAGGTTATGACAGAGGAACTATCTCTGAAACCTCTGTTATCAAAGCACAAAGGAGCAGGTCTTGTCTGTGTTCTTCTCTCTCTTTTTTCCTCCTTTGCTCTTTCTCGTTTTCCTCCTGTTCCTCATAACAAGGTGGATCTTTGATGTCGGCCCCGGCGCTCCACTCATCACAGGCTGGACAGCTCTGCTCTCACCTCGCTGTCTTGAAGGACAGTCTATACTCTGAGAGATAGCTATAGGGAAAGGAGAAGGGGGGTAAGAGGGTGAGACAGGTATGTTCGAGTTTGAGCACACCACCGTCTCTGCAGTCGAGAGATACGTGGGAAACCAGCCTGCAATGTCATCGTTGTAATACTGACATTGATAGCGTTTCATTCTACGTGAAATAAGTGCGGAATCGAATGGTGTTTCACACAGGATGCTGGGTGAATGCAGGAAATACACCCTGGACAGGTCGACAGACAACACACACATACACTCCATTCGCTCTCACACTCACAGTTTAGAGTCTCCAATCGCCCTGAACACGCCTGTTTTTGGACTGTGGGAGGAAAGTGGAGAAAACCCATGCACATACGGGGAGAGCATGCAAACTCCAAACAGAAAAGGCCCCTCAGTCTGTCTGGTATTCGAACCGGGGGCTTTCTTGCTGAGAGGTGACAATTCCATTCATCAGCTCACCGTGATGCCCCTTAAGTGTAGAATATTCGAAAAGAAATATGCAAAACACGTGATGTTTAATTGACAAACTGCATGCCACCAGGTGCAAATCCAGTGTGTGAGACGTTTCAGTGCCACTGTGCAGAAATGCAAAGCACAAACCAAATCAAATTCAGAAGTGTCCTATCAATTGGATCAGCGCAGCAGCGGGAAGCCACGTCTTTTATTTTGCATATTCATATGATTATTCGTCCAAACGACAAATACATTCACGTCAGCGCCATTGTGCTTTGATTCCACATGATAAAAGGCTATCTCATTTCATTCTTTGCACCTTTCTAGTCCGAAACCTAGACACTCTGATTTGGTAAAATGTAATTCTAATTTATCATTTTTCTGCCCGAGGCAGAACTCTCTCAAGCCTGGGGCTGTTTGAAAAGCAGTCGGACACAAAGACAGACCCTGGGAACTTTGCCCATGCAGTCAATCAGTCAGACACCCCAGAGTGCCCAGACCCGAACAGCTTGTTTTTTGTCCACGAATATCAAACAACTTCTCCTCTCCCGTTAGATAATAAAAACATGTTAATAGGAGTGAGTTGTTTCTGTCTTTCTTTTCCTTTTTTTTTTTCCGCCGGAGATGGTTGGTGGATCCGTGGTGTCTCTGTGGTCGGAGGCTGGGCAGCAGAGCGGACATCAAAGGCCTGCAGAGGTCTGCGACGGTGAATGCAGCTGGTGTCTGAGTCTCTGTGCTGGACACGGCTACAGGCAGGGCCTCAGCTGCCCCACAATAAAGACACACAGGGGAAGGCAGCGCCTTTAAAGCCTAGACAAATACACAGAGGCAAATGCACACACACTCACAGACACACAGGAACAACAATGCCCCCTAAAAATGATCGCCTCCAACCAAAATATCAAACACTGTTTTTAACAACCGCAGTTTTTCCTTGTTCTTCTGTTCAAAGAGTTTTTTGTAAAACTGCCTTTTTTCTGCTAAATGTTTTTGCGCCTTGTTTGCATCTGTGCAAATATTTTCACTGTCACAGTACAGCGAGTTACTTTTTTTAAGGCGGGGGTCTCACAATGTGGGCCGTCTAGGGACCCCCAGGCGCCCCAGGGAGATCTGAGAAGGTCACCAGCAAAATGACAGCTGAATGAAAGGCAGCGGAATTGCTCGTCACAGAAATCCGGCAAACATATTTTGCACCATTTGTTGGAAAAATTAAAAATGATTACGCAGTGATAAAAACATTTATTCGGCATGCAATTTTGTCCATTTCTTTAGGGTCTCTTGTCAGGGTAATTACAGCACAAACAGATTATGGCAACATGTATTTTGTGACAGCAGAGTAGTACAGTGGGATAATCTTTCCATCCATGGGAAGAGGAGGGAAGACGCTGAAGGACAAAGAGCGAGGACGTCCTGCTGGCAAGCTGTGGACAGCTTCATGTCTGATGTGGTCCTGACTTCACAGTGGGACTCTGTGTCTCGGCTGCTGACAGCTTCTCCCTCGTGTCCACTCGGGGAAAAGTATCTGTGAGCGTGCCGCTGGAACAACACTGACCACTCTGCTGGATTTCAACTTTGGCGAAGGCGTTTGGAAACAAAGGAGGGTTTTGATGGTTTTCATTCATCAGCTGAAGTAAATGGTCATGGTAAATAAAACCTCCGTACATATCCTCTCATATATTTGAAAGGATGATCTCAGAGGACGGATTTCCTCTGTCTGTGGACTCTCAGTTCCAGCTTTGGCCTGTAGAGGGCATGCCAAAACTGCAATCTGGTCAAGCACAGTGGGAGTCCAGAGGCACACAATATCCCCACAGAAGAGAAGCACAGGGGCAACTTTCATCCATCCATAAAGGGAGGCAATGGTTTTGTTAGATAGAGGAGCACTAATATTACGAGAGAGTGAATATGAAGCTCAGAGCTATGCAGATTAATTCAGACTTTACAACAGAATTTGGTCTGTGATTTTTTTTTTTTTCATTTTAAGGGAAACGTTTGATTTAAACCGAGGAAATATTACCTGAAATCACCAAAGGCAACTTTGTACTGTGCTTTATCTAGAGCGTGTGCAGAACTTTATTACAGCTTTGATATTATTACACAGAGCATTTAAAATGCACAAAAATGCAGTCTCTTTACTTTCACACAGAGGGGAATTTAAGCAAACGACTCATTAGAATAAAGTCCTCTTTCCTCTTTAAACGGGTTAGAGGTCCTGAATAAAACATGACTTATCTATTGCGATCACGTTACTCGAGCCATTACTCATTTAACCATTTATTTATTGCTCCATTCATCTACATAAATATTTAACTATGTCTTGGCATCTTTATGGACTGCTTGCTCTGCTGCTCAATTGCAAGGAGCAGTGTCCTACCATGGCCATATGCCTTCTATCCGGCGACACTATATCTCCACAATTTATGGATGCCAACTCGGAGTAATACCACTCTGTTGGGTTTTATGTATATGTATGGAAGTATTAATCTGGGCCTAATGACTGGCAACAATATGTTCCAGCACTTGTGCCCACTAGGACCATAATTGTATACATATCATATGGCATAGTATAAATCGAGTGCTCTTTTCTGTCGCTGTATAGATTAAATTGGGTGACCATATGGGGTCTTCTTGAGAGGCATGTAGAACACGTCTGGACTCCGAGGAGCCTGACATGAATAGATATATGGTTTATTACTCACACGGCGTACACTCGCACCATATATTATGTGTCCTTACAAGTTTTCACAACAAAAGCTCCTGCTTGTTTGGCGAGGGGAGCATGGAAGCATGCAGAAGCGAAGGGGAAGCGAGGAACCGTAAACACCCGCCATGGGTCCTCCTTTAAAGTGATGAACAGCAATAAAAGCAGCACTGGTTGTCTGCTGAGAGACAAAAAGAGCATTTGACCACCTGGGCGCACATCATTTTCTCATGCTGTTTCTCAAGCATGACTATCAGGAGATGTCCCCTTTAACATTATATGTGGCTAACTCAACCCGATCCCAGAGTCACACACGGCTCCTTCTCCCTTCAGAGGGCACTGCGCTCGCTCGCTCCGTCCTACCTGCTTTTATGGGGGGAGAGAAATGCCTCCACGCCTCGGCGTGACCTCACAGCTCTGTGGTACCTTCACGTGCCACTTTCTCCTGCTAGGCCACTGCCGAGCACAGCTGCAGTCTGATCAGGCCAGCTCCACATTATCGCCTGGAAACAGAGGGAGCAGCCGCGACGGCTTGTCAAGGATGGCGGAGGGAGTCCTCTGTACTGGCATTCATATTGAACAACTCCCTGCAAACAGCACTGGTGCATTTCCTTTCCCACAAATGCTATAAATATTCACTTAAATATTCGGCCAGAATTGTCAGAAAAAAAATGGTGGCATGGTTCCCAAAAAGATAAAAAAAGTGTATATTACCATAAATTGAGCTGTAGACTCAAATCCACAGCAAATCAAATGTTAACCGATACTCTCATTCCCAAAATTGTCTCTCTTTGTGTCTACAATCAAAGGCTCTTTCACTATTGCCCCCTCGTTTCCCATTCGCTCTTTTTTCATGTTTCCGCAAAACAGAAAACTGCACACATAGGAACAGTATGGCGAATTTTGTGCCCATGTCGGTTTTGTATTTGTGTCATTACCACAGTTCTCCTTTGTTTTTCTTCTTTGTTTTCTTGCATTGCCAAAACCAAAATTCATAATTGTATTTACATGTGCTGTAATCCTCTCACACACAGAGAGATCGTTCCCATATCTACAGGCACACTCTGACATACAGTGTGCATATTTTCATGCTTTTTGTGTGTCACCAGGCTATGACATTTCTGTCAATAGAGCAGATGTCTTGCTGGAGCTTGGATCGGATCCAGGAGGCAGAATCCATAGCAGGGCACTCTCCCTCCCAGCAGCACCTCGATAGGCGATGAAAGTTTTTAATTCTGAGACCTCTCGTTGCCACTGCTTCTCTGTACACAACGACCAGTGCTGTGAGGGACCGACGGTGTCCTGCTGCCTCAGCTTGGCCCGAGGAGTCTGCCCGGTGCATGGGTGACATGTCTGGCATGCCGCTGCTGGCTGTTTTTGATACTGCGGAGAGTGCGTGACTGGCAGGCCGTGTTTCTCACGTCCACAGCCACTGAAACAGCCGTCACTCCGAGAGGATGTTTTCAATGCCCCCGCCCCCACTGCCTCGCAGGCGCTATGAGAGAAGGTCAAGTTTGGCTCATCAGTCACTGACCAGAGGGCGGGGCCTAGCAGCTGGTGGCCATCAACGAAGATGTGAAGCAGTCCCTGCACGAACACATGGCCGACCCGTTCACATTTCCTAACAGTTACCTAATTGACACCAAGTCGACCCGCTCCATATGTAGAGTCTTTAAACAACTTTTGTTGTGAATTGACAAATGAATTAAAGTTGAATTGGTTGCCGTGCAGCAAGGTCTGATTTTCTGTTTTCACCACAATCTAATGTTAAGGCTGATTGGAGACTCAGAAATTGCCCCTAGATTTGTATGTCAGAGTGAGGGCATTGCTTACATACAAAGTGGTGAAGATATTTTTTGAGTATACTGATTTAGTATCAGTATTACATCTTCAGAAAAAAGCATGTTCAATATCATGCTTCAACAACAAACTAAACCGCTACAGATTTTCTAGACATCCTTCCAGTCAGTCATCATGTTTTGCACAAATGTTTGAGGAGTACAAAATACACAATTTTTTTCAATACTGTGTCTGAGATCTATTTACAAATCAGGGTACGTAGATCTATGTGAATAATACATTCGACCTCACATGAAGAATGCTATGCACATACACACACATTCATATAAACACGGGCTATATGTTTGCTCACTGACACGTTCAGCTGTGCGTTACTCCAGTTCAAAGCTGGAAACCCATGAGGTGCTCATTTGTGTGTTTACCCAACTTTGGGTCAGTGTTTTCAGGTGCGTGTACACTTTTACATGCCCTTCTTTCAGCACTCATACACACACACGCACACACACAATTTACACGCAAAACCATAGCCGTATTGACGCACACTTTCCCTGGTGTTGTTTTAGCAGGGGGAGAGCAGCAATGGTGTGGAACAGGCCTGTTTTTTAGTGCGGGTCAAACTTTGGCCAGGCCTAAAGGCGGCAGCCATCCGATCCCTCCCTGGGTGCCTCTGGTCTGGGACCCGCGTGAACCTCCACCTGCTGGGAGAACTTCACTTTAGATACATTGTTCAGGCCTCTGTGAACACTGCAGAGGGGAGGCGGGACGTTATGTTAAAGTCAACACCGCGGGATCAGTCCGCTCTTTGTACTGGGCTTTGAGGGTGACCTCCATTCTTGGACCATGTAGCGTGGAGATGGAGTGCGGTAACTCATGTGGTCTCACACATGGACCCAGCAGAATGGGAAAACTTTTTTTTCTACTCCTTTGGGCTACGTTTGAACTTCCTTTATTTAGTAGTAAACAGTTTAGTCGGGAACACATGGGTTCATGTGAAATGATACCGACAAAAATTGGAAAGAAATGTTGGTGGTTCATTCCAAATAACTGTCACATAAATATTAATTGCTTGTTTTGGCACTTCAAAACAACAAAACAAGTTTGCTCTGAACAGGCAACCTGTGAATCTCCGCTGTGAAATAGCACCACTTCACCAGTAACAAGTCACTCTTATTGAAATGCAGGTGCTCTTTCTCTACTCATTTGTTGCCTGTGGCAGAGATGTCAAAATGTCAGCCTTTCTTCCAAATATTTCGAAATACATGGGATTTTAGATATATTCTACTGAAATAACAACCACCATTTTTTTTCTCAAGGCTTTTGTTGCTTTTGGCTGACAAATTTGGTTACGTTCTTGGTGTTTTCAGTGCTGGCATAAACAAAAAGAAAACGCTCCCATTCTCTAGCATCCATTTTCCCATCTCCTTAAATCATCTTGCACTTGTCACTGCTGAAAAACTCTGCATGCTAATGCTAACGATGTTGCACGAACTGGTGTCTAGATTTACCATTGGTGTGTAGATGCCCAGAATGCAGCACATTTTTCCAGTTCTCATGAGCGGTTGCTAGGCTGGTTTGACACCTGTAATATGTGGTTTCAAGTCCAAATGGCCTCCACACATCACCTCTCAAGTTGACTCACCTCTTCTATCACCTGTTCAACTTTAAAAATGCCATAAAATGTGGGCAATCGGGAGCTATAGGATGAGAGTCACAATCCATTTGTTAGAGTCTGTTCAGTATCACATTATATTTGTCGATGGTGCTACATTACTGTGATCTGAGGTGATCTCAGCATCTTAATCTTAAACCTCGTCCCCGCATGTGATTCACTCATCATTTTCCTCCCACTTGTTCTTCGCTCCTGCCTCCTAGACCCCACAGCAGAGTGCACCGTCCACTGTATAAATAAAAGTGCTCCTCCTGGCTGCATGTTAAGCTCTTCTGTGTTGTTTGCTGCCTGTGCGCTCTACTTGTCGGAAGGGGCAGGATGAGAAGTCATCCATCTCGGGCTAACAGCCACCAGTCTGGCCCCATGCTGGAGCCCCAGAGAGAGGAAGCGATCGCTCACCGCACAGGAGCACATTCCCCCTCCACACAGGGGGGACAAGGCCATTTAACCCATCAAGGCCCGGTCTACTTTTCTTTGCTATCACGTGCCTCGCGTGTATACGTGTGTGTCTGCTCTGGTGTGTGTTAATGCACCATTAGCAGCACGTGCCTGTCTCTCCTGTTTGGGTTTGTGGGGGTCATCTCTACGACATGGCTGCCGGTAAACAGTTAAACAGCTATCCTGGGGTCAGACCACATATACAGTATCCCCGTACATCGCTCATATCCTCCCACCTCTGCTCTTATATCTCCTCAATCCTCGATATATCTCCTAGAGCCTCCACCCCCTGTCTTCCTGTCCTGCCGGCCTGACGATAGCATCCCTGGACACACGGGGCCCTGCAGTATAACCAGCCTGAGGAATCGACACCCCGAGTGTTTTCTCCACACTTTTTCTAATGGCATTGTGTGCCCCCCTGCCAATGCTGGGATGGAAGGTGTTTAGCACCTCACTGTTTTTACTTTGACAGAGGAGGGACACCAGCACTCCCCTGGTTGTATTGGCCTGGACCAGTTCCACTGTTATCATTTCCACTGTGGGCACGCTTCCTTCTATTGAATCACAGGTATTTGAGAGGGTGGAGGTTTAGCTGGACTAGCTGTGCCGACTCTGCAAGCTGAGATCTGATCTGAAGGCCCGAGAACAGGTAAAAAATACTCTGGACAAAGCAAGTCTATAGGTGACACCAAGGTGAAAAGCTCAATCTGTAAATGGTGCAAGTGCCTTAGACAGACGAATGTGTGACGCAGAGATAATGGCTGACCACGCACCATTACAGAAATAGAAGTGTCCGTGAAGAATGAGACGACAATGAAGGCAACGCGGGAAATGAGGGAGGTCTTGCGTGGTGAATACATATGCACTGAAGCCATCCAGGGAGAAGGAGGCGAACTGAACTGAACTGAACGGGTAGTTAGGTCAAGAAATGAAAGAAAATGGAGTCAATAAAGGTTAGGCAGAATGACTTTTAAACAATAAAATTGACGACCCTTGTCTGCAAGAGGTAGAAGGTGGATGTTGTGAGCCATGACCAAAAAGCTATTGTTGACTAATGTCAACCGAGTGCGTTATCTTCTGACCCCCGCGGCTGGAAATGGGAAAAGAGAGTGAAGGGAAGGCAGCAAATATGAATTACAAACATGTGGTAGTTTGACAATGGAAGGAAAAGAAATGAGTCATTACACATTCAAAGTCAATTCTCTAAATGATCGCGCAGTGGTGAGTATCTTCAGGTAATATATTTGTATAAAAAAGTGCAACAACACTTTTTTATTTTTCTTTGCAAGGGGCGCTCCTGATGACAGAACAGCATTGTGGGAGTAGACAGACTGCAAAGGTCATAATTATTTGCAGTCATGCTGCTCCTCACTTAACAGATGGAGACAACCTGAGTCAACATTTTTCAATTAAAAAAGGGAACACAAACAAACAGACGGGAAGAGAAAACACACACTCGCGCACGCGCACACTAAGACGTACACACAAGCTGGAAAAACGGAAATGACCTTGAGGACCTGATACCTCATTAAAAGTGATGCTCCAAGCTTGCAAACAGGCTAATTAGACAAATCCTGCTCACACTTAGCAGTGGTGTGCGAGGCGGGGGGGCGCGTGAGATCGTAACGTGTTTGCGTGTTGGTTAAATGTTGTAGGAAGACAAGTTTTCACCGGATCCTGGTGCAAATATCTGAAGTGAATTAGGTCGTGGGGGGAAACATTGCACACATTGGATCCGCTTGTTAAAACACATTCCCGTGAACATATGGCCGCGCGAGGTGTTTGATGTGGATGGAAAATGACCGAACTGAAAGGAAAGCGTCTCCTGATGAGCGGGAGATTAACATGAAATCTACATTAAGTCTGTTTTTTCATGTTGTTTGCGGAAGAAAAAGGATCTATGCTATATGTTTTCTATGATTTATAGCGAACACAAGTTCAAAAGGTCAAAGATATACATGCCAAGCAGCAGTTTCAGGCAAATCTTTTCTTATGTACAATGTAGAAATGGTTTCAAAGCGTTGAATTTATTAATTAAACTGAGTGTACAGGTCTCAGCGTGTGTGACTGCTACTGAAAATACATTGCGTTAAGACTTTTCACTTTATCTGCCACAAAAAAGTCTTGGTCATGTAAAAACAAATGAGTTGAGGGAGACATTTCGCTTCAGGAGTTATCTCCTGAAAAGATGGAAGTTCAAATTGTGGTGTGAATGATTAAGTTAAAATAACAAAAAGTTTACTTAATTCTACAACTATTTAAGCATAAATTTGTTCATCCTGTGTGAATTTATTTGTGTCAGGTGTCAGGTTTCATCACTCTTGAAACACTGTTACATCTGCCAAGCTTTCTGTTGTTACACTTCACACATGCAGCTCCCCACATCCTTTAGTTCAGACAGAGCTCAGTAGGCAGTCTGGCAACCAACTTTTGATTCCTTCAACTTTTTGGGATTTTTCAGCAATATTTGTGCCTGTTCTCTCACACTAGATTTTCCTTGCCGGGGTACTGCTGAGGTAGATCTACAGGGCACATAGGGCGATGCCATGTTATCGCCAGTCCATCACAGGACACACACACCTTCACTCACACACTCTCCATTTAATCTCTCGTTAAATTGAGACATTAAAATGCACTTAAACATGCATTTTTTTGTACTGTGAAATCAAACTGGGGTAGTTAGAGAAAACCAACCGGCAAACAGAGAGAAACATGCAACAGGACTCCTTTTAGTTGTGTGGCAAGAGTGATAACCACTCATTACCTTTGCTTAATCTTGTTATATACATAATAATAAACATATATATATAAAGAACTGTGACTAAAAAAGCAAAACTCTGAAGTGAAGTAAACATGGAAATTTCAAAAATATTTTTATGGATAACATTACTTTCCCCAATCATGACCATGTATCTGAAAATGGAAGATCTCATGATTACAAGTTCTGAAATGGTTCTGAATGAAGAAATTTGACAACTCGAACCAGATCTGACAAACGTATGAAAGTCAAAAGATTAGAGCCTGTGTGCCACTCTCGCTTTTGTGTGCTTTTGGTTTTGAGACAGCCACCTCTAACACCCTTTAAGATTTTCATTTTGTGACTGGGTTGGACCAACCCAGCAAAGAAACATTTCCAGAGCAATCTCAGTAATAGCAACTTTTTTTCTTTTTTTTTGATTGACAGCAGCATCCTGGTAAACATCACCTCAAACTGACAGCTCCGGAGAACTTAGCCAGGCTGTGACAGCCGTCACAGACCCGCATCCACACATGAAAGGGCTTTGTGTAGCGAAGCCCCACTACTGAGACAGAAGAGGACATGTTGTTCTCAGTTAGAAACAGACATTGAGAGAGACTGGAGGAGAGAGAGAGAGGGAGAGCAAGACTGTGTGTGTGTATGTGCATTTGTGTTTGTGTGTGTGTGTGTATGGTAGGACAAGGAGTGCTGATTTAGACATAGCCAACCCAAACACAGATGCCCCAGTCCTTCCTTCCTGTGGGTAACAGAAGGAGACACAATGTGTTCAAGAGGCCGGAGCTGACAAAGGGATTAATCCGATGACAACAAATGCGGCAATCTCTGGCAGAAGTCGAGGCAGAAAAATACATATCATATGGTCGGAACAGCTCTGACACAGACAAACATGCACAAAAAAAAAGAAAAAAGGAGCCATGAAAGAAAACTCGATGTTTTGCCCGGCTATATGTACGAGTGTCACATATTTACACACTGACATCGCCCGAAATACCCCATTACTTTAGGTCTGAGGATGAATCTGTAGCAGTGAATTCGTCTTCTCTTTTATTTGACATATATCATCTCCCACTGATAATCCGTCAATCTCGCCATTATCTCTTGCTTTCTCGTCATTGTTGGTTCTCACATCTCTCTCTCCATCTCTTCCTGTGTCTGTCTTTTTTTTTCTCTCTCCCTCCTCACACCCTGTCTGAACGGTGTTTCGGGGGCTGATATGAAACCTGCGAACATCTGCCCGCGATACAGTGGGAGGAACAGACGAGAGATAGAAAGAGAGAGAGAGAGAGAGAGAGACACCGAGATGAGGTTGAGTTCATGTGAACCACCCATGGCGCTGGACTGTTACGGCCATCAGTAAATCTACCATCTCGCTGCTATCAAAGCTTCGCTCTCTGTCCGATTTTCTGTGTGTGTGTGTGTGTGTGTTTGCAGCACAAGTCCTCATCTATGTGTGTGTGTGTGTTTTCTTCCCAAATAACATAATCCCATAAGAGGGTGGGAGAGAGACATTTTTTGAGGATAAGGGGAGAAAAGAGAGGAAAAAAATGATGGCGGTGAGGAGAGAAAAGGCAATGGGGGGGTGAAGGGGTGTGTGTGTGTGTGTGTGTGTGTGTGTATTGGGGTGGGGTGGGGGGCAGAGTAGAGCAGGAGAAAAGCATTAGTAGTTCCAGCCAGCTGCCAAATGATGCCCTTGATTGCCTCTCTTCTTGTGCAGAAACAGAAGGTGTGAGGGGTGATTAGGCCTGGGCCCGATCCCTGATGAACAGATGTTAATAACAAAGCCCATGTTCATTGTGGTTAATAGCCAAGCGCGCCAGGGCTGGCTGCTGAGGCTAGGGGAAAATCTGCCTCCATAGCTCTTCTCCTCCCCTCTGCCTTCATGGGAGAGAGATAGGCTCCCTCTACTAATGTTTTGGCTGTACACTAACGTAATGAGCATGGTATTTGCAAGAAAAGGTAATGATAATCAGTCACGGGGGCGGAGAAAAAAAACATGGCAAATGATGGTGCGTCGCATTCAGGAGATAGAGGAGCTCAGGGTTTGTGCTGTTAACTTTTACTTGATGATAGCCTTTTGATGATATCAGAGATAAAGGGATGTTAATAAAGCTGGGCGGCGTTGGCTGAAATCACCGTTCCCTCATTTTTGATCCTATTAGGCGATTGTCTTCAGGCGGTAAAAACAACAGCTATAATGTGCGACGGAATCATCATAAGTCAATTTCATTAAGGACAAAAATCACTCGGATCCAAACAATATGGATACAAATACAGATATAACGCCGAAACTCTCAGAATGGCAGGAAATGTAATGGGAAAGGGTTAAACGTGTGGAGCGCCATGTCTTCCTCCCATCCTTGTTTGTGAGAGACAAAGTTACAAAAGCTCCCACTCCAGTGCCACATCCTTCCTTCTCAAGATTACACAGTTTACTTATAAAACATTCAAATGCGATAAATTATTGAAGTGAGGCAGATGCTACGGACAGAACACTTTTGCTCCGCTCCTATTGGTGTGGGGGAAAAACTTGCTATTCTTCCTAAGTATGCACGCGCCGGCACCAATTCTCTTTCCTCTCTGTGTACACAGCATGGAAGGAGACTCATCTCGCACTCAAATATCTCCGTGGGGATTGGAAAGATGGCAGAGACGCATGCCGAGGCCACTCCTTTTTTTTTCTCCCAGCCATGGAAAGAGAAACACTGGCACCGGTGACAGGGAAAATGTGACATTTTCTGCACGGTGATACCTTACATCTACAAATTGATGCCTTGTCTGAAATAGGCAGAAGGAGGCGTAATGAATGTGCCTGGCTGACACAAAGGCATGCCACCAGGACATTGTGGGATCTCAGCTCGGGCGCATCCTGACTGGTTTGCTTTATAAAGCGCAGAGGGCCAGCTGTTTATGTTATTCAAATCCAGACGTGTTGGAGAAAATGTGAGTCCTCCACCACGGCGAGGGATAATGGTTCGGACGAAAGCATCCATGTCTAAAACCGCTCCTTATGCTATTTTGGTTAATCACACTACATTGAAAAGTATTTTCCATGACACCGCTTGAATTTCTCTTTATATACAGCTGAAATTTGGACAAAAGATTAAAATGATTGTCATTTTCTCCTGTATTCACGCTGTCATTGCCACATATCAACGAAATAATTTGTCCTTTATGCGGCAGGAGACCATGTTACTGTATGTGCGCTGTTCAAACAGACTCATGGGAGGTCATGGGAGTGCTAAGCTGACAATCAAGGGACGGGCTGTCATTCACGGAGCCATCACCAGCCGTGCCGCCTCCAATCTTCTGTCGACCACATGACGACAGTGGCACATCTCTGTTCTTTTCTTCTGACAGGTGCATATCAGCCTGATGGATTGGCACCATGGAAAAATCTTTCATCGAGACCCAAATATCCTCTGTAATCATCCTCATTGTGAGACTTAAAGGCACGTGCAAATGTTCTCTTATGGCTTCACGCGCTGCACAAACGTATGAACGGGTATTGATCCTTTCTATGTGGTTTTACCTGAATGACCGGCTGTGATGAGCTTGGGTTTCAAATGTAAATTTCAGTTATGTTAATGTGGAGGTTACATCTGTCAATAGTAGTAATTTTCAAACTAATGATTCAAGATTTTTTTTTTCAACATTTTTGTACAGATAAAGTCTATAAGTAGCAAGTCTAGTAAACGCAATAGGAAAACAATACAACAGAAATCCATTCATCCAACCCATTATCCAACCTGCTCCATCCTTCCCATGATCCTTTTCTCTAGATAACTATTTGAGCCCTTCATTCATCACTTTTAGCAAGCAATTCTCTATTCCAGCTATTTCAGCTACTTATTCAATATTTCATCTATTTCTGCCATAACGTCTTGCACTTCAAGGCATTTATTCAGGCTTTTAGTTACAGTACTTCAACCATGAATCTGTTGCCTTAAGCTGCTTGTAATATATCCATTCTTTATCATTTTCACCATTATTCAACCTTTCCAGCTAACTAGACCTGTTTAATAACTAGACCTAGATCTGCTTATACATTTTTCCAGCTATCGCTGCTCATTCATTAAGCTGCTTACGGCAGTTGTAACAGTTAATGCGTCTCCGCTTGCCTCTCCACCTGAGCAATGCCTTGCAGACTAATCTCAGACAGTCTTGTACCAACATGAAATATTTCATGCTCGTAAGTCTCTGCTAATACTCTGTGAACCGGATCTCGTGACGTTTATTATTTCCAAGGTCATAAAAACCTAAGTACGGCTGTAAGGGACGGTCGCACGCTCACGTTGTGGCAGATGAAACACCCTGGGGCACAAAAAGACACCTCTGAATGCTGGAACTCGAGCGATACCCTCCTTTTAAAAAGACAGAATTATATAGATGACAGCTCTGGCTCTTCCTTTAAATTGAAAGGAGACAATGCTAGTTAAGAGTTATATTCCCAGTGGTACGCTTCCTTTCACAGGCGTCAAGCATCGCTGTTTAATGTACACTCATGCCCCATCTACCTTCTCCTCCATTATTCCACTCTCCAAACCTCCGTCTCATGCGCTCTTTCCCCAGGCCCCATGCTGTCCCTCTCTATTTATTGAATACATCTTTTACTCTGCAACATTTTTCCACCTGAGCTGGCAGTTGCAACTTTTATGGGGGTGGTGCACACGGGGGCCGCCGAGAGAAGAGGACCCTCGTATTTTCATTGCACGCATCATGCTCCAGCGAACGAGGGCCATCTAGGCTGAAATGAACTAACAGGGAAGATGACTTAGACCTTACCTTTTTTTTGTTGTTGTTCTCTTGTTTATATTATTTAAGAAGGAGTGATAGCAGCACTTGGTGTTGCCCCCACCTCACTTCATAAAAAAATAACAGCAAGTCAATAGGAGGCCACCAGCTGCGAGAAGACGGAGAAGGGATTTAAAAGGGTAAGTAAACAGCAACCTGATCAACAAAACAATCTATTATTCAATGCCATTTTTGGCAGGATCAGTTCTTACGTGGCCCCAATTTATCAGGCAAGCCAAGCAGACAAAAAACACATAAACAAGCTTTCAGAGTGACAAAAAAAAGAAGAAGAAAATCATTGAGGCATCTTTGATGGTGACATGTTGCTTGTATCCATCATCAGAAATATCCAAACAGAGCAACTTAATGCCCATCAGGGGGGGTCTCAGCTGTTTCCAGCTACAGTACGCCAAGATAATATTAGCTCTGACTTTATTCTGTGAGGCATCACACTTATTGACATGTTAATCACCAGTGTTGGGCAAGTTTCTTACTTGTAAGTGCAATAAATTCTACTGTGTATTACTAGAAATTGTTATTTGGATGCAATTTGTTGCATTACTAGTCTAGCTGCCTGTCCAGGGTGTATTCACCTTCGCCACTGTGATAAAACGTTGCTTAAGAAAGTCACTGGATGTCTAGTCACAGTATATGGTTTTCGCTGAACTGTTGCTTTCAATCAAAAGGAATATGAGCTATTCTAAAATGCTAAAATTTAGATTATTGCAGCTCATGCTGGATGTATCAACATTATACTTTGACATGGCCCAGTAGCCTAACAAGTCCATATAACATTGCTAATTTCTAACTTAGCTTGTCATTGAGGGTGTTTATGAGCATCTTCTTGACTACCTTTTCAAAATAGAGATTCTGTTGTTGACAGTGGTAAAACACATACTCAGCAACATTTCCGCCCCACGTTTCCTCACTCCGAGTTGGTGAGGCAGCCCACCAGCTTGGCTCTCTTTGCTAGCTTGGTGTTAGCTTGATATTAGCTTGGTCTAGGTGTTTAATCAAGTTCCTTATCTTACTATCTGATGCTGGAAATGTGTTGTTTTAAAACACCACTTCATTTCAGATTACATGCTGTTGTAACATGCATTATAGGGGCTGTTAACACATGTAAAGTGTAGCTAATATTTAGCCTGCTGAGATTCCCTGAGCAAACCTCCTGAAGGAAATGACAATGTTTTATCTATCTGTCTATCTATATGTCTATGTATATCTATTTCATCACCTTTGTAATGTGTTTCTCACAACGCACTTAATCAGTCGCACAACTGTATCTCAGCTATGTTCACACCATCTGAGTTCCGGCTGGTGCAACTTTCCTGACGTGATGTAACCCTATCAGACGCAGGTCAATGCAGGACGGCCGCCGATGTGAAATTCACTCCATTAGAGCCCGGGCCGGCTTTGTATTCATGGCAAAGGCGAGGCTTTCCAGCAGAATTACACCAGCTTTGTGTAAATAATCAAGGGCTGACCTGTGGGGTTAAACCCTGTAATTGAAGTGATACTTCAAAGAGGCGACTACCACCTTCTGTAGGCGGCCAAACACTGCGTGGAGCAGGCAAGACATGGGGGGAGAAGACCGGGGGAGGGATCATACACTCAGACACACACACATATAAACACATGGGGCAGAGAAAGGAGGTAATGGGGTGCCCAGATTGGATGACATCGTGAGTGCCTGTTCTGTCATACAAGTGCTTTCTGTCTCTCCCCTCTCTGGTAAATGGGTGGCCAAAATGCCAAATTGCATCTCAGCCACAAATGAATAAATGAAATGAACATGTGATGCTTCCACTATATCCTGTCTCTTATGTAGTGTGTGTGTGTGTGTGCAGTCACAGTCATGCTACAATGAGCTGAGAGTATCTGAAAGAAGGGGAAGTTTGGAATGAGTCTTTTTCCCTCTTTCTCAAGCTTGAAGTTAATGATAATGGAGTCTCTTATGGGTATTATTTTTAATACACGCAATTTCCTTTTTATGCCGTTCACCATTTATCAACCTTCATGACTATTTTCATTAGCAAATGGGGTCTCATAGGTCAGAGTCATCCATTTGTCATTTCGGCTCCAAAATATCCTTCATATTTGTGACCCAAAATCATCTGTTCATATATGTCTCCAGTCTTGGTTCTGTGACTCCATTAAACATGTCAATTAATCATCATACCACTGACCCACAAAAATCCACAAATGCCACAAAATTAACAGCTCTTCCCTCTTCTAAAAAATAAAGTTACCAATGCCTTTCCTTAAAAATGTCCTTCAAATTATTAACTAGAAAAACCCAGGATAATGCATGTAATGCAACAATGACTTGATCAAATTAGCATGCTTCTAATTCATAGATAGAAAGATCATCCTGAACAACGAGGGAGTTTGCAAATTTTCGTCCTCCTGTTTTGACAGCGTCAGACTCCCCTCTGACCCCTGGTCGTCCCCATAGCGACCGGAGCCCAGATGCTGAGACCCTCGCTCTGAAACCATCGCCGCTCTGCCGCTGCACAGTCGTTCAATTAGAGGGTGTAAACATGTGACAAAGGCAGTGACAGACAGGCAGACAGACAGACAGGCAGACAGACAGAGATAAACGGACAGGGCTGAGAATTATTCCGAGGGGCTTTGGTGGGCGGGGAGCGTTCCTGGCTGTCAGGGCTGCGTGACTGGCACTGTTGTAATCACTCATTTACAGTAGTGATCACCGTGGTGCATTGTGGGTGACGGATGCCCACGCTGTAGGAGCGTACAACCCACTATCTCCCTCATCCCAACCGCCTCCCGCCCACCCCTCCCTCCCTCCCTCTCCTCCCTCTCCGCCCTCCCCTCCCTCCCACTCCCCCCGAGCGGCACACACACCTCCAGCTAAGAGTAGCAACCAGCGGAGAGAGGCAGATTGATCCCTGGATTCTGCGTAGCTACGGGCCTCCTTCCCTCATTAATTCTGCTGATTCCACCAGATGGGAAACAAAATATTAATTTTATTCAGCCCTAGGCACGGGCTCGATGTTAAGGTGTTCACTAAATCACCAGGGTTTCATCAGGATGCTTTGATATTGCAGCCCCGGCTGTAAAATTGCCGGGCCGGTGGGTGGGACAAAGGTTCAAATTGTCATAAATGTAATTAATTGTATGGCAAGAATGATTAATTTATCAGAAACGGAGGAGCCGACGTGACTTGCTAAGATGCCTAGCCATGCCTTCAGAGTGGAAGAACATGCTCGTTTGAATTATGCAAATTAATTGACTCTTTCAATGTGGCATAAAATGCTAGTGCAACTACATTGCATGGTACATTAGTCTGTTCATCCAATAAAACTGCATTCTTTACAAGTGAATCTTTGACTCAGAGGGCTCTGGGATACAATTCATTTTCGGCACAGATGTGAAAGTCTGGCAGCATTTGGCAGAAGGTTTCAGGCAAAAAGTGAGGAAAGGAAGGAAGATAAAGAAGGAGGAGGAGGAGGAGGAGGAGGAGGAGGGAGGGCAGCTTGGAGAGAGATGTACAGTGCGGATGTATACGTGCAAATGTTTGGTGTTCGCAGGCCCCACTGTGAGCTGCACTGGCACAAAACGCCCCCCCTACACACACACACACATACACGCACACACACACACACACGCACTGACAAAGTAATCTCAACTCGATGCGATGCGCTTTCACGTTTTTTCCCCCGTCAGCCCCTTTTGTTTCAGGATGAGATGACAACTTAGTTTGTTGGTCACATCTAAAGAACCATGGATCATTGATTTCATTGCAATGTAGGAGCGCTTGCCCTCCCACCCGCCGAGCCATAGTGGAAGCTGGCAATGACGAGGCATGTGCTCAAATGCACAATACGCACACGCACTCACACAGAAACAAACACACGGCTAATTATAAGCACCGCTTTGCCACAGTCAAACTCCACTGGAGGATGATGATTTCCTAAAAGGCACAAAATTACAGATAATAAGAAGATTTCTCATTGCGGCATAAAGACCCACCTTGTGAAAACGTGTCAGAGAATAATCACGTCTCATATCAGGGCGATGAATCAAGATGTAATTCACACTGTAAAATACAGAAAGTCAAGTGATTTTTTTTTTTTTTATTTTGTTAGCACAAGATAATAATTTGATCACTCAAGATCATTCCTTTGTGACCAGGCAGGAGTTTACATTTGAGAAAGTGATTCCCACACTCAGTTTTGGTAGTTTTCAGCACTAGCTATGGCTAAAAGTAGCCTATGTCATAATCTAAGTCTGATCTCAATATTGTGAGCTGCCACCATATAATGCACAGAAGTTAATCAACTAGTATTTTAACCCCATTACCAGACAACAAAAAGCTACATACTCGAGTACAACAGTATAGTATTTCAGTGACCTCAGATCCGTGAACGAACAAATTATTTTTTTTAAAAATCAACTGATGGGACTTGAAGGGGTTCAGTAAAATATTCTACTCTTCATTCAGAGATACTTCCCATCAAAATGTCCACATTTTCTGTCTCCGTATCCGCAGTGTAGCACATATAGGTCTGACTGCGTGTTTTGTGCCCGCTCACGTTGCTACACCTGCAGTAAGGAGGAGCACCGCCTAATGCCACATAATGTAAGACCAGCAAACCACTCTTGCACCACTGCCCTCCACCTCCACCTCCACTCTCACTTTCACCACCACCTCCACCTCCAGCCTGCCCCCCCCCAACCCCCCCACCTCCTCGCTACAGCCGCTCTCCCCACCCCCACTTTGATATACATGTGTCAAGGCAAAGTGACAAATAGCACATATTAATTAGGCACTAGGCCGGGCGAGATTGCTGTTATTAACGGTGGAAAGGGGTAAGGTTGGATTTAATTGCCTGTGACATCAAAGTCAAGTGACTGGTATTTCAAGCATCATTTAAAATGTTTGATATTGAGGCCATTGTACTCACATAAAAAAACATCTAAAAATATAAAGGAGACTGATGGGGAGGAAAATACCTACATGCTTTTGCTGCCGCTATCTGGAAGCTAATAACATCTCTGCTCTGATAAATTGACTAGATCCTGATGGAAAGTACATTGTGGTTGCCCCTGACTGACTATCACTCCCTCTCTGTACTCTCACGTATTTCATTCGCTTTTTATATCACTTGTACGCCAGGGGGAGAAAAAAAAATCATTTCAATATCGAGTACAGACACGGAGAGAGTAAATTTGCTTGGTTGGTTTGGAAAGCGAATGTAACAGTGTTTTTTTATTACAGGCTGCGTCTGCTAAATGGATAAAGCTATTGTCCTTACGTTATTACTTTGTGCGTAAATGCTAAATAATGGCAGCTCTGTGGATGAAAGCTAGAGCTGAGCTTGGACAAAAAGGGATTATAATATATTAAATGCTCTCCTCTTGGGGCATTTCTTGCTGCTTGTATACACGGTTGTACAAAATGAAGTGAAATGGTCAGAGAGCGGATCTGAGGTTTTCCTTGAATGCTCCACGTTGGAGGGAGAGGCTGCTACAGTCGTCTGTGAGTCGTGATGACTGATTATCGGGGGCCCCCCTATCAGATTGTAGACAGTGCTTTTAGCTGTTAACCGTTGCCGTGGCGACGCCGTTCTCCTGTTGGGCGTGCTGCTAACCCTGAAATTAGTGCAGAGGTGTGGCGCCACCCCAAACTGTGCTCTCCTCCTTCTAGAGCCTGATTTGCTGTCCACAACAGCTTAGAGAGAAGGGGGGAAAAAAAAAAAAGAAAAAAAAACCTGTTGAAAAGATAAGCTGCCGACGCCCCGGCCCTCCAGAGCCAGGCAGGTGAAAGTGATAAACAGCAGATCTACCCTAATAGTCGGAACCATAACCTTCGCCCACTGCAGGCTTTTTAAAGGTTTTAGAGCTTTTCTTGGACGTGGGACAGTTCTAGATGCTTCTAACATCTGCATGTCGCAACCATTCCACTTTTACCATCCAGGCGCGAGCTGTCAGAAACAAGCCCCACCGGAGTCAGTGCTGCAGTCCATTCAGGGCTCTGCTGTCACGCTCCTGTCTACATTAATCTGAGGCCCCGCTCAGTGGAGAGCTTATAAAAGCTCAACACTGGCCATTACAGGACGCGGAGGCCATGTTGAAAGCCCTCCGTGTCTTCGTCCCGCGCTGCAACTTTTTTTGTGGCAATGACTTCATCCCTCTTCATTTTAATGGCCCGTTAATGCTAACATCGTCAGTACCTTCGCTCTCTGCATGGAAATAACCAAACCCAGTAGATAGAGTGCCATTTCTCGGCACTTGTGCACGCAATAAGACACACCAGGTGCGCTCAGTCGCAAATTAGCCGATCAACAGGGAGGCAAAACTGGCATCCTGATGATCCCAGGCACCAGCATGGCACATCATTTAGAAAATGGCCTATTATTTTTGTGCAAGCATTAAAAATAATTTAGTGTTTTTAAAGTCTTTGATTTCCCCAAAGAGGTGACAAAATGTACAAGTTGACATAGGGTTTATCGTGTTGTGTCAAGCAAACTAAGGAAATTACTGCCGAGGAAAGTTAAAAACACCCACTTATTATATGGACTATGAAATGTGACTATAAGGGCAGGTCTTCAATGGGTCTAACCCATATTAGAGTCAAAATGGTGCATATAACTCCCTTTAGATTGAACGCACTACTGTTTTATCCATCTATAATTTAAAAGAATAAGAACAAAAGTCACAGTAAACGGTCTGTGAGGCCAGTTCCCATGTTTCTAACGTGGCGTTGTTTCCAGTGGCATACAGTAGTTTATCCTCATGGCCCATGCAGGAATATTATTAAATACAGCCATTAATTGGAGCTTTTCCATACTAGATTTTAATTTTGTGCAAATTCCTCGTATTATGATGACGTACCCCCAACACCACCCTCTCCTGTTCCACAGCAGCCATGAGCTGATCTGACAAAGAGACGAGGAGCAGACAGACAGGGACTAGTTAGCCACAGTGCAGGCAGGGGCCACTCGCAGAGGTGAAAAAGGGGAAATACATATTGATAAGATGTGGCGGTCGGCCCCTGTAGCCTCGTCCCCAAGACGGGCCACAGACTGGAATTATAATGAGTGGGATTAACACCCCCTACCACTGCTGTTTCTAACCCCTCAGCCCCCCTACCCACCCTCACACACACACACACACACTCACACACACACACATTTGTTCCCCATAAGCACTTCTACTCCAGAATCTGCCCTGCACGAAGGACAGGAAGCCAAGTGCCAGCGAGGAACATACTGACATTAATTAACAACATCTGACACAGATGCCACGCTTGTACTCGCTCAAGAGGTGGTCCAGCACATTATTTCATTTTGGTTATTTCCTTTCATTTTTTTCCCCCCCTCCCCTTTTTCTCTCCTTGCTTGATTCACTTCTTAATCTCCTTGACACGCTGTCCTCGCTTTGCGTCGCGAATGCAAGGTTCGAGCTGCCTTTGAATGCAATTAACTTTCTGCCTGTCAGCCACTTTTGTTTAATTTTGAATAACCCTTCGCTCGCAATAAGGAAGCTATGAAATCTCGTGGCGGAGATGCATGCGGTGATATTCATCGACGTTCACACCTTTGCTTTGCTCTAATCTGTTTGCTCTCCCTGATACCCCAAATATTGTGACACTACACACAACACGCGAGGCCCCTGAACCCGCGAGCCCGTCGCTCCCGGCGTCACCACCCAGAATACGCGCTCACAAAGGCCGAGCTGCTTTAGCGACGCAGCTCAGGAGGCAAAGGTCAGGCTTTGAATCGGAGGCAGAGAAAGAAAAAGGCCATCAGATGCCCGGTAATGAGCCCGGGCTTGGAGTTGCACCGCATCAACACTGAAGAGAGCAGACGACACGTGCTGCAGCCCGTAGCCGCGCCCGCTAATCAGCCGACCTCAAACTAAAATAGACGTGTGACTTGTCTGCAGACGTGTTGATAAGTGGCACATATGTCAAGCCATTATTTGTGATGCAACTCCGAGGGAGAGAGCATGCCAAGTGCTGCAGTCGCACACCCTACACGAACAAAGAGCAGAGGTGAGGATGGGTAATAATCCTTCGCTGTCTTGAGGGAACCGTTCGCCCATCAGGGGCAGCTCTGAAGAGATGTGGCGCTTTTTTTTTTTGCCCCACACACACTCCACTCTGCCTCTTCCTCTCTCTCTCTGACCTGCACTCCCTCCTGACCTGCCTTCGGTAATGACCGTCGTACATCATGTCTTAAGTGCCGCGGTCCTCGTTGGATGATGTCGCCGGGACCGTCCGTCCGGCCGCTCATTTCCATCTGACCCCACGAGTCCTGGACACCGGCCACGGCAGGGAAATTAAAAATGCATCGTGTGATTCATCTTCCGAACGGCTCCCGGAGCATGAAGGAGCTGCCCGCCGGGGGGATCAGTCATCGCAGAGGAACCTCGACGGCTCTGCCAGGTGTTCGCCACTGAGGCAGAGGAGTAATGTATGGGTCAATACCGCAATACCAACACTTCCACTTTCGAACATTTGTGTTCCAGGATCGGTTATCATATGAAAATATCAATACCTGAAGGGATTTGGTGTATAAATGTAGTTACACGGCAATCATATGGTCTAGATACGACCCAGTCGATAGAAACTACTCCTTCCCCCTCATTGTCATGTAAAACCAGCTATAGGTGAATGTGTGTGTGCTTGTGTGTGTGCATATAGCACACATACATACAGAAATATATAGATATCATTCAAGGATCAGAAACGCTTGTCTCAGTGCTTTTTCTCCTTTTTTCCACACAATAAGCTTTTGTTCAAGGCATCTGTATCATATCGGTTTCACTATCTTTATAATAGCCTGGTTATAATCAGAATCAGAATGACCTTTATTCACATGTAGTCATAAAACGTACTGCTACAGCTATGTAGAATTTGTTAAGTGTTAAATGCAAAAATGAGGAAGTTGAAAAGCCCAGTTCAATTCAGTGCAATTCAGATAACAGGTTTGCGCACAGAACATACACATTCATGCACATATACACAGATCTGTGTGTTTGATACTGGATCAGAGAGGAAATCAGCGATATCGCACATCTCCAAAGCAGAGGCTGCATCAGGATTTGTGTTATTGTCAGACATTCAGATCATGATCGCCGCTGACCACAAGCAGCGTCTTTTTCTTTTCTCCGGACAAAATGTAAGCACAGCTTTGAATTTCACTCATCGGTGATCAATAATATCATATTTTCTGACACGTTGACAGTTTTAATTTCTCCTGAGCTGGAGGATAAAACACCTGTCAATATTAGCGGAGAGGTCCACAGACCCACAGGCTGGAGGGGTGGGGCCGCTCTAACGTTATGCTGCCGCCACCTGCTGGTAAGCAGCTTTTGAAGCCTGCTCCCTCCTCCTCCTCCTCTGCCATTCAAACCCCCCAACCCCCCCAAAGAAACCAACAGTAAAAATCTCTCCAGCCTCCAGCTTTCACTCCACCGCCTTCCTCTCTTTTACACACACGCACACACACACACACATACACACACGCACACCCTTCCTCCTCTTCTTTCTTTTTTAACAAATCCCAAAGCTGGAGAAGTGTTTATTTTTTAGCCTGTAAAAAATATTTCCTTTCACCCTTTAAAAAACCAGTGCGTCCACATCAACATGGAGGAGAAATATGGGCCTGTGTAAGAGAAAGTGTCTGGAGCCAGGTGGGGTTTGTGGATTTGAAGGTCAGGGAGGAGGATATCCGGTGTCTGCTTAATTATTCCAGAAGAGACGGAGCTTATTGAGGAGGCACCTGATGAGGCGGCCATTGTGGCCACACAAAGGCCACGTGTTTGCCTTAAATCTCCCCTAGACAAACACACACACACACACACACACACACACACACTCACACACACACACACACACACTCACACACTCACACACTCACACACAGGCTCCTGAGGCAGACCTGCAGCAGGCCCGAGTCCAAACAGGACTCAGACAAAGACGCTTCTCCACCATTTATCTTAAAGCTGGCATAAGGTGCCTGTGCCGCATTACTCTAAACACTGTCTTTTCAATCGAATAAAATAAATTCTGCCGCTCTCACTAATGGTCACATCGAACAGTGACCACGGGAGGTAAGTCTAACAAAATTAGTATGCAAAAGACCTGCCCTCGCGAGGCCTATAATTTCCTTGCAAATGATTTCTGTATTTGAGGATGAAAGGAAGAAAAAAAAGAGATAGAGAGGGAGAAGACAATGGCATTTTTTGAGCATGCATGCATGTGCAAGCTGCATTTAAATAACTTAACCCACGTCAGCAGGTGGGAGAGGAGGAAATCAGGTAAAAATGCAGAGTGGAGAGATGTGGTTCTCTCTGCATCTTTTGATATTTACTTGATAGGCTTTGGCACGACGCCCCGGCCGGTGTGAGCTGAGGACAAAAACGCCTCTCTGCTCTCTCCCCCTCTCTCTCTGTGTCTCTCTCTCTCTCGTGCATTATGTGCTGCTGCAACATGCTGGGACATCTTTTTCACCAGTTAACTTAATTAAACCTATATCCGCCTTTCATTGTTTCTGCCCCAGACAGACGGGGCTTTAACTTTGACAAAAAGTGCCTCAGACATGAAAACTTTTTTTCTCCATTTAGTGGGAAAACATGCCCATATATACAGTACATAAACAAAAAGTATATATACATACATATATGAGATATATGATGTGATAGTATTAATGAGTTTTTCATATGTGGCATTTGTTATGTTCAATGTTTTAAGAGTTTGGCCTGAGTGCAAGTGTCAGAAAATGTTGACAAAAATTGGCACTTTAAATTAAGTTATATTTAATCTGTAATAATAATAACAATAATAACAATAACAATAAAAATACAAATGTTTTATGTTGTTGCTGTGAGGCCTGTATCGGCTTCCACGCCAGGCTGCATTCATCCAGACCACGAGTCTATGAATGTTAATTGCACCGTTTCCGAATCATAAATACCAACATAAATCATCGGACTATACAATATTATATTATGCTCTACTTTTTTTTATGTGCCCTACGTGGTCCGCAGGAGCAGACCCTCATCACTATAAATCACATCCCTGCAGCTTCCAGGACTGTTTGCAGGACTTCCCATTCCTCAGTTATTAATTTTAATGTATTTAAAAGATGGAGCTACACTGCCCATGCTCTTTGTCCATTTAGAGTTCAATCATGAGCCATAATGTACACTTCGGTATATTAAAATCCAGCCTGAGTAATTGTTATTTCAGTGATAAGTTGGTGAAATTAACTATGGCAGAGGGATTTGTTAAAATTGTATTAAAATGTGTGTTATTATTATTATTGTTATTATTATTATCATTATTGTGATTTGACTGTATTATTTCCTTTATTATTGTTATCATTACTATCATGATTATTATTTAAGCATTGATAATATTGCAGAATTATAAGAATTACTAGCCCACTGTTAAGTTAATATCCAGCATTTGACAAGAAAATCAAAATATTATACAAGTGTCAGGACATGCAGGCGCTCGCTGTGGTGGTAAAACATTTAATGAGGAACGTGCAGAAGAGTTTTTTTAATTTTTCTGAGTGTTTCATAGCCTGAAAATCCCAGATAAATTACATTTCAAATGTTCTTGCTGACTGACATTTTTTCTTCCTCTGCTGCTATCCTCTCTTAGTTTAATTTCAAAGAATGATGTGCATGAAATGTGATTTAAGTCGAATCTTAAGTAGAATTTCAATCTTTCGAAATTAATTCTGGGGGTCATATTTTATTAATAGTTCATAAAACCAAAGTGTTTCTCACATTAATAAGACCCAAAAACAAAAAAAAAAATCCAGTCTGTTCTTAACTTTCCACAGGCACAGTGTCTGCAGTGATTGAAAGAAACATTATATGTATTTATGTGTAAATTTCACTGTGTTAAATCTCATTAATTTAAAGATCTCTGCTTTTTTTAAGAAAAATCGTGAAACATTTACAGTTAATGCGTGAATCAAATTCAGCAGAGGGTGAATTTTAAAGACGAGATCAAATGCTTTATAGCTTTAAATCAGAAAAATCCTTTGTTTTGTGTTCTTTTTAAATAGAGCTCAAAGCTCCTCATCGACCAAACTGCAGAGAACTTTTGGCTGTTTTTTGTTCGATAACAAAGAGTGGAGCAGAGTGGGCGCCTCAGCCCTCCAGTGTACACGTCTCTCTATGTGTCTGTGTCATAACCTCCATCAGGGTTTCATATTTCCCTCTTCCCTCATCTGTCCCAGCATGGTAGCCTTAATATGCATGTCTCCGTACCGACACGCTCTGACTAAATGGCCACATTTGCACATCTTTTTTGCAGCCTATGTCCAATCCCCTCGCTCCGTTAATGCGAGTTAATTTCTTCCCCTCCAAAATAACACTTTGGCAAATCATTCTTACAAAGTGCTACATCATTTATTGTGAGGACTTCGGTGAACTTCTTTGAAAAATTAATGCCTTTAATTTTGGTTGATGGCAACATCAGCGCTGCTCTGTAAATTGCACTTTAATGAGATTTTGCTACAGGGGATAATCTGCAACTGACAGAAAAAAACATCTTGAAAACATCTGTAGACCTATGATTTCACTCTGACGGTTCGACCCCCCGTAAATCTCGGAGCTGAGGGATGAGCAGAAAAATGGTCACTCGATAAGTACAACTTTATGATCTAACTGCTCAAAGTATAAGTAAAGTATAAGAAGTTAACTTAAGGCACGTCTTCTGGTCTGAATGGGCCAATGGGAGAAAAAGCAGGAGAAGGATGTGATTATCAATAAGATGCTCACTGATAGGTTTCACTGACACTTGCAAAGTTAAAATAGTCTTCATTATCACCTCCCGTCCACTGCAGCATGCTTAAATAGGCATAACAGACAAATCTTCAAGTTTCAAAACATCACACACACAGAGCTCTGTGCAAACGCACTGAAAGAGTCATAAAACGACCCAAAATTTACAGTCGTGTGCGAGAAGATCAAACGATTGTCCAGGGCTGATCAAGCACCACAGCAGACTGGGCCAACTTTTGCATCTGATGATAAAGAAAAAACAAAACGAGACAGATTCCGCGTGAGATATTTAACATTTGATCATAAAAAAAAGTATGCGCCGTTTCCACCCTTTGCGACCAATCCAAATTGAGCCCATCTGAAGCACCGTGGTGTAGATTGCCTTCCTTTGGGGTGTCTGGACTAAGTCCCATGGCCCAGTAACTCTTCCAAGGAGACAGATTTTGGACGCCGTCCAGCAAAAGTATGGACCAGATCATCTGCAGCCCGAGCTAAGCCACAGTCCCCCCAAATTAAAGCTGACACATTCAATCTCGTCAACATGGTATTTTTAATGTGTCTTTCTCACACCGTCACCTGATCTCTTTGCAGCACCATGTTAATCTCATCTCTAAAGGTTGTTTTTTTTCCCCCTTCTTTCTCTTTCTCCTTCTGCAGCTTTAACCCCTCTCCTCTCCATTCAGAGCAGAGAGGAATGGCACTGAGATTCTGCCAGGTGAACTGTGAATGTCTCATTACTGTTTTATGGATGTGTCCAAAATGTCCACCTGGTCTGTATTTTCCTCCTTCGCTCTCTATTTCCCCATGTCTGTGTTTTTGTCTGCCTCCTCGTTTGCTCTCGCTGTCATGGAAACAATGGCTTCGCCCGGGCTAATTACAGAGCAGACAGCAAACAGCAAAGGTGGGATGTGGTGAGGAATGCTCGTTCTCATAATGAATGCAAACGCCTGGATTGGAGGCAAGTGATGGAGTCCCACCCTGTCGAATTTGGTCCCGCTTTCTGAAATTCCTGACATTTATTGGCCCATCCTTATTCAATCTGTAAAGGGCTTAATGTTTTCCATGTGCAACCTCACAACCCTGCAGCGGAGGAAGACATGTTTCCAAATGTTTCATGGTGAGAGTTTGTCTCATATGAAAGCGGTTCCTTCTCTCAGTTTCCATGTCTACCTCGGATAACAAATAACATTTCACCTATTGGAGGATGCACCCCAGCATGGCAGTTTCAGGAGGGAGGTGAAAAAGTGAAGGTTTGGGTGAGAAGTTTTGGCTTTTATTGAGGATGTACAGTGAGTAACACATCACAGAAGTGACACTGTTACACTTTTTGCTGGAACGCAGTAATATTACACATTACAAATAGCCTGCCTGTTAGAACTTGTGTGTTACAACGCAGCAAATTAAGTGACATTTACTTCACTGGCACCGTAAGACATTTGGTTACCAACAAAAAAACAAAACAAAAAACAATACCAAAGCACTGGATTGGAGCTACGCTAACACCATGCCAAGCTAACATTATGCTAACTAAAAAGCTGAGTAGAATGTGTTCAAGACAAAGTAACAAGAAACTTTCTCTGTTGTCTGTTGTACTGTTTGAACATATGAGACGTGGAAAGACTTGTGGCATGGTGTGTTGTTGATTATATACTGCGCTGTGAAGAATAGAATTCCCAGCTTTCAACATATGAGCAAAATCCTTGTTCAACGCTGGGAATAACAAGCCAAGCTAACATTAGCAATAAGACTCCTTCATGTGTAGTACAGGTCACTGGGCCATGGCAAGTTTATCCTCCATGTTATTATGACAAGCAGCAGCACTTCAATCATATTTCTGCAGTTATTTTGGTGAAAGTGACTAAAAAGTGGCAGAAGAGTCATTTTAATGATGTCTTAGATTTTTGGAGACACTATCCCACCACTGGTAACAATGAATGTGTTCATACTCCAATGCAACTCCAGCCTCTCGCCTCTGTTTTCCCCCCAGAGTGACACAATTAAATCAGCTCCAGTGATTGGTGCAGCAGCCGGTGCCAAGTTGGGATCACGCTCCCAGCACGGTCCTGGGATCTGGTGCGGTTCGAGCAGACAACTCCTGTCTGGTTGGTGGCCGAGCCACGCTGTCGGGATGGCAGCACCTGTCAGAGGCAGCCGCATCATGCCAGAATCTCGCCGGGAGCCCCTGAACCCAGAAAAAAGAAATGACGGCCTTGTGCTGCATAAATGTGGCATCTCTGCTCGGCCGCAGCCACAAATCCGCTGAGCTCGGGTGCTGGGAGCAGCGTGGTAACACTGCTGAGTGTGCGTCGGTGTGTGCGAGCGCGTGTTGTTGTGTGTTGTGTAAGTTGGTCTTGGTCTCTTGCTCCCGCTCTCTGTCTCTCTCCATCTCTCGCATGATTTCCCTGACTCGGGCTCCCCAGGGGTTAGTCATCTTGGTCATCAGCTCCACTCGCAGGTCAATTGTAGCAGCAAGTGGTCGGCCAAACAATGCAGAAAAAAAGGGGGGGGGGTGTGGAGGGGTTTGGGGGGGGTTGGCGGGAGAGAAAAAATTGTTATAGCCATGATCCACTGCCGGGCTCTTATCACCGGCGCATGACAAGATCAGAGCACAGAGCTGGCCATAAACAAGCCAATGAGCGGTGTGAGAGATTTGCTGGGGCACTTAAAATGGATGAAGAGAATATTTTAAAAACGCAGAAGCAGAAAGAAGCATCTTTATGTATTTGCATCAGGCGAAGCAGAGACTTTTTTTTTTTCCTTCTTCCCCTGCTGATCTCCACTAGGGGAAACAATCCTGCCGGGGCAAATTAACTGGAGAGCCTTTGCACACAGGCCCCGTAGACTAATGAAGAGGCCCAGAGGATATTTGCAGGGTCACACAAAGGAGGTGGTATAGATAGATGCCGAATGAAAATTGGGCATTAGCAAAGATGCCATGGGTAGCTCCAGACTACTGCAGGCCTCGCTTCTAGGGAACCATCACGGGAAAAAGGATTGCCGTCCCGTCTTTTTTTTTTTTTTCCAATTTATTTATTAAATTTCTTTCAAGAAATGAGATGATTATTCACAGAACATCTGCATGTTTAGTAGAGGAACTGTCATCATTTCTCTTACCCTGCAGACCCACGAGAAAGAAAAATTAACATTTATTCAGGGGGCCACAGGACTTTTATTGGCTCCATATGCAGACTGCAAACCCACAGGAAATTTCAATTTGAAGCCACTTAACTACAACGCTATTGCGCTCGTCTCCAACAATGAAGCGTTTAGGTTTTAAGTATTAAGAGGGTATCCCAGAACGCCAGTGTCAAACGCTGTGTACCAGCTAAGCACAGTGGCCACAAGGCATCACTGCAAACCCCAGCATCCGCCGATGCTTTACGGCGCTGCTAGTTACAAAGGGATTCCGACTGTTTGCCCAATATGAGGTAAAATGAAATTAATATCAGTGACCATACATTTCTGTGCTAAGTCCCACGAGCCATTGTGATTCAGAAACCCGCGGTTTCATATTACGGCAGTTGCTGAGTTACTGTTGGGTATTTGAGGGTGATAATAATATTAAATCCCCATTCTTTTTATTTCTCTTTCATCCATATGCAATCTGATAGCAGCACAACTGCATGCAGTCATACATCAGTTCAGTTTTCCCCATGAATGTGCTGCGTAGCCATTTTCCAGCAGAGATATTGCTGTTTGCCAGATTTTTGGATCTCTGAAGGTGCAATTACAGAACGCAACTATGCCCTCATTTGATGAATTCTGCTCCTTGGTGTTGTTTGATAAATAAGGAAACGCACCGACGTGTGCACTACGTATAGTAATTAAAGTGAAAAATATTGTCACGATGTAAATCCTTAATTGGACTCCCTGAGAGATATTGGAAATTTGTCTTTAATAATAGGTGATGACTGGGGACAGAAAAACAAAGTGTGCTGAAATGTGGCCCTGGAAGTTCAATTAATCACAGTGCAGAAAACAACCAATTTAGCATGGCTCATTCAGGGAATCTCCAGGCCCAGGTAATGCACTTTTAATCATCCACTTCAGCACCTCAGAGCGATGGAGAAGCAGAGAGGCGCTTCACTCGATGGATAATGTTTCTCTGGTTGCTGCACAATGTTTAATAGGAGACAGTTCATAAAAAGTCACAGAGAGGTCGACTGATCCTTTGGCTACAGGTGCAGCATTTGTTGTCCTTGCAAAATAATAGTTAGTCATCCATCCGTTATCCTACCCATTTTGTACACAGTGATCATGGATGAGGTTAGTCAATCATAATGCACACACACACCACTCACTCTCACACCTTGGAGTAATTAAGATTGTTTGTTATAGGTTATATGTTAACACTGAAAGCAAAAGTGGCTCAAATCTGACTTTCTGGACATATGTGACGCATATATGATTCTTTACGACAGTGTGAACAGCACAAATCCAACTATTGGAAATCCAACCCAGGCCTCTTTCATCTGTGCTACTAAATCAGACACAAAACCGATGTTTATGCCTCGGCCTGAATGGTCATATCGGATTTCATCCAACTTTTACCTCATACATTGTGGCTCCAACTCTTCATCCACACGAAGCCCGGAACAGAGGTAGCAGCCACTGCTCCACAAATGGCCATTGTTTCTTTATCTTCTCCTTTCCTTTATCACTTAATCATAAGTTTGTGGCTCAGATTGCACAACTTCAAAATTGAAACACACAAGCTGTCATGTGTAGCATGTGTGTAGCACATGTGACATTGGCAGTCATCTTTAAATTATACTATGAAGAGCTCTGCAGCGAGAACATAGCCTTAGAGTCTCCAATCGACCTAAATGGGCATTTTATTGGACTGTGATTCGAACCAGTGATCCTCATGCTGGGAAGTGACAGTGCTTTTCACCGAGCCAACGTGTCATCCTGGCTCTTAAGACTATAAATACCTCCAGTGAAACGTATGTCAGCGAGTCCATAAACTGTGCTAAGCTTCTGCACAGCACCTTATTAACATGGGTCAATCGAATCATATGTGTGAATGGACCCCACATTCCTCAGCTCCGGAGATGTGCACTTGGTAAAACAATCTCGCATCAAAGATAAAGAAGTTTTCTGGTGTTTACTATTCTCCCATTAACAACGCTCCCAGCCATCTGTGAAGTGCCTCAAACACACCTGCTTCACCCTGGGCCTGTAATGACTTTTCTCAATGTGCATGTGGGTCTCCAACTATCTGAAGGAGAGGGGGGAGGGGGGCTGTAACAGACCTGTCATCCCGGGATCATCAAGCAGACGCACAGCACCTTGTATTCCACTCATAATTATGGATATTGTAAAGCATTCAGAATGATCAATTTAGCTGACACTGTCACCGGAGGAGTTATTAAGCCACTTTGTGTTGATTTCAATGTTCGTAATGTGGCGTTTTTAAAGCACGCCCCGACTGTGTGAATCTGCAGCTCTGTTGCAGAGTGTGGACTTGTGCAGCTCAAGGCAGAAGCTTATTTGTCGGCAGAGTCATTTCGAGCAATATCCATTTCGTTTGGGTTGAGGCCAAATCCATCAACAAAGTCTGTAACATCTCTACCCATGACGCCATCCACCACTGTCTCTATATTCAGCTTCATCACATGAACCCATTGATGACGAGATTAGAATGAAATCCAATATCTGGAAAATCTGGAAATAGATTCTAGCACATCTCTGGAATCAAATGCGATGATCCCTGATTGGTGTGAGGTGAACAGGAGCGACGAAGGTCATTAAAAAAGACAGAGTGACTCCCGGTGACGTCGTCACCTTTGAAGTCTCACACTTCAAACTGAAATGCCTCCCAAAAAACAAGGAGCAGTGAACCACATCAGCTGCCGAGATGAATGAACTCCGGCAAATGAACTTTGGCGAGACCCCTTTGGATCCTTTGAACTTGCCACAGGGTCTGTTTCTGCTCTGTGAGGGGAAGGGAGGGGCAGCGCTGTGGTCACTCTGGTCATCAGGACACTACGCTCTCCGCTCTGCCAATGTATCTGTTTCCAAACAGGCCTGGCGCAGGGCCTGGGACGAACCCCGCTGAGGTCCTCTGAAACCAGAGACCCTTGAAGTGGACGTCTGCCTGCGTCCAGTCTGCTCCCAGGAACCTTCTCAGATGCTCCAAATGTGGCCCTCCGTGTGGAGACCGCTTGTGTCCCTGCCCCCGACGCCTTGGCCCACCACCACCACCTCCACCACTACTTCTACCACACCAGCCAGACCAGGGAGCAGACCACCCTGGGCTGGTCAGCAACCCCTGCTTACACCTGCCATAAAACTTAAAAGCTACAGTCTCATCCCCAGTCTTTGAAGTGTTCAAAGCATAGCTTAGTGACCTTTGATGCGACTTTGGCCGCAACACATGTTCTGCACCCATGTATGAGCGCAGGCCTCTCGGCAGACAAGGCGGGACTGTTTACCTACATGTGCAAAACGTAAGGGCCAATGCACGGCGGCCATGCATGCAGCCCTCTATTCCCACACGTCAACTTCCTCGCAGTGGGAAACCGACACAAGCAGAGGCGGATGGCGCTCTGAGAGAGCACATTTTAGCCGCCATGTGTTCGCCATTACCGCTTCACTTTCTCCATGCCCTCGCACTGACCAGCAGTGGACGGACACAGCAGTTGTTAGATATCCAGCGGTGAAAAGTAGCAAAGTACACGTATAGTCAGGGATGAAAATAACTAAGTAAAAACTGCAAAATGAAAGTGTCAACCCTAACCCCATGATATTCTTTTATCTTTATTCCACCACATTTAACTAACATATAGTTACAATTTGCCTTTTATACTCTTCTACCAAGTGACAGCATGCTGTTTTTTGGTAATAACCACAGATTTTTATTATCACTTTTGCTTTTGATACTTAAAGGGCATTTTGCCAATCCTATTTCTGTACCTAAATTCACAGTATTATATTCCCAACTTTAATGTGTGAGGAATTTTGGTATAAACAATGAAAACCATAGCTGGTTTTGGCAGTGAATAAACAAATATTTTTAAAAAATAACTGTGTGTAACAATATTTAAGTACTTGTACTTCACTTGGGAGATTTAATTATCTACAAAATCACTTTTTTGTAACTGGACATCATCAACTCTAATCTCTACAAACTTATATTATGTCCCCGAAAGCTTTGATTTTGTATGCATAAACTAACAGTAAAACAAAGCAGTGGCTCCTCCTGGATCGGTAACTATGCTGCAAAATGAGGTTTTCACACTTCCCAAATTGCAGCTGATGTCTTGTTTTCTACACGTAACAGGGATATACTGATTGCGTGCAAGTGCTTTACTTGCAATTGAGTCTGTTTATATTGTTGTTTTCTGATTAAGGGGTTGAATGTGATCCAACGCCACTTTGCAAACAGTTTTCTGGAGGTTCAGATCACAGCAAATGATGCAAGATTGGATTCATCGCTTCTGTGAAATGCCCTGAAATGCTCTTTGTTCCACTCAGCTCTGTAATATATGGTTGTTGTTTTTTTTCAGTCCAAACTGTAAGTGTGATGAGTTATTGGTGTCTGCTGGCATCTCACACTTGCCGCACAGTTACTGCTATAATCATGTTTACTGTGCACATGTCACAGATTATATTTTAACCCTCTGCTGCTTCCTCTCACACAGATAACGTTGCAGCATTCGCCGTACACATTATAAATAGCTGGCTGTTTTACAAGGCATTAAATATTTGACAGAACAGTAAGCTCATAATTACACAAGACCACGGCTGTGTGTAAATGTCAAACAAAGCAGGCTGATATATAGTTGGCTATGGGGTTTACATGCTTCACATGCTAGTCTCTGAATGACAAGGCTCAAGATGATGTAATTATAACATGAGAGGCTTTATAAGTGTGTGAACCGTCACAGTATGCGCACAGAGTTAAAATAGCACAGGCTTGAGTCTGGAATAACCTGCCAGCAAAACATAGGCTCCCCTTTATTTATACAATGTGTGCGAGGCCTGCTGTGCGTGCAGTGTAAGTACACCAACAATGAATCTCAATTACGGTGCACGTAGAAGAAGTTGAAACGTAATCAGGCAGCAAATGTGCTCTGATTCTAGCAGCTCCACTCCCCGCACCAATCAGAAGCACTGTAGGAGCCACAGGAGCCAACACTGAACTAACTTTAGCCCAAGAAATCCCGAGCGTGTTGCTTTAGGCCTGCGCGGCCCACACAAATGTTGACAGGGATGAGGCAGTGCGACTGCGTGGTGTCTGCACTGTGACCTCAGGAATGTGCCTTCAAAGAGGAATCTCAGGCTGTGCGAATCTCTCGGAGGATTTCAGGCTCGGTGGAGCAGCTTTTTACTCACCTGGGTGTAGCATGAAATGTCAAACCCGGTCCTTGCTGTGTCTGCTGGCACGTGGAGAAGTTGCATGACATTTATGTTTGCATTTAGACATTTAAATGGGAAGTGAAGCGGTGCTTAAACAACGCATTTCTAGTCTTCACGGCCACTCAGAGCTTTACAGCGTGTAAAGTCACCCACATCCACAGTGGCAGCAGGGGCTACCACACGTGGTCCGTCTGCTCAGCCAGGGGCAGTTTGGGGTTCGGTATCTTGTCCAAGGATACTTTGACATGTAAACTTTAGGGACTGGCGCACCACCGTCTTTTCCATGATGATGGACAAGTGTTAACGATGGAAAACCAGGCGCAGTCATCCAAAGTACGATGGAGAAAAACATTCAAGCTACATCACATTAGAAACCTATTACAGCAATAGATATACATTCAAAAGATGACCGAGAGATGAGAGTGCACCAAAACAAGTCCTGGTACAAGAGCAGAGTGAAAACACGAGTTGACAGCAGTGGGAGACGGAAGAATACGGGCCATGTTAGGTATGGGTGAAAGATGGGGGGATGAGATGTTCTCAGGAATAGGTCATTGACATCTCCGTCACTGTCGCCAAGGCTCTGAGGCTGAGCGGCCGTTTCACGTTTGTCTGCGAAATGTTGAAAGCTTTCGTGCAGTGGATGAAGACAGGAAGTGGAAGCAACATGAGCCTCGGAGCCGCAGAGCTCTGGACGTGGCGCAGCACAGCAACACACAGCATTAAAGCAGTATGAGCCAGGAGCTGTCAAGTGTGGCTGTCAACACCTCTATTTCAGCAGACGTGACAGGCCCCTTTAAACCTTGATGGATATAAATCAGGAGGCCATTTTGAAACAACAGGGTCATATTCAATCCCTGTTGAATGTCCACATAAACCCTGCCAGCATGGGACTCCCCGAGGGCACGCTGGGCTCCCATCTCTGCCAGGCAACAGTTTCATATCAAATTCTTCTCGTGGCATCCAGCGGTCCCTCATTACTGCTCGTTAAAGTGGTCCCACTTTCTCCGTTAATTTCTCCTGTTTTTCCTCGGCTTTGAGGATATCTTTTATCAGAGCTTTCAGATGTGTGGGGCTCCATTTCCTGTTACTACATGTATTTTGAATAACATCCATCTTGAGATAACATTATTAAGAATCGGCAAAATGATGTTGAAATGAACTGAAAAGATTATTCTTGAGAAAATGACGGAAAACACCTTAAATTTTACAGTTTAACGTGACTGGGACTAAGCAGGTGTTGTTCATTACAGAAATGGCAAACACACTAGAAAGATCTATATTTTTATGACACTGGCCAGCAACAATTAAGTAGTAACAGCTCTGTTAAGAAACATATGCAGTGTGCACTGCATCTGTGCCTGGTTAGAAAGGTGAGCAGCAGACTCTTTTGATGCTAATTAAGATGTGAACTTGGTGTAAGAGGCTATTATCCATCAGAAATGGTCCGACTATGCTAATTTCTCAACTTTGATGATATTTTTATTAGTATTGTGCTGATATTATGTAGGGAAATTACAACCCAATCAATTTGTTTGTAAGACAGATGGTGTTTTGTAACAGATATGTCAAACATTCTAGAAAAAATAAATGTTTTTATGACATTGGCTAATTATAATTAAATAGCTAGAACTCTGTTATGCATATTCATTATTCCTCCTGCTATCTCCTCTTCAATAGTGCTGAGACTCTGCACTTGTACTAGTACACTTTCCACAGTATTTATTGTTACACTATAGTCTCTTTTGCAATGCAGTTTAAATGTCTTTTTTTCTTCAATGTAAGTTGCTCTGGATGAAAGCATCTGCTAAATGACTAAATGTAAATGTCGTGTAAATGATATTTTTCTTCCTCTTGCAGCAGAGTAAACAGTAATCTGACAGGGATCCACTTCCTTCTGCAGAGCTCTGACAGAATTCATGTTTCTTAAATGACTTGTCAGAGCTTCACAAAGACAACAAAATGAAATCATGCGAGATTTTAAAAGCAAATATTTTGTGATTTAACATGTTTTTTTTTCTCTCTCTCTCTCTCCATTGGATACAAGCCTGTGTTCAATGACCAACTGTAGTATAAAATCAAAAGCTGTGTATATGTGCCTTGTTAAAAAGGTGAGCACACTTTTTATATACGTACATGCTTTTATGATACTGGCGAATACAAATAAAGTAAAAAATGCTCTGTTATAAAACATCTCCCACTTCTTCCTCCTGCTCCTACATATTTGTTGTTGCAGACATGCAGATCTTCATGGTGTAGGAAGTTTAATTAGGCACATGCATGTGGAGAATTTACATTCATTTCCTCTTGTTTATTCTTCCTTTTCCTGCTGCAATCTCTTCTTAACAAAAGCTTAAACTCTGCTCTCGTACCAATACTTACACTACAAGTCTGATGAATGCAGAGCAGTATTTATTGCCACACAATAGCCTTTTTTTGTAATGCATTTTGCATAATAAGTCAACCTAAATGACCTAATATATGAAAAATAAATTACTAAAAATGTTAAATGCTGTCCATGTGTGTCTGGTTGGAAAGTTTTTTTTTCTTTTAATATTTCAATGAACGTGGCTAACAATTAAATCGTAACAGCTCTGTTAAAACAGCACTTTTTCTTTCATGTTTGTCGCTGTAAATATTTATAGCTACATGGTGTATAGTTTAGGCAGGAGAATTAACATGGATTTCCTCTTGTTTATTCTTCCGTCTGCTATTTAAACTCTGTACTTGTGGCAGTACTTACACTACTAGTTACGTTATCACTACAGCATGTTTTGTTTTTGTTTTTTTGTGATTTTAGCTTCTCTCAAATGTAATGTAAATGTAGAATGAAATAAAAACGCCGTGCATGTGTGCCTGGTTAAAAAGGTGAGCAGACTCTTTTGACGCTTATTAAGAGGTGAGTAAACTCGCTTGAAGTGGGGTTTATCCATCCACTCCATCCTAGTTAGGAGGGGAAATCAAGCACAACAAGAAAACTTCCGCTCTTTCTCTCAATCTTCCGAGGCTCCTTTCAGACACGTCCAGCCCCTTCATTCCTTTCACTCCAATGGGACTCTACGGAGAGCCCTTTGTGCTCCGCAGATCAGCCTGTGTCCACTACTCCCACTCCCTTTCAGGAGGGGAGTAAGAGGACTGCTGAGGGCTGCAGCCACAGTGTTACCCATGCAAGCAGAACATCCCCTTCTCTCTTTGTGCAGCGGCTCGGTGCAGGGGCAGGATGCGGTCAGTCTGCCCCGGGATAATGGAGGGCCGGGCAGCTGCCTGTGGCACAACAAAGGGACTAGTCTCCTGTTAGCTCCTGTTTACTTTGGTGTTGTTTCTGTCCAGGCAGGCAGCACCTGAAAGGGCGCACGGATGAAAATGCCTGCACAATTGAGACATTTCAGCCATCAGGCTGCAGGAAAAAAAATACTTGCACACGACTTTATTTCTCCTCCAGGTGTAGGGAGGCAATTAAAATAGAGTTTTCGCCGTCTAGTTATTACAGATTATTTATTTTGGCGCAGATTTTTTTTAAATGTATAAAAAAATTGTGTGGGTATTTTTTTTAATTAAGGATCTGTGCCTGATTTATGAGCGCAGAAGTGCTGCGTAATGGGGACGCTTTTACGCACAAGCTGCGGAACGAAAAGAAGAAAAAAAATCTCCAAAATCTTTCAAAAAGTCAACATTATCCATCTTGTCTTCATGCAAAGAAAAAGCCTGTTTGAGCCTTTGATCCCTGTGATCCCCCTCTGCTCCAGATCTGCTCCGTGCAGCAAAAAAAATTCCTCACTTTTCCATAGAAACGCGTCCTTTTTTTCCGCAGGGATATTGATGTTTTTTTCCTCGCAGGGGTTATGATATGGTGAATCAGAATTTCAAAGCCCCGGGGGCACAATACTTGCATTCATCCTTTTATTTTTTGTGTCTTTTGTGCCTCGTTGTTGGAAAAATCCTCATTTCTCAAATGAATACAAATATTTATTCTGCGTGTGTGTGTGTGTGTGTGTGCGTCACGTCGTCTGCTTTTCAAGCATTAAAAGTCTTTGTCAGAGCAGCAGGTCGCAACGACAAGTGTCTATCTCTGACACACACACACACACACACACACACATACAATTAGACTTGGACGCAGCCTCCATTTCATCTCTACATCTCACCTCAAGGCAAAGTTGGAGAAGATCTATATTTCCTCCATGACTTTCAGATACAAATCAATTCCCTCTGCCACAAAAACGACATATATATGTATATAAAATCTACCACACTATAATTTGGGCCCCCAATGTTGAGCACCCCTCCCCACCCCCACCCCACCCCTCCTTGCAGACATGGATCACAGATGGGGAAGAGCGACTTGGCCGCAGCTAAAAGCTTCAAAAAATTCCTCCAGTCGGGGTATTAAATCGACACCCAGGCCTTTTTCCAGCCTCTCCTTTCTAGGGTCTGACATGTCTGATAGACCAAGCCCCCCCTCCTCCTTCCTACCCTCCTGCATTGTCCCCCTGTCATCTCAACAATGTACATCTTCGGGACACCAATTTCCAGAGGCACTTTGATCTGCAGACCGAAAGGAACAAAGTTATGGAGAGAGGAGGGAAGATGATAGAGAGGCTTTTATATATATATAAGGAAAAACCCTCCCTTCCTCCCTCTCCAGTTTTGAGAGAGACAGAAATTGATTATCAGTACAGGGCCCATAAAGAATCACCCACCCTCAGCTTGTCATCTCCCCCCTGAAAAATAACTGCAATGATGTTTAATAAGCAGCCAGCATGCTTACATTTATTAAATCCTCCTGCACGGGAAAGAATGCAGGAAAAGTCTGCAGCCGTGGCACACAGAGAGAAAAAGAGTGAAAATATGACTGAGACTCAATTTGCAGCTCCGCGCCTTCTTCTGCAGGCTAAATGACAGACATATGAAATTCCACACATTCCCTTTGTTGCCCCCTAAGGCCTCCACGTTTTCAGATCTGCCCTAAAACATTAATTATGATATTCCAGCTCGTCTCTCTCCCGGGAGCCTTAACATTTGACACAGTCTGGGTAAATCCTTGTTTTCACCTCCTTCGTCCTCAGAAGTGAAGGCAGTAAACGTGGTGTGCGCATTAGTAACAGTTTACCGGTGCCAAAATATGGGCAAAAAAAAAATGCACCTTTTGGGGGGATCACTGCACACACTTACGAGAGCAAAGGTTGATGAAGCTGGCTGAGTGGAGTGGCAGTAGGCCCTCGGCTGGAAAACGACGTGTTTTATAGTGGTGTTTCACTTGGCCCAGGCTGCACATTTCCCTGTGTTGCTGCATAATTCGGCCTCATAAGAAGACTGTTAGTGGCTTTAGGAGCAAGAGAGGTGGCAGGGATATGAATCATGCACTTGTGTGCAGCCATTTTGTTGATCTTGTCATGTCTTATCAGGGCCTACAGCTCAAACCAAAGAGGTGCAGAAAGTTGTGTAAACTCAGTCTGTGCAGAGCTGGGAGAGTTTCATATTCCACTACAGACTGCAATATACATGCTCTTCATACTCACATGACTTGTAGACATACATCTGACAGAGTTGTTGTATTCCAAGATGGTCATTGGGATATAGTTGCATTGTCCCATGAAGGGATTTTGCCTATTTCACATGTTTATTGACTACACAAAATCCTCTCTCGACCTGGGTTGTTGTCAGGGTGAGGGTGGGTCACAATGTAATCAACAAATGATTACAAAATACATGCTCTATACACACAAACACACAAAATACACAGATACATGTAGTTTAGAATATACATAATGAGTTATTGTATTCTAATATGTGTCAGCATATAGATATATTGGTGAAACTGATTGATTAAGATGAGGAGACTGATCCATTATCAATGTTGGTAGGGTCACCTCAATCTGCAGATCACAAAATACATGCACTGGATACACATAATATACATATAAAACATGCATGCAATGCTGTTTTGTGTATGAACCACAAAATATGAGTAACTCTGTTCCAATACAGTTATAGACGAGTGACAGTACAGTTACGCTATCAGTTTGATTGATTGCATGATGAAGTTTATCTATTTGACATGTTTTTGACACAAAACCCATACAAATGCAAAAAATGTCTAGTTTCAAGTTAAAGCCTGTTCTCCCCAGGTACAAATTATACTCCTGGACATTTTTGTGAACAATGTATTCTAAACAGATCTTTAACCCTGAAATACTATTCTATATGCACGTACTTTGTTGTTCCCCAACACTCAGTGCACTCAATTATTGTCATATGAAGGCATGATGACTCCATTATATGCATGTATTTAAGTAGACCATGTATATTGAAACATGTAGTGGCATACATTAAATTGCATTTCCAGAGCCAAGGTCAGGTTGCCATCCTGCTAAGCCAATAAAGGTGTGAAATAGATAAAATCCCATAAAAATAAATAAACCCATCCATATTAACAACATAGCTGCTTTCTGATTACAATCTATTCAAATCGTAACTACACAACCCTGTTACTCGCGTATTGTGCTCTAGACTCCATGACATGCTTCCCATCGCTCCCCAGTGAGCAACGTGGTGTAATCATCTTCATATAGAGACATCTGATGAAGCTTTATGATGAAGAAAGGGGGGTATGTGCAGCTCTCTCTCTCTCTCTCTCTCTCTCTCTCTCCCCCTTTCCCTCCTTCCTCCACTCCATGTCATCTCACGCTGCCACTGGTGATAAATGCACACATTGCGTGTCCCTCCTGTCATAAACAGCAGCGGTTTTACTGGCTCCGTTAGTGTTTTTCTATCGCTCCCATGCAACTTTCCTGCAGTTTGTGCTGGGAGTGAGTGCAACGCGGAAATAAAGATACTGTGAAAAGTGACAACCGGAGTGTTACAACGTGTCAAAAGCCTGTTAGGAGCAGGTCCAAGGCGCTGCGAGAGGGGGCATCAAAATAAAATAACTCCCCAGTGTGATGCAGAGGTAGCTCCCTCTCTCCAGCCCTCTCTCTGTTTCTCTTTGCTTTGTGACTGATTTATTGAAGTATTTGAGGTATCAACGTCGAACATTTTTCTTGCACACTTTAATCGCTTTAGGAGTGTTGAGTCCAAGCACAAAAAATCCAAAACACGTGATTCGCTATAAGGATGACTGACAACATATCGCAGGGACAATACAAATCTTATGCTGCAGGTAAAATAGTGTCTTAATTAACTTTTATACGCAATATTTTTTTTTAATGTGTGGGTCGTGCCTTTAAAGATGGCAAGGTTTTAGTATCTATTTTCACAGTATTGGTGCATGAAGTTGTTATTTTGCATTGTTATTTTAAAGAAATACTGGTTGCTCCTTTAAAGTGAATTGTCCGAATGTCTCATGCATGTCTCCATATGATAAAAGCATAAAATGTACGGATTTTGGTGTCTTTACTACTTGTAGTAGTTGTTTTATTTGAATGATTTGAAACGCTATAACGAGTTTTGCCCATCCAACTTAAATAGTAGTCTTAATTTTCTGAGATGGTGTGAGGTAGCTTTCTCCTTGAATTAAGACAATAAAAGCGGGTAAAACACGTATACCTGGATCACTTTTACTTTGAAAAGATCCATACAGGAAGGTGGGATTAAAACTTAATTAAATAATTTAAACATGAGTTTGTGTCTTATTTTCGGCTTGAATTGTGTAATGTTTATGCTAATGCATTACATGTAAGGAAGTATATTTCTAAATCACGGTTTGTCTCCAATTTATAGAACTTACAAGTGTTTCAAGGGGAAAACAACTCTGGTTTGAAGATATTTTTGTTATCTACATGTGCATTGTCTGGTCTTGCTGTGCAGCCTCCTGCGAGTCATGTGGTCTATAGAAAAACAGGATCTGCATGTTGAGACACTTACTCATGCACCCCATTCTCCCTTTTTATGTCTCTCTACGCCTGTTTTATAAACACCTAAGGCGGCTCCAAACGCGCGGCTGAATGGAGACGCGTCTCGGAGGCGCATGTCCGCGCACAAAGGAACAATTGTGATTTAGACAAACATTGGGGTGGGGAGACATAAAGGCAAAGGTCAAGTCCTCTTTCAGTTCAAGTGTGCTGTGATTCACCTACAACACAACGGGCACAAAGACAGAGTTTACGGCTACCTCCAGTTTCCGAAGGAGGGATGTGGAAGAGGAGGAAGGAAGGAGGAGGAGGGATGAAGATGCTGCTTTTCGATCTGACTCAAAATAAGAGGACAGATGGAGATCCTCCTCTACCTCTCCTCACTCCTTCCCTTCCTCCCTCAGAAAATAGCTCGAATTCTGAAATAATAAACAAATCATGCATTTATTCCACCACAATGAGCGCATTGTGTCTTTCATTCTTTCCATTTTTGTCTTATTATAATTATTATTGTAACTTCAATTATTCCTAGAACAGAGGGATTAGCAGAATAAGTAGTGTTAATTGCGCGGCAGGTATAACGAGCAGGTCTAATCCTCCCTCCCTGCCTCCCTCCCCCCTCCTCCCCCCTCTCTCTGTATTGAGTTTTTGTGGGTTTTAATGAGTGGCAGGTAGGGCTGCTTCCTGCTTTCTCACATGCTCAAATAGGCCTCTCACCGCTGGCAGTCCTGGACCCTGGCTGTGTACAGGAAACAATTGATTTTGAGCATAAAGTTAATTATGCCGAGAAATTAGACAGCCTTAACGCTGGCTAAGGCTGATTTCCTGACACTCCCCAACACACACACATACACACACACACACACACGTTCAGGTTAGATCCACACATGTGTGTTTTTATTTATTGCTTTTCTTTAATAAGGAGGGGTGGAAACAACACTTACCTCATCTGTTCTGCGCTTATTTCTTTACAGTCCTTCACAGATCTAATCTTATAGGCAAATAGATGGTGACCACTTACACCAATGACAGTTACATTGCTCCTAAATAATGGGTTACATGGACGGAGTGATCTACTTCACTTGTTTATTCACTGCACAAAATGGCAACTTGACCCTCTGAGAGATCTGTTTTTTCGTTATGCATCACGAAGTTGGGAAGGGTCATTTTTTACGTGTAATCCACTACTACTATTACGAATTGCATGTCTAAATGAAAAAAATGTGAGAATGAGATTAGAACAACTCCGTTTAAAAAAAAATATATATATATATATATATATATTATTTTTAGCCGCTGCTAGAGTGGTTTCCTAGGCTGCAAAGTCAGTATTATGAAGACAGTCTGAGGTCAGAGAATGTCGCAGTGGTCGCCATGAGGGGAAAAATCGTATTCAAACTTTTTTCTTTCTTTCCTTTTTGATGAATTAACTCGCAGAGGAGGAGGATAAGCCTCACACTGCGTCCTCTGGACTCGAGGAGAAGTGGGGATATTTTTTTTCTCTTTTCTGAGGCAAAATGAAGTGGCTCCCCTTCAAAATAAAACCCTTCTCCCCCACCCCAAAAAAGAGAGTCAAACAAACAAAAATAAGAGTCATTAAGGCAGAATGATTGCAACTTGTATCCCACATGTGCTTTTACGTCTCTGTGTAATTCTATTAGCGGATTCTGGCTCGTTTTGTTTCGGCGCTGTCGCATCAGGATGATTGACAAAGTAATAAACGCGTCCTGCTGCTACGGCTGATTGTGCGCCACCATTTGCAATCGGACATTGTGGGGAATATGACAACCCTGACACGCCAGGGATTTGCTCCGTCAAATAAACACGTCTCCAAGGATCTATATATTGTTGCGCCGACCATAAAAAAAACTCCCATTCATTGAATTTCAAAGTGTCTCAAGTTGCTGCAGCGGGTTTGATCTTTTTCTTTTATTTTGTCGGGTCAAAGGAAAATGGAAATAATGATATGAATGCGTGAATAAATAAACGGAGGCCAGGAATTAACTCTACACACGGAGAGGCTTGTCTATAATTAATATCTTCCCCCTCCCTCCTCTCTTTCCTTTCCTTCCGTCCTCATAACCTTGCATCCTTCCACCTCCTCTTCCGCTTTTGCACAGGTTCAGATCCCCACACAAACTATACAACGATAAATATATATATTAAAATGATGACAAAAACCTAACCTGGCACCATTTACAGATGTCATTTTTTTCTTCTAAAGGAACAAAAGAGCAGTTCTCCTTCTGTGCTTCCTTTACTCCTTGCATCTCTCCTCTCCATCATCCTCTCACTCCCCAAAAACTCACAAAAATCATTAAATCAAATGTAATGATAATGACACCAAGCCTGACAATGTTTAAAATAAAATGCTTCCTCTACAGGAACAAAAAAGCGATTCTTCTCCCGCCCTTCAATGCGTCTTCCTCTCCTTACTCTTTCAGTCCCAAAAATGCACAAAATCAATCATTTAGGAGTAAAAGATGATAATAAAATAAAGCCTGAAAGTGTTAAGAAATAATATTTTTCCTCGAAAAGGACAAAATCGCAACAATCCTCGCGTCCTTCCACCTCCTCCTCCCCCTCTTCTCCTTCGTCTTGGACAGCAGGAAAATAAGTAAATTAAAATGCAATAATGATAACAAAATCAAACCTGGCGACGCTCTTAAGGAATACAGAGGCATTTGTCCAGCTTCTCTCCCCCAAAATGCACAAAAATGACTTAATGAAGTAAAAATATCAATAAAATCAAGCACATAGTGTTTAGAATTACGCATTCTTCCTCCAAAGAACAAAAAAAAAACGTCGCGCCTTCTGTCTTTTAACCTCATCTTCCTCCCCTTCCCCCCAAAAGGCACAACAGTAAATAAATTAAAACTAATAATGACAATTAAATCGAGGCTGACGGAGATCAAAATTATCTTCTGCTCTGAAGCAACAAAAAGGCAAAATAATAAGAGAAAATGGGCGAAAATGTTCACACTTGTCAAACCAGAAAATGCATGAAACCCCATTTTTAATAACAAAAATAAACAGATTAGAAATCATAAATTACGAGTTTTCCTCTTTTTTGTCAAAATCTTTCTGCAGTTTACGCTTTGCAGAAATTGCCATTCGTCCTGTTAATGGCACAAATATACAAAATATGTAAAATCTCACTAAGCTTTAACACTTTTTCCACAGGCTGGTGGCGTTATGGATGGAGGCCATTTCTCTCCCACGGCGTGCCCACCACCTCCAGCAGGTGATCCTGGTGTCGTAACGTGTCAGCGGTGGCCTGACACCACTATAATAATAGTTAATAGGGCGTGAGAGAGAGAAAATGGCATTAAAACCTAACAAAGATGTGTCCAAAAAGTCTATGTCTTCATTAGCCGCATCTCCAAGGACCGTCGAACATTTCATTAGTTTGTAATTTATGAATGTTTGACAAATATTAAAGAGTATGTAAATATGAGAGGGCGTAATGTGTTTCCTGCGGGAGATGGAGAAATGACCCAAAGTCCTGGATCCTGCTACACTGATCACATGCATTATGCCCCCTCCTCAAACTGTGTCTCCCTGCCACATATTTCCCTTCTGACGTGTGAAATAGTGCAGACAGAGCAATGATTCATAAGGCTGGCAGCATTTGCATCCCCTAATACTCTGTGTTGGTTTGATATATGATGATATACTGTCTCTTTTATCGACTGTGTGAACGCACTTTTGCCATTATGGCTTTGGCTAAACCAGTAGGAGGGTTGTTGTGTTGCTTTTTGCTTCTTTTTTTTTCTTTTGTCCTAAAACGGTTCATTTCCTTGTTTGTGAAGCACTTCCAGTGCAGAGTCATTATTTTATTTTTATGCCAGCAGCTCTGGATATCTCATCCTCTGCATGAAGTCCACCCCCCCTCCCACCCCCCCCCCCCCCCCCCTCCACACACACACACACACAGTTTTTGTCCAGTGCTGAAACTTGAGGCAGGAGGAGGCCTCTGGAACTTTTCTGTCTTTGGTGCAATTTCATCTTTCAGTCTTTGTGCCAGAAATTGAACGCACCTGTTCGCCCCTTGTTTGTCCTGCAGTAGTGACACTGAACCACCTCTCTCTCTCTCTGTCTCTGTCTCTCTCTCGCCCTCTCTCTCTTTGGCCGGCAGAAGACGATAAATCCATGTGATGATAAATGACTGTGAATCAGAATGGTTTACTCCGCATGATGCATGGCTCACTGGTCCTTAGATCTCAAGTTACACAAGGCTGTTTGGCTGTTTTTTAAATATATGTATATTATAGTCTGAATATTAATATTTGCTTTTAAAATGTTGCACAATTTCATTTTGTTTGCTGACAAGTTGTTTGAGAAACATGTCTTGCTCGAAAGAAATGGAGTGCCATCAGATCACTGTTTGCTCTGTTTCTTCTGCAAGAGGAAGAGCATTTACATTACATTTACATTTTGTCATTTAGCAGGAGAAAAAAACACATTCAAGCTAGCATTAAATTCTGAGGGGATGAGAATGTGGTAAGTACTAGTACCAGAGCAGCTGAAGCGGTAGAAGTAGCAGTTGAGGGAAGGGAAAGGAGAAAGAGCAATAAGAAAAGGAGAAAAGAAAGAAATGCATGTTGATGATTCATGTGCTGGAATAAATTGCCTCCACAATTTAGATCTACATGGGTGCTGCAACAAAACATGCAGATCTACACGTTTGTTGTCTTTACCAAAATATAGATCTGCATGGCTGATCTACATGTCTATTTGCTGCATCAAACCAACATGTAAAGCACTCATGTAGATCTATACATTGTAGAGCATGTTTGAGGTAGATGTTTGTTACAGATCTATGATTGTTGTTGATCTGAGTTCTTTGATCGACATGTTTGTTGCAGATCTATATGTTTGACCTATATATTTCTTGCTGATCTATATGTTTGAGATACTGTAGATGCAGCAACAAATGTAGCTCAAACATGTAGATCAACAACAATCATGGATCACACATGTAAATCTAGAACAAATTCAATCTACAACCAGCATAGATCAAATATGAATATTTGTAAATACTGGTCTTCAATAAATATGTAGGTCAAACATGAAGCAACAAACAACAACAACAACAAACATGTGTAATGATGTAATCATGTAGATCTATAGGTCTTACGTGTAGATTTACATGTTTGATGCTGTAAACATGTAGATTTACATGTTTGATGTGCATGTGGATGTTTACAGCAACAAGTCGTGGTGCAGACTGTGTCGTCCTGGACCAGGAGCAGATCTGGGATCAAAAGGAAGGAGCGGGGAAGCGTCTCGCTGGTTTCACCCATGCAGCTGCATTGAGAGCGGGGCCAACAGGCGTAACATGCACTGAAAGGGAGCTGCTATTCAGAGCGCAGGTGTGAAGTATGTGGCACATTCTGCCTTATAATGTGGAGGTTGTTAGGAATCCATGTTCGGGGCCTGTGGGCTTCCAGGGGGCTGATTCGCTTTGGAGGGAGTCCGCTCATCTATGAAAGTAAAATAACTTCCTGGAACCTGGAGGATGACGGTAATCCCGAAACCTGTGGAGGTGGAGGTGCAAGGAGGAGGTGGTGTATACAGTCTTATAGGCCCCAGTTCCCCCTCCTCCTTCCCTCCAGCCTGAGCTGATGGTGACTTATGTGAGGTGTGCCCGGTGTATACAAAAGCTACCGCAGGGGTGCAGCCTTCTAAAACCCGCCCTGTTCTGCGCAGAGTACGGTTAATTCAGCTTTAAAGGTGGTCATAAATCTTTATGACGGAAGCTCGTGGTCGCCTATACATCACAGGCCCTGAGATCGCGTAGTTAACTTGCGGCTGCGCAGAGTTTGCCTTTTGACCCCAAACTCCTGCGCAGTCCATCAAAGTCGAGGCAATATAAAGTGTAATGCTCCTTTACAAGACAGAAAATAAGCAGGATAAATCTGTATAAATACGTACATAAAAACTCAGCGTCTTAGCCTGCTTTAAAAGTGACCTAGAATGGGTGGACGGATGGTTTATAGTTGTGCTCTCTGTTGACATGGAAGCAATGGGACTTTGGTTTAATCAGAAGAGCTTTGTGACTCATGATGTCAATGGTCCCTATACAGTCTGATCTCCATAAGACGTGAGTATGAATGGCTGAATGGAGGTCTTATCCATGTTCTTTGGTTTTAACCTGAAGAACTTCGCGAATTTGACTTTTCGTTTGGAAATATTACCATTTATTTCTACAAAGATCTATTTCATGCTTATCTGGCAACCATAAGTCAGCTTTTCTCTTATAGGCCAAATTGTCTACCCCTTTGCATGAATAATAATGAGACTTTACACTCCTTGCTAAACAACAGAGCTGATCACTTTCTCTCTGAACTAAGAGCCAAACAGATACAGGTATGGATACTCAGAAATGGAGTGTATCTGCATCCAGCCGAAAAGTTTGAGCAGAATCAGACGAAGAAGAACCAGGAGCACATATACTGACATTTCACCAGGCACCACACAAAATTGCCGCCTTGCAGTCTTGTGCCCTTTATTTGCTTGTTCGCCTGAACAGAGGTCAATAAATGCAAGTTATTTTGAAGGTGGGGAGGGTAGTATATGGATTTCATCACACTCTTATTTTACATTAAATGCTCTGTTTCAAAATAGCTTTCAATCCGGTATTCAAATCATGATGATGTTTTTGGACCTGTTATTCATCTTTGGCTTGTATACACTTAAATTATCCAACAAAGGTTTTTTTTTCGTTTTCTTTTTTCATTCAAGGTCCCCTTTAATACCTCCACAAGAAATCACTGTGTTAGCCACATTTAATAATAAATTCTGGAACCAATTCAACCTTCTTCCGCCTCTCCCTCTTCCCTCCTGTCCTGCCTTTTACGTCCTTCTTCCTGTGGCTCCCCTGCACCTGTCCTTCCCTCCCTCCCCTCCCCTCCCTCCCTCCATCCTCCTCTCTATTTTCCACGCCAATTTCGGCCACTTCATTCCTGATAATTATGACCTGGTTGGTGTCGGAGGTGCTGATGGTGTTGGAGCGTGCAGGGGAGGGCGTGGAGGAAAAGAAGGGGAGGGAGGGAGGGTGTTGGGAGGAGGAGGAAAGAGGGAGGAATGGGGGGAGGCTTTTTACTCCTAGACTGCTAATCCCCCTATTAAAAGGGTTTTGTTCAATAATGCCGGACAGTTTCCGGAAGTAGGATTACCGCCTCCATTATTTTACAAAGAAATGATATTTCACACTCAAATGAGTCTCAGGATGCGGCTGAGAGCAAGAAATGACATGGATTCATTTTCTTTTTCTTTCACTCTCTCCCTCTCTCTCCCTCTTTCTTTTTATGTAGCACTTTAGAAGTACCCTCCCTCCCTCCTCTTCCTCTCTTCTTTATTTTAAAATATCTCTTTATGTAATTAATGTGAATATTCCCTGCAGGAGCAGTTTCCTGTTTTGTGTCGTGGAGTGGAGACTCTCTCCTCCTCTTCCTCCCTCCTCCTCCTCTCTCTCTCTGACACACACACACACACCCACACACACACCTGTTCTCGATTCTCTGACCCTCAGATGTAGGATCTTCTCCTCTTCCTCCACCTGAGCTGCAAACATCCCCACCTCCCAACCCCCAACCCCAAAAAACAGCTTCATTTCTTTTCTGCTGCCCCTTTATACCCGCGCGGGATCGTAAATTATTGCGCGTAAAGGCTGTGCGTAAATCCGTGCGCAGCGCTTTACGCACACAGGAGCCCTTTTTCTCTTTGATCCGCAGGAAAGATACAAAAAAAGAAAGTAATGCAGAAATGCTTTGGCTGACTTCTGCCTCTCATGAAACAAGCCTTTAAATGTTGCCCATCCTTCACTATACTGCTCCCCCTCCCCATTCTCGGCGCTGAATGGAAAATGTTTTTTCTTTTCTCTTTTCTTTTCTTCTTTTTTTTACGCGACTCAGTTAGTTCTTGTCCGTCTTGACGAGTGGAACTAAAAGCTTTAGACGGCGCAATAGAGAGCAGCCCAATAGAGAGGAGCCCCAACAAATCGCTGACAAAAGGCTTTCCGTGTCATCAACGTCGTTCAGACGACCCTGGAAGAATCCCTCTGATATCAAGGCCCACTTCAAAGCCTCTCACTTACAATTGAGATCCAACTATCTTGTTCTTTCTTCCTCCTTGCCTTTGTTTTTCTTTTCTTTCCACCTCCTTCCACCTCTTTTTTTTCGCGCAAGTGCTGGTGCCAGACTCATCATCACCTTCCTCTATTTGCTTTTTCAGTGTTTTCCTTTCTTCTGCTCTTCAGCTGCACTGTAAAAATAAACAATTTCTAACTTCTAACGTCTTGGTGTGATCTTTATTAAGTCCCTGAAGTCCCATTAGGTGTTTTTTATACATTGTGTACACAAGTTATATTATTGTGCGCACAGAATAATTTAGGATATATACATTTATGTCTGGGGCTTTGCATGCTTAAAATGCTACATGTTTTTGCACAGGACATTTGAGTTGTGCTGGAGCTTTAGCATTTCATGATCATATGAACCCAAGTTTCAGTCTGTTCACACAAGGTGCGCACAAGTGATATTCTTGTGTGCACATTTATCGATAAATGCATTGATCTGAGGACTTCAGGTGTTGTAAATACAACATGTTCTCCCACAGGATAGTTATGTTTCCCTAGATCATGTAACATTCTGTTATTTAATGCGCACAAGTTTTTGTCTTGTGTGCACAGGGTATTTCACAATGCTTGCATATGCATCTCTCACAGGATTTTGGGGGAACTTTTAATAATAAACTAAAATAATTTAAATACTATAACAAATCAAATAACTTTGGGGTGGGGGGCTGGCCCCCAAAAAGTTGGCCACAACAGATTTATAGTGGCTCAGAACGTCAAAATGTTATTTTTCCGTTCATATTTCATGCAATTGACCAAGGATTCCAGTAGTTAGGGTCTCTGCTTTGCACAAAAATTCATATGGTGACATTTCAACTTGTAATTTACACTAATTAATTATGCGCATGTATGTGCACAATTGACATTTAAGTTTTCCAATCTGATTAAAACAAAATAAACTGGCACAGTCTGAGATGATTTTCTTCCAAACTGTGTGCAGTGAAGTTGCCTCGAAACTTTTCTTAAACTTTTCATTTTTTACAGTGTACACACACACACACACACCGTGTGGTGCACTTTAACCAACTCTACAGCTCTGACGTTTCTGCCCACATGCAGGAGTGAAGATTTTACTCCGTCAGCCAAAAAAAAAGAAAGGAGAAACTTTCCACCTTCATCCTCTCCAAACTCCCTTTACTGCATGTTTTTACTCCTATTCCATATAATACGATACGTGCATTTTGCACTGTTGCTAAATTGTGTCAGAAAGGGAAGCAACAGCAACACAACAGTATCGGAGCAGAGGGAGTAGAGGGAAAGGTGAAATTTCCAAGTCTGTTCTCCTTGTTTTACGCATTTCACGTTTGCAGGCTAAAATATGACGCTGGTTTAAAGGCGTCCTGCCCACTGAGCAGCCGTGCGAGTCTATTATGATGTGGGACAACTGCGTTTTCAGCGGCTTCTCCTTTGATTGTCGTAAAGTAGGGCCCGGCAGCAAAAGAATATATTTTTCTTCTTTATGCTGCCCTGGTCTGCAGTATAAAGGACACAGATTACCGTTTCCGACCCCATGGGAAGCAAATATTACATTCTTTAGAGCGGGGCTTTTGGAGTCCGCGGACTTGGCCCCCATATCATTTGAGTTTGACTTGGCCATTGCTATAGAAATCTTAATTCACCGTGAGGATTCACCGTCGTGAAAAAAATGGCTCCTTTGTGCGCGATGCTCTTTGAAGTCTGGATCAGAATATTGTAGCCCTTCATCAGTCTGCAGCAGAAAGTAAGACTTTAACACAAAAATGAAGCCCCCTCCCCTCCTGCTTCTCCTCCTCCTTCTCTACCTCCTCCTCATCCAACTCTTCTTCCTCCCTTTTTCAAATGTGATGCAGAGACTTTCAACCCCCCATTTACTTCTTTAGATCTTTGCACTATTGGTGTGGTTGGAGCTGTGTGTGTGAAGCAACAGATTTCTGGTTTTAAATTAGAAAATATTATTTTTGAGATATGATTTTAACAGTCCCTTAAATTCCCTCTAGTTATTTTTTTTCTATCTTGTGCACACAGGTGACTGTCTTGTGCACACAATTAATTATCTTGTGTGCACAAGTTATTGTGTAAACATATATATATTTAAAATGTATAAAACTGAACATATGATTTTTACAGAGCATCTGAGGTCCAGTCAGGTTTTGTGTTGTACACACAAGAAAATAACTTTTTCACACACGATTATTTTGTATGTATCAGTTATTTACAGTAAATGTGTACACACATCTCTGAAGACTTCAAACGCTGAAATCCTTGCAAGACTTAAACAAGTGCAGTGTAAAAACTTTTTTTCCCATTGTATTTCTTTTGGACCTCTGCATTGTTCTGTGGCTGGAGCTATGTATGTGGTTATAAATGCAAAATATTATTTTTAACAATAGAATTGTAGTCATGATTTTAACAGAGCCCCAAAAGTCCCATCAAGTGATATGTGCGCACAAGATAATTTGTTCACACACGATAACTCTCGTATGCACATATAACTGTAGAAATGTATTATTTTTTTAAGCAGTAAAAATTGAGATTTTCATGGACCTCACAAAGTCTCATGTGTGTTTTTTTTATCTTTTGTGCACACAATAACTTGGTCATTTAGTGATTATCTTGTGCAGAAGACAATTTATGGTAAATGCACTTACATATGAGGACTTAAGATGCTTAAAGTGCGACATAGTAGCACTTCAACACAAATGTAGTCCCCTTCCTCTCTCTCCTCTTCCTCCTCCTCCTCCTCTTTCCTTTCATCGATGTTACTTTTTTCATTTAATTTCCTTGAATTTGCACTTTTGTGTGTGTGGAGCTGTGTGTGTGGAGCGACAGATTTCTGTTTTTTGTAAATGCAAAAATCTTATTTTGAAAAGATGTAGAAATGGAGGCCATTTTCCCCTCAGCAAAGCTCTCAGATAATCCACATAACTGGATGTCAGCAGTTTTTCCACTTTAGTCATAACAAGATTTATTCAAAATACTCACAAATTACAAGGCAGTTCGGTACGCATTTTGAGTGCTGCTTCAAAAAAGTAAATATATATAGATATGATTTGACAACAATGATACAAAACCACAAAATGTCCACTTTTGATAAAACATTTATAATTTCACGGTTGTATATCAAAGGGTTGTGAGACAGCTCCTCTGCACAAAAAGGAAGGAGGTGGTTTGGGGGGAGAAAATGCTGTAAACATAATAATAATAATAACCGCAGACTTACAAAACTATCAACATCAACACATCGAGACTTACAAAATTTACAAATGTACAATTTCTCTTTTTTTTCTCCTGCCATTATTTTTTTTCCTATTCATTGATTTATTTTTTTAATAGTTGCTGCCGCACTTAAAATTGAAACATGCACTTTGGTTGGTTCGATTTTACATATGTATAAAATCCCTCAAAGGTCAGATCGAAAAAAATAAATAAAAACATATCGAAGTCAAATTTACAAAAACGTAAACAAGTGGACAGCAACGTAAACTAAACTACAGCGAGGAGCCACCACACAGTCTGCGCAAAGGCACTGCGCCAGGCGCAACGTGTACATATATATATATATATATATATATATATATATATATATATATATATATATATATATATATATATATTACATTTCCCTTTCCAATGTGGTTTAAATGCGTCTCCTGACTCCAAAAATAGGGCTTTAATGGGGGTTCATGGGCGTCTGCGCACCAAAGCCCGTTCCGTTTTTGATCAGTTTTTAAAAAAGAGTCACCTGTGGGACCAAGACCGGGCTAGAACGCGTCCCTCGGTTCCCGGCTCCGGTATGGCGGCTCTTCGGCGGGGGGCTCCGGCGTGGAGCGGCCGCTGGGCGGGCTGTGGGCCCCGGAGGCCCCGGAGCTGTGGCACACATACCACTCGCTCAAGTTGGCGGCCTGGGAGGCGCCCCCCACCGGCTCCGACAGCACCGAGGGTCCGCCTGGGTCTCGGCCCAGGTCCGAGGAGGGGGACACCAGGGACGGGGTGGAGGACTCGTAGCCGGAGCTGGGCGGGGGGGACTTGCAGTGCACCTTCATGTGTTTGCGCAGTGAGCTGGGGTGTGTGTAGGACTTATCGCAGCCTCGCACTTTGCAGTTGTAGGGCTTGTCGCTGGTGTGCACGTGGGAGTGCTTCTTCCGGTCGCTGCTGTTGGCGAAGCGTCTGTCGCAGCCGTCAAACTCACATTTGAAGGGTTTTTCACCTGGAGGACAGACACAAGGACACAGACATGTCAATTATCCACATGTGCAAATGCCTCATATTCTTAGGCGCAGAAGCATGAGCAACAAGTATGCAAATCTGAGACCTGCACGAGAGAAAGAGGCACCACACCTGCACATTCTGCATGTATGTTAATATATAGATTGTCCACATAAGTTTCACTTTCCTCTCTGGTTCCTGGTACTGCTCCTCACGACCCAATTAGATTTATTGCTAGGTAGTTGACCAACTTATACAGCTAGGAGAGTCTGCTTTGAAGATGACGGTATTACAGTAAACAGGCAGTATGATGACAAAGGATAGCAGCCACAAGAAAACAACACTCAAAATATACTAAATTTATATTGAACACGTAATACCACCACAACTTAGGTACAAAAGGGTACAAAAAACAGCCCGGAGGATAACACAGGTTTTAACAGTACAGTTCAACCGTACGCATCATATATAAATGACACTGTGAGATTAACAGACCCTAAATTTGACATGTATTTTTATTACACTGGATCGCACTACTGAGTGTAGGTTCAATGAAGATGTATATTGTGTACTGTACTTCAAGTACCAGAAGGAGATGTCCTGCCAGGGAGTTCTACAACTTATTTTACATCTTATGTTGAACCTGTCTTGGTGATTTGTCTAGAAAACAGACAAGCACAGGGAAGACACTGTACATATAAGGTGAGTACACTAAATATACAAAAAATACAAACCCCACTGTGAGAGTAATACGTTTCTATTGCATATGTTTTGTATTACATTGGATTGTAGTATTTAGCGTATGTTCCAAGAAAATGTACGCTGGTCCCTGTAAATTGAGTATATAGTTATCAGAATCAGGATCAGATTTACTGCCAGGTAGTTTCACAGCTTAGTCCTCACTCTTGCTCTGTTTATGAAAGAGTCTGCTCTATACGTAAAGTGTCTTGTGAAAGCACTGTTGTGAATTGAGACTTTGAATTAAAGCTGAATTGTATTTGACCACCTGGTCCTGTGCACCAATTACCAAATCAATTACTTCCTCATAGTTGTGAAAACTAGACGCCAGTGAATGTGACTCTGATTCATATGATCTAGACTACACTACTACACTTTCAGCTGTAAAGCCCATATCATTACACACAGGTTTTCCATAGTTTATGCATCTAATATTTTGATGCCCAATGCAACAAGTATCCAAATCTGTGACCTGTGTGAAAGAGAAACAAAGACATGCCACACCTGCACACACTGCAGAGTTCAGCATATACATAACATGCACACTGTGCATGTTCTCCTTTGTCTCATCCATTGCATAGATCTGCATGTGCATGCAAGGACGCTGTCTGTTTCGTGTGAGAACCTGTGATTTAAGTTACTGTTCTTTGCTTATTTACGTTCTTTTCCTTGATCACATAAAACCAAAGCAAATTCCTCATAGCTGTATAACTAAGCTGTAAAACTACTTGGCAATAATTCTGGTTCTGTTACTGTTACTGCACATGTGGGATTTGTTGAGCTCTGCCTGTTTATTTCTGAGAGGTTGGTGCAGACCTGCTCTAAATATAAAGAGCATTGAGATAAAATAGTCCTGAAGTGGCACTTTAAATAAAGCTGAAGCTTCCTTGTCCTGTGCACCAATCACTGCTTCACGTTTCCTTGTAGTTGCATTAACTACATGGCAATAAAACTGATTCCTCAGGCATCCATACTGCATGTGGACTGTGCACATATTTTCACATTCCTTTTTGGCCTGTCCTTACTCACACTGTTACTGCTCATATGGGATTTGTTCAGCTCTGTCTGTTTGTTATAGAGTTTGGAGCAGATCTGCTTTAAATACACAGAACCTTAAGATAACACTATTACAAACTAACTCTTCAAATAAAGCTGACTTGAAATTAATTCCTTATATGTATGTATCGCACAAGTATTATGAACCTGCATCCCTCTTGCCATTTACACAAATCATAATTGCTATATACAGTAGATGCAATAACAACATGGCTATAGCATTGACTCTGATTATCCCGAGTGTATGTGCATTACACTTCTTATTGTTTCTCTTCTTTTTTGTTAAAATAGGGTTTTGTTTTAGCCTATCTTACTTTCTAATTTCCCCAGCTGTAAATCCGTCTTTTTTTCTTTTCTTTTCTTTTCTTTTTTTTTTTGATTCACAGTGAGCTCTTTTTTCCCCTTCCTGCACTTTTGAAAGTTTGCCTGTTTGGACAGAGCTGCCACGGGCCTCAGTGTGGTGTAAACAGAGGGGTGGTGGGGTGGTGGTGGTGGGGTTAGAAGGTGGTGGACCCCCACAGTCTCGGGTCTGTACCTGGACCTGCATGCATCAGGGCATATACGTCAAAACAGACACAGAGCACTTTTACTTCATTATAGGCCTAAAACCAAAAGTGGGAAAGTGAGAACCATGATGGATAAAGGAGAGTACCGGTGCGCTGTCCCGAGATCTTCCAAATAGTCTCCTGGACTTAATTTTTGTTGCGGCTTAATGACAACAAGTATCTCTACCTGATTATGACAAGGCAAAAAAAAAAAAGATAATCTGAATAAATTACACGGAAATCATCCACTGCTGATTTTTTTTTCTCCCGATTAAAGCTTTTGAGAATATGTAATTGCCTCTGTCTAATTACACTTGCGGGTTGAATATCAATTTGACCTTCAGCTGCTGGGTTGAGAGAGCCAATCAGGGATATTAGTGTCGTACAAGAAAACCGTCGAGGAAACAGAGACCCCAGGGGCAATCCCCTCAGTCATAACCACACTTTTCGGGGATAGGTTTTAAACATGATACCAGAGAGAGAGAGAGAGAGCAAGGCCCCTCGGGAGTCAACACACAGAAATAATTTAACAGATTTGTACTTAGGTAATGTGAGCAAATTATATGAATAATACATAGGGGGGAGGGGGGTGCAGAAATAGAGCAAGAGGGGGTGGGTGGCGCACCCATAAAGAAGGAATGTAATCATTGTGTTCATTTACACAAGTCTGACTCGGCATTTTGAGGCCCCCTTTTTTTACACCTGGGCCACAGACACAAGCAGCCATTTTGTGCTTTTATGTGTTTGTTGCAAGTTGAACAAAAATCCAGGAGCAGCTATAACTGTGTTACGAGGTGCCAACCTGTTGTGTGTGAATTATTTTCGCCGACTTGTTGCTCTGCATGGCTGCAGGCTATAGAAAGTGCTAGGGTGCCATTATTTCACCAAGCAAACACGTCAGAAGAACAGAAATGTGCAGAAATATAAGGCTTACGTAGCTTTAAAATTTCACAACAATTCCATAAATCCCTGTAATGTTAGTATCAGGGACTTGAGCAAATAAATACACAAAAAAGAGAGGACAGATAATATAATGTTACGATCATCATCATCATCATCATCACTACCCTCATTATCATATCAGTTACAGTGTTGTTGCAGCTCCAACTTTGCCTCTGCTGACATGATGTCACAAAGGGGGGAAAAAAACAATATCTCAGGGTTTTTAGTGCTAAACAAGAGGTCGAACCGTCAAAACGCTTGAGTGAGCTGTAGTACGATCCCCCAGAAATCAGCACACACACACACACACACACACACACACATACACACACACGAGCATACACACACGTACAATGCACACTCACATACACACATACACACACACACACACACACTCCAGAAAACAAACAGGTGGCTTCTTTTCTGCAGCACTGATTAATTGTCTCATCAAGACACATTTCCAACGCGTAAAAATCAAAGCAAATCTATGCAAAACGATGCAAAAAATATACCTAGAATTGCATGCAAGGCATTGCGAAACAGCCCGCGAGTAGCCTAATTTGCCTGTTTTGATATAAAGAGACACTGACCTGTGTGCGTCCTTTTGTGGATTTTTAGGTTCTCGGACCTGGCGAACACTTTCCCGCAGCCTGGGAACGGGCAGGGGAAAGGTTTCTCCCCGGTGTGCACTCGGATGTGGTTGACAAGTTTGTACTTGGCTTTAAAGGGCTTGCCTTCCCTGGGACACTCTTCCCAGAAACATATATGGTTCGCTTGCTCGGGTCCTCCGACGTGCTCGACCGTCACATGCGTCACCAGTTCGTGCATGGTGCTGTAAGTTTTGGAGCAAAGTTTCTTGGGGGAGTGCTCCGGCTCCAGCCACTTGCAGATGAGCTCTTGCTTGATGGGCTGCCGCATGTAGCGGAAAAACGCTCCAGCTCCGGGGTGGTGGTGGTGGTGGTGGTGGTGGTGAGCGCTCAGGTTCATATTGAGATTCAGAGCTCCGTAGCCGTGCAGAGGCGAGCCGGAGAAGGGATCAGCCCTGGAGCTTGCCACTTGACTCAAGTGATCAGACCTCACGTACATTTCTCCAGGTAGTCCCAACCTTATTTGTCCATTCAGCGCTTGGCCACCCGGGGATGCGCTCCCAGGCTGCTCGTGGTGAAGTCCGGAGAAGAGGTTCCCAGCGTCGGGATGATGTCCATAATGTCCGGGATAGCTACCTGTTGTTGAGACAAACATTCCGTGGTGAGAGGCAGAACCAGAGCTCTGGTCGGACAGCACCGGCATGGCTGGAGCCGTCAGATCTCTCCGGATGAGGAAATCCCTACCTGCGGATAGAGCCGGGGCCGTGTGAGGCATGGAATAAGGTGCCTGAACCGGGCCAAAAGCTCCTGTTTGACTGGAGACCACTTCACTGTGGCCTGCCATATGATGATTGTGGTGGTGGTGGTGGTGGGGATAATGATGGGCTGGGCTGATTTTGAGGGCCGCGGAGTGCCCCATGTGTTCTGGCCCGAATGGACTCGGCCCCAGGCGGGGTTCCGCAGTAATCTCCCCAGGGTGCGAGTGAGCCATTGAGTGTGGATGGCTGCTGAACCCCGGGAAGCCTGTCACGCTCTGAGGGGTATGGTGGTGATGATGGTGATGGTGGTGAGCCCCTGCCAAGTCAACTAATCTCAGCGCCGTGTTCCGTTTGGAAAACGCAGGGTCCATCACGGGGCTTCCCAGTGCATCCACGCTCATTACTTTTCCCCTAATTTTAGAATAACTTGACAGCAGGCAAAATAATAATGATGATGACAAATATATTTTAATCGCAGGGAAAAATAAAAGAGGAAAAAAAATGCATAAAAGTTAAGAGTATCTGCAGACTACATGGAATCCCATTCGGTTGAGAGGCAGCAGCAGGACGCTTTGATACTGAATAGAGATTCATGGTAGGCGCTGCAGCCCGTGGAGCTAAACAATCACCCTGCGCTCTAATTGGTCAGAGCCCGGTGATTGACGTCACCGGTGACAGTTTCCAACGCGAAGAAAAATGTCTTAGTGACAGCGAGCGGCCAGCGCGCATGCGCACAGCCCTCGGGGGCTCAGAAAAATAGTTGTTATGCAAAGGTTATTGTACAATAAAAGTCTCCAAAAGAAGAAGAAAAAAATATCCAGTTGACGCTGGATAAGATATACACAGTGGCTTTTGTCGCGGCGCACAAAAGGCAATGAAAGCGTAATTTCTGTCACACTTTTTGTGCAGTGGCACAACGGAGTGTGTGCATATTGTCACTATAAAACTTGTAAGGATCATAAATAATGCATTGATATCTTCATTTTGGGGGCGAAACATACGAGGAGGCAGCCTTATACGCACCAATTACGCACAACTTTTACGCACGAGAAATATGTCGGCGTCAGCGGAGAGAGAAAGAGAGAGAGAAAAAAAGTTACCGCTCCACGTTGGCGGAGTTTTAAGTGGTAATAGTCCGCTGCTTTGATAAACTCTCATATTTACATATCAGGTCGTTTGCGCCGAGTCGGTGTCTCCGTCCGTGCGTCCTCGGCTCGCTTGCTGCTGGGTGGGATCCGCAAGAGTGTCTGTGTGTGTGCGTGTGTGTGTGTGTGTGTGTGTGTGTGTGTGTGTGCGCGCGCGCGCGCGCGCGCGCGTGTGTGTGTGTATGTGAGAAGAGCGAGCCATTGTCCCGAGGAGAAAAAAATGTAATGGCCGGGACCTGTTGTTATGATCCGGGGTAATTTGGCTGCGGAGCCGGGACTGCAGCCGATGAGGGTCACAGGAGCAGACTTCACGCTTCAAATGAAACGTGCGTGTGCTGTAAGTATCGGTTACTTCAATACTAACCTACAAACTGTATGACTTTGAGTCCTCTCTTTCTTTTTTTAAATCTCTTTGGGTGTTATAAGAGCTTAAGAAAAGTATCTACGGGTCATTAAAACGCACCGCCATTTTGGTGTTTTACCCACATAGCAGGGTGGATAAAAGATCAGACGTTATGTCTTAAACATGTGCAGTTTTCGTGCAGACTGTGATAGACTTTAACTTCTTATCCGTCTCTTTAAGAAACACGAGTGTGTGTGAGAGAGTGTGTGTGTTACTGTACTGTAAATGTGTGCAAACTTTCTTAAAGTCAGTGTTTATAAACGTATATAATCACATCTATATTTGTCTTAATTTTTGTAAAAACTCCTGATTTTATAAGGAGAAGTTTTTTGTAGTTGTGTGCTTCAGCTATAAATATTTTATTTTGAAGGAGGGAATTTACATATATCATCATTGCAGCTAGAGAACAAAAATATATTATAATGACCCTAAACGTCTTCATATACACGGTTTTTGGTGTCTGACATGTAACTAATCATTATTAGAATTCAAACTCACGGAGCACATGCTTCAATTGTGGAGATACGTCATATTTTTGTGTCAATCTATGTGTAAATCTATATATTCTAATCTAATTCTCTGTGCACTAAATAAAAATGTATGTTTCTGAAAATTAATTAACTGTGTATCATACAGGGATTCACTGTCCTTGCTGATATTTTAAAAAATGATGGGGGGGGGGGGGGTGAATCTGAATTGAGCTGTCAGGATGGCCGCTGACAGCAGCGTTAGAGAGATTGAGTCAATATTTTTGAGACATGACGGATCCAAAAGATGTTTATTAAAATGGCCTTTGCGCCATTGGGCTTCATAAGGCTCCCAGCTGTAACCCTTCAAAGAAGGCACCACACGCACGCACACACACACTCACACACACAGCGTAATGCAAAACTTTTTGAAGTGCTATTTTTGGGTCCAAGTTGTGCGTGGAGTCATGTAAAGCAGAAGAGGGAGAGGACACGCGCGCACGCACGCACGCACACACACACGCGCGCGCACACACACGCGCGCACACACACTTACACCACACGCACACACACACGCGCACGCACACGCGCGCGCACACACACACACACACACACACCACAAAGACAGAAAGAATATTAAAGAGATGTCTCATAAAACGATGCTTTTGTCTTATCGGCTTCCAATGCAAAATCTAAAGAGCGCCTGGTAGTCATTTTACTCTGCAGAACTTGATGAGCTCGACACTTAACTGTTATTTGCCTTTAAATTAGAGCACATCTTCATTCTGGTGCATGAAACTTTAAACACACTTCCAAAGTGATGCGTAATGTACTCTACGGCCTCGACCTGTGCCATGCTCACCGTCCTCCACCTGTTGACAGATCCCTCCACATTTTTGCATGGCAGAGTGGCTGCACAGCTCTACTTGTTAAGTTGACAACAACAAAAACTTCCCCCTCTCTCTCGTTTTCCCCTGGTCTCTTGGAGAACTATGGTCTAGTAGCCGAGCAGATATTTTAATGGTTCGCATGGCACGTCTGTGCATGTGGCTTTGAACTCTAGCAGCCGGAGGTTCCTGCAGAGAGCGCCGCAAATCCCACTTGATAACTTCGACAACCCACAACGTTTTGCACACAGGCTATGCATCACTGGCCTGCAAGAAAAAGAGAGGGAGAGACGGGAGAGGGGAGGAAAAGTTGCACAAGCACAGCCAAAAAAATAACCCGTGCATTTTAGACATTCTGCTGCACCCCAAAGTTAAACACTGGACCAATGCATATGTCCAGTGGTGCTGCTGGTGAGGTGGAAATCTAAAGCGCAGATGTTGCAGAAAAGCTGCTGCAAGAGCGCTGAGTGGATCCCCAACACACACAAGAGAAGTCAGGCAGGGCTAACAGTGGGCAGACCGGGTATCAGACCTCAAGGTTTCCCGACCCAGTGTGCGTGTGTGAGAGAGAGAGAGGGTGTGTGGGTGGGTGTAGGGGTGTAGAGGGGGGTGGTTTCCCCGAGAAAAGACGTAAAAGTCGTCTCCCCTGCATACCTGCATGACGGTCTGTTTACTGTGCTGTCAGCCCACTGTGGCTGCGGGAGGTGATGGAGATGGTGGTCTGATTTATTCCCCTGGTATTGTTTGTGCACCAAGACAGACAGACATATACGACATAGAGATATACACATAATGACGTTTTTACACACGTGTATAGGAGGAGTAAAAACGTTAAAAAGCAGCATTGTAACAATATAGTGCTGTATAGTGTACGTGCAGTAAGCGCTTAAGAGGAGATAGTAGTGGGAGAACGAATAGATAGATGGACAGACAGACAGACAGACAGACAGATAGATAGACAGACAGACAGACAGACAGACAGATAGACAGATAGATAGATAGATAGATAGATAGATAGATAGATAGATAGATAGATAGATAGATAGATAGATAGATAGATAGATAGATAGATAGATACATAGATACATAGATACATAGATAGATACATAGATACATAGATACATAGATAGATACATAGATACATAGATAGATAGATAGATAGATAGATAGATAGATAGATAGATAGATAGATAGATAGATAGATAGATAGATAGATAGATAGATACATAGATACATAGATACATAGATAGATACATAGATACATAGATAGATAGATATGACAAAGATATCACCATGCAACAATAAGAGTGCAGTAGTGTAAGTACATTAGTAGTAAGTATTTACGTATTAGATAAGTGGAGATTGAGATATATAGGTAAGTAGATGGATAAATAGGTGGAAAACGTGGTGTGCAACTTGAAGAGGAGATTGTAGTAGATGCAGTGGGTACGTATAGAGAGACAGACAGACAGACAGACAGACAGACAGACAGACAGACAGACAGACAATGTCTTTGTGCTCAATTGCACTAAAGCGTCACCCAATTATGCTTTGCCTGCTCCTCTGATGCCCCCTTGTTAACAAAGACAATCCTGTGACTCGGCTTTTATAAACAGTTTGATTCAGTGCGCGGCAGCACAACGTGCCCCGACTGGCTATGAGGCCCGCTCGTTGTTTCCGCTGTTATTCAGCCTTTTAACCAAACTCACAGTCAGCAATCTCACAATATCTGGGATTGATGATGCAAAGAGGCCAATAGAAGTGTGGGCCCTGCACCGCGGATTGTTATTTGGTGAGTGGATGTTATTGGGGGGAAAGGGGCTTAGCCAATCAGCGCTCAGCTCCGCAGGCCATGTGACCATCCCCCTCCTCTCCCATTCATCAGGGCTGGACTGTGTTGTCTTTTCAATTCATTTATCTGCAGGAATGATTGCGACTATCAGTCTGGAGCTCACCGCCTGACTGAGGAGGTGAAAGTTGCGCCACAGGAAGATAAACCGCAAAAGACAATATTGCATGTATACATGATTTTTGGGGTGCGCATCGGATGAGCGGTATAGGGGGGATTCCCTCGCAACAACAAAAAAAGTAAACAGGAAAATTGGATTTTTAGAGTGAGGTCCAAGAGATAGAGAGAGAGGGGAGAGAGGGGAGGAGAGGAAGAATATCTGTGCGCGTTTTGGTGATTTCTGCTCTCAGTCGCTTCTCTCCATCCGAGCGCAGACTGAAGATGCTCCTGGACGCAGGACCGCAGTATCCCACCATAGGAGTCACTACTTTCGGCTCCTCTCGGCATCACTCAACAGGCGAAGTCACGGAGAGGGAAGTGGCTCTGGGGATAAACCCCTTCGCGGACGGGATGGGAGCCTTCAAGATCAACCACAGCTCCCACGACCTGGGCTCCGGACAGACGGCGTTCTCCTCCCAGGCACCGGGCTACGCAGCCGCGGCCGCGCTGGGGCACCACCACCACCCGACGCACGTCGGCTCCTACTCCACATTCAACTCCACCAGGGACTTTCTCTTCAGGAACCGGGGTTTCGGAGATGCAACCGGGGCGCAGCACAGTTTGTTCGCCTCTGGAAGTTTCCCCGGCGCACATGGACACACGGAGGCTGCAGGGCACCTGCTCTTCCCGGGGCTCCATGAGCAGGCGGCGGGACACGCATCCACCAACGGGCAGATGCGACTCGGCTTCTCCGGTGACATGTACGGACGTGCAGACCAATACGGCCACGTTACCAGCCCCAGGTCCGAGCACTACGCCTCCACCCAGCTGCACGGCTACGGCCCCGTCAACATGAATATGGCTGCACACCACGGTGCAGGGGCCTTCTTTCGGTACATGCGGCAGCCCATCAAACAAGAGCTCATCTGCAAGTGGATCGAGCCGGAGCAGCTGACGAACCCCAAAAAGTCGTGCAACAAAACTTTCAGCACCATGCACGAGCTGGTGACCCACTTGACGGTGGAACACGTGGGGGGACCCGAGCAGACCAACCACGTCTGCTTCTGGGAGGATTGCTCCAGAGAGGGGAAGCCCTTCAAAGCCAAATACAAACTTGTAAATCACATCCGAGTGCACACCGGAGAAAAGCCCTTTCCGTGCCCGTTCCCTGGCTGCGGCAAAGTATTTGCGCGATCGGAAAATCTAAAAATTCACAAAAGGACTCATACCGGTAAGATGCGCAAAAAGAAAAAAAGAAAAACACAAAAATACCGGACAACCCTGCCAAAATATACCCAGGCAGAGTTTATCCAACACATGCATGCGATCCGGCTTATTATTTATTAGAGCAGCTGTTGCAGTTGTCAACAGAAAATATTTCACATGCTTTCATTTTTCTTTTCCCAGTGTTATTATCTTATATGAAAAGATATGCGATTGAATTTAATTAGTTAATCAAGTGTTATGTGATTAATTTGGACGCACATAATTGCACCCAAATGTCAAAAAATGCGTGTCTTTTATTGTTAAAAAATATAAATGGGTTGAATGTTTTCTTTATTTTCGCTTTCCCTCCTCCTCCTTGTGTGATTTAGGTGAGAAGCCTTTTAAGTGTGAGTTTGACGGCTGCGACAGGCGGTTTGCAAACAGCAGCGACCGCAAGAAACACATGCACGTCCACACGTCGGACAAGCCCTATCTGTGCAAAATGTGCGACAAGTCCTACACACACCCCAGCTCCCTCCGAAAACACATGAAGGTAAAGACAAAAAACTCTTCTGGACTCTTCTTCCTTCTTTTTTAGCACAGGACTAGACAATGCACTGTGCTTCGAGTTGTTTTATTATTCTGGGTTTTTTTGCATTTCCAGAGTGGAAATTTTAAGCTGATGCCGAGATTTTTTTTATGCCAAACTGGAAGAGAGAGGGGAGAGAATGGGGAAAGGATAGAAGAACCGGCAGTTAATTTGCTTTGACGTCTTCTTTCTTTCCTTTCTCTCAACCGACAAATCAGATTAGGATCTTAATGAGAATACATTACATTTAGTCATTTAGCGTACGCCTTTTATCCCAAAGCGACTTACATAGCCGGATAACAAAAAGAGAGACCATATATATAGTGTAACAATAAATAGTGCTCTGCACCCTTCAGTGCAGCAGTGTGAATACCATAGTACAAGTAAAGGAAGAATAAGAAGATAGATAATTAATCCCTTTGGGAAGTTCCCTCGCAAATTCAATTGGCCTACACAGGCTCTTTTATTTTAATTTTATCTATTCAGGCTCTATTTAACCAGGTTGAGAGTCTGTTTTACAAGCATGCCAGGACAGTTACAGTAGAGGAATCAAACACACACACACACACACACACACACACACACACACACACACACACACACACACACACACACGACTGAAAACTTGCAGAAAAACAGAGACTGACTAGTGCTTTAAATATTGCATATTGGACCGAATATATGACAAATATGTCCAGGATAATTTTGTTTTTGAATGTTAAGCAACATTGTAAAACAGACAGAGCTTTTGGTCCCATACATATCCATATTGTCATAGTTTTTTAGTTTAGTATCACAGTTTTTATGGTTACTCTACTGCATTATGTTTGCATCTAGGACCAAAATAAATTCCGTGCAGCTGTGTAATTAAATTGCACTGAATTGTTCTTGGCAATAATATGTCATCTTTATCATAGCACATTTAGCAAATTAATGCAAATTCTGCTTTTTTTTCTTTTTGCACTCCTGACTATGATACCAAACTGCATATTTAAGCACCTGCAGTGTGTGCACGTTTTATCGAATCTAACATGTCTTGGTGGATTCCTTACAGTTTTTATGCCTTTTTTGCACTAGTGGGTAGATGCTTAAATTGCATAAACACCTGTGCTTTAAACAAATCGAGTCTAATCCAACTCTGGGCGAATTCCTCACAACCGATGCAAAAATACATATTTCAACCTCTTTTTTCTCCTTCCATTTTTGCATCTCTGGTAGATGCATAGCTTTAAGTATTTAAGCATCTGTGTTGTGGGGAAGTTGAATCTAATCCAAGGCTTGCTGGACCGATGCAAAATGTGTATTTAAACCTCCTTTCTCCTTCTTTTACTCTTACTGAAGGTCCACGAAAGCACCAACCCGGGTCCCCAGCCCTCTCCAGCGGCCAGCTCAGGGTACGAGTCGTCCACACCCCCCACCATAGTGTCCCCGTCCACAGACAACCAGAGCAGCAGCTCCATATCCCCCGCAGCTTCCGCCGTGCACCACACAGCAGCCAGCCACAGCACCCTGTCGTCAAATTTCAATGAATGGTACGTGTAAATATTTTTGACAACAAAAAAGAAAGGAAAATGGAAGAGGGGAAAAGACCGAGAATCTGGAATCAAAGACTTTGTACAAAAAAAAGCATGGACTGAGAGGACACACAGGAGGCCCCAGGTGATTGAAATCTGTCTTAAAAGTCAATGAGAGAGAATGCATGGACTAAAAAAAGGAGGTGAGGACACTTTACCCCCATTTTGCCCTGCCACCACCGCCACCCTCCTCCTCCTCTCTCACTCTCTCTCTTTCCATATTATTTTTACTGAGAGACTTTTTTCTCCCACCCTGTAAAGCATGCTTTCTGCGGGCCTGACATTTTTTTGTACATATAAAAACCAGGTTTGTGGGGAGGAGAGAGAGAGAGAGAGAGAGAAAGTGTAATATTTTATTTTGTAAATAGCTCTATCACAGTCTAAGGGAAATTGTGAAAAATGTGGTCCCTAGATATATGGAAAAATGAGATGGTTTTAAGAATATTGCGACGCCATTTTGAAAAGAATGTTATAGTTGTGAACCAAATGTGAATTATTCAGTATTACTACAGTCTACACGTCGACCTAACCGACTCTTCTAGTATTAATGTGCTTTTTGTAGCCTATTCAGTGCAAACATTTTCGTCCCAGGTCCAGTTTGAGTAGCACCAGTATCATTGTTGTTATTTAATGTCATGTCGATAAAATCGTGTAGTGGAAAGCCTGAAAAATCCGTGTCAATCTGTTTATGTACGTGATAAATATACAAAAAAAATCTTCTTGTCAATTGCTTTTTGTCTGAAAGGAAGTATTATTATTATTATTACATGTAAGTAGCTCAATTTTCCATATTTATCCGCATGTAAAGGAACCGGTGAAACATGTTAGAAATGATCGGTATTTATGGAGAAATGCGCTCGTTATGTAAAATTTTAGTTTACAAGAAAAAAATGTTTGGATACATTTCGTACTATATTAAAGGATTCAACAAAAATATAATAGGTTATTGGTTTTATTGATGTTTAGCACGGGCGGAGAAAGGGCTAATGCATGTTTACATGCACAAATAATTTTTAACTCTTTACTCTGCACGTGTGTGCGTGTGTGAGAACGACTGAGTGTGTGTGTATCCCACTACAGATTACAAAATAAAAGCCTCCAAATTTGATCTAGATTACTCACCGATACTTTTGGAATATTTGAACGTGTTTTTACACTTTTGCACTCACATATTGGCACAGAGTCACGATTATGTCAACTGTGATCGCTATTTAAAGACATTTCGCGAGTCTCGTGCCCGTCGTCACCATGACAACGACGAACTCTCACACAGCAACGCTTCATCACTACCGGACAGCAACAAAAAAAACACTGGAATCTCGGCAATTTTGGTGAATAAACACAATAATTAGATAAACTCCTTGATGTAATCCATTAATTTAAACGGTGTTCCGATTACCATCGACTAAACACTGTGTTCTTTGCAAAAACTACGTTGCACGTATTTCCCCAAACTTCCCAACAGTGTGTGTATGTATGTGTGTGTGTGTGTGTGTATGTGTGTGTACGTGTGTGCGCGGTGTAGTGTTGGGACTGTCACTTTAAAAATGTCTCCCATTACAGATTACAAAATAAAAGCCTCAAAAATGAGACTTGTCACTGATACACGGTTAGTCAACGCTAGTGAATCAATCTGAATACTTCTGGATCAATTCAACGTCGTAACGTCGTCGTTTTAGTTGTACACAACATATACTGAGTCAGTATCGCGATTAATATATCAGGTATAATCGCCTGACATTTCGCGCATTTCGTTTAATCTCGTCATCGTGACAACAACGACGGCGAACCCACGCACCCGGAAATGGTCAATCACACCGGACAACTACAACCACAATAACAACAGCAACACTGAATTTCAGCTTCAATTTGTTTTGCAGTGTAAATACACGTGAAAAAGATAACAGGTAATCCAATAACTGAAACAATGTGTCTGAAGCTGGAAGTGGAGCAGCTGGGATACTGGAATACTCACTCATATTTTGCATGTTGTGCAAATTGTGTGCCTGTGTGACAAATTAACATCTTAACACTTTGCCCCGCAGTAATGCGCAAATTAAATCAATTAATCACGCCGGTTGTTCCTGGGCTGCGGAACCCACTTACTACTTACTTATTTTGCGTTACTTGCGTAATTGTTCTGGAATCGAATTTTCGAGATCTAATCTAATTTTTTATTTCTTTTTAAAACCCCTGTCGTCGTGTTTGGTGGGATTTTTCTTTTTTAAGGAAGAGGAGGAGGAGGAGGAGGCCCCGCACAGCTTTGCATTGTTCCCCGGCTGCGGCTTGCATGACCGGGCCATTAGGCAGAGATCACATCACACACACACACACACACACACACACACACACACACACACACACGCACGCACGCACGCACGCACACACGCACACACGCACACACGCACACACACACGCCAAATTTTAATCTGAAAAAGAATCTACACACAGCTGGCTGGCTGGCAGGCTGGCAGAGGAGATGTGTGTGCAGCAGTGGGTGTGTGAGTGTGTGTGTATGTGTGTGTGTTATAGCAAGCTCAAATAATAGTAAAAAAAGAGAGAAGAGATAGAAAAGAGACCTCCACCAACCAACTCCCACCATCTTTAGATGATTTGTCGAAATGTATTGAAATGTATTCATATTTTCTTTTCACGGACTATTAGACGTGGAGATAAATGAAGGATGGTGGGTAATAAAATGACTTTTTTCGACTCTATTTAACTCTCTCTATCTGTCTCTCTGGTTGCTGGCTGCGGCTGCACGCACAGCGCTTCACTTGCACGCTTTCGTTGGAGAGATAATATAGATAAAATAATAAAACAGGATGCAGCAAAATGGAGGGAGAGGCCACTTGGCAGGCTTTATAGAAAAATGCCCACGTGTAAAGTGGGTGTGTTAAACACGATTCACACGTGCAGATAGAAGCTGAATTCACCCCAAAACACACAGAGAAATATGTCTAAGAAAGGCAAAAGTGAGTTTTAAAGTCGAATACAGCTATAAAAGACACTTTTTTGGGAGTTTTGTTTGGTTTGATGCTCCATTTTATGTCGTTTCCTTTTTGTCATTTCTCTGCAAAACTGCAACATTCAGCCTCGAGAAGCTCTCTCTTTGCAGGCTCTGACACGCACTCACACACACTGCAGACTCCAGATCAAACACCAGCAAGGGGGGAGGAGGAAAAGAGGAAACAACATCCACTTTAAATGTATTTACGCGCAAGAAATGACAAACACTCAGATATGTGGAAGGCGCAGGCGCCGGCGTCATGAATATTTATTAGCAGCACTTGTGGCCAGTAAACCGAGCCTGACGTTTGTGTTACAGAGGTAGACACACATCACGTATCAGATGTCACACACACACACACACACACACACACACTGCAACCCTGCAGCAAAACCACGTACATTGGCAGAAAAAAGTCAGTTTAACAGCTTTGTTTTAATATCACAATACCTACTTTCTGCAAGTTTTGACCTGTCGTAATGGTATTTTGGCATTTTTTTCTAGTTGGATTCATATTTAACAAGCCTGATCTGTTTTTTACTTGTACACAGAATGCAACTTTTCATTATTTCTGAGGAGAAAAGCCCCCCTCCCTGATGGATGGGGTGCCAGGCCTCTGATGTGCATGCCCAGCTGCAGACTTCTCACTGAGAACTAAATCTAAATAGTTAAACATTTGCAGTGAGGTTTAACTATTAGGTTTCCGGCTAAACGATCCTGTGAAAAGGAGAGAAAGAGAGAGAGGGAGAACGAGAGAGAGAAGGGGGAGAGACATGTGAGATCTATTTTTAACAGCTCTAAAAGTTTCAGAAAATCTTGCTCACGCCCCTAAGTTGCAAGTCATGAAATATCTCGCAAGAAAAAGGAAAGACAGAGCCTCCTACGGTCTCCATCTGCCGATCTTAAGAGTCCCAATACAGAAAGGTCAGATTCAAGTCAAGGCCACTTTCCTTTATTGGCATATGCAGACATTTCCAAACGCCTCCAAGAAAACCCTTGTCGTACTCTTGCTGCCATAAAGAGATTTCGCTGCCAGACTGGGTAATGGAGCAATCCATCCCACTCTCTTGCACTGCTTCTGTCTGCATACACAATAATGCAGACATTGATTTTATTTTTTACTTTTGTTCATTTATTTATTTATTTATTTTATTGCAAACGATGTATAATTTGCATGCTCAAAGACGAAGAGAGGGTCGACATATGAAAACCCTCGAAAATTTGACTTTTTTATTTATTTACTTTTTATTTATCAGGATTTGTTTTATTATTTATTAGAATATTTAGTAGTGTCAGAAAATACAATAGTCTTGTCAATAACATAAATATAATGCATAACTTCTGAAATTTTAATATATTTTAAAACTAATTACAGCATCAAAGCAAGCAAAACTATAGGAATTATGCATTTATTTATTTTATTTTTGCATCCTTCTCTCCGTCTCATCCTGTTGTGCTTTGGCCATCTTATTTAACCGCACCTGTGATTGGGACATTAATCCCCGTTTTGGGGGGGCTGACGTACTGCGCCACCGGTGACCCCCCCCCCCCCCCCCCCCCCCAGACCCCCTCCCCCACCCCCACCCCAAGCCCCTTCTCCTCCCGGGTGCGTCAGACGCGCACGCCATTAGGCGCAGATTGTGCCGCAGATTTGTGGAGGCGCTGCCACGGCGTCGTCTCGTCCGCTCTTTGACGCTCCGCTAAATGAGGCTGCGCCAATTATCTCCTCCAGACAAGGTGAGACACTCCGCATCACCTCCACACAGGGAAACTAGTCCTATAACCGTCCTACCTGGGTTTACTACCACATGACTGAACCATTTTTGACCATTATAAATCTTTAATAATACATATATTCGGTAACTTCTATTTGTGGACAAATAACTTGAGGTAATACAACTATTCTTTTGCAGTAAGAGCAAAAAACTCCTCCAAAAATAAGGTATTATATTGTTATTATTTTGAGTAAGTATTTATCGCAAACCACTGGAGAACCATTCATGTATTTTAAACAGTGGCACAAAAACAACAACATCCTGCCCTGAAATTGAATATCATTTGAAAAATAGTGCAGTAGTACTAGTAGTAGTTCACATAAGTATTTGTTTTGTATTACATTCAGCTGTGTTTTCTGACCTAATGTCATGGATGCGTACAAGCTATGAATAATGGCATTAATAAATAAAAGTTTGAATTTGAATGGACAAAAAGATATATATATATTTATATAAAATCCCTCAACATTTACTGATTATATGTGTTTTTTTATAGATCAAGTTCAAATTATCCCACAGAAAATCTCAAAGTCAGTTTCGTGTGCTCAAATGAGATGTGTGATAAAAGCTGCAGAGAAAACATGTTAATTGGAACACAACAGGAGGCTTAATCCAGGGCTCCCATAAAGATTCCTGGTCGTAATCCATACCTGCGTCCATACCTTAGTTTTGGTTCAAAATCGCTCCAGGTTTCTGAGGATGTAAAGTGAGGGCAGGTACCACAGCTGTAACCAGGCTCCATAAAATAGTCAGGTCCAGAACTTTATTTTTATGACATGTTTATTTTGGCATTTAAGACATTTTACACACAAACCCATGTTTTAATCAATGGGGTTTTAATCTAAACAAAAGGGAGCACAGCTTCTCTCAATGTAAAAGCTATGTAGCTCTCATACCTCCATCTCTTGGGGAGAGTTAGTGACTCTATGGCAGCGGCCTTTAAATCTGGAGAATGGCGGCTATGTCGCACCTGCTTCCGGTTCCAAAACCTCCCTCATTTTAACCCTTTTGCAGCCACCACTTAAGACCACTTCAATCCTTTTCTTCCTTCCTCTATGACTGATAAACTAACACACGTTTTAGTGCAACTCTTATTTTTGCATGTCACGTTCAGCGTTCATTAATAACTCCAATACAGCTGTTTGTTTATGGCGAGATGTGTCACAGAGAATGAGGAGTGATGGCCCCCTTTTACCACATGTTTCTAATTTTGGCTTTTTGTTTATGCAAGTGCAGGCACACATCATAAAGCATTTTTAATAAATTCATCAGAATGGAATCAGCCCTGCATTTAGATTTTTATGTGTTAAAAAAAAAGAGACGAGGCATGCATATGGCGCGTTAATGTGCTGTTTCGGAGAGTAGAGGCCTTCTCCTTCGCCGAGCAGCTTGTCGACATCTGCTTATCTGATGAGTCTGATAATGACTTGTTATTTGGCAAAGGAGGATGACCAGCCAAAGATAATCGCCAACAGATTTCTCCAGATCCATTGCGCGTCATGTATTTTTTATTTTTTTTGTCAAAGCAAGTCATGAAGGTGGCCCCCGAGGGAAACATGGCTGAAACCAGATGAACTCCAAGCTTTTAATGGTTTGTAGTGACACGCAGGCTAATTTGAACTGATGTTGCTTTGTATTCCCTCAAATCCAACAATGAGCCCTTACTAGCCAGTTTACCATTGCTTTGTTTTCTCAGTAAATTGGAAGCAGACCACATTTGTTTTCCTTGCTCATTTCTCAGGCATTATTCTAGAGGCTACAACATTGTCCACCACCAATTTTGCAAAAAATTTCTCAAATTAGCTTTTTGTTTGTGAGATGTCTTTACTAGAGGTGGCTCAGGGGCAATACGGTCTTTCATAGATCAAAGCTCAGTGCTGTGTTCTCAGCCCTGATGCCTACATTTTGAAGTAGCTTTTGGTCAAAGCTAGTTTTTATATGTATACATATGCATAAAAAAAATAGATATACAGGGTTGGCGCTCAAATTCGTTATAGTTCCTACATTAAGAGTGACTGTCTTCATGGTCATATTCAAAAACATTAAAAACCACCCTTCTTGGTCTCTGGTCCATGGATATTTTTTGCAGCATTTATACACATTAGCACCATGTCAGCAAATCTAGTTAACTCGTGAACCTCCATGCCACCATTTTTTTCTTCATCTCTGAGCTGCAACAAATTCATTGTTGTTTTCCAGTTGGTCTCCGGCCCAAAACCTTCCAACATTTTTCAGAGACAAGAGGCAATAAATAGAGGTCGTTTCACTTGCCTGTTGTTTTGAGTGCAGATATTTTAACTAGAAATGGATTTCATTTTTTTTTCTCCTTTCCCCACGAGTAAATCACATTAGAGAAAGAGAAAAAAAACACATGTGCAATGAGACAAACTGGAATCAGAATTCCCCCAGTTTGCTGGCTTGTGCATGCAGAATTGCTGCTATTTTCAATGTTAATATCCACTTGCTTTTTTTTTCCCTGCAAACATTTGTGGCTTGGTAATTATTTCAACTGCTTTTGTTCAGCTTGATTCTGATAATGGAAGTGCATCCATCATTAGTCCATCCATCCATCATTAGAGTCCAGTGCTCACTGTGTGTGCGCCTCTGTACTCACTCTCCGTCCTTTGCTCTTGAAGCATTTTTTTTTTCTTCTGACTTCAAACCTACTCGGTACGAAATAAAACTGTGGTCGAGCCATCAAGCCAAAACCCTAAACCCTGTAGTAAAATGTTACAACTCAAAGATAGATAGAAACATATCCTCTCACCGCACAATTGCACTGACCTCGGCGACAGCCCACGAGCCGTTTGTGCAGCCGCCGTCGCCGGCGAGGGAAACGACGCAGAGCCTGATGCAAGGCTTCAATCATGGCCGCCGTCCTCCTCTCTGCGGCGCAGTCATTTATAATTACACGGACGACGTGGAAAGAGAGTGATTAAAGGTAGAATCTGGCAAAGTGAACGCGGTATGTAAGGTATCATCATAACAGTGGATCTGGCATGGAGTGTCTTTCAGCAGCTGCAGCAGCGGGACACAGGTGGAAATGCAACTCGCCTGCCGACCGGAGCCAAGAAAGACCTGGAAGCCGAGCACGTCTGTGTGTCTGTCTGTCTGTGTGTGTGTGTGTGTGCGTTTGTACGACTGCGCACTAAGTGTTCGACCCTGGCGGAATAGGAGCACGCAAAGGTTGCCAGAGCAGAGCTGTAGCTCGGGGAGGAGGCGTAACTTACCCAGCAGATAGCCGGTGACGTTCTTGAAAAGCAACCTTCATTTGACTGTGTTGCAGTAAAACGAGCCTGCTAGAACTCAAACTCACCATTGTAAAGATGTTGCACGATACATGGATACATCCTCAGTGACTCCTCTATGCACAGCTTCAGGTCCGGCCTCTGCAGCAGCTGTGCTGCTCCCGTAAGTATTACACCCTTCGATTTCATGTCTTTGCCTCTGATATTGCTTCACATCACAGTTAACTGAGTCATACAATGTGGCTGAGGTGTGAATAGATGGCGTAACAGGGTCACATCGATTCCAGAAGCTGTGCTGGCCTCTGCGCTCCCGTGTGAAGTCGCCTCTCTAACAATATTTAATGCAGAGCAGAGGCTCCGGAATTATTTTCAGGCCTTTGGAGCAAAGATGAAGGTGCAGAGCGGCGAGAGACGCCGGGAGGTCACTGCTTTGGTTGCCGCGAGGGGCAGAGTGATAATACTCAACAAGCCGGCACACTAAGGTGTGAGGAGGAGGCTGAGTAGCAGAGCAATGTCAGACATACACAAAATAAATGTAAAAAATATGGTACAGTTTCGATGTTTGCTTACATTATAATGTTGTAAAGGATTTCATCATCTATATATATATACACTATGCTGGGAAATGTGTCAATAATGTCCTGTTTTTATTCACTCTCAAATATTTCTGCAAACATGTCAATCTCCCCATAGAAGGACAAATAAAGTTTTTCCTATCCTGTCTGATCCTATTTCCCACCATGCATTGTATCCCAAATGTGAATTTCACCTATTTTATGCGAGTGACCAACAGTGTTATGTTTGTTTCAAAATAAAACACAACGCACGTCTGACTTTCTCCGTCGTGCGTATCCCATTAATTCCAATTGCTCGCTGCTCACTCACAGAGTGATTGATAGCGATTGGCCCAAATTCGCTTGCTCCAGGTGTGTGCCGTTCATTATTTTTCCACCCTTTTCAATTAATCACTAATTGGTGTTTCCACCTGCATCGGAGATTAAACCACAACCGTGGCCAAAAGCCTCACACGGCCACTCGCGGCGTGGAGAATGGGGAAATATTTGGTGCTAAAAATGCCAGGATTTTAATGTTTGCATGATGAAAAGCGTGGCGGGAAAAAAAATCCAAAGCACAGGAGAGAGACATTTCGTTGTGTCACCGGTCCTTGCATGGTGCAGCACAGTCAGTGCTGGAATCGAGGATTTTGAAATAATGACTAATTTCAGAGGCTGCCAAGTCAGGGGATTATGTCTCGGTTGAGAAGGTCACTGTGTGGGATGTAACGTGTTTGATGTCTGCATATGGAAACACTATGATCCTGTGACTGTAATGCTGCATTAAAGACGCCTTTTTTTTTTTTTTTTACAAAGTGCAGAACTTCTTTCAATTAGCAACTCGAACAACATGACAAAATCAACACTACATGGCTACTCATAGCCTTTGAGCACTTTATATCAAGTTCAACTTTGCCAGGGTCTGATTGAAGGGAACAATCCACTGCACGCCACCGAAAGGGCAAAGGAAAGCACTCGTCAAAGGTCAAGTACTGCAAAGAACATCCACACTTGGGTGTGTGTGTTTGTGTATGTGTGTGTGTGTGTGTGTGTGTGTGTGTGTGTGCGTGTGAGTGAGGAAGGGAGGAACTGTTGGAAATAAAGACTAAAATGTGGATGGAAGTTTGTTTTTTCTGGAGCGTGGAGGATAAGCAGCATTGCAGCTCAATGCAAAGCCACATCACAGCATCCACGCTCGCGTCACACGAGGGGAAGTTGCACTGGCGGTTTATGGCTTACTGGGAACTTGTCAGCAGCTTTTGTAATTTAAAAATGAATGTTTGAAACTCTGCAAACGCTCGTCTTGAGGGTATTTTGATCATATATGAATGCATGATTACAGCTTTCATCCACTTTAATGTCTGTTTATTTGCAGCAAAGCAAATAGCAGGAGCGGTGTTTAAGTGTCACATGACATCCCTGCAACCACTTGTGTGTTTGTGTGTGTGTGTGTGTGTGTGTGTGTGTTTGACAGCCCCCTACACTGCGTCCACACTCAGCTATTTGGTAGAAAGCCATGCGCAGCAGTGGCTTGCGTCTAATGGACAAGTGTTGATAAGTCCTTAAAAAAAGAGCATCCAGCTGAACTTCTCGCTGAAGGTTGTTTCCAAACTTACGCGACGCGAGTACCCATCTGTCATCGCCTCACAGCTGCCGTCATCAAACAGATAAATGGCGGCGTGTTGCTACCTAATGGCGAGTGGAATGATTGTTGGAGCGGATGTTTGTATTTTTCTTTTTAGAAAAATAATTGGCTCCTGCTTAAAAACCGCAATCTGTAAGTGCTGCCGTTCTGTCACTGCAACACTGGCTTTGTTTATGTTTGGATTTGTGTGATTGAGGATCTTTTTAATGTAAAAAAAAAATGAAAAAAGAAGGACCAGCTGAGGTGTTGAATCAAAGAAAAAACATTAGATCTAAATGCTCTTTTCCAGCCCTCTCTTCATTTAGGGGTTTTGTTGTAATAAACTGGGTTTTTATGGGAGATAAACAAATCATTTGCTGGCTCCGGTCACACAATCAGGACTTAACTTTACGACTCTGCTTTACGTGCTGTACTCGCTGCAAATCACTCTCTTCCCTCCGCCTCCATTAATATATTCAAGGCGTAAGCCCCTGTGATATTAGGTGCTGAACTGATAATGCCAGATGAAGCAAAGAGAGAGTGAACACAGAAAGTACAAAGCCACCCTCTTCTTCCCTTTTTTCCCCCCTTCTTGCTTTACACAGGGAGGGAGATTGAATCAGGATCAGAGCCCATAGAAACATATCTTTAAAACGGTGTTAGCATCAAGCACTGCAAGTTAATTATAACCAATGTGTGTGTGTAGGCAGAAGGAGGATTAGTGTTTTGATCCCTCGTCCTGCTACACAAAATGGTGACGTAGTGTAAAGGGGTGAACAGTTTATCCCACAGTGTAACAGGTCGGGTCTTTGGATAAGTACACTGTGGCCTTTGTTGTCAGAGGCAACGCATCACACGGATTACAAGCCCCATATCGGCGCGTGGGGACGTCAAACATGTTGTGTTTTACTGCAAGCTTTGCAATCAGCAAGAACAACTTCACCTCGCAAACCTACATGACAAATTGACACTCGGTCGCGCACACACACACACACACACACACACACACACAAGCTTTAGGAGCAGTTGGGATTATTTGCATGCCTGTTCCAGGAGGCTGCGATCCGAGTCTCTGACTGGCGATATGTCGACGACCAGTAAATAATTTCTCAACGTTACATCACTCCGCAGCTTTTGACACCACCTCTGATACGACGCAACCTCCTGGCTACGTGCTGCGTTTCAATAAATCTCTCATTCCCAACACTGCACGCCGACAGGGTCCGACTGAAAGCTGCGAAACATTACAAAACTTTCTCTTGCCCGGTCCAAACACTTCTCAGGCAGAAACATGCAAAGTTGGATCCGTCATTCTGTACATTTTCAAACTCTTACACAACGTGTTTCCTCTTCTCTTGCAATTAAGTTCATTCAAGTTGAGGATTGTTGCATGTGCAGATGGTTTGGAGGAGCATCAATCTCTGTCAGCAGTGTAATAATGCAGACATTCCATACTGGGACACTTCATGAGCAGAGGAGGCACATGAGAGGGGGAGTTCCCTAAATCAAATAAAGGCTTGTGTTCTGGCTGAAGTCTGAGAACCAGCACCCCGGTGAGGATGTAGTGGGAATGAAATTACACACAGTCCCCCCTGTTACACTGTCTGCATGTTTATACATTACAGTTATAGAAACGTTGTTAAGCCTTTGCAAATAAAATTCCAGCGTAACATGCAATAAAATGGTAATCTGCGATGCGCGAGTGTGAGGCGTCGTAATGCATTTAAAAAATCATTGCTGTTTCACAGCGAGGTGGTTCTGCTCTAAAAACAAGACTATTAAATAGTGGGGTTTTCTTTTCTAATGAATGTATGTCGAGTTTATAGTCAGATTTTATGGATACATTGAGTATAAGATGTTCCCCGATCTTGTCAGTCGTACTTTGTCACACAAACACAGAGCTACATCTCTATTTACTCCACTTTTCCCGGCTTTTCTGGCATCTCCTTACGGTGATCTTTCATCCACTGATCAATCTGAACATGGATTCCAAAGCCATAAAATATTGGCAGCACTTCTGATTCAACCCCTCGCACCTCCCTTGACTTTGGGTCCGGGCTTGATGTTGACATCACATGCAGAAAAATTTCTCAGGCACAAACTGGAGTAACACATGGAAAGTATTGGGGGCTGCAGGGAGACATGGGATGGAGAATGATAAGACTGGATGCCCTTCATCTTTCCCTCTGAATACAGGCCTAAGTCAATTTTACTCCCAGCGTGAGACTTTCTTCAGCCCAAGTTTTGAGTAAATCCAATCAGCTGTCCGCAGGATTGAGATGTAGTGTGTCAGTGATGACAGAGTTCGCTGAACAGGGACGGTGCAGTCCAGCATTTTTAATAGGACACCGCGCTATAAGCTGCTCCTGAAGTCGTAATTATCATTTAAAGGGAATTATTACGCTTTGGGGCTTAATGTACATCAATAAATTATCAAGCATTACTCTGGGTTTTATTTTACACCATTTGCCCCCCCGGGACAAACCTTGACACACATTAACATTAACAAACCTCCATTCTGAAGTCCATTAGCATTTCAGCACGTCGGAATAAAAGAAAATACAAGGCGCGGAAAAAGGGAAATTAAGATCAAACTCCATATGAACTGAAGGCCTGACGCCTTCTCAAAGTCGTATGAGATGTTTCAGTACGCCCGCAGTGCACTTCTACGGGCGCCTGGTTGTGTTTTGTGTGTGTGGCAAGTGGAGAATTGGGCTCAGAGTTTAGCATGGCATTGCTCGAGTGCTTTGGCGTAGCAGCATAGCATGAAATCCCTCAGCCTGCCAGGTGCGAGTTCCCAAATCACGCTTCCCCCAAATGTGCATCAACAGTTTTGACAGGCGGCCTGTACAGCGCTATTCCACACTCAACAGTGCTGCTGTTCCAAGAAGACAGAGCACACACACATCACATGCAGCCCACACACCCCACATGCTCTACTCTACTTTTTTTTTTTTCTCTTTTTATTTGGGCATCTTCCCATCTCCGCCCCACTCCCTTTCTTCCCTTTCATTTTTTTGATTGGCTCGATTCCACGCTCATTAGCATGTCCCATTATCTTCTGGAATATTCAGGGGAATGTTTCCAGTTGCTGCCATTCCAATTATTATAATATACAACATGGTTCATGACTTTCAAGTTTCTGGAAGTGCTTCAGCTTTTTGTCAAGGTCCTCAGTCACATGTGAGGGCTGTAGATTTTTCAAGGGCATCTGTTCCAAGCTGGCCCAGAAGAGAGACAACGCGGCAAAGAGGGGGTGGGAAGGCAGGGGGGTGGTGTGTGTGGGGGTGGGAGCAAGCTGGAAAGATCCACCTAGAATTTGTTGAATCAAATCTTTGCACCTGGATATAATTGTCCTGCTGCTGTGCTGGGAGTTGCCACTGCCACGACGAGACCAAATTAGTGGCTGGAAAATGGCGACCTGTCAAGACTCGCAGCCTCACCTGGTTTCATATTTTACCAAGACAAAATGCTTCGCCCTCACCGCCGCTTAATGATGATTTTGTTTACGGGCGTGGATAAATATGCCACTCGGAAAGGCTGAGGTGATGATGCAACAGCACCAAACAGTGTGTTGAAGAGTTCAATAAATCACATAAGACAAATCTATTTTTATTGTGTGAGTGTCTGAAACTTTGTATATCATTTTTTCTGATTTTTGATGTTGATCCAGAAGCTTTAATTGAGAAAATATCGGCGGTCAGACTCACTTAATCGTCATCCATTACCGTGCCCATTTTGTACCAAATGGTGTTGTTGTGAGTAAAAGACAAGGAATAAACTCTGCACAAGTCAACAGTCCATTCACACCATCCAATCTTACAATCACACTTGGGTGCAATTTACAGTCTCCAATCCAACTGTGTTTTTGGACTATGTGAAAAAACTGGAGAACATAGAGAAAACCCCATCACTATTCACCAAACTACAGTGCTGCCCTGCTAACAAAAGCAGAAAGTAAGCAGAATAATTCTTCCTGCCACTGTGTAAACTTCTGTCTTCGTCCCATGTGCTTTTATTATGGAAAAAAACGCGGACGAACACGGCGAAGTCGTAACGCAGCTTATTATGGAAACCCATGTATTATTATTATTATCTTTACAGTCCACTATATAGACCTGTGATAAAAAATTTACATAAGTACCCAATTATCCGTGGAATTAACACGTAGTAATAATAATATCTAACAGACTCTTGGGTGCAACCAAACTTTAATCACTTCTCGCAGGGATCAGAGGAGCCCTTTCATCTGCACTCTTCCAAATCTACAACTTAAACACACTAAGCCGTTACATGTGCAAGCTCACTTATGTGTGGCTGCTTTACGTTGGGCTGCTGATACAGCGAGGGGAAAAGAATTACATCTTCTTGACTAAATAATGCAGTTTACCAAGATGGCAAGGATAAAGAATTGCAGCCCTGGGGGGTCTGGACAGTACTAACATTGATGAATCTGGTGGTAGATAATACCAGGCCTAAGCATTCCTCTAAGAATATTAATAAAATTGCCCTCTATTCATATTCCTGCATTAAGCTGAATGTGAAGTTTGTGGTATTCATTTTCGGCCATGACAAATTAGTGTTGTTGCATCGTATAAAAGATTATCGTCCGTTTTTTTAATTTAATTTATAAACTTGGCCAGTAATCCAGCACCATTTAATCACACTTTTCCCTAAAAATCTCTGCAGTTTTTTATCTCACGTGGAGGGAAGTTTGCATGATCATCAACATCAGGTTTTTTAAAAAAGCCGTCATGCTGTTCACTTCTGTGGACAGGAGTGGGTCAGACTTTTATGTTCTGTTTCCATGAATCTTCATGGGAGACTTATTCTGGGTTGGACTTGGCAGCGAGTTAAAGCAGTGTGGTTGGAGCAATGGTTAGGTGTGTAATGGTTGCTGGGTGAAGCCACATAAGCAATGTGGCAGCCTCTGAATGTTTTCACTGGGAGAAGGAGACATGTTTGAAAGCTTGAAACTGACAGCAGGTCTTCACTGACAGTTTTTACATTTTGTTTGATTTATTTTTTGCACATGTATATTGGCATATTTCTGAGGCCGGCACAGCGTTCTCAAAGCTTAATACACCGTCCAACTATTTTTACAATGTTAAACGTCTAAAGATCGAAATAATTATGTGATGCTTAAGTCTGCAGTCACCTAACTTGACTCGGGCTTGGCTGAAAACAATCCAAGAACTACACTCTCCAGTGCAATGCATGGAAAATGCGCATCCAGCTGTCTCCCTAGCACATGATAAAACGAGGTTTTTCGAGGATGTTATTGCTAAATCTGGAATAATCCATCACGGTTTCTGCGCCTCTGCACCTGCGTGGACGGGGACATCCTCTGGGGATCAGGGGGTGGCGGCGGGGGGGTGGTAGACAGTGAGGCGCGTAGTTTAATGGTTGAATCAGCTGGCAGGTGTGCCCCAGAAGTTTGTCCGCCACCTGCACACTGGACAGTGCATAAATGGTGTAACCGGTGTGTTGCTTCGCACCTGGGCCAAGCCGCATTAAATGCTTAATGGATCTGTCGGAGAAACTTTATGTTTCCTCTGCAAACATTCCTTGAAAAGAAATGGGATGACTGGTCACATTATATGCACGATGACAAATCGTCTGCGTTTTAAAAACCAGAAGTGCACTCCAAATATGTGTCAAAACAAGGAAGGGAATACTAAAAGCTTTTAGAATCATGGGTAAATCATTAGAAAAAGGTACTATTCTACGATTGATTCTACCATTGTGTCTCCATTTGGGGGCATTGGCTGTACAGCCTCACATGGGCCAGAAAACAACATAAATGTCAAAACACATAGGCATTAATGAGACAGGAAGAGAGCAACTGGAGGAAAATGGAGGATTTTCTATATTTTTCTGTATAGCTTTTCCCCAAACATCACACAGTTCATTAACCACATTAGCAACTATCCCGATTGACACACTGTTGTTCTGACCAATCATCCCATCAGATTGTGGAGGATCACATGACAGCAATCTAGACATGAATGGCCGAACCTGATATTGAAATGACAGACAACCTGCTCCATGGCCTGAGCAGGAGTCTGAGTGGCTCTGAGCTAACAATGCTAGAGACACAAGCAAAAAAGCTTGGGAAGTCCAATATTTTCTTGTAACTTCGAATAAATTGGTCCCATTTTCCTCCCCCAGAGTCTGGCTGTGGAGTTTGAGTGGCCATTAGCACGGTCATAAAACAAATGAATCCAGCAGAGGATCCAGGACAGCTGATGTTAATTCCCAACTACAGGATTCAAAATAAGCCACAGCAGGGAAAACGCTCCAGGTTATGACACAAGCCCTCTCTACTCGCCCATAAGTTTTAGCATTTGTTCACAAATGTAACTTGTGACACATTATACAAGGTTCACATTGCAGATTATGGAATACTCACAATAATATTAACAATATCTGAAAACTGCATCCGGCCATTTTGCAGTTTCATACACGTTTGGTACGATTATGATTACACAATTAGAAATAAAGACAACCATCCATTATCTTACCTTCTCTGCACTGTCTCAATTGCACATAGGGTGAAGGCAGGGAATACTGGACAGGTCTGCAGTGTTTCAGACAGGGGCAGTTAAGGGCAGTTCATAGTTTTACATAGAAATATGTAAACTCTGACAGTTTGCTCTTTTTATGTGTGGTTGCACGAGAAATAGGCATCATTTGTAATAAAGGATTTTGGGGGATATCTTTGCATTTGTTAAGAGAGATAATATTATATAATAATATGTACGAAAAGTGAGACTGGATTAGTGCAGGGCAATTTTAACTTTTATGTCAGAATAATAATGAAAAAAAAACAAGAAAAAAACACTTTTTTTGAATTCACCTGACATACAGAGTGTGTTAACACAGCTCTCAGCTGTGTTACCATTTCTTTGCCTCTATACAGTAGGTGAAAGACTGTGATCTAGTTAACTGAGCACCAACTATGCAGCCACGGCCAGGGGAAATCTGATCAACGCACAATCATTGCACGGCCACGCACATGAATATTAACACTGATTACCTGCAACAATTACAATAAAATAACTGCATAATATAATTGCAGTAATTGAAGCTGATTATGACATTACCGCAATTTCCTGTTCACACTAATGTGACGTTTGTAAATGCACTTCTAACTTTGGATGACTTCAAGTTTAGTTGACGCAAACACTGGAGTGTTAAATATGCGTATAATCACAAAAACGTTTGTTTTGATTTCCCCATTTAGGCTGTTTTGATGCAACTTTTGCTAATTATGAAGAGCGCTAAATAAAAGGTGCCAGACTGTAAGAGAGAGGATGAAAGGAATAATCTTCCTGTCATGTGCGTAAATGCACGCATCCGTCTTATTGTGCTATTAATGCCGTGTGAATAATTTGGCCTTGTCACAGCGGAGATGTGCCGTTTAAGAGGGAGCAGGAGGAAAGACTGTGAAAGGCAGATTTTACTGACTACAGCACTGACGGATGCCAGACGTGTACATTGAGATTTAATCTCTCTGAAGAAATCAGAAAGAAGACTTTGCTGATAGATACAAAAGAGAAACGCGGCCGCTGTTGCTACGTGGAGCTCCCGAGCCAACCAGAGCTCCCAGGTGTACTGTTTGCGTGGGCCGACCATGTCTGCGGCGCATTAGTTTCTAGTTCTTGGGATTTAAACTGTGGCAGCAACACACAGTGTAACAGCTCCCCAGAGAGACCCTGTGATTGCACTCCGGTGCATGAGGTGATATTATGTTTAATGTGTCGGTTTTGCTTCTCCAGGGACTCCCAACATCTGGCGTGCTTTTAATTCTTGGGACGATCGCGCTTCCACGTCTATCGCCTCTCACAAAGTATCGCTTGTACAAAGCTCTGCCCACGTAGGTCAGCTTTCCGTTATTTCCCCCAGCAGCTGTCTGTGGGGTTGACTTTAGAAATTAGGGCAAGGAAAGAAGTAGTTTCCTGTTGTATCCTTCCGCCTTCCGTCTTGCTTCTGCTGATTTCCTGGAGCTTTTTTTTTTTCTTTAGCAGAATACGGCAACTCATAAGCCCTTAGGCTCACATACAAGGACACTGGGTTTCAGGTTTTGGTGTTACACAGGTAGCAATCAAGGCCCCTCCTGCAGCCATCCTGGCATTAGTCGTCCCATTTTAGAGGCCAGCTCTCAACTCCCAGTTAAAAAAAAAAAAAAGAAAAAAAAAGTGCCGGAACCTGGGTTTGATTTGTTGTCGAGAGTGCACCGAGGGCAGTGCAGGGGCCAAGCATTAATGGGGTCGAGACAATAGGCCATCACTAATCAGAGACCTCAAGGTTGCCATGAGGTTAATTGTAATGCAGGTGGCACTAGGGGAGGGGGCGAATAAGAAATGTCGACTTCTTTACTGCCCTGGCGGCCATTGTGTTCTAACATTAAGCCCTGGGGCAAGGATTTGGCTTTCTCTCTCACTCTTTCCCCTGTGTCCTCTGTACCTTTTAATTTCTTATTATCCGCCGATTCCCATTCAGCCACCATGGGTTAAAGAAAACCTTCTGCCACAAGTCAAAAGGAAATGTTAATATTGAGCCTGTCCTGGCTGTTGTGATGCGTGGAAAGCCATTGTGGGGTCTCGGCTGGTGATTCAACAGTGCATTTCACATTCACTGGAAGCACTTGTGTTGCATCATTGTTATTTGTTTAAACTGACAGAAACAGCAGAGCCTGCTTGCTTTTGTGTCGGTGAAAGACCATCTCCACACAAGAGCCAGGTCATGAATACACAATGGGACAGAGTCTGTGGAGCAGCATTTGTTTTAGGTTTTGTTGTTCCTTGCGAGCGTTTTTCCAGCAGCTCGGGCTGAGCTGTACTTACCCAGCTCATGTTTTTCAGTGTTTTGTGATCTGTTTGAAATGTGGTGTGTGAGTTTACAGCGACGGAGCCATCAGCTGAAACATTCCGGTTATGAACTACTCACAAATGTATGTATGTGTGTGTATGTATGTGTATGTGTGTGTGTGTGTGTGTGTTCAGTTTGCAGCGAGGTCCACCCACTCCTGCCGCCAAGAAATTATGTTGCTGCTTTTTATCAACTTCATGAGGAAACGATTAGAAGAGATTGTGAAAATTCAAAAAACGTGTGTGGAAAATATTAATCGGCAATGCATTTCATTTTCGTGCGAAATCTGCTGACAGCGTTTTTATGGCTATGTTGAGGCTCTCGCAGCGTTTGGTGCAGGTTGGGAAAAATTGTGGTTTTGGTTGAATATTGTCAGAACCAGAAGCCAGCAGCTGCTTTGTGAGGCCCCAAGGCACAGTGGTGCTTTGAGCTAAATGCTAATGACAGCATGCTAACATTCAGATGTCTTAGCAGGTGAAATTAGCTTATGTCCATGTGCTAACTTGTAGTTTTTCCTTTTGGTAAGAGCATTTCTTAATATTGTGTTTAAAGGACTATTTCAGCCAAAATCCTTGGATTACAGGTACATTTAATTACAAAAAGACTCTTTCCATTCATCTCACAAAAGTGCATCTTTTGTATTGAAGCTTCTCCAGATGCAAACTTTGCTCTCTGTGAGCCTCAAGAACTTGGCTCCCAGTTAAAAACGCCACCTCCCAACATAATCTTGGATCTGATTCCACTTCCCTTGAAGCCCAAACTGTAAAAACAAATTAGTAGTAATATAAATGGAATTTTCTAGAGGACAGGATTTAAGCGACTATTGCGTTTGATGATGTGATTCTGATCAAATATCAGAATTCTTTATAGATGTGTAATTGGTTAATTAACCTGAGTATCAACATTTGCTTTTCATTTTAATCTGCCTCAGTTTGCAGAATGGATTTTTTTTATTCCAATGATTAATCATTCAAAACCTTTTCTCCCCCCATTCTGTTTGATTTGCTCCCTTTGATTCAACATCCTCTGAAGTTTCGTCTTCCTCGGGCCCTCGCACAACTTCAGATTTAGACCTCTGACCCCGTCTCCTCAAAACATCCAGGCACCCACCTCGGCTCCAGCTTTGGAGATCACAGTGACTTGCAGCGGGGAGAAGGATGGGGTCAACTGGAGTGACGGGAGGGAGGTGGATTGCACTGAAAGACAAACATCTCGCTGTCTGCCAACCTGCAAATGGCCCCTGTGATTATTCAGCTGAAGATTGGACGGCAGCCAACGCATCACTGTGGCAGACTCCTTCTTCCAGAGCACATGCAAGGGCAGTGCGTTCAGATTCGCGTTTGATACATGACAAATGAGACGGTATTGAACAGCGGGGGATGCTGGTAAGGCATGGCTGGATGAAATGCAGCCGGTATGGTGGAGGGTAAGAGGAGGCACGGGGGCACTATGTCCCTGCCAACATCCCTCTTCGTCAAAACCATCCTGTCGAGGCGGGGGGGGGGGGGGGGGGGGGGGTTGCTTATTATATTTGAGTGGTACAAATATGGCACAAAACATGCAAGGTACGAGGAAACAAAATGAGCAATATGTGGTCCTCTTTGTGACTGTACCCACGACATTACTGCTCTCAGTGACCACAGGCTGGATCTCTACACTTGTCTGCTCCGATCACCTGTCTGTGTCAAAAATGCTAATTAGCCCCCACCCCAAAGCAGCCGCCTTTCGTTAAGAAAGCCTTTGCATCTTGCATGCAAAAATATGCATTTCGCATTTCAGCTTTATTTTTAATCCAAGAGTTTCCAACTTGCACCATCCAAATGGTATTAACCTGGTGATTATACAGTACACTGGCTTTAAAAAATCGCAAATGTTATATACACCTTTCATCTTTCACCCGCCTCATGTGACCAAGACCTTGGTCTGACAAAACCAGATAAACTGGCATTATTCCAACTCCGGGCTGATATTTACCACATTTATCCGGATATGTGACATTGAGAGGGACAAGCAGAACCAGCGTGGCGATTAAGGCCCTATTATCACCTGTGCCTCCAAGACATCCGTGACTTCACCACACATTCGCATGGGCAGGAAATCTGTCGAGCAGTGACTTTGAAATCAACCTCTTACGTTGAGTTGCAATGTAAAGCACTTTGAAAAGCGAAGATGGTGCTTACCTGAGCAGATCAGCTGTTGTCACTACGCGTCTTTTGGGGTGGCGGTGGGGGTGGGTGGGGGGGGGGGGGGGGGTGGGGGCGTGGGGAGAGGTTTGGTCGATCACATCCGTCAAAGTGTTTAGGAGGGTTCGCGTCAAGCGGAACGTTCTTTCATCTCGTGTAAATGAGGAGCGTGGCGTTAACGCCTCCAGCTAAGCTCTGAAGTGACACCTCCGTCCGGATCGGTCGGCCTTAACTGGGGGTTGATCAGCAGCTCTCACATTCAATCAGAGTGGAACCTCGTGTCGGGGTTTTTAATCCAGACCTGTTTGCAACTTCTCGTCCCGGTGACGTCCTTTCAAACTCGAGTTGCAAGAATCGGGTGACGCTAAAGAAATCAGGATATTGAAACTGGATTCTTGAGCATTTATGATTAGGAACTTGCACTTTAGTGGGATATTATTATCATATCTGCATGTTTTAAACCTGCTTTTCACATTTTGTCTAAAGCCCACGTCGATTTTGTTTATTATGAGTGATACAATTTAGACATTTAGACATCATCACACATTGGTCTGCTCAAAGAGCTCATGTCCAAAAGCAAATGAATGCTTGAACAATTTCAAGACGAATTAGCCTAAAACAGTTTGACTGACAGTTCCTGAGGTGCTCAAAAATCAGGAGCATGGGGAAATGGAATGAACCTTTCATTGAATTTTCATTGATATTTGTGTGATGCAGGATTTTATTCATTTGACAGCCATTTAAATATTTTAATTAGGGGTTTTATGAGGTTAGTGAGAGCCAGGAGGATCACATTAATGTTTTTTTTTTTTTTGATTTCGAACACGGTTCACACAGAGTCATTGATAATCAATTTTTTTTTCCTGCCAGTTTCAGTGTACAATTAAGAGTGTGCTGCAACAAGTCTCACTCCTCTGAGATCCTGATTGTTTGTCACTGGGGAGGATCTCGCCGTCAAAACACCATCACATGTCATCTCTCCTCTCAAATATAGCACCTACAGGGAGGTGCAGACCGTCTTAAGTGAGACTGTGAAATCCCTTGAGGCCCAAGTGATGGAAAATGTGTCTGAATTCCCCAACTTGACACCCGGCTCCTGCCACCTCCCACTTCTGTGGGATCCAGTGTCTGCGGGTGAAGGTGGAAGTCACAGGTTACGAACCGACTTCCTCTTCGAGCGTGGAGCGCAAACACCATGACGCCTCCATTGGGAGATAGTTTCATTTAAGGTATACACTTTAGGTTAAACTACACAATCAACTGTCCCCTGATAGCATTGATTACACAGTGTTAAATGCAGGAATGGAAATGTTGGAGGTGGATAATTGTGTGTTAAATGGATGAATGAAGTTGTAAAAGCCATCTGGTACATTTCATTGTAGAATTAAGGAGCACTGAGGTTTGTTTTCGCTACCATTTACCTGAACAGGAGCGAAATGCTTTCGGGTTATTTGTACAGAGACGATAAAGACTTGTAACGTGTGTGTGTGTTTAGCGGTGAGCCACGTTTCATTATGTGCATTTACATTACATACGCCACTGAATTACACTATATAAATGGCCCTATGGGGGGTGGGAGGGCTGGGTGCTGCAGACTCCCTGCCTCCTTTCCTGGAACCAGTCAACTGGGATGGTTTTAATGCCACAACATGATTTGTATTTTTACATTTGCTTTACATATGATTATGTTATTACATATTTTCAGTTCGCAATCACAATCAGGTTGCATTACAGGGTTAGATGTAATCCCAAAGTAATACAAATTCAGCTCACAGCTAATGATATTCATGAGGTGCAGCGTTTCCCAGCACTCTGCCTGTAGCTTGTACCTATTGTTAAGCCTTCCCTTCTTCCCCCTGAGGTATCAGCTCGTGGCAACATTTAAGGAAATGACATAATCTACACTTTAGGCAGAGAAAAGCCGTCACTGAAACTGAAAGTATTCCTGGTTGGTTTGTTGATGTTTGCTTTACGTCAAGCGTTTTTCCTCCGCTGTGAGGTATCAACGTATCAAAGTATTTTCCTTTCCCTCAGAAACATCAAAGCGGCTCAGTCCGTTGTTATCCTTCGCGTCATTATCAGGAGCTTTTCCAAAGGACATGGAAACTCGTAGCCCTTGTCTCTGTCACTGGCTGCCATTTAACATAAGACAATAACCTCCTTAAGTAGGAGACTAAGTCTCAGCTCTGCCTGCGTTAGGCAATAAAAAAGCCTTGTGTAATTAGTCTTGCGCTATAAATCAAGTGGTGTGAATCTACTTCGCCATGCCCTAATTGAAAGTGCTCTCTCTTTTTTTCCCGGTGCTGTAGTCGGACACAGAGCTCCATCGGATGGTGATAGATGTGGAATCCAGCACAAACAGTTTGAACCAGTCAGGCCGTGATTGATCAGTGCCCTCTGGGATGTCGGGTGGATCTTTCTCCTTCAACCAGAAGATAAAAGCCTTAACAACTCTGCAGCCTTGTTGTACCTCCCGATTGTGTGTTTGTGTGTGTGTCTCTCTGTGTGTCAGTGTTTTATTATTTCGCAGTGTTTGACCTTGAAGGTTCTGTGTGCATTTGGGCCGTGATGTCTCAATGATTTCTCTTTTAAGTGCCAAAATGCGGCTTTTATGCGCTATTGATGCTGCTATACACACACTACATAAATGCCCCATGGAGGAGGCCATTTGCATGAAAATTTAGTTGATTTATGACTGGATTCTATAGCATTTTCTATAATCACCTCGCACATTTTTGCAGGGGCTTAGTAGTGGCCGTAGTGATGCCACAGTACAGTGCTGTAACCCAACTTCAAAGACCGTTTTGTTCACACGCACCCTCACAAAAACACAGGGTGACTTCACTGGCTTCCAGTGGCAAAGGTGGACCAGCTGGGTTGTTTTGTTCTCCACTTGTGTTTTTTTTCCTTCCCTTTCTCTCTGCCTTTCTCCCCTCTTCATCGTCCCCAGTTGTTCCTCGGATCTTTTTTTCTCTTCGAGCATTTGCTCTGGAGATTTACACTTGCTGTTGTTGATGGAATAAAAAAAAAAAAGAAAAAAAAAAGGAGAAAGCAGGAGAGCGGGCGATGCCGGTGATTCAGGTTCGGTGTGTGGTATTTCAATGAGATCTCGGCTGATTGTGCTATAGTTGCGATGGATGTGGCTTTTGGGAAGTGGAGGTGCGACTGAGGGGATCACTCGGCATCTGGCCCGGCACTCTTGTGTCACCGTGACCCTCCTGTGGGGGAGGCAGTGAGGGCCACAGCAGGGGGTCGCACAGAAAGGCAACATAAATTTCAGAGGGAGAATCAATAGACTGTGAGAATTGTAAGAGATGCATTGGTTTGGACTCTCTGACTGCGACCCTGGTACTTTGCTATATCGAAGTCGGCGAGGACGCACCTACAATCCTCAACAATGGGGTGAAAATAACAACATAAAACAACAGCATGTGCCATCGACTACAGACGAGCCGGTTTTGCACGTCTTTGCCATTATCACGCTAACTCAACTAACCTACTCTCAATTTCTGTGGCATGGCTGAATTCTCGGGATAGCCTCAGAGGAGGGGAAAAAAAAAAAAGCTGAAAAAAGTCTGTTATGTGGGGGAAACCTATTCTCCCACAAGATGTATAAATAGCCGCAGCCATGGCTCCCTGTGTCAAAGTTAGGACACTCAGTGGGGTGCAGACTTCAAAGCAACCAGGGATTTCTCCAAAACAACTGCTGGCAATTTCGAATCAGCATTCCCTCTGAAAGCAATGTAACCTTTCACCTGTATTCTGACATGAGATAACTAGAGGAGAAAATGTCAGATTTAGAATATACAGTAAGGTTTGTCTAAGGGAAAAAAAGAGAAGACATTGTTTATTTGGGACTCGAGAGCAGGGTTTTTTTTTATTCAGAAAGGCTCTTAAAATGATCAAATGTATTTTGAAATCGTGCTGAGGGATGGATATGTCTTTGCATGCCACATCGCGATTAAAAAGCAGCAGCAGATGTCATCTTAAAGAGTCAGAAAACGCAGCTGATCAGGCTTCAAAAGACGCCTCATTTGCCACTTGGTGGGAAATGAAAATGACCCAGAGGGGTTAAAGGCCATAAAACATGTCAAGAATTTCCCGAGAATATATTTAAAGCAGCAACAGGACGGCAAGGCTCCTCATTCTAATTTGGACAAAAAAACATGTGCGTTGTATTTATTTGTTTTGGTCGTTTGAATTCTCTTTTTGCACAGAGGAAAAATAGAGAGAGAGAGAGAGAGAGAGAGGGAGTGACAGTAGATAGATAGAGTTAAGCCTATTCAATGAAGACATGGGGTTAACATGGTTTTGTGCCTTTGATGGAGCCGGCCTGCGGTGCATTGTGGGTAGTGGGGTGCTCTCTGTCCGCAGCAGGATACTGGCGGCTCTGTCCAGTTTTCAGGTGCTGTCGCTCTCGCCTCGGTCATATTAATTATGGGATAGAAAAAGTCTAATCCCTCGGCCTTTGAAGCGCCAGGCCACTTTTCAAGGCTGCACTACAATATCTCTCACACACACGCACACACACACACACACACACACACACAGAGGACACAATGTATGCTGCTTCAAAATACAAAAGGGATTATTTCCGTGTTCAGTCACCAGCAAGACCACGAGTTAGTGAGCGTGCGTGTGCTGATGACGATCTTTTTATAGCCACTAAAACTCTATGGATCATAGTTTCTTTATCTACATAATTAGACCGAGACAGCATATAATTTCCTGCCGTGATTAGTTCACCCAAATGCTTTGCTGTTAGTCATTTACCATTTTTGGCGCCCGCGCCCGTTTTCGAGCTACGAATACAGATAATATCGATGTTTAGGTTATTTCCGACGGCATCAAGGTGCACTGTATTCATGTGTCGTCTCCCCCCATCGCAGGTGAGTGCTCCACAGAGAGAGAGAGGAAGGAGACGGAGTCATTCACAGAAAGCCACGCGATGACTATTCCCTGAGTGTGAGATTTTTCAACTCATTACCCATTATCTCCCCCTTACTGATCTCAGAGAAGTCGGCGTTGGCGTGGGCGACGTGAGGATGTCTCGCCCCTTTTCCTCTTGTTTATTAATTTGCTGACGCTGTTTGTTGTTATGACTGAAAACACATTGGTGCAGATGGAAAGTCCTCTCCTCCAAGATCAAAGTGGAGTCCCTGCTGAACGGTCTTTCAAGACCGTCACCCCCGTCTCTCATAAGCAGACTGTGGTTCAGTCCCCCCACCCCCCCCTCCTCACCTCCCCCACCCCCACCCCTTCTCCGCCACCCTCCACCCCTCTGTAATCAGATCTAGGGCCGCTGCTCCACGCAGGAAAACAGCCACTGGAGATTGGCAGCCTGCAGCAGCTTTTACGGCTGTTGTTTCAGGTGGGAGGCGAGTTAGTCGGATGGATGGCTGTCAGAGGGATTTTACACTGCCCTCTTGTGCTCTCACACATACTGTACTCGCTCTCCCTGTGCCGCTCGTGCTGACTAATTTTTACTGCTGTACGTCCCCGCAGCTCAGGCTGCGGACCAGGAGAGAGGCAGCAGTGCAGGTAAATACTGTGCAAATGTTATTCACAAAGCCGTAGGACGTGCGTTTTGGTGGCTCTTTTTCCTTCCATAAAAAAGTGGAAACGTCATGAAACGTAATACCAACAGTGCCGGTTTTAATGCTCAGCACCCAAGTGAATTTACGTAACAGCTTGTGTAACAAATAGATGTATTTTGGTCAGGATTTAGTGATGAAGCACAATCCTTTTTCACTTTAAACAAATAAAAAAAAGCATATTTCCACTATTGGAGAGCTGGCACTTAAACAAATTTAGATATCACATGAGCTCTGATTGGGTTTAACAACTGGCTAAAGCAAGCTGCCACTGTAGTAATGTCTCACTACATCCGGATCTGGATTTAATGCAGCAGTTTTGCTTGGAAAAACAACAAGACAAAATATATGTATTTCTTTCTATTACTGCTGATTTAAAAAGGCAAAAAAAAAGAAAATTCAGGGCTGCACTCTTCCCACTCTGCCACATGTCAAAAGGATAGAGAGGGTGAGGAGGAATAATTGTTTGATCTGTCCTTTTGCCTGTCGCTGCCCTAATCACTCAAGACTGATTCAGAAAATGCAGGCTTGAATGTCAGAAGGCCTCCTGCAGAGAGGTGGAGCATTTCAGTGGCTTTGGACAGCCGTGCCCCAGTAATCACCACTCTCAACCTGGCCGGGCACTCCAGCACTCCCCTGATTGAGCACCTCAGTCTAACAAGGTGCTATTGCCGGAGCCAGAGATTCTGCCAGGTTTTGACAAACCAGTGGATTGTCCCTGATCATCATGGGACATTGCTTTTTTCGCAGCTCAGCCATGCATGCTGCACGGCAGCCTCGGAGTCAGGCACACCTGCAGGCTGCTTTGAGCGGCTGCGCTGCACAGGAAATTAAAAATGAGCTTGAAGGTTACCATCATTATAATAAAAAAAAAATGAAGAGAAGAATGAAATAAAAAAAAGAGCAAAATCCAATGATTCCACATCATTTCAGGGAGACACGACCAGAGATGAGCTTGTTCCCTGTCATGTCCTGCTCAGGAGCCATTTTGGGGAATTCAGTTTACATTTCCCCAGTGATTTCTGAGTGCTACCACGCTTCCTCTGACCTTGCTTCAGTCTGTGACACCAGGGCCTGCCCAGAGGGAAAATACATCCCGATCGTAGCGAGATAGCAGCATGTTTACAATTACCTTTAACCTTAAGCTTCTGCCTCTGGAGACGCAACTGATTATAGCAGCGAGCTGCCGCGTGACACTGCGAATTGTGATTTCAACAGAGATTTAAGACGCATGCTGCAGGAAACAATACCTACGCCCTCTGTCAACTAAAAAGCTGATTATTCTGTCAATAAATCAATGAATTGAAGTGATGCCATGTCACAAATCTAGTGACCCCTTCAAGGAAAGATATTCAATTACAACTGAAAGAGACAAAGGTCAAAGTTTATATTAAAGGAAACGTATTGACCTCTTAATAAGCTGCTTTTTAGTAACATACTCATTTATTAGTGAATATTAATAGCATTGTGGGGATTAAGGGTCAATAAATGTTATTGAGGCCATAGTTAGTGTTATCATTCTGTCAATAAGAATTGATTCGGCAGTTATTGAAAGAAAACTCACTAATCAATGATGGAAAAGTATGTTTGAGCAGGTTAAGGCATTAATGACTTATTAATGCCAATAAGCAGTCAAACTAGTTAATGGTGAGTATTAAATTGGACCAAAACAAGAAAAATGCAAAATTCTCTTTTTGGAACAAGCAAAGTTTCTGCTTATAATTCATCCAAAGAACATGAAGAAATCCAATCAGTTATCAAAATGGCCATGGGTGAACAAACTGCTTCTCTCTGACTAATGGACTCGTTGTTCCAGCTTTGCACCTCGGTGGTGGTGCAACACTGGAGCAATGCGCTTGCTGGCACATTTCTGCATCCTGGAGAAATCAATGCAAATAACATGCTACGAATGAAAACAGCGCGGAAACAGAGCAACACACAGCAGACAAAAACAAACCACTACAGGACAAAATAATCTCTGCAGAGTGTGAAATCAGCGCGGTTGTTCTCCACAACAAGAGTATAACACACCTCATCAATACAGCATTATAACACGACTAATATTAGCTTCTTGGGTTTGAAGAAATGGTTTCTCATAAAGAATTCATGTATTTTACTTCAACAGTCTGGGGCAGGGCCGATGAATATTTATGCCAATGAGCAACTGCGAAGGCAGCTGTAGATGTAAAAGTTGCGATGACTGGTAACTGATTTCACACTCCCATGACTTGAGTCTTCTGTCTAAATGGATTTTTGCCTCAAAATCTTCCAGGGCACCATGAGAGACTGCAGCTACAGGAGTATGTCAGGATGGGATCACGGCCCTAACTGGGCACAGGTTCATCTGAAGGTCTACATTTTAAGAGAAATTCACATTTGGTTAATGATAAAGTTGGCTGAAAGTTAGGAAGTGACATTTGTTTTGCTAAAAGAAAGTCAAACCTACCATCTAACTCAATATATTAATGTAATATCGGCATAATACAAAATGAAAAATGACAAAGGTCTGCGGTACTTTCCACAGTCTCACACTTAACAGCTGAAATGGGACTGTTTAAGAGATACTTTCCAACTCTTTCAAGCTGCTCAAGAGGTTAACTATAAAATCCCTCTCACAGTATTTCAATATATCATAACACGGCTTCACAGTACTTTTGAAGGCTTCAAATGCATTTGGAGTAACTACTAGCTGTAGGATGTGCCGAATTGCATTCGGAAATTATAGTCAATTGTAGTTTTTACAAATCTGGATTTAAAGTGTCATAAATGTCTCCATTCAGTGGGAAATAATAGCCTTGTACAGACTTGCGAGGGTTGAAATTCATTGTTGCCTTGCCTCCAGTTCTTTAGCCTCTCATCCGTTTTCAGCTTAATATAATATTGTTGATTTATCTGTGATGTATTTGGAGCTGCGGGCATTTTACCCGCTCCTGTTCTGAAATGAATAGGTGGTCTTCAGGGGTGTGGACGGGTGTTTCATTATTCCAGTTGGCTTGACTGTGAATTGTGGCAAGATCATGGCGGTCACTCCATCAAAAGGAATTATGTTCAGTTTCTCACAGAGACATTTGTCATATGGGGACAGGAGGTATTAGAGCAATGAAAGACTCTTAACGCGTGTTAAAAACAGCACCTTGGACTTCTTGCGGCAGGAGCCGAGGGAAAAAGCCACTTGGTCTCCTGCGTTCCTGGTGGCATTTTCAACGCAGATCCTCATAACTTGATGCAGAAAGTTGATTAATAGTACATTTAGCACAACTCACAGCCTTCTTCTCGGTAATAAATTAGGGTCATTAATCAATAAAGAGCACAGCAATTCCACAAGACAGGGGACATGCTGGCTCCTAATAGAAAAAGAGAGAAGTGACGCTCAGGCCTTTCCCACCATTGACCACCCTGGCTGAGGTGTTCATTGTGCACCTGCCTAAATCCAATTAAATGACATAATTAATGAACATCCTTTCCAACAATAATGGGCTTTGCCTTTCTGCCAGCCTATTGATTTTTTTTTTTTTTTTTAGTGATGAACCAGTTAGGATAGCCTGTCACTGTCGGGTTTAAGATTTACAGGGTTTCGTGGATTGAAAGTTAAGGGGAAATGAGTATTTAGGAGATTTCCTTTGAGGTTAAACAGAAGGATTTAGTGGTTAGAGAAGCCAAGACTTTGAGGTGTCTGCAAAGATGAAATGTAAATGTTTCAGGAGACTCTTTAGTTGGTAGCAGCGGGGATTTGATGGCTCATGCAGATGGTGCCAAGTGGTAGCAAACAACAATGGACCCAAAAGGGACTCCTAGTCCTTCATTAATTTTGAGACAGGATACATCCAGCCTGCGTAACAACCAAATGAGCAAAACTTTGCGCTTAAGTATGTTAGGAAAAGCAATGTTACACTTTCAGAAAAACAGTTCTGTGCTCAGTCAGGATGAATGAGCCTCTTCCGATTCGCCTGGGTACCTGAAAAAAACGCCTTCCCAATACCCGGTGCTGTCCAGCGATGTCACACTGCCTCTGCTTCATTCAGCTTGATTAATGACAAGCTGTGGGGCACAGCTCGAAGGTCTAGTCTCAATTATGAAAAAGGCAGTAACTAGACCATTGTGCCTATGCCTTTATTCCACTGACAACGCTGAAAAATAGCAATATTTCTAATCAGAGTCGAATCATTTATCACTCAAGTATTGGCGTGCTTGGACTCCCCACCTCATCCATCCAAACCGGACCTATCCTTTAAGCCACGGAGCCGCATACTGCAACCCTTACCAGTCATTCTGGAGCTAAAAGTATTTCACTCCATTTGGACGCTTGGTCTGTAAAGAAATGAAATCCTATGCTAAGGCAATCTCCCAAATGACTGTTTGTGTCTCCAGAAAGCATTTGCCAGTGTCAATTTTGTTTTGTAAATAAATTTGCCAGGAAGGAAAAGAGGCAACTTTGCCTATTTCTGCATTAAATTCACAATGGCTAGAGTTTATAGGAGAAGATAAGTGAGTTTAATATGCACTGGAGGGTAAAGAAAATATTCTATTACTGCATGTAGTCTAGAAATTACCCCATAAAGAAACTAATATGGCAATTTGGGGAGCAATTTTTAATACGATTTTTATGATGCACAGTTCTACTTATGGTAATGAAGTTGTCATTGTACTTGTTCACTGCTGCTAATGCGAAGCCCATCTTTCAATTTGTACGAATTAGACTAAACTGTTACGAATGAACTTCATTAATGCTGGAATGAGAAAAAACATGTTATTGCATTTCTGGACCACTGGCTCTTGGATTGTGTGTTTTATATTGTTTTGATCTAATTTTGGAGTTTGAGAGAAAACGCTCTCTTAGGTATATAGGACTACTCGAAAATACAAACAAACAGCAGGGGATCCTTATCTGTTTTGAAATAGATACTACACCGAAGTCTCATTGGGAAGAGGGATGGTGTGGTTTACCACTGCTACTGAGCTCGCACTTTAACTATTCTAATCCTGGTATATTTAGTGTCACATGGCCATCAGTTGAGAAAAACAAGGTGCCGCTGTTGTAATGTCTTATCGCTATTTAATGTCTTTTTTTTCCTTAATATTAAGAAAAAGCAAAAAAAAAACATGCAAGGAATGCATTCACATGGGTGATAAATTGGGTGATTTTAATGTAAATCCTTACCATCTCTTTTCTCAGATGCACAGGTTTTCCAAATTTAGAAATTTATTTCACAGACATATTTAGTCTTTTTAACACTGCTAGTCTCAATGCTCAGTTCCGATCAGATTTCTTATTTACATGGTTTTGCGTGACTACGTTATGATTGAAACGCGACCACCATCAGACTCTAGTGTGAAACGTCTATGGCATTGAAGTGACTTGGATATGTAGCAGAAGACATGATGTCACACTCAGCATGTTGTGTTTACATATAGAAATATGGATTGTTGTCTGTCTCACTTCAACTTAAAAGTCAGGTGAAAACATTATAAAATCATCAGATATATAAAATATCTGATGCCAGTTAGAAAATATGTCATATATATGCCACATATAAAAGCGGCCTGGATCTCATATGAAAAAGTCATTTTTCAGACTGTCATAAGAATAATCAGAAAACATGTCACACATGAACAAAAATGGTCTTACCTGCTACTTACCATAAATGCGTTGTGTGTGGTTCTGTTGGCACACACATAGGATGAAGGCAGGTCACCATCCACTCTCACCCCAAAGGTGGCATCTCCAATTGGCCTACTCATATGCATGTCTTTAGACTGTTGGAGAGAATCAGAGTACCTGGAGAAAACCCATGCAGATGCAGAGATAAGGTGCAAACTTCACTCAGTTCGAATTTGTCTTTTTCCTCTTTTTTCCACAAGAGCTGTACTTAAAGCTACATAAGGACTTTACAGTACAAAACTGCACTTCATCACTTCCACAAGTGGTAACTTACTCAAAATGGAGTCATTAAAGAGGTAACTGCTTAACTACAGTAATTACATCACATTTTAATTAGCGTGTCAGGGTGATTGTGTAATCACTCTGCCCCCCTTTGCTACATCTGGACCCCGCTGAAGGAACATGAATTCCACACGCTGAGCAAAAATGCCATTTTTCAGCAGCTTATTTTCATATTTAGAGCCGTTTTGGATATTGATCGAAGCAGTGGAATGAGCGCAATGTTTAGTATGCTAACATGTTGTCCAGTGATCGATGTAGGCAAACAAATCAGGGTAAGCTCAGTTATTTAACTCCCGTCTGGAGAGTGGAGGAAAAAAAAAAAAAAATCAATGTCCAATGTCAATACCAGGTGGAGTAATTACCTGTTGAGACTTCATTCATTTCAAAGTGAACACTGAGCTTGGCTCAATGAGTACAATCCCTTAATCTTATTCCGTTCGCTGATTAGGAAACCCGGAAACGGTCAAATGTGACTGGACAGATGTTGGGATTTAGGTTTGAATTTTTTTAATTGCTTCGCACAGTAGTCCTCCTTGCTCTCTTTCATTCCATTTCACAAACGGATCTCACTGAAATGTCCGTTCGAGGACTGTGGCAGACTGCGGTGCAGTTCATCGTTTATCAAGAAGAACAGCAACAGCTGGAGAGCACTGATGTGAGGTTGACCAAGCAGCAATCAGGCACAAAAAGGCATCTATTTAGGAGCCTGAGTGTATTTATTTTTGCAGTGGTGGAGTTGTGCTGTAGATCTGCAGCGCAGCTCGTGCCAAAGAGGTGAAAGAGTGCTCCTCTGATTATAGCTCCTCTGTGTCTGTGTGATGCATGTGCAGAATTAGATTAGTAAAGGCTGCATTCATGTTCATCTCCTTGTATACTTAGTGTAATTTGATCTCTGTATTTAGCCCAGGAGCAGAGGGCAGATGGTGTTCAGGATTTGAACCCTAGATTATATCACTGCAACGCAGCAATGCTAAGCACTCTCAGACACTTACATACCATATCACTGACCCAAGCTGGACAGTTCAGTAAATCTTGAAATTCATGGGAAAATTAACTTCTAAACTGTTGAAAAAACACACCCATTAAGGTGTTTATTCATTCATTATCTTAACTGTTTTGTACCTAATGGTGTCATGGGGGTCGCTCACCCACACAGACACACAGGGTGTCTCCTATCCATCTTAATAGATGGGTGGAAGTCTGTGGGAGGAAAACACAGTACCAGATAAAACCAACACAAAAAGTTCCTCCACCCAACTGGTATTTGAATAAGAGGCCTTCGAGCTGGGAGGCAACTCTTCCATTCAGCAAATTACCGTTCAAGCCAAATTATGATATTTTTTTAACTTTTGATGCTGTACTTTGAACCTGGATTTTCCAGATGGAACCTCTCTAAGTGACTTACCTAACTCCATCCATCCATCCATCTATGTCTTTAAAGGATGAAGTATAATACAGCAGAATCAGACTTTGTCCTCATTCCTCTACTCCCTGATCACTACATTACCCACGATGCAACCAGCCAAGCAAACACTGATTCAGGTATGTTACGCTAGTACCAGTAAAAGTAGCCTAGAGCGGGCTGCAGAGGCCTGGGAAGCTCTCTCTATTCCAACTCTACACACTCAGATTTTTCTCATTTCCCAACTTACACCACAACTGACATCGCCTCAAGTGACACGACTTGAGCCAATTTCTCAGATTTCTTGCCGCTCCCGAAGGGGGCCACAAAAGACATTTTTCACATGTGATGTGTAGTAACACTCCCCAGTACCGTACACAGACTTCGATGTGGTGAGTTGCTTCAGTTCTTCAAGTCTGGGCCTTGTCTTGGCCAGCCGGTCTCCTCGAACAAAACGCTCCTCATATCCACCGCACCTCTCAACGGTCCACTGCTATAATACATCCATTATCCTAAAACAGTATTTACTTTCATCAAATCAAAACAAAGGTGTGAAACAAGGCTACATGAGATAAAATATAGACATTTTATCTAAAATCTCTCTTTTGTGTTTGGCTACAAGTAGCACCAGTATCCAATAATAAGGTCAACTGCCTGTTAAAACTGGGCAAACAAACTGCATCTAACTGCTACGCGACTTGCCAGGAGTGGCAGTGTGAGCAAGTGTGTTTTTGCGTTGGAGGGCACGGCGTGGCAATCCGTTTCCTCCTTACTCGCTTGTTTGACTTCTCTCCGTCTTTATCTGACACTTGTGAAACGGGGGTATTCCAGCTTGTCTGCGAATGCTGTGACATCTGCTATTACGCATTTCAGAGGGTTGTCTTTGCCGATTTATTTGCAGGTTCGGAAAATGAATTTAACATCACGGGATTAGAAAGCGTAGGATTTATTATATCCATCACCATAGCACTGAGTGACACTAAGCTGTCTTTCAAGCATCCAAATGATGCTCTCAAATTTAATGAGATCTTAAGCCCTGCCAACATATAATTAAAAACGTTGACACAGAGAAATAAGAATGCAAAAATGTCTCCCAGGACTCTGCCGTGAACTTTGAGCCACTATGCTTAGCAAGTACGGCACTAGTCATTAAATACATAAATAGTTGAAAAACAGCACTCACTGCTGTCTTGCAACTGTTGGGAGTTTCTTTTATGTTCTCATGAGCAGATATGCCTTTTATTTCACTCCCCGCCTCCTCTCTGTTTTAGAGTCAAGTGCTGTTGTTAATGGATCCCCGTGCTGTGATTTAATCATTAATTGGCAGTCTGTCACTGTATGAACTCAACATGGCTTTATTTTGAAGGGTAGGAACTGACTGAAGTGTTAGACATTGGATGGCAGACTCCCCCCCCCCCCTTTTTTTTATTTAGTCCTATTAGCTCACGACAGCCAAGCACAGTGTTGGCACTGAAATATCTCAGCTTCTGAAGTTTCCTTTCCCTCGGCCAGTTTTCTGTTCAACACTGAATTCGATTTTTTAACTTTTTTATGCTATTTTTGTATTATGATAAATGGCCCCTTAAATTCTGTCCTGTGGTGAGATTGTAGAAACTGACTTGCTAAGTGCACCAAATAACAAAATAATAAATAATGGTGAACTGAATTATTGTATTTTGTGGTTTGTCAGTTTTGAAGATAAAATTCTGTTATGGGTTTAAAAACAGTCCTGAGAGTTGTATTCATCATTTCTCACCATAGTACACAGTATGAGCAATTTTGGGGAGCAGTAACATCATGTTTTGAAAAACTAAGTCAACTATTCTCAGTGCCTTTGCTTACCACTACCAATGGACCGGTGACCCGTCCAGGTTGTATTCCCAGGCTTCGCCTAGCTATAGAAACATCAGAGGGTATAAAGCAGATAATACAATGAATGGATGCAGTTTTATTTAGCAACTAAAATGTATTTGCACACTAGTTTCACACCTAATCAACACATGCTGCATGGTGATATGGTGACAATATTGAGCTGACTTTAATATAAGAACGTCTATGCATTCATCCATTATCTTCCCCACTTTCTATCCAATGGTGTTGTGGGGATCTAATGGTGCCTGTATAGGGGAAATATAGAGCGAAGGCTGGGATTACACCCTGGACAGGTCACCGGTCCATCACAGGACACCTCCAGTTGAGTCACCAATCAGCCTGACCATGCATGTTTTTAGACTGTGGGAGGAAACTGGAGGCCTAGATAAAAATAAATATAGAAATAAATAAATAAATGATAATATGTAGACACAGGGAGACAGAGGGAGACCCTCTGTCCAACCAGGGTTTCGGGACCTTCTTTCCATAATTCATTGACCCAAAATGGTACTCTAATATAAGCCCATGAATGAGCCAATATTAAACTCAGAGGGTGCAGAGTAAATGACATATGAAAGACTGCTTTGAATGTTACAACTTTGTTTACATCTGTAATGTTGGCAAAAGTCCATGTTTTTAATTAGAAGCACAAGACAGACAAACAAAAATGCTGATTTCCATCAATAAAATGGTTGCCAATATAGCCATGGTAGTGTGGTGTCAGATAAGAGTAATTTATTTTGCACATTTGACTTTTAAAAGCTGTAAGTCTGCAAAAGAAATACAACCAAAGTGATCTCTGGCCTTGTTTTTCTCGGGCATGATCAAAACATATCCTACAGAACTGTTTATTTAGCTTCTGTCAAAAAATATCTAAAGCAGTTCTTCAAAAGAAATCTGTTTCTGGATCAGGACTCCAGCTCCTGCATTTTAATAGTCGCATGCAGCCTTCTGCTCCCAGCAGGTGAGGGTGATGACAGGGTCTGGTGGCAGGCCAAAGCCTGGCTGGCACGTGTTGTGCCTTCGCCCAGTCGCCTCCTGCCATCGCGAGCATATGGGTGGAGGCAATGCTATCCATTGGCTCCTCACCAACAATCTATCACCTTTGCCCACACTCTGAGCACGACCACACCGGACTGGAAACTAAATCCATAAATCAGTGTTTTGTTTGGGTGACACTATTGCAAAGATGTGCTCTGAACAAGCACCGATGCATAAGAATACTGGAGGTGTGACGCTTGTTCCTTTCATGTCTGTGGAGATCACTTGTTTTTCCCTAACTTTGTGATCCTTCTTGGCTTTGGTTGAAGTTAGACTGTGTATTTGTGTTGCGCTGAAACTTCAGCACGTTGTCTGACTTGTGAAGAAATGATTAATTAGAGTCCTTGAACTTGGACGACGATCATGCAAACAGATCTTTCCGTTCCCCCCGTGCCATGTTTTCTCACTTACGCTTGCAGTGAGGAAGCAACGATACACCAAAGTTGGCTTAGTGTCTTCGCAACTGTCGACCTGAATATTAGTTATGGCGCAGCCTGCAAAAACAGCATATGGTGTAGGCATTCAGACAGTTCCTTTCAAGGTGGTAGCAGCGCTAGCTTTGCCACTTGTGCAAAAGGCTTTTCGCCTTCGTGTTGTGGCTGATCAAACCCAGATAGTAATAGAGGCAAGAAGTGGAAAAACCAACCCCCCACCCCAGAAGCCCTTGCCGGACTTACGGGCTCGCTTACACTTTCAGGAGCTGTCGCTTTGAATCGGCAGAAGGCAGCCAGGCTGAAGATTTCCCACTGACTGGAGAGGAGTCGTTGGCCAGGCTTTCCTTGTCACTGGGAGTTAAGGCAGTCACTGATCCTAATGCTTACACTGTTGTTGCAGCATTCCAATTTTTAATCACTGCGTGACTTGTCAGACTTAATGAGGGCAGTCGGGTAAGAATGATCAGCATACCAATAATGAGAACATCACGGACTGAGGACGACTTCCTGTTTTAAATACATACCCAAAGAGGCATGCAGTCAGTAATATAAGTTTGTGTCCAAGTGGGCTCAAAACAGTGGATTCCTTCCGATCAATTGATTGCCCACTGTGGAGCCTGCGTGTGTGATCACTACTCTTTACGTTGACTACTTCAATGCAAACTGCTGGAGGCTAAATATTTCTCTCAAAAATCTCCAGTTTTAAATGAAAGTTTGGTCCATATTCTGACATCTGCAGGTGTTAAAACAGTTTACCCTGTGTGTGTGTGTGTGTGTGCAGTTGCGGGCACCTCTGTGTGTGTTTATGTAAAGAAATCCAAGCCAAAGCAGAGTGTGGCTGGCGTGTGTTCTGTCAGATGTCTCTCCCCTCTTTAATCCTTTGTGTGTAAGAGGGTCAAGAGGCAGGCAGACTCCTACTGTAGTGGCTGGGTGAGGCGCTGAAGGCAAAGCACTCTCCAGCTCTCCACAGATAGTCGACGGCCTGTAACACAGAGCTAGGCTTTGAAATGCTGCAGCTCCGGCATCTGAGGGGAGGCTGTCAGCTTTTAGGTTGACAAAGCAAATGTACATCCCCCTCTTTTTAACCTCGCTACAATAGCATTTATTCATGATGAACGTGTGAACATACATGAGATGAAATTTGTGCTGAATTTCTGATGCAGGTTTCTGTAAAACTGTAAATTAGAGTTGCTGCAGACAGGGTTGTTAGGACGTGCCGTAATCAATCTGTTGATTATTGTCTTGATTCTGAAAGCCAAGTACTGATGAGTACATGCGCTCGTTCAATCTGACCAAACAAAGACATGACAATATATTCTCTCGACAAAAATATTGTAATAAACAAAGGAAAACTTTGAATCACTTTTTCTTAAAAAAATAATAAAAGCACCCATTGGCTCAAAAGTTAATGCTGTCAGTCTCCTACATTAATGAATAAACCCACTTGCAATGTTGTCAACAAGAGGACATTTATATCGTAAAAGATGCATACACTGTATACTGATCTATTTGAAGATATACAGGGAATACAGATATACATGTTTTCAGTTTATTGGGGTATTGTTTAATCATTGCTTGCTCATGTATTGGATCTGCTGGGATATGTTTGCTTATATATGTTCAATAATAGGTTTTGTACAGACCAGCTCTTTTCTTTTGTCTTTTGTCTTGAGAAAACACTGTTATGAACTGGTACTGGTGTCCAAATGAAATGGACATATATTTGTTTCCGAGCATGAGCCAAAAGTTAAAACTGCAGAGAGTAAAAATGTCAAAATATCAATTTTAGAGGACATAGAAGGGGCTAAAGGTCGACTAGAGGTGCCAGCGCATTGCTGTCTCTTTTATTAATAAACAATATTCATTAAAGGAGGACTGGGGAGCACCGTAACTGAATATTACCACATCTCTCCCTTCCTTTGTGTGATAAGAAGAACCCTGGTGATTCCTCACATGGCTCCAAAAAGCTACGGGGGAATTTCTCTCAGAAGCTGCCCCTTCAGCTCAATTCCTCCCCACATTTCCGAAAGCTTTTCATTCGTATCCCCTGGAAACCGCTCCACATTCTTTAAACTCTCCTTCAAGTAAAAAAAAAAAAGCAGAAGAAGAAGAGGAGGAGGAGGGGTAAAAAAAGGCCTTTACACGTTTTGTTATGCCCTTTGATCACACGTTTATCTTTAAAACAGATGGCTGACCACCGTCCTGTTTATATCAACACATGCTTATTTGAAAGAAGGGTCCAGAAATTGGGTTTAGCATCTCTTCAAATCCATGAATCACAAATCTTAGAAATAAAAGGCTCATCCATTCTCACCAAAGCTGTTCTGCTTTAAAGAAAGCTTAACTACCTCCCATCCCCCATAATATCCATGTCTCCAGCCAAGTGCTTTACTCACTGTGTCTTAGACAGTTTTCATTCCTTAGAAAAGATAATCTACTAATATGATTACTGTCCAATTACTGTTGTATAAACCAGACAGAATTATGAATACACAGTAGCATAAATCACCTGCAGTAATTTGTGCTGGGTCGCAGGTACTGAAAGGTGTGAGGAGCTTTATTTAGTGGTGAATATAAGATGTGGCATGTAATTGCGTCTTAATAATGCAGCAGAGCAAAGCAAAGGGGCCGTGTTTAATCTTTCAATCCATATTTATCTGAGGAGTCAAGAATGCTTTGCCGGGCGTCTACTGTACATCAAAAGGCTGTCAGATGTCCTGAGAGGCTTTCAAGTGGACTGACATGCTCTTTTATGTTCCGTAAAGTGGTCATTTATAGCATTAGCTTTTGCAACTGCTGCGGTTTCTATCCGAGCTAAAAGCATTGTTTTTGGCGATTTCCGGCGCAGTTGCACGTAATCGCGAGACATCGTCACTTTCCGGCGAAGCAAACTGTCACGGCAACAGCCTGTGACAACAGGTTAGCAACCTCTCATTAGTCCGCGAGCCGCTTGCATTTACGAGGTCGTTTCCGTGGGACAGGAGGTTATGATGATGAATGGTAGCGACCCTTCTGCCGAGACGCTCTTTTCTCCCGTGTCGCCCGCGCGGCTGCCGCCGCGGACACGGGGGCAATTTAAGCGTCACCGTATCCACCAGGGGGGCGCCCTCTCGGGTAAGTGGCTTTCGAGATAGAGAGCTGACGCCTGCCACCGCCATCAAGGTTGTTGTCACAGGCTGGCTCCTTAAGCGGGCGAAGTCGCCACGTTAAAGAGATGAAAGTTTCCGCCGGGGAGTGACGGCGAGGGACAAGAATTACGGAGGGGATAGGCGCCAGGAAACGAGCTCTGAGAATGTTGCTTACACGGGAACATGCGGGAATATTACCTAATCAGTCAAATCCTCCCAAGCTGACACCTCTTGTGAGACACCCGATGATAACCCCCACGGTACGGCAGTGCCCCCCACCCGTGGCTCAGCCCTGAGGGAGCCCCCCCAGGAGAGGAGTCTGTGGTTTGGAGGTTGTCTTTGACAGACATTCTCAGAATTACTCAAATGCTTTTTGCATACAGTGCAGTATCTATCTACCGGGGGCACTTTACCCTCAATTAAAAGTGTACCGGTGAAGCTGCATATTTTGCATTTCGTAACAATGCCTGTGTTAGACTGAAGGTGATCTTAATAGGATTTTCTGCGGTTGGGAACCAGAGATTAGGGGCTTTATATTTGCGGGGCTGGAGTATCTGAACAGGGGAGTGTTTTAATCTGAGCTGGATTATATATTAAAAAAAAAACAGACTATAAAAAAAAAGTTAAAGGACAGGACATCAAAACGAAATGCCCATTACCTCTGTCGTTTTAAAAGGTGTGAGCTAGCACATTACATGTTAATATCAGAGTGTGTGCGTACAGGAAATGGGTGTCAAGTGACACTTTAAAGCTGCGATCAGCATTCAATAACTTAGTACTGTCACCCTTTCCTTGCTTGTTGCTGCTCTGCAAAATTTTACAACCTACTTTAAGCACTTAATATTTCATTATCACAAAGTTATTTCAATCCATATGGTAATTCATATATATGTATATATGTATATATATATATATATGTGGAGAGAGAGAGAGAGAGAGAGAGAGAGAAAGATAAAATGCACGCACAATCTATGCATATGCCTGCAAATTGTATGCTAATGACTGACCAGGAAACATAAAAGGAGAGCACCGGGATGTGGTCTACCTACAGCTGTTAAATATATAATCCATCTGTAATCAAATTTGACAGTTAATCAAGTGAGGCATTTGTAATGCAGACGTTTGGACAGACATAACTAAACTCCATCAGCGTCTGCATAATAAATGTATGATTTTAATGATGTTTCTATTAAGCATCCCTGCTCACTTTACAAATGATTTGAGGCGTCTGCTGTTTATTTGTTTTTTTTTTCTGGGAGCTATAGGTTGTTGCTAGGAGCAATAATTATGACAGGGTGGGTGTGAGGTGGAGGGGGTCAGCGGAGAGGGAATGTAAGATAGAAAAAAAATTTAATTATTTGTAGATTGGATGAATTAATTTAGAATGATATTCACTTGTTTTGTATGACAGCTGCCAAGGCCCATGCGACAATGGCGGAGAGTAAAGGGCTCCTTTAGATGGCAGACAAAGGGGTCTATCATTTACAGAGAGTGGGTTTCACTGCACTAAGAGGGGAGAGGGTGCAAGTGACATATCAACAAAACAAGGTGTGCTTCCTGTATGGGCTCCTGACATCCACAAAGCCTGAGACATGTGTTCCATCTCCTCAAGCTGAAAGGGCAAAGACCCAGCCTCAAAAGTGGCAATTGTTTCTACCTACGTCTGGAACTGAGCGAGCTGAGTATAAGCTGTATGTGTGTGCCTGTGTGTGAATGTGAATGTGTGTTGACATGTGCAAACACATGCATGTGCTCATACTCCTATATGAGTAAGCATGTGTGTATCCTCATACATGTATATATGCATGTAATCCGTGAGTGCACTGCACTGTGATGTGCGCACAATTACACACGGGAAAATACAGCTAACATTTATTTAGCTATAATTGACTTGTTGTGCCACTTATGCGTGAAGACATAACATTTCCACAACTTGACCATGTCGTGTTTTTTTGTTCACTTGTGTATTATCACAAATGTTAATATACAAATGTTGAATAAACCGAACCTCCATGATGGGTGAGGCTTCGCAAATTCTCTAAATGTGGAAATTAATGCAAATTGGCAGTAGCCACTGGTCGACCAAATAGCTAGGACTATATCAGTGTGGTATTAATCATATCAGTGTGAAGCTGTTTTCACATGTTTTTGAAAGCCAATTTAAGGGGAAAGTGCATGGTAGTAGTTGTGGTTGACTTTGCAACAATAGACATGTGTATCAATCTTTCCATGTCCTCAAATGATTTTTGTGGTAAAAAACAATGTTTTTCATGAAACCTAACATGCTCAGGGTGATTTTCCTGACTGTTTTCCTGTGGCCTTTGCAGACGCCCATGACACATATCTCTGTAGAGAGCTATTGTTTTAACTTCCCATAACCGCCACATGAAACACAAATATGTTTTCCAAACTTGAATCCCACCAAATAAAGGCCACTTCCCTTGCATATATAACATAACACAAAAGGCTGGCTTGCACCGCTTCCTTCTTAGTCCCCACTCTCCTGAATCGCTGACAAGCTAATCTGAGGCCTTCTCAGACTGTTAAATTCCCACTAGCTCTAGAGTTGACATTACATCTTGTTGTGTTTGTTCTAAGGATTAAACCCTCAGCTTTTCCGCACACTCCTTCCAGACATGGATCACAGACTATTACGCACTCCTTCTTCCGGATGGATGTTCCCGTATCTTCCTGAGCAGGGGTAGTGCCACAAAAGGTTGGCCGGTTTAATTACATGTACACACAATTGTCCCCTCCTCTCAAGGCCTAACACCTAATCATGATAGTGGATGTGCGTCTGCATTTCCACTGTGTCTCCCTTGCTTTCCAGGAGGGTCAGGGGCTTCACCGGTTAGCTGCTTTGACGAGGTACCCTATATTGTCTCTTGCCTGGGAGAAAGAACCCTTCACCTCGTCTCAGTGTCAAACTTTAACCTTTCTCAACTTTAATTACACTAAGTAAGTTTGGAGTGTGCCGCGGTGCTGTCTGGCCGACTCAGCTCCATCCGTGCGCTGATGGGAAGCCTGCATGGGTGCCACGGCCCCCGCTGCCTCTGACACACTGACGCTACACAGCACTGACGCCCATGCTGACGCGTGCTTTGGCCTGCTTCCTGACCATGCAAACACGGGCGCATAAACACGCGCATACATACACACATATGGACACCACTGAACATGTCCACGGGTGCCGTATCCCAACATTAATAGATTTCCCCAGGTTTATTTGCAGCTCGACAAAAATCATAAAATGTGTTCATCTACACCACTCGGCTCAATGTGCGCGTGTTTACGTATCATAAATCTGCACGCAACGCTTGCTAACGTTTGCAGAAAGATGGGTCAGTAAAGTCATCCTTAAGCTGTCCGGAAACAGATGAAGATAACAGTCCTTCATTACAGCATGCATGACCTTTCTATACAGAAGATCTGCACTGTGCCAATAACACCATTTGGTATTTTTTGTTTGTGTGTGTGTGTGGGGGGGGGTGTGTGTGGCTGGGTGAGAGGAGCGAGAGGAGAGAGGCTGAACTTTGCTCATTACTCACTCCTCTGCAGGAGTGAAATGGCTGCTTTTCCTGTTTTGAAATCAAAACTTCCACTTTGGTAACGAAGCAGATTTTCTGGTGGAAATGTCAGCCAAATAAATAAACAAGTACAGTGCATTTGCCCACGTTTGACATGATGTGCATGTGCCCCATATGAAGCCGTTTGCAATATTCTTCGCTGGACTAGATGGCTATTGCGAAACTATTCCACGCACATAATCTATAATTCTATAAAATCACAGACTGGACCTGGGAAGTGAAAAGCCACATTTAGCAGTGCTTCTGAAAGAGCAATGCACAAGAAAAAAAAAAGACAAAGCCACAAAGGAAAGTGAAATATGGTATACAATATCTGGAAATCTGACATACCCTCTTTGCTCTTATTTTTAACACGCGCGTTGAGTGCTTGACTCAGACAGTTCGATCGATTCACAGGTAGTCGATTGCGCCACTCGCATGTGCGCCCTTATGATAATAGACCCTTTCAGAGTCATCTAATTCTGATGATGAATTGGACTTCGGTAGAAAGCCAAAAAGGAGTTACTGTGGTAACCGCATGGCCTGTCAATCACTCGCAATCAGCCTTTTTTCTCTGTTCATTGCTTGATGCGTCAAGATTAGGACCTTCTCCGTGGGGGGCTTCAAAACACTCAGAGGAAATGACTTCCACCGTGTGGAAGTCCTTTGGCTGATGTTTGGAAACTTTACAGAATGTGACCCCGTCTGTTTGACTTCACCCGACGCTGAGAAGAACCAAAAACGTGATGTTTCAGCGATGTTAGGATGCCCGACGCCAAAGAGGACAGAAACAAAACAAAAAAAAACTGTTGAGAAATGAATTTTCAGAATTAGGGCTGCACGCTAACCTCTTGTTCTGAACCTCTGTGGTGTCTGGGCTCTTCATCTGCGTCAGCCACGGGGACAGCATGTGTTTCTGACCACAGAGGCTTATAATGAAATGCCCACATTAAGAATAGAAGGCCATTTAAATGCTAATGCTTTCCATGTATAAGTGTTAGGCAGGGGTTGAAAATGTCCTACTGTAAACCATGCCTGCATTTACAGATAATGACACAATGTGTAATGACAAACATTTGAAGCTGCATTTAGCAAAAAAAAAAGTAACAATCCACGTTTGTTTTTTTTTGTTGTTGGATGGACAGCAAAGGATTTGTTTTTTGTCCTTTGTGGTCTTCTGGAATAACTGTGGTCTTTAGGGAGCACAGGCTCTTTTAATTAGGTTGTACTTTAGCGTAGCACACTGGCAGCAGTTAAACATTTAGGGGAAGTGCAACTAATTCGCTGGGCAGGACTATGAACTGTGGCATTACATCCTCGAAGAAAAGGGGAAAAGCCATATAACAGAGGCACACAGGCTCTAAAGATCTTAATTCCCCATTAGTTCCTTATTCTCTCCGGTGACAAAGACAGGGCCCTTTCAGTCTTGTGTTCCCTTGCATACCAAAGTCATTCAACAGAGGAGACCTTTACCAAGAGCAATGCTCTATTCAAGCCATGTTAATTACAATTTTAAACCATTATTTGTTTCAACACCTGGTTAACCTATTCAGACCTGTTTAAATCCTCTTTATTATCCCAGGTGTGATGGGAAGGCACTGAGGAGTGAAAGGGTCCTGTGTGTACCGGGAACATAATCAAGACAGCGCTGCACAGTGCTGAATGGCTTTTGGGATAAGATCAGATGTTACACACTCCAGTCCTCAAGTAAAATGGTGCTAGGTGGATTATGTCTGAAAAGAGGATTTTGTCAAGGATGTGTCCTCAACTTTTCTTTTTCGTCAGTAAAGCATCATGAATAGCACACGGCTTCTTCAGCAGCTGTATTAGGACTAGGAAACTCAATTGCGGGCTTAAAAGCAATTGGCTTTGTTGTGCATTTCTGTGCATATATTTGTGTTGCAGTTAGGGGCTTTGAGACCAAGAGGCCATGCTGCGTCATGAGGATGGATGGCGTTTCTATTAGAGGACGTGGTCATAGAGAGGTCTCCTCATCTCCTAAGCTCCTTTTCTCTCTCCATCTCTCACCTACTTTGAAGTTGTAGTTAGTCCATAGTCCTCCGTCCATTATGATGTCATTAACACAGGCTTTACACAGGAACTTGACCCCTGTGGAGCCTTTGTTACTGCACGCACTCACGGCTTACCTGTCTTAGGTGCTTGTTTGAGGATGATCCCATTTCAATAGGAAATATCAACAGAGTGGCATAATAGGACAACATGATGGAAAATGGGGGAAAACACATGAAAAAGAGAATATTACACCATCAGGAGAGCCTTTTTTTTCTCCTGACTTCACTCAATGCCTTTTCTAATTTGCTGGCCCAGCACCTACATCCACAATGGCTGGAGGCTGTTTGTATACGCCACCCGCTGAGTGGTTCAAATATAGTGCAGACTTCAATATAGTAAAGGATAGCCACACAAAGTTCTGATTAACGAATTAACACCCTCTAATAGCCCTTCACCATCCTCCCTTAAATGGATTAAAGCTCCTCTCTAACACTTTCTTTTGCACAAAATTTAATTAAGATTTAGATTTGGTTTGAACATGCCAGGACAGATTCGCATGGCATTCATGATGTACTTCAATTAAGGAGCAAAGCAACTTAAGCTGCTTCACCAATAATTAGACTATCTCCTTACTTAAATGGTATCTAATTATGCTTTATCCCAGCGTTATTCAATTTCTTTGCGGGTTGCAGCGTCGATACACTGGGGCTATCTATTTACAGTTTAAAGGTCGTCTTCACCAATTTTGGCTTGTCTGTGCTTTGGAAACATATATTTTTATAACTCCTCAGTGGCAAATACTCACTTAGACTGCACATTAATCCTCCACCATCCCAGACAACATACTCTCAGTTAGTACCCACTCAACAGCTCGTCAGAAAACATGTAGAGTAAAGAGAGCTTCATGGCTTCATGGTTAGTGTTTACATACATGATGGGTTTTCAAACATTTTTTTTTTCTTTACCTTTGTTGACATTTGGCCTCCCGAGGTTGTAGCCCATGTATTTGTATAGTGATTTAAAACAACAGAGAATGTCCTGCCCAGTGTTCATTTACTCAAAGCAGCAGGGGTCACTGGCCCGGCCACTGACCATTACACAGTAGGACAGGAGTGTCCAGCTGACTGTCCTTTTAATCGACAACAGCAGGCCTAAGGAATTTAACAGCATGGGATTCGCCATTTTTTTCCCCCCAACAAATAACGTTTATGGAAGATTTACGAGTTGCCGGAATTGTCTGGGCTTTTCCTTCCTTTCGGTTCATTCAATTAGCGGCTGTGAATGTCTTGGTTAAAGGGGGTGACGAGACAATTGAAGGTGTCATCTAATTATTTTAGCCCTGCGCTACGCAAAACCACTCCCGTGCTGGAATCCCTGGCCTTGGCTTGGTGATATGAAGTAAATGGGTTAAAGCAGCAGGGGTGATGCAATATGTGGCTCTCCTGCAGATTTTCCTCAACCTCCAGCAATCTTTAAAGTGAATCAAGGGCCTGCAGGACTGCAATTTGATTAGATAGAAAATATACAGAGTGTTAAGTAAATCAAATCACCTACTTCATATTCATGTTTATGACTAGACTGTATCCTGTAAGGTCAGATACTGTAAGGCATGTACTCCTATATCTCATGCCTTTGAGAAGAGGCCAAAGCACACAGGGCTGTGGTGAAGAAATCAGTTCTCCCTGCCCCGACTCCATTAACCCATATGGAAGCTCTGAACGCTTCAGTTTACCCCGGGCCGGCCAAGGAAAACTGGGATTGAGAAGTCATGTGAAAGGTACAGTGCGATAGCAGGAGGCCACAAGCTGAAGTCTGTCCTGCCGCCAGGTTTCCCCCTTGTTTGTAAATTAGCTGTGAGTAATGAATTCTGGGAAGCTGCCCTGCTGCAGGGTTGCTCCCTCGCTGCCGGACCCTCCCATGCTCCCCCGTCGACATTGCCTTCCCAAATCTGTCCTGATGTTCCTAGTCTGTCAGGAGCCGCCCCAGGGGGCAGCGCGATAGCCCACTCGGCCTGCCCCCTTCCCCTCTCTGGGCCCAAGCCAGCTGAACCGTGTAAGTCCCTGCCATTGCAAACATGGTGACCCCAAACGGGATTGACAGATCGCAGACCGTGTACGCTACACCACCAGTCCAGTGACATCAGTCTCTACTGGTGGGAAGAAAAGCCACTGGCAAGGAGCGGCCGCCCAACACTGGGAGGTATTAAAGATAATCCGGAGTTACGATGGTATTATTTATGCGTAAACAACAGTTTAGCAGAAGAAAATGGCTTTAAATTCAGTTTCCACAAGAGTTGAGCTGTTTGAAATCCAAAGATCACGCTGCATTTCCCTGCACTCCTACACTTATCTTTGTGTTGGTAAAAAGCCTTGGCTATGACTACCACATGGGTCCCCAAGCGCACATTAGAGAGCCTGGGGGGTCCCTAAGTGTCACCCATGAAATCAGGATGTTAGGGTATGAAAAACGGGGGAGGGACCGCTAGTAATTCTCATTATTGTTAAATGTTCATCGTCCCTGGTGTTGACTTTGCCTTAGTCTGGCTCCGCTGCTGAGAAACAACATGAGTGCTGCACCCGCAGTCACGTTTAGAGATCCGGGAGAAAATCGTCTTGAGTCTTAGCACGACCCTAAATTAATTACAACATCATCTGACCATTAAAGGTTACAAATTTTCCTCACCACTGCTTCCCTGATAATTGTCAGAAAAGAAAAAAAGAATCAAAATAATTTCCTGCGAAACATGAATAATTATATGCTGATAAATGCTAAATTTTCTAATTCTAATTCCAAAGGTCAATAGCAATTTGTCAGCAATTAATGTAAAGAAGAAACTGCAGGGTACCCACTTCATTTACACTGTGGCCCTGCAGAAGGCGTTTGACTGCAGCGCTGACTGGCAGAGAGAAAAGAACTTCTCAATGGCAGATTTTTGACGTCCATAATGGCTTAATGTCTGCGTTTGACAGAGATATTGGGGGAAGAAGAGTGACTCTTTGCGCATTGGCGTGGCCCAGAGGCTTTTGCTGTCACAGCTGATGACAGTAACTTTCTCCATGCAGATTAAATTGGTGTTTACAGATTTGCCCTGGGTGTACATTTTTCCCCCTGCTGGGCTCCACTAGCTGATGATGAGTCGCAGATGAGGCCGACCGTTCTCGACACTGATGCTTATGCTTCCATCACACAGAGTGTGCGGTGGCTTACCAGGCATCCGGCACTACTACTGCGCTCTCCACTCCACTCTGGCACCGTAAACCACTCAGTGCTACCAAGCTATTTGCATTAGCAGAAATTGTTGAGTGCGTTGCTGCTTCGGCTACTGCCACGCTGGCACCGCATGCTGCATGGCAGAGCTGTTTGGAGCAGGAGGATCAAATGCTGGTAGGAAAAATTAAAAAGTCATCAGTCAACGATAGTCGAACCCCAGCCTAATGTCCCTGAGTGTTATCAATGAGTGTGTGGTGGTGTTGTTGTGCTGCGGGAGTTGTTACAGCTGGTCAGTAAGAATGTGCTCAAAGTTTAAAGACACAGTCGGGTTGTTTTCACAGATGTCTTTTTTTTTTTTTCTGGAGACGCCACTTCAAAAAGAGATGGAGCTTGCAGAACAAAGTCTGACTTTATGCATGTGATTCTCTAAAAAGTTGCGTGTAGAAACATTTCATCTGTGTATAAAAAAACAGGCAACAGCGATTTATTTTGAAAAGAACAAACGCGCTCTTCCACTGGCCAAAAACAGGGAGTGATAACTTTCGAAAGCTGTTGTCCCACTGGTATGACGAAAAATATTAAGTAGCTTGTTACATGTAATTTGCATTGATTAAACTTTGAGCATACAATAGAGGGGCGGAGTCTGCTGATTGTCTGAAGTGTTTGATGTTGAATATTTACTTTGAAGGGCACTTTGTCGGTGTAAATTAGCCACCGCTAAAAAAATCAATAAACAAAATAGTTTTGACTAGCCTGGTTGTAGCATCAGAGCTTAATATTCTATACAGCATGTGCTGCTTTGACAAATATCTCACTTAATTTCTTGGGATATTTGTTTATGTGTTTTTACTCAGAATAACACAGCTGGACGTGGGTGAATCTTTGCAGCCTATTTAACATAAACCAGCCGTGATTTAGACCCAACTATCACTTCCAAACTTTTAAGTCCTTAAGATGCAAAAGTCTCCAAAGATGAGCAGTGAATATACAGAGCAGCATCTATGTGTGTATTCATTTCAGGTTGTAAACAGTAGTCTCTGACACTGGGTTGTTATCGAGTTGTGGCCCCCGGCGTAGGATTGATCCACTTCAGTCCAGCAGCAGGGGGGCGGGAGCTCTGGAGGGGCTCAGCAGGGCTCCAAATCAATAAGGTTAATAGATGTGGGGGCCACGCAGTCAGAGGTGTGCAGCCTGGCATTTTCGGTGCCAATGAGGAAAATTCCTGATGACGAGGTGTCTCTTTTGGAGCATGCATTAATGTCAGTCTGATTACCTGGAGCTGGGATGTCAGATCCAGTGGGTTAGCGCAGCCCTGTTCCCTGGCCATTAACTGGAATTAGCTTTACAAGGAGACCCTTCAGATTGGAGATTTTAACTTGCCACCTCTTCATCCGCTGTCCATTGAGAACAAATTGCCAACCCCCTCCCTCCTTTCCTCCTGACTCTATTCTTTCACTCTGATTTCTATAATGCCAACAGTTTCATAATCACTTGATGAGTAATTTCCTCTCGTTTGGGATTTGGAGAGAGAGGTTTCATTAAGAAGTTGCCCCCCCCCCTCCCCGTCCTGCTCTCATTTCTATGCTTTTTCCTACAAGAGGAGAGGGTTTGACAAGGCTGGGAAAGGCGCATAGCGCAAAAAGGAGAAATCAAACATTAAAAAGAGTAAAGACAAAAAGACAGAGTGGTTAAGATTGTGTTTAAGTGACAAAATGGAAATTAAAGTGCTGCATTACTTGATTTGCTCTTCCACTATGGAAGCTGGATTTGCCATATTATAGCCTCTCCAATCAGAAACTGAATTTCCTCCTATTATTTATTCCAGAGACAATACGCTAACCGCGCACAGTAAGTCTTTTGTCAATTTTCCTCACACTAGAAAGTTTGTGCTTAGCTTTCCCACACTGTGATACCCACTAGACTATTAAGATTTCTGAATAGGGCCCTTCAGTTTCTCTCAGACTTACAGCAGAGTTTGAATGGCGAAAATGCAAATTAGGTGCTTGCTGATCTATTCTCTCGGTACCTGGCTAATGTCTATACAGAAAGCCAAGAGTCTGCGTGTATGTGTGTGTGTGTGTGTGTGTGTGTGTGTGTGTGTGTGTGTGTGTGTGTGTGTGTACATGAGGATATACAGGGAGGTGGAGGCTGGCCAGTGCCACACCTGCAATTAGCCATGCACCTGCATCAGCTGAATTAAAGTGTGCAGGCAGAAGTCATGCTGGCTTCGCCACCCTCGGCCCCCCCTAAACAAAACACTGAAGTCATTTGCAATAAAAGAATCAGTTGTCTCCTTCCTCCCCCCTTTCAAAAGGTCCCTTTGCATAGGAAATCAGTTGTCTCTCCCTTCATGGACATCATGCAGTGTGGGCTCCCATGGAAATGAGTTTTGGCATTGTTGTGCCGAGGCACTCCCCCTCTAATAAATTGAGGAGGATTAAGGGAGAAGAATGTAATAAAGGATAGTCATTTCATCATGACAGCCATTTTTAGAGGGGGGTTGGGGCAGCCGGAGATTTAAAGGATAATCAGCCCCGGGTTTATTTCCATAACATGCATTACAATCTGCTTCTTTGAACTTTGCTGCCACTTAGGTTACTAGATTTGTAGGAGCAAAAAGAGGGAAAAAGGCATTATTATCGAATGTTTAGTGTTTGAGACTTGAGTGACATATTAGAGACGTCTGAGTGAGTTATTAAAGCGTTATGGCTCTTGGAGATTATTAGGCATTAATCTAAGCACTTTGAAGTTGGTGTGTTTCTACTGTGGAATTATAAGCACACATTTTGGCTCGTAAAAGACAGCCGCCGCTGTAAATGATATTTAAGAAAGTCTTGCATGTCCTCACTTTGAAATGTGCTACTGTTCCTCTCTTTGACTCTTATTTGTGTGGAAAGAAATATCATGTTCAAGTGAAAGGGAGCCCCAAGTGGCCAAAAAACAGTTTGCTTTGCCTGATTGGGCTGCCAAATTTCTCCACGCATGGTTTTAGTTTTTATTGATCATGAAGTCAGCCTCCACCCTGCCCCTCCCCACTGTTTGTTTAGTCTCTGTATGTGATTGGAAACACTTCAGAAAGGGTGACCAGCAGCAGGTGAAGGCATGCCTGAGCTTTGAAGTCTGTGCTCCTTATTGATCCTGTGCATATTCTAAAAATCAAAGACGGCATCAAAGGCATAGCTAAACTCTTAAAGACTCTGCACGCACCAAAAAAGGGCAGCAATGACAGCGTGAACAAGCAAAGCAGGTGGTGGCTGCCGGTCAGGGCGATCAACCCTCCAACCCCCGTCACGCCCCAGACAGACTGCTGAAGGCTTCTATTTTAATGCTGGACAGCAGCGTGGCTCCCACTTTGACTGGCACTTGTCTCTCATTAGAGGCAGGAAAAGCAGCTTGGGGAAATCTTCAGTTCGTATTAATTAGTCTGGTAACCCAACACACCGTAGACTCTTGGCTGGGGAGGAGAGAGGATTGGAAAATAACAATTAGAGCAGTAAATAGATACAGATTCTTTGCAGAACGGGATATGTGCCATTGTACTGATAAAGTAAAGTATATAAAGTATAGCCTGATATATAATTAGCCAGTATCTAATTGTAAAGTACTCAATAAATGGTTTTTTTTTTACATATTTTAAGCATTTTTTTTAGCTAAAAGTGCATATTTCAAACTCTCAAACATTTAAACAGTGGAGGCTTCAACTAGCAATCACAACATGCTATCATTGTGTACTTTTTTTGCTTTGTGCAGGATGTGCACTAATAATCTCACCTCTAGTGAACAACTTTCCAAATTCACAAAAATACACAACACAAACACAGACAACAGTAGCGGTAGTATCTAGCTGACATACATTTGCAAAACCTTATCTCAGAATATGTGCTATTTTGTCATGTTTCGTGCTCCAAACTCTCCTAAAAACAGTACTTAGCTGGAAATTGTATAACACCGTGTTGGCTGGACCTAGCTTTATGGTAACCAATCTTTGTGACAGCAGACAGTCCACAGAGCCATCACCGCAGTCAATGACTCCGCTATTGGCACAATTGATGACAGTAAAGCAACTAGGTGCAGACTGCAATTGGAACATCTCGGTGAAACTCCGGGATAAATCCACACTCACTTCAACCTCTAGCCCCCCCTCTGATGTATGCCTGTCCTCTGCTCTCCTTGGATGCACATGGGAGTTATTTGAGCCTTTCTGGGACCAGCGGGAAGCAGCGCTGCCACACCGGCTCACTGTTGGATTACCCTCATTGCGTGAGTCTTTGGCCTCTTTCCTCTCGTGACGACACAGGGTCAAGTTCACAAGGGGCTGATTTAACTCATTCACCGCAGTCCACTGCCACTAGCCACATGCCTGCCAGCCCAGTAATTCCAACACAACACTAAGTGTTCCTGAAATCAGGAGACAAAATGCCTCTTTGACTTGATTCGCAAAGATTGAATTTTTTTGGAGGGGGTTGGATGATGGGTTGATTTACGCCTGACGCTCTCCAGGGAGTTAATCTTAAAGAAATTTAGCTCCGAGCACTTTGAGGTCTTGTTTGCAGCTACTATAAATGTGTATCTTACACTTTCTGTCTCGTTTGGTTTCCCTCAAAAGAATATATTTGTGGTGCTTCTCCAAGGCAACATCCACGCTAATACTATCTTGTTCTCTGTCCAGGCACGAGTTTTAACCGCTGTGTGAAAAGTAATCTGACCGGACCATCACACCTGAAAAAGTGAATCACTCAACCAGCCACAACAGGCATGTATATCCCTGTTTTCTTTGCCTCGGCTGCAGTAGGATGACGAAATACAAAGTTTTACAGACCAACAGCTGCTAGCAAAGACAACAAGATCAGCAATGCTTGTAATTTGTTATCCATGTAGAACTAACAGCTGGTAGTAAACACAGCAATGAAACCTCTGTTTCCTTGGCCAAAGTGCTGTTTTGTTGACCCATCAGCTCACCTCAATGTGAGTGGTAATGTTGACTTTCTCTGAGTCTATGTTGTGTTTGCTGAAAATTTATGCCAGTTGTTACAAAATTCAAAGCTTCCGATCCATGTACACAGTTATAAATCATCTTCTATGATCAATTCATAAACTTGCCTGCTGATGACTTGTATCTCCAGACCCCAAAGTGTTACAAAAACCCTAAACTTCTCGAGAAGCGACGGTCTCCACCTAATTGCATGTGGATTATCCCTCTCGTTTCACGGGATGTTGTCACCCAGCTCTAGGAGGAAAAAAAATAAAAGCTTATCCTGCTTTTTCCCAAGAGACTTAACAATAATGCATACAATGAACCTACTGACCCTTGAAACCCTTCTTTTTAGTCAGTGTGAGGATGTCGTGTTTTTATTGGCTGTGTTTCTTAAGTGCTCCGACTTAGCCTGTACAGCAAACGTCTTCGGCCTGCCTAACTGAGGCATCCTACGGACGTCCCAGGAGAGACATTATGAGTAATGTTCTCACATTAACAGGGCAAACAAGAGATAGGCTTTACACCGAGACTATTAATTCAGTGTTCCAGCTACAAATTCAGTGAATCTCGTATGAAGACAGACATGGCTGTTTCATTTGTTTTTCCTCTGACACTATCCGGACCATTTGTTGGGTAAGACTAGAAAGGAAAGAGCTAATTCATTAGCAGGACAAGTGAACATCTATGGGCGTGGTGAAATGTTTCCTCTGCCATTGGTGTTTGTGATCCGTGTCATGTAATTAAAGGCTGGACACTCTTAATGCGTCCAGCCTTAATGTGTAAAAGTCAACTCTTTTACACATTAACTGACATCTTTTCAGAAAATCAGCCTCAAGTCACGTAACATAAAATACTCCCAAATTACCTTCGCAGCGCAACTTTGTAGAACACGAAACACGCACTCTAACGTGTTTGCACTTCTTAACATCCTTGCTGCTGCAGTGTTTCGCTACAGAACAATCAGAACGTTTAGAAAAGGGTGTGAAAAAGTCTGCTGCCTGTGGCCAAAAGAATGAACTATGGCAGACTGGAGATTGTGAATAGGCCTTTTACAGGTCACAGAATCCATTCAGCCCACTGACATTGTTATTATCTGACCGTCATAGATGGGCCTAATTAATATTCTAATCATAGGCCTCCGGAACATTGTAAACAAAATTATCCTCTGAGTACCATTTGCTTATTCAGTCGCTCGTTGACTCTGTTAGTGAGAAACAAGCACTGTGGAGAAACTAACAGTGACTAAAGTCTAACTTAAAGAAAAACAAAGTTTTCTTTTTTTGATCTCTGCTGGATTTTTCATACCACTGGGAGATTGAGGGAACAAATATGGAGGATGTTTGGCTTGACTTTGTCATAACAGAAATCTTAAGTAGGTAAATAAATTAATACCAAATCTGAGATCTTGTTAACCATTCTGCCTTTTAGCTATTTGCTCAACTCAACAAGGATAGCCTCTGTTTTATGGGACTGCTAAACTGTATTTGCATATTTGGTTAAATCAGCCAAAAGCTACAAGCAGATATCTCATTAAATCAAGATTTTAAGTATCTCAGAAGCCTTTAAAACTTCTAGCAAATTCCCCAAATATGAGGTAAAAGTGATGGGTGTGTGAATAATTTTTGCAGTTTGCTCTAGTAAGAAATAAAGTCTGTGATATATAGGGATTGTTATGCACAGCTCACTCACATTTCATTTTTGTCTTCTTGGAATTGTGTTTTAATAGTCTGTTGTTTAAGAAGTGCCTACAAAAGCCATGCTGCAAATCTCCGGCATTATTGTTCCCCGTCAACTTAGAGGTGTCTCTCTCTGTGGGGCGTTGGAAGAGTTATGGAGTGTCGTGACGAAGGAGACCCGAAGTTGACAGACATCTTTTCAGGGTGCACGGTCTTATGAAGGAGCTCCTTCAGATGGGAAAGTGAACAGACTGAAATGCTAATTTCCACAAGATGATAAATCTGCAGTATGAAATTGTCGGTACAGAGCCCTCTTGCCCCGAGGCTGTGCGTTATTGCTTTATTCTATTAGTCAGTTATTACCAGCAATCACAGTCAACCCCCACTGCCCCCCGCACACAAAGCCCCTTTTACATTACATTTATCAGGCGTTGTACAAACGTTGAAAACATATGACGGCAGCCCTCAGAGCTGTGTTTCCTCCAGGGCTTGGGGGGGGCCCTCTGCTGAGGGAGGGGACCTCCAGCTGGCCCATAGTGCATCTGTTCTCACTGGGCTGGGCGGCAGTGACACCATGAGGGCCACTTACACTCGTTTCCCTCCACATCCTCCTATAGATTCCAGTTTTTAACTCGTGTTTACATACAAGGGTCTCGACTATGCCGAGGGCTCGGAGTCAAGTGCTCACAGTGAAGCACGAACAGCGCTGTCAACTATATGTTGCTGCCAACGCCTGTGTGATATAGCTAATCACCTGGCTTTGCACTAATTGTGCTACCTCTTCGCCCAGATGTTCAGCCCCGTGCCCTCTCTCGGCTTCCTCTAGCGGGTGCTTCAGCCTGAGGCTATTTACATCGCTATCTCTGGAGTAATTACCATACTGTTTTATATAATGCCAAGGCAATCATTGGGTGATAACATGCAATTAAGCAGTGTTCTCTGATTTGTACGTAGGCAATCTTGCTTCTCTCCAGCCCTGAAGATAAAGTGCCCATCTCAAGAATGTCAGATTGTAGTGGGGCTTAATCTGATTATTTTCAATTAATATGCATGTCTCTCTATCCTGGGATTGCCGCCATTATTGACATTGACAAATTGAGCTCATTTCAATACAAATTTGGACCAGAGACACTCCATTTGGTTGAACGTCACCTGTTCTACTTTATCTCCACTTGCCTCTTTCTTTGTTTTCTCCAGGCTGCATCTGAAATCATCCACATCCACAGATTCATTTTTGGATTATGGAGGTATTGAAAGGAGCAACATACCCATCGAGGGGTGTTGGGATTTAATTGTTTTTCGTGTCAATTCTCAACCTTGCGAAGCCCCTCCGAGGCCTGTTGGAAGAGAGCAGGCAGCCGTGGATGACAGGTGCCAGGGGGGCTAGGTGTTTATAGTGTCGCCCAGGAGAGTGCTCCCGGACTGGGCCCTCGAGAGACGGCACCGTCTGCCTGTCTTAGCGAGGAGATCTACATTACGGCTTTGCAATCTCGACTACGAAGCTAGTGAATGTCAGGCAGTTAAGAGGAAAACACAAAGCAAGAGGTCTGTTAAAAAAAATTGGTTGCAAGATTATACATTTATTTTGTAAGACACTTAATTTGCTAGGGAAAAAAAAGAGGCGGCGTTGTAGTGAGCCGCCTGTTCAAATGGGTAGGCAGCTCCGTCACATTTGAGCAGATTCTTCCATCTAGCCTGAGGGAGCGTGGTGCTCACCGTTTGAAGATTAAAACATCCACTGTCATTTCCTGCTCCAGTGGTTGCTTTCCCAAGAAGAGTGGAGATATGAATTGTATTTTCCACCCCCTTCAGAGCTGATTATCAAGAGCCAGCCTTTCAGTGGCCTCCATGTTTCATGGTGGTCTCAGGAACAAGCCACCAAAGAGGCGGAATCGGAGGGGTGCAGATCAGCTGTGTGTTGTATTTGTGTAAGCCATTGTTCCAACCAAATACAAAAGGTGAAGCATGGCTAAATCCTTTCTGCTTCCTTGTGTGGTTCTTGTGTGTGTGTGCGTGCAGCCGCGTCCGCATATCTTCCTTAACACGCATTGGTCCCCCCGATCTGTTTTTATGCGCATTGGTGTGTCCCTGCCTCTCTGAATGCGGCTCTTGGCTTGTTTCGAGCCTCCATTTAGTCTTCCCCTCGGCCCTTGCGTTGTCAGCAGCATGTCCAGTCCGCAGAAAGACCCAGGATAGGACTAGGTGTCGTGGTGGGGGGCTCTAATAGAGCCATCAGTCAAGTGCCTGTCCAGCCGACCATACCGCGGGGCGTTAGCGTTAATGCTGAGGCACATGGCGTAAGCGCTGAGGAGCAGGGCTGTTTGTCAAAGTGCATCCAATGTGAAGGAAGTTGTTAGTTAAGTGTGTTCACACGACTGCATGGCCATCCCACTGGAACAGGTTTCCGAGGCTGCTTTGCTTTTTCTTTTTTCCCCTTCTTCCTTTTCACAAGCAAAGTGGTATTTCTGGGCGAATTTTTGTAGCGCGGCATTTAAGAGGAAATGTCAGCCGCAATTGCGATTGTTAAATTGTTAAAACATAACAGCTACTGAAAGAAGTTGTCTTTTAATCAGCTGGTTAATTGACAATAATTTGGCTAATTGGTTTAACAGTTTATGAGACCAAAATGCGAAGCGTTTCCTGAAGCTCTTCCCCTCCCTATAAAATGAAATATCTCTCGAGTATTATTTTGAGTCGTAAGAAAAAACAATACAAAGGCATTACCTTGACTCCGGAGAAACATATGACCTTACAGACAAGACGATTCATCAATAAAACTACAACAAACACAATGATAAAACCACCCAAGTGTCTATCAATGTTGGCCTCAACAGCCATTATGTTTGAGCACAACAAGCACTGTATATTCGCAATAAACTCAAGCTGTGTAGCTGACTGCTTTTCTTCCTCACACATTGATTTTATATTCAAAATTTTCCAAAGATACAACTCCAGCAGCATTTGGGGAAATATCTATAGAACAATGCATAAAAGATCTTATAGTATTTCCACTTGAAGTAGCCATAAAAAACATTGAAAATTTTGTGCTCGTATTTTTGTGCTCATATTTTCACAGGATTTGTGAGAAGCCTATGTGAAACGTACAGTCTGTTGATAGGACGCCATTTAAGGTGAAAACAAAAGTCAGAAAGGGATATAATGTAGGAACATAATCAATAATGACAAGAATAATTATTTTAACAACATTCAGAACTGTGTTTTGTTTTTTTTTTATTTCCTACATGAGCGGACTGAGACCTCTATTGCTATTTTGAGAAGGTTTGGCCCAAACTGTGTGCGTGATATGTGTGTGTGCATGTGTGCGAGCCACTTCCTGTGTGACCTTCTGGAGTGTGAGAGGAGCCACAGTGAGACACGCCGGCTCTGCGTGGAGCAACAGCCAGCACTGCCCACTCTGCATCATCAGATCAGCATATCACTCCAGTTCTGCTGCATCACACATCATCCCTCGCCACATTATTTGGCTCTTTCTGCATGCCATTTTAACCCTGACATGACCTACCGCTGTTGCCGGTCCCTCCCTAACAGTTGTGGCATCCTGTCCGAGCATCCTCACCACCGCGTTTTGTCACAAAAGTGCTTGGCTTTTTATTTTAGAGCTCAGAGCGCCTGTGTATCACTTTCACCTTTATGTGTTGTTTTTTTTTTTTTACGACACAGTCTTTCAGCAGTTAATGCATTTGAATGTTGAATGTGTTGTTTTGTGTGAGAAACATGCTCTACATACATATTTATACATGTTTGATAACCTTGATATGCACACCTTCTTTAACACCACTGACAAGCGTCAATAATACTTCTAAAACAATTACACGGGTTTGGTACCAAATAAAACGCAATTGCAATGCATAACTTAATTAAAATAGAAAAATGTTGTCTTACAAAGATTTGCACCTTGGAAAAGTATAGGGAAACAGAAGCGGGTTCAGATAGACTTCATAGAAAGTATTTCTGACACATCGAGACACTTCTTTGAGAGGGGAGAATGTTGCCTCGGGCAGAAATTGAAATGGTTCAGCTGTTTCCAATGCAACAGCTCTCTTTTAGCAAAAACAGAAGTCGAGATGTAAAGATAGCACGTGTAGGAGCACATAGATCTTATTTTCACATGGGACTTGCTGCTTGTTTAGAGAATCCCTGATCAAAGCTGCCCCTCCTGAGAATGGCTTTATTAGATTTCACACCTTCCCCCTAGGAGCCCGGGGAAAAACACAAAGCATACTTCCCTGCATCAATAAATATTCATTTTCCCTCAGATCAGTCCCTTTTCAAGTTTGTCATTACATTGCAACACATTACTTTTTATCAGGCCGGGGTGCTGATCGTTTTGACACAAATATTTAATATTTAAGCCTGTGTGCTCTCCTATGCCCCCCCCCCATACTTTTCCTCTCCTCAACCACACACAAAAACCAAGCTCTACCTTCCTGGTGATGAACTGCAGTCTCATCAGCATAACGACGGAGGAGGAAAAGCAACACCATCTTTTAATTGGCTGGGATTAAGTTTGGATTGAGGGGACTTTTTGGTTGAATGAGATCTGGGCTCGCTGCCAAATGAATAGAAAATGGTGTTCTCTCCCTCTCGGCTGGCCATGGCACTCCCTCATCATTAGGAAGGGAGCGCATGAGAGCCATTCCTGGTTTGATTTTAATAATGCCGATGTCTTCATTTCGCCTCCTTAAGAACCAGGTTTTGGGTAAATTCAATACAGCTCCCGACCCCCTCCCCCTGCATTTAGGAACTTAAAAAACACCTCTTGGTTCTTTTGATTTCCTCGATCGAGGAGTATCAGGTGTGTCTGGCAGGAGCGTTTGAGGGCAATCCTGTGAAATTGAGGAATTGTATTAGCTTCCATGAAATGGAGTTTGCTTTCACTGAGGGGTGTTGAGACGAAGCGAACCTCCCTCTGTCTTGTGATGATGGCTTATCTCTTTGTTATAATAACGGAGCTCCAGTGTTTTGGTTGGCAGACGGCTTTTAAATAAGTTCAACTTAATGATTCTGCACCACCGTTATTGGTGTTTATAGTATCGGAGATTCCCCTGATGTGTGTGTCTGTGAGAAATGAAGAGAGGTTAAAAATGTAGCCAAAAACTGGAGCTCAGTAAAAGGCCAGTTGAGACTCCTTCTAAAAGCCAGTAAATTCCCATAGACGCCTACAGTACACTTCACATTGATATTTATAAATAGCCTGGGCCATTTTGGTTTTCCTTGCTGATTTTATAGTGTCAGCAATGATTTTCCTGTAATCATTACCTTAAAGGCTTAAGTTAAAGGTATCATTTAGGTTTGAGTGACCGCTTAAAGTCGCAAACAGGCTTTGTTCAGCTACCTGCAGTCCCCTCCACCTCTTTGCCTATTTTTAGATTAACTAGCAGTCGGGCAAACGTCGAGAAGGCGACATCCTGTGTCGCTGTAAATGAGCCTTCAGGTTGTTTTATACCGTCAGTCGTGTTAATTTTGATCCATTTAGATTGAGAAGATGGGAAGCCCAATAAAAAATAATCCTTGTGGGTTTGAGCAATATAGATTTATTACTGTTTGAGGGGGTGGGGCTCTCTTTAGATTTAGGGATGTGGAGATAATTGCGCCTAATCTATCACCTATTTTTGAGTTATGCTCTACCTCAATACCTAATCTACCTCCCCAGGGACTGAGGAAAGGAATGATTTACAATACATCTCCTTATTTTAAAAAGTCAAGTTTCTGTTGCATTGTCTCCCCTCTGAAGATCGATGCCACAATATCCCTGTTTCACCTTTTTCACCCGCCTCGACTGTCAGCACAAATACAAGGCCCAAAGGAAACAACAACAACAAAACAAACAGCCAGCGTGCCATTTCCTGCTCTCCCCAAATGAACCGTCTGGCCTGGGAGCCCGGCTGAAGCCAGAGGTTAGCGCTCCCCATTTTCCTCCCTCCTCGCCACGTCACCATGACAACGGATATAGAAATCACACTGTCTCCTTGGGAAGAAAGGCTGGGTGACACCACACAGTGGCACTTTTGTGGTACAAGAGAGGAGAGCAGGGTTCATTTAGGCGAGCCGGTCAAGGATGAGTATTCAACCTTCTGAAGAGGAAAGATCAGGCTGGACAGAGAGAAAAGGAGGGAGGAGGAGGAGAGGCCTTGGTCAAAGAGCTGTGATGCGGCTCCAACCACTGAATTCACCAGCCGGAAAGAGAGAGGTGACTGATTCATTTCTCCTTAAAATAGCCAACGAGCGTGTCAAGAGCTGAGGTTTGCCTGAGAGTCTCTCAGTCTTTACTTCCCTCTCCTAAAATATGTCGCAGCGCAGTGTAACTTATGTCATTCAAAAATGCCAGTGTAGCTTTTTACTCATACAATCATCACCCCCCACCCCCCAACCCCCCTCCCACACACACACACACAACTTCTATTCCGGGTTGCATTAGACGTGAGAGGCCTCTACTGGCTGCTGAGGTCCTAACAGCTGTCGCACAAGTGGGAAACAAACCACGTCCTACACAGGGGACTGTGACATAAGAGGCAGTCGGAGGAAGCAGCTACTGTACAACCAGCACAACAGCCAGCGTCTGAAATGCCGGCGCAGCTGTGTACAGTGCGGCTTACAGTCGACGATCTTATTAAAATTCAATGCACGCGTTGTTTGATGGATTAAGAAGTGAGGGGAAAAAGACCAAAAAAATAAAGGGGTTCTCTCGCTGTCTGTGTTAGAGCACGTGTCTAAATCCGTTCAATAAACCAGTCAAAGTCTTCACACTGTTCGCCGAACAATAAAAATCGATACCATTAAACACTTCTTTAAGAAACCTTAAGTGTTTCCCCAGAGGCCTTGTCGGTTTCTATGTATCATATCTTTTTACAGTCTCTTGTCAATAAGACATTCCAGAGATCTTAAATTCTTCATTACATCTCGGAGACAGGGGTCTCCACGCGTCTTTTCTTTTTTTTTTTTCCATCCCCCACCTCGCCAAAATGTTTTGAAGATTCAGGTAACTGATAGATCAATAGATAATATTCTTCGAGGAGCGAACGTACCTTTCATGCAGCGCTAACTTGTTTCTTCCTGCGCCCCAGGTGTCCGGGGCGTCCATCCAATCAGGGCATCCCATAAGAAGCGGCCCGGCCGACCACAAGCCTGATCATTCGCTTCCTGAATGCATTCCAATTCCTTCACAGGCGTATAAGCAATTTTTACAGTAGTTAAGCAGAGGTGGAACTGCTTCACATAATCTCGCTTAGACCGTCTCCACTGTCGGCCCAGTGACAAATCGTGTTAAATCCCAGGCTGAGCTCAAGCACAAAGTGGAATAAGCTTTTTTTTTCTTTTTTTTTTTAATGGCGATAAACATATGAGCGCGGACAGCAAAAACACTCCTGTGATCAGTGTTATCCATCCTTTTAGCGCAACAAAACATCCTCTACCCAGCAAGTCACAGCTTGTGGTAATGGATGTTTAATTTGAGCCTGTTTTTCCTGGCCTCGGAGTGCCTTTTACCAAATGTAGCTCAACCATAATTCAGAGCTAAAACAGCACGTTCTGACAGCATTTACAGTAGATCCTGCTGGATTTGATCAGCGGCGTTGGGTTGCGGTCTCAGGCCATTAGGAGTGGCGTTTGGTGCAATGCCTTAAGGGTGTCAGCAGGTCAGTTAACTATTAACCAAGATGGCTTATTTAACTTCTCGTCTCCTCCTTTACTAAGTCCTAACCGCCGGTTTCCATGCCTAACTTGACACTAACTTGACTCTAGGGAGTTGCCTCAATTGCTTAACCTTAAGCTGACCATGACAAAGTGGCCCTTTCAAAAGTGGCCAACCGGCTTATTTCCACTACAAAAAACGATGTTGTGGTGAGAGCTGCATTCAAGCCGCAAAAACACACACAATTAAAGCCGACGCAAATATAGCACGGCAGTAGCAAGGCCTGGAGAGGGAAATATGCTCAAATGAATGCATACGTTTTAATCGTTTTTTAATTTCACTCATCTTTAGATTCGGCTACATGCCCCTTTTGGCTAAACGCTTAACTGCCTTTTGCTGCACCCGGGCGTTTGAGGTACAATGACAATTCAGTTGAATCTACTCCAGCCATGATCGACTAATCTATCCATTATTTTTTCCAATTAATCCACTAATTGTTTCATCAGAGAGGAGCAAGAAAATGGCCATCGCCATTCCACACAGTCCCAGGGGACGTCTTCACATCACGTTTAGCCCAACCAGGAGCTAAACGATAGGCACATGAAAAAAGGGGGAACCGCTGCCTTTGTTCTGACAGATATTGCAACATGAGTCAGGACTTTAGCAGGGATTGTAATTTCTTTTTTTTTTTTTTAGCCCATTGTTCGAGGTGATTTCTTTCACCAGCTTCTGCACCAAACAAACATGCTGGGCATCTCTGTAGCACCACATGTGTTGTGACACGTTTCGCCTTTTGCACACAGGTACATTTGCTGATTGCATTTGGCCATATTGTGATTTTGCTAATATTGTGATTTATTGTTACAGCCCCAGCTGACAGTATACACTAGTGTAACAAAGGGGCCTCATTCTGCCCTTATTATATTATTAATCAGTCATGAACTTACAGCGATTTAATCATTCTAGCTTGAGGAAAAGCAACACGAGTACCGACAGAGTAAACAAGACAAGTGAAGCTGAGCACAGTGCTTCAAAGGGCAGCAGCAGAAACTATTCAAACGTCTTCACCTGGCTTTGTGTTGTCATGCTATGTGGACACACAAACGTTTTTTTTTCTCTGCTGATGCTGACTCTTGATGCTTCTTGGTCTTGGGCCCCTCTGATGCCTCCGACCCCCCCCACCCCCCCGCACACCCACACCCACCACCACCACCACCACTGCCTCCGCCGCCCTCCCCATCCTGTTTGAGCTTCATCAAAGCAAAAGTAGCTCAAGGATTGCTAATGCTTCAGATGGTAGCACTAGTCCTAACAACCCTGAGGTTGAGGAATTCTTTGCACCAGACTAAGGTCACCCCCCCCCCCTCACCCCCTTACACCCTCACCCCCCCTTCCCTCCCTCACTTTCTCTCTCCATCTAACCCCCTCTCTCCCCCAAAATGCTTTTCTCTATTAATCAGAGCTCACAGCTCAAACTGGTCTTCAACTTCCTCCCCAATCCTCGCTAAGCCTGTCATTTCTGGCTATTATTTACTTTAATGGGCTTTGGCTGATCCCTGGCGAAGCCTTGGATCTGAGAATAATGCGGCTGAGGGTAGCAGGCCCAGACGCAAGCGCGGGGCTGCCTGTAGATTAGCTATGGCAGATGGGCTTTACAGGGGCTTCCTGTGAGCAGGAGTGTTGATTGAGAGGGCATAATGAGAGAGGTGGTGTCCTCACAATGGACCCAGCCACCTCGCTGCACCTCTTGCGTCCAAACAACCTCCGAGCCCCTCAGCGCTCTCTCCCTCCGTCTCCCTCCCTTCCTGCCTCTCTCTCTCTCTCTCTCTCTCTCTCTCTCTCTCACACACACACACACACATGCACACACACACACACTCCCTCTCTGTCTCTCTCTCTGCTGTGTGGAAGTTGGGAGTGCAGAAACAAGCACAAAAGCAACTGTAAATAACCATGAATGTTAATCCAGCATTAATTGGTTCCCTCTTAAACTGGGTGTGCACTTTCACAGGCCGGGCTCCTCCGCGGGTCATTAAAGGCAACGACCCCTTCTCGTTGTTTACTTAACTAGCTTCTTCTATATATTTCAGGAGACTGGACTGATAAAACTGACCAGCGCCAACATGGTGTTCTGCCCGCGAGAGTTAAATCCAAGCGAGGCGCCGCCAGGAAGCACGCTGTTAAAATCCTCCCCTGGCTGCCACCTCCCCGTGACGTTTCTCTATTAACACTTTCCCCGTATTTGAAAATGTGGATAAAACTGAAGCGGCGTCTTTGTTTGCCGGGCTGCAGGCCTCACCTGTTTCTCCACACACAGCCGTGTTGACACTGGGCCCCGGGCCACACTGGGGCAAACACTCTGCGGAAAAGCCCGCAGTAGTCCCGGGGTCAAGTTTGTATACAAGAGTTTAAATTTTGTCGCGTCCGACTCTCTCTGTCTCCAGCTCTGGAAGTTTCCACACAAGGGCCACTACACAATCCACAGACTCCAATTATCCCCTTCCTCTGAGCGCCTTAAGCAAGTTTTTCTAAACTCCTTTCACTTCGCTCTTGTCAAGCAATGAAAGAAAAACTAACCACCATGTCAAGAGAACTCAGCTGCCTAGCAACAGGGCCACAGTTTAATTCTGATTTGCTTCAGGTTTTGAGTAATGGGAATTGACAATGTTAAGCCAGTCACAAGTGTTGTTTGTCACCTCTGAAATGCAAACAAAAATGCATTGTTTTTCCAAAGTATTGAGCATGATTGATGTTTGGAGACCACAATGGTATCATTCATTTCCCCCTTGTGTTTTTGCCAGGATTGATGTCATATCTTTTCATGGCAAGTTAAAGGTTCTGAAGGAGCATGAAAACGCACAGCTTTTCATCTCGCAGCAGACGGCAGTGCGGGCGCATGCATTCCTATAACTGGTGAAGTTTAATGATTCTATTCAGGCCTCCGTTCATCTCACCCAGAAATAATTTAATAAGAAACTTTGGCCTTCAGAAGTCTCTGTGTCGTGTCACAATAGTGGCAGCGTGGACAAAAGACAACCTGAATGCAACAAAGAGACAAGTCCTGAATGTGAAAGCCTTTGATAGCCCTCCTTTTAGTTGTTCTGTGACTTTTTGCGGGAGTTTTATGTCACCGCCGGCTTTGATGCTAAATCATTTGGATTTTGCAGCCGAGCCCTCCGTTTTATAAGCAAATAAGTGAACAGATTAAATTTTCCCTTTTTCATTTTTTGACCGCGGAAATTGCTCCAAAATGTCAAGCGCATGGTATTTTCTTTTTATTCAATCATAGACAACACCGCTTTGCACTGTACTTACGCTATTATCACATATTTTTCTCGTATTACTTTGTACTTTGTCAAAGCCAAATAACCGTTCAGTGTCATTGATAGATGTTATTACCAGTATGACATAAATCATTTGTGTATCCAGCGCTTTTTATTTACAACCCATTGGCGGTTCATTTTTACCGACAGTTCATCTAATATGCAGCAATAAAAGCATTTCTAAATCCACCATATGTGGAACATATTTCGGATAGTCCTGCGTCCTACACACAAGCTTTTTTTTTTCTTCTTCTTCTTTTTTTTTTCTTCCTCCCCTCCACAGAACTGTGCTTGATTGTATGATTTGGAAGCTGGTAATTTCTTCTGCTCCAAGGAGCATTTTTCAAAGGCGCAAATGACACAATAAGAAAGCCATCCATCACAAAGGAAAATTAGTGTAGAAATAAATGGCAGGCTTTGCTCTCTCTCTCTCTCTCTCTCTTTCTCTCTCTCACACTCGCTCTCTCCCCTTTTCCTCTGTGTCCCATGTGAAGCTGGGATGAATATTGAGGCAGACAGCAGAGAATAGTCAACAATAACCTCAGTGACATCAAAGGCCCAGACAGTGGTACTGGGGAAGCCCACAGAGGGCCTAAGACAAAATAAACAGTGGCTATGTCAAAGCCCACGTATCTCCACCTCGAACTCCCCCTTCAGACGTGTTGCTGTTGCAGGTCCTCCGTGTCCACGCTGCTGCATTCGCCACTGCCATCTGCAATAGATTGTGAAGCTTAATCTTTGCTGCAAATAATTTTCCCCCCACCCGTGGATAACACTGGCCCCAGTGATAATGCACCATTTTATCCCGAGCAGACAATGGGAAAGACTTAATTTTCTTAATTGTGGGGGAAGAAAAAAAAACCCCACTGCTCACCGTGCGGGTGTTGCACGTCCAGCCATTTCAAAGGGTGTTGCTTTTTTCATATATGGAAACTGTAATCTCTTACAAGCACTTAGGTCCCGCTTTACATGCAGCGCCATTCATGTTGTATGAAACGACGAGCATGTATGAAATATCAGAGGACGAGTCATGCATATGGCGCGTGTAATTTCATACATCACAACTGCTCCCATGTTCCCATTTCTGTCTCAGTGATCTTATCTCAAAACATGCGCCCCGTATTTAACATATGGGAGCATTTTCATGCTTTGATCAAACATGCATAATTTTTTTTTTAAAGGTCCCGCATTGATCAATGATATCATTTAGTACGACAGTATAAGGAACTGTGGCGGGATGATGAAATGTTGCGAGTCTGTCATCAGTTAAACAAAAAAGAAAATGTATATTCTGCAGAATGCATATCTATACGCCACAGTGGAGAAGTCCCCGCTCGTTTATAATCATCAACATGCTGAAATAATCAAGAACTACACCACCACAACAAATAGTGCTTGGTGTGAAAAACATATCTGATGTCTCTCAGGTTCTGACATTGTCTGAAATGTCTTTCCTGCATCCATAACAAATGGCTTTCAGCGCTCATGCCATCTGTCCTTAATGAGTCCATTTTCTCTCCAAGCCATTTCCATACTGTATTGTGCATTGCCTTACATGCATTTGCATAATTGTTCAAAGATTTTGCGCCAAAATAGATATCCATGCTGGGAGTGAGTGTGAGAGGATGAAGCCGGAGAAGAAAAGAGAGCGAGCGAGAGAGCGAGAAGGCAGAGTGAAGATGTTTGTGAAATAATGTGCAGGGAAAATCCTTTTTTTTTCCCCCTCGCTCCTCTAAGCCCCGCAGTAACCTAATCAGGAGTTGCTTTATCTGCTAATCCACATTTAAACTTTAACCTGTAGGGGGGCTCTTTGTGTTACTTAATGTAAGCATAAAAGCAGAGGCCGGCCTGAATGACTAATCAGATCCATCATACATTGTAAAACCAAATAGCTTTTCCAAAAGGAAATCAGAATTAGCGTGACTTCCATCTAAGGGGAAGCAGGGTAAACTTTAAATGAAACAATGAGCATATAACAGAATGGCAGAGTGGAATAAATTAGAGCTCAAAAGGCAACTTCTTAATCAGCTCAGCTGTCTAAGCCTGACAGGAACAGGGATGTTGGGTCATTTGGTAAATGCAGGCGTGGACGGGGAGAACCTCGCGACGCAGATTGGCAGCTGCTAATGGAGCCAAGTTCAAAATGAAATGCGAGGACAGGCATACAAACAGGAACAAATGCCGGCAATTTAATAAAGAGCAATTTGAAGGAAATCTTCACAGGCCCACAGGACATGCTGCGGAGAAGATGATAAATGACAGTCGTGACAGGTGACATATTAGGCTTTTAATATTTCAGTGTATAAAGAGAATTAGAAGTTTGAGCTCAAAGCAGGGCGTAAATGAGATCATCCAACAACAATGGGTAATTCATTGCACTATTTGAAATGTATCAGCTGCCGAGGACGACTTTTGATTGAACACAAACGGCAGCTGAAATTAAGTTTCTCCGCGCTCCGGTCCCAACAGGATTTATCGTATAAGCGGTTCGAAAACAAACTTAAACGTATATGTAAGCATTTGCTTAATGTCTCCGAATCAACATAAACTATGAATATTCATTAAGGCGGAGAAACAATGCATTATTTACCATGACGCAAATAGTCCTCGTTGGATCCTGAAGTCAATTACCTGTCACAACTGCTACATGCTAAATGGTGCAATTCACGTGAGGTATCCAGAGAAATGGGGATTTTTTTTCCTTTTCCTCCCCTCTTCCTTTTCACAGTATTAAACATCTGTTGACAGAGTTCACGTTTACTCCTGTGGGACCAGCACGTGAATTTGTCTCCCTTCGATCTTACGTTACGTGAGCTAGTGTCTGTGGCGCCCACATAGAGGCGTCAGACATTTACAATTCATTTAAATGAACATGGCGGTGCTATATCATGTCCTCTTCTTCTTCTTTAATTTATTCTGAATTGGATTTGATTTTTGCAACACACTGTACAGCACGGTTTATATGTAAAAACTGGACTGCTATTGCTCTCATATTACTTTTTTTTTTGCTTTTATCCACCATTAACACTCAAATGCTGCTCTGGGGTTCAAAGAGCGTTTTTTTTTTTCTTTTTTTAAGAAAGACTACATGTCAGTTTCTCTTTATCGATGTATCTAACTATATAATTTTCTCTCCATTAGAGACTGCGACATGCTTCTGTATCAGTATTATCATATCACACAGTAAGGCATGCCGTCAGCCCATTTCACGATGCGTTTGATTCCCCCCTCTCTCTCCCCGCCTGTTTTGCTCTGTCCCTCCCCAGAAAAAAAAGAAAAGAAAAATCACCCAAACCATTTTAATGACGGACCTTGAGATCCATCTCGCAGAAACCACTGTATGATTAGAAGGAATATAGTAAACTGGAAGCAATAAGAAGGGATGGATTTTACACCTCTGACGTACTCGTGTGGCCTAGGAGGAGTTTCTGCAGCAATTTTCTACTTTAACAAAAGGAGTAAAATCAAAGGTCGCTGTTGAAAATCCAAAATCTCATTCTTGTCTCGCCGACCGTACTCACATAACGCTGTATGGATGGTCCAAACACTAGCACAGGTAATTAGCTCACTGTGTGAGAGGAGTTGAAAGCTGGGGAAATGTACTCAAGGTGATTATAATTTTCGTTTTAATAAAAAGTAGCTGCTCCCATGGTATGTATGCGTATGGTCTATTTATGAATCGCACCTTCTCCTTGGATACTCAATAAGACCACGCCACTGGACGATCGTGCTGTGGTCTCTGTGCAGGAAACTATGCATTCTCGCTTCCCAAGGTCTGAGCACTAGACGGGGGCTACGTGTCCTCTGCCTCACTTCTGCTGTTATTGTCTTGTTCCTGCCAAGGTCCCAGAGCTCTTCTGTAGGATCTAACTCCATCTAGTGGCCCAGCAGGCTCTCTTCAGTATACACGACGCCCCCAAAACCACACTCAACCCTTATCTGTGCACGCTCATGCTCCTTCACTTCTAAACAGGTTAAAAAATGCATACAATACATGCATCACAGATTGGGTCTGTGTGTGTACAAATGATTCAATGCAAGTTGTATGCATCTTGGTATTGTCTCTATGGAATATCGTCCATCAATAGTTGGGGGCTCTGAGGTCATGCTTCGTCAGGACCCGTCTTCCAGAGGCAGGGGTTAGTGAAACAGTTTTGGGGAGGCAACATTCAAAGCCTAATAATACAAGAAGCCATCTCAAGGGACATGTAATCTTTGTACATCCTCTAAAGCTCATTATTACCATAATACCACAATAAAGTTGTCTCTGTCATATTAATGTTACCCCACTTCTTTTTTCTTTTTTTTTAAAAGAATTTTAATGAAGTTGTCCGGTCCGTTTTCATTTAGCAGATTTAGCATTACGATATGTAAAGAAACAATAAGGGAGGCCAAGGCTTTGGAGCTGTAATCACGCAATTTACCACCAGTCTCGGGTCTTATATGACAGGCCAATTTCCACACTTATTAAGCCGCTGACACACTTGAAATAATCGTATTAGCGTTTTTTTTGTGAAATTAGCCCAATTTCAGGGAGACATTCTCGGATCGATGTAATAGACTCACACGCATAACTTGTGATGTCTCTATTGCTGCTCAGCACCAGGCAGGGGGTGGAGAGGCCTTTTCCTTACGCAGAGCCAGCGGCCCCTCTCCCTGCTTGGCCTCCAGTGTACACCATACTATAAGTTCCTTTTTGAAAACGCCTAATCAAGGACGTGGTGCTAAATGATTTCATTTGCTCGGGAGAGGAAGGAAGACAGAATATTTTAACACTTTCAGGAGCTCCCCGTGGAGGAGGTCAGAGGCAAATCTGAGACCTCTACCCCACCGCCAGGACCCAAAACAACCGCCCCGCTTGTTTTTCACCCGCTATCTTTAACACGGCTGACATTTTACCTCCGTGCCATTGGTAAACATTGGCCAAAGTAGTGCGCACGAAACTCGCGGTGTCATAACTCACCACCGCAAAATGAGGCCGCTCACTGGGAGTGCTGGGGAGAAGAAACACAAGGCACTCTGCTCATTGCCCCCCTCCAGTGAGGAATGCACACACTGCAGACCAGGTTCTAGTTGGGGTGCGCCACATCCTGGTACTTTTATCTTTCACCCCTGACCCCTGGCACATCTGGAAACATAGTTGGACTCAAACACAAGGAAGTTTTCTTTTCTCTCCGCTCAAAGAGAAGCTTTTAAGTTTTTTTTTTTCTTCTTCTGCCACGTCATCATAGACATGGCTGTCTCAGAGCGGGGGACATTTAATGGCTGCTCTAGCTATGAACTCTGGGATATTGACCATTTCGACGAGCTAGCATGGGACACCGAGATGGTGAGAAAACACTATTGTTCTTTTTGGCCGGGTGGCTTTCAAGAGTTGGAAGCAGATAACCGTCTCAGCTGGAGCTGGACGGCTTTGATGTTCTATGGGATGATGATCTGGACACCGAGCTGGAGCCAGTGCAAACACGCCAAGCAGGATATTCTGAAGTAAACGCACAGAAACACCTACTTTTTTCTTTGGATCGACTGTTTCCAATCAGCTCTTTATTAGTTCTTTTAGAGCCTGTTTTTGCTAAGTGTTCCAAGGTGGAACAGTATGATCTTTTCTTGCTTGGTGTTTTCATGGTTTTTCAGAGACAGACTTTTGTTTGCGCATGCTCTGCACACAAACAGCGCAAATTGTCATCCTCATGCAAAACGATTCCCTAATAATGGCCACAATTGTGCCTCTTTAACAGTATGAGCCAGTCTGAGGGTGTTCTCCTCTCCAAATCAAAGCAGCTATCAAGTGAGATATAATTAGTAGAACATGTGCAGGTATTTATTCGATATTTATTGTACGTGCCAAGAGGGTGTGATAGTCAGCATTGTCTTTTAAGGAGCTAGATGTTAATGAGTCGAAGATATCCGTGCATCAATCTGCCTTTTGGGACTTAACAGTGGGGCTATGATTCGACGGTCGCAGTCTCTCTGCAGAGATCGGTAACCTCTTCAGGTTTTATGATCATTGTTATTTCAATATTGCTGTCGTAATCCTGGCCCATTTAGTAGCGCTGACATTTACTGGAGCAGCGGTTTTATATGCCACTACCGCCTTCTGCTCCTCAGCCAGGCACAGCTGCTTTTTTATTCCACATAAACGACTGTTTCGGAGATAACACCCGATCGCACAGTGTTATGGAGAGACAAAAGTGGAAGAGAAAGGGCTTTAATGAAAAAGAGCCTGGCGTCTTTAGGGATTTTTTTTCTGCATCACTCCAGTGTCCATCTCTGAGGAAATTGGTGAATTTTAATCTCCCCAGAGAAGCACTTTACTCTGATCTTTCACTTTATCGAGGGAGTGGAGCGATATCTCTGAGGAAAGCCCTCAGTGCCCATCCTCTCCTTCAAGCATCAGCAGACACATGAAGTTCTAATTTATATATTTATCTACAATTAGTCCCCTTTAGAAGAAAATAAATGCCAAATACCAACACCAGTGTTCCACAACTTTGAACATGGCACCAAAATAGCAAGGGCGACATTTGAGCAATCAATCCTTCAGTTTTGTGGAAATAAACTTTGAAAACAAAAACGCTCTTTCTTGTAAAATAAATAAATGTATTTAATGAGATATGAAATGCTTATAAATGTCTTCTTGCTGCACGGTTAATTGCAGCTTGTCACCCTAAAGCATTGAGTGATATATTGTACACACACACACACATACATATGCACACACACACACACACAGAGAAAAGATTCCTTTGTTTTCAGCATCTGACTTTCATATCACAGCCAGGGTTTGCGTCTTGGCTTCAGAATGCATACACACTGTGATTATTGTCTGTTCAGTAATCTAAATATGTGTAATCATATTAATCATCTGAGGCTTAATAGGTAGGATTACGTCATTTAGCGACACAAGCAGCAAGCCAGGCCCAGGGGTTACAGGATTGTAGAAAATCAAAGCTTTTCCTCCTCGAGAAAAGTGAGCAAGTTCCCAGTAAGGCAATCGTCGCCGCCATTTACATCAAAAATTCACCAATAAAGTCAGTGTGCCGTAAAAAGAGGCCATATTTTTACATCTGTGGCCCTTGCTGAGCGAGGCTGCACCGGGAAGACCATTTCACACATCTTACTACCCCGCGGTTTCCTGGCTTACAGTCTCAGAGTCCATGTTCTCCGCATTTTCCTGTACGCTCTGCCTCGTTAACTCTTACTCAGACCTGACAGTGTGAAAAGACATTTTGCTTTGTTGCTCTTGATTGTTATCTTTCCAACTTTGTTTCCCCACTTTACTTTTCTTCCCCCGGAAAGAAAGTCACAGAACCAAAGTCGCCTGCGCCCAAGCCGTACATGCTCCACGAGAACAAACAGAATCGACGGCTATCTCCGGACTCGATTTGGAAAGCAATCGTAAAAGCATTTTGATCGCTCGTGCATGTGTTGGCTGTCAAGTGTTTATTTTAAAGGAATGCAGCGAAAGCTGAAAGTCTGACCTCTGAGAGAGTGATGCAAGGAAAAGGAGACCGAGAGAAAAAAAATAATAGAAGCACAGACTTCACAGCATCAGACTTGTGAGCTGTATCAGAGGAAACACATCAGCAGCCATCAGAGGCCGGTTCACCAGGCAAAGACAAGAAATCCGCCATAGAGTCTGGGAGGCTTTAACAGATTAGAGGAGGTCACATCATGCTAATGAGAGTCATTACTATCACATGATAGCCAAATAAACTAATTGCCAGCTTATTTACGAGACAGAGTGTCCTAAATCAAAAGGTTAATTACATCTGAGACAGAGTCCTTCACTGGAAATTGACCTTTAGATTTTCTGTTTTCTTGCTTTTTCTCTTTCCGTGCTCCTTACTCTTTTTCTGCACGAGATACAAAAGGCCATATCCAGATAGAGCCGCCTGCTTGTTTCTCGATAAGCTTCAGGCGCAGACCCTTGCCTATTACTTTTTTGTGTTTTTCCCAGGAAGTGCCTGACTGCATAATTAGCAAACATCATCAGACAAGACTTGGTGCCACCAAGGACTTTATTTTTCCTGAAGTTTTCTGCGCCCCGAAGCTTTCCCCCAGCCACCAAAGAATGTTTGTTCTTCTTGAAATTAGATGGGCTTAATTGCTGTGGAACAACAGCAAAGCACCCAACTACCCCCGCCCGTGCCAAACACACACACACTCACACACACACACACACAAAAAGTCTAAGATCAGGCTGGCTAATTATGCTAATAGCCAATTGTTCAACCATGGTGATATGTTTACTGAGGGAGTTGATGTGTTTCCTTTTGCTTCGTCATAAGCAGCCAGTCTGCGGGTCCTCTGTGAGATCGCTGCACCTGAAGGCAAGAGGACTGTGCCCTCATCCATCCTGCCTAACCCATTACCCTTGGACAGGGAAGAAGATAAATATTGTTGCAGATGCCTAACTCTCTGCAAATGAGATTTTTCAGTCCAGATTTATCAAGCCTTGGCGGGGTGTTTAAGGCTCCAAAACTTGGCCCTCGGCATGATAAAATGGCAGCACATGTTTCTGAATCACCCACCACAGTGTTGTTGCCAAAGGGTTATGATGATATAGTCAACTGCTTTTTTCCTGTTGTGCATCATAGCCTTTGAGGTTCCCATATTCCGTTTTTTCTCAAAGCCTGTGATAGAAAAATAATTTGGATAGAGCAGGATGTTAATCTTCTTGTGCAAAAGCACACTTTCACTTGTATATTTTTTTAGTCTCGATAAGTAGTATTGTACCGAAATTCCTCCCATTTTCTCTGTTACAGGATTTTCTTTTTAAAAGCATCAAAGTGCATAGAGTGCACATACAGGATATTGTATCTGTAAAAAAGATAAGAAAAGACCATATCTTGTCCTTGCTTTTGAGGGAGAGTGCTTTGTCTACCATGCTTAAACCTCAAATCATCTCCCATCAGCATCAGAAATTCTGATTTTTCTTTTTTTATAGGATACACAGTATGAGGCCTCTGCTCACACCCAAACATGCCGAGAAGGCATCGATGGGAAGAATTCATTGGGCCTGCAGTAAAAGTTGTGTGTCCGAACCTGTTGCTGCCAAGTCGACGGTCTTAACGACCCTCGGTGGAGCATCCCACGGCGAAGAGCCATATTTATGTTGGCAATATATGCGAAAGAATTGGGATCATAAAACTCTGTGGCCACACAAAACCTCTTAAGGACCGCCGTTTTAGCCGGGCCCGGCTTTATTTATGCAACGCTGGACTGAAGTCATGTTGTCCGCCTTTTTCTTACCTTCAAAACAATATTTCCCTTCTTATACTACCCGCCTTTCTCGCCGCGATGACCGGATAAGATTTATGACTTCAAAATATTTCCTCACTGCGTCCGTCATCAGTGAGCAATGTGCAGGTTTTGTTCTACCTATTTCTCCTGCGGTGTATTGTTTGCTTTTTGGGCCACTGCGAAGAATCCGGCCACACAACACTACGCGGCAAGCGTGTGCAACGTGGCATGTCTCCTGCTGGCCCTCATGCCTGAAGGAACCTTAAGAAGAGCTGAAAAACATGCCCAAAGATTTGCCCGTTCTCCGTTTTAAAGCCATTGCTCGTCTTCTTTATTTCCATTTGAGCTGTGGTAAGGGTAGTTTGTGCTACAAGCATAGCAACTAAATCTTGACAGTGTGGAAGTGAAGGTCAGCCACTACTGGACATGAGTTATGGGAAAAAATGACACCTGCACTGAGTAATGATCTGAGCATTAGTTACCTCTAAGCCGCGTAGGTGTTGAAAATGACAAAGGTCATGACCAACTGAACCATATATCATATTCAGTTTTTCGAGGGAAAGAGGCACCTGGAAATTCAATGACGCTCCAGCGTGCTTCTATTTGAGTGCAAGCGTGGATTCACGCACGCGATCTGGACATGTCGCCAATTTGAGGAACGCGTGACCCTGTTTCCAACAACGCTGGGACGTGGTGTCGGACTGAAATCGACATGGCGCTGTCATTTGGGAGTGTTTACCAACAGCAATGTGTTCCTGTAGGATGTGTGTGTGTGTGCCATGGATGGACTCGATACAATCAGGATGCATCTTCATATCCAATCATGCTCCCTGCTAGCAGTGGGTCTGTTTACCTGTTGAATGAGTCAAGCAGGTGTCTTCTGCTGCTTCTCCTCCAGCCTTTTGTGATCAAATCCAGAAAAAACAGAATGAAGCTGACACCCTAAATACAATGTGATATATTTTCTGTTTTAGCACGGGTGGAGAAGTGCTCTGAAAAAGAAAAACACCTTTATTTTCTTTTTTTAAATCCTTGTAATCTTCTCGAGGGCTCTGCTTGAGGCAACGGTGTCACTACAGTCATGATAGCTCTGACGGTGCAGAGGGGAGGAAAACCAAGACCAGAGTCCAAGAATACTGTAACTCTAAACTGGAAAACACTCCCCGCCTGCCCCATCATCTCCACCTCCAGGGGCAGCTCCGACCAGCAGCGGCAGCAGCAGCAGCAGCGGGGGTCGCTCGTAAAATAAACACAAAATTCAGGCTGAAGACTTTACCTGCCCTTTGAGCCGGGGGAGGAAATGCAGACAGGAAGGGCTGCGTTTTACCTCTGCTCCCCATCTCCACTGTAGGTTGGGGAAGCAATAACATTAAAAAAGAACGAATATTGTAATGTCAATACCTGCGATGAAATCACAAAATAAAACTTTTACTCACTGAGGATTCGCGGAGCGGACACTCAATTAAAGGACGGTGCGGTGTCTCCATAAAGGTGACCTTTGACACTGCGTCTCCGCTCCAAATCAACACTCTCCTCACACTCTCTGCTCAAGCCAACAGGGAGCCTGGAGTTTCTGCAAATGAACGATCTGTCAGGAGGCTGTTTATATCCCCTCGCCTGCTCCTTTATTTAACACTCTCGCATTAAAAGGGAAGAGCTTTTTAATTAGCTATGGACTCTCCTATTTTAATCAACTCACAAGCGGAGTCCAGCTGTGACAGCCTTGACAGGCGAAGACTGGTGACGTTCCGAGTGCTGACTTTCCTCCCCGAAAAAAGAGGGAAGCGAGAGAGGGAGAGAGGGGCCTCGCCGAATTTGCAATCTCGAGCAGTTTAGCGAGATAGATGGGTTTTGAATTAAAGTGTAACAGCCTGTCTCTTTCCAGCTTTAAGGCTGTTTGTGGGGACTGCTAATCAAGTTTTTTTTTTGTTCTTAAATATGCACAAGTTGTCATAATGTTTTAGACTTCAGCTGTCTATGTACAACCTCAAACGCCGGTACCTGTCTGCAAACAGATACACTGACAGCTCGCTTTGTGTTGCTCTCCCTCTCAAACTTAAAGCTTTCATATGTTTCTGCATGCCATGCATGCTTTGTCTCTTTGTAAAAGATACTGTTGGAGTGAAGATGCCATGTACAAAGCCTGGGGCCATCCCACGGTGGTCCTACTGCGATTCTAATCAGGAGCCAATATCAGTCAGGAACCTCCCAGAGAGATCAATAAAGTTTCTATCTATCTAGCTTATCAACTTCCACTCTGGCTGTCTCCATGAACAGCAGTACCAACATCTCAGCCTCATTCTTGACTCTCATCGTCACCTGAAACTTTGAAACTTGAAACTTTTTGATTTGATTTGTGTTAAATGGATAAATGTAACATACTCATCATTTGCAGAAACATACAATGCAACTGGGATTCTGTGTTTCATCGGATATAACAGAAATAAGTCATATTCCAGTTGGACCATGGGCCTCACACTGGGCCTTACCTCCCACTGTCCAAAAATGTATGTTTAAGTGGATTTGAGACTCTAAACTGGCCCTAGGTGTGAGTGTATGGTGTGTGTGTGTTGTGATAGATTGGGGACCTGTCCAGGGTGTATTCCCTGTCTTCACCCTATGTGTGCTGGAGATAGAAACCAGCAGACCCTCTGTGACTGTTAAAGTACAAATCAGGTAAGATGATGGATGGAAGTGATACATCATAGGTTTCTCGTTGTCACACTGAATTAGTGTATCATAGCCTTAGAATAGACATTTGTGGTCAGTTGCGAGGGCGCAATACCTATACATGTATTACAAATGTATTGTAGTGCACATAAGGCTAGTCATTATGTAGCAGACCAAGATTTGACCCTCCTTTGGATACTTGATGTGTCCCTCATTCTCTCCACAGAGTTTCCTCGACTGACTTTCCAAAAGGCCACAAAAAGGCAAAAGAAAAAATAAAAAGAGAGATATTTTTTCAAAAAATGGACATCATGCCAAAATATGCAGAACGTTGTGCACTCTGCAGTTAATCAACTCACTTCATCAACAGCATTTGCTCCATCCTGCCTTACTTCCGCCACTCGCCTCCTTTTCTCTTTCATCCCTGGAGTGTCTTTAAGCTCTTAAGCAAAACACAACAAACAAAGACAGTAGAACAGAGGTTCTTGTTTCAGCCATTTGATGTTGCTGCCAGGCAGTCAGTGGGATGCTTTGAATTTAATTTCCTCTATTCATGATGCGGCTTTTATTTACATGACAAGACTGAACAGATTGCATCGGCCTTGGAAAAGATAAATGAAAGAAGGCGGAAAAAAAAACAAAACAAAGTTGGACAAATTACAGCAGATATTTGCCAAATAATGTAATGCAATTAAAATGGAGAGATAGAGAGAGAGTCGAGTGTGTGATGTTAGTCCTCTCACTTCAGCCATCAGTGACTTTTTGATCCTTTATTACACGTAGGAGAGTAGCCTACTGTTAGACTGTGATGTGCAATCTGCTCGCCTCTCATACTGTCATGCAAATACATTAGCTTAGGAGATGGGTCCCTCCACAGTACTCTCAGTGGACAACACTCATTAAACTAATTACACATTGAACCTAAACTGAGTGGAGCGTAATGAGCTATGTGATATTCACAGGGAACTTATGCCATTGGGAGCATGCCAGTGGAAATATGCGATGCCACCACTCAACACCTGCCTGAAACCACACATACAGTGAAAACATAATGCCTTTTTCGGAGCTATTTGAGCTGGTAATTTGTTTAATTTGGGCTATGTGGACTGCTGGAGGCTGAATCGCTCTGAATGCAAAACCTCATTGATTTTCTGTGTAAAAAAAAAAAAAGTATGAAAGTAATTCATGGAGATTATGAATATTTCAATTACGACCCATTTGGTTTTAAGAGAAAAAGTTTACAAAAGGGTTCCAGAAAGTTAGACAAGATGATGGACACCATTATTATACCTGTGCACAAATAAAGAAACCACAACCGGCAGTCATATTTACTCAAGCTAATGACGTGAAACTGCCAGCCCGGTTCTGCCTACCAGCAACTCTGCAGCTCAATAATTAACATCTTGCATTTCATCCACTGAGGGCCCTTCTGTCTTCGCAGGCCCTCATCACGTCGTTTCCAGGTGATTCTGTTGCACCCAGTGGTGTTGTGGGGGTCTGCTATCAGTGAAGTCAGGGAATACACCCTGGACAGGTCTCCGGTCCATTGCAGGGCACACACACACACACACACCCTCCATTCACTCTCACACTCCAAACAACATGACATGTTTTCAGACCATGGAAGGAACATGCAGCTTGGGAGTCAAACCAATCTCACTGTTAAGTGCTAACCGTGTGCTCCAGGCACTTACATCATTCAGGACAAGGCTTCCGAAACCTCAGGACATGATCTTGAGCCGAATTTCACAAACTTCCTGCTTCCTGACCCGCTCACTCCCCTCACAGCAGGCTAGTTTCTATCAGAAGTATAGTGACACACACTGGTCCCATGGTCCATCATGTCATTTCTTCATCCTTCCAAAAACCCGAACTAGTGCTGGTGAGGAAGAGAGACGGAAACTCCTTTATTCTGAACTATAAGTGACCAATGCTTGACCCTCTCCGAGCTCGGGGTTGACCGGTCTGTCCAGATGTCTGTATCGGACGGATCCTGTGCATTGGAGTGGTGGTCTTGTTTTTGTGTCACAACATACGGGGACACATCAAAACGGGGGACATGTTGTCACAAGCTGTCGCAGTCAGAGCTGCCAGGAGGAACAGTACGTTTTAATATTCATCGGTTTCCGTGTCGGAGAAGCAGGCTTCCCGCACTCGAGCTGGCAGAGGCACAGACAAAGTGGGTGGCGACGCTGTCAAGCAGTAGTAGGGTACGTGGACGCCAAAGGGCCAATTTTCCCACTGCTCGGGGGAATTTTAAAAATGGGGGAGACTTTACTCGCGAGGACCACTGTGTGGTGAACAAATGGCTGGCCTCACACGTTTCTGTGCATATAAATGCACGTAGCCGCACTCCGACTTAAAAAAACCTGAAACAAAAACACAAAATTATGAAAATTATGAGACAGGGCTCCTCATGACGCCTCCGCCATATCTGTGTGTGGTTGTGTGTGCGAGCATCAGGAGGAAAGCCTTTAATTCTTTGTGCACTCCATGCAACCTTCTAAGAAGCATGAAGAATTAATTCATTGCTACTTTTATACGTTACTAATAAATGTGCACTGCTATGTTTATTACATCTCACACTGAGGAGAGGGTATCACATTTCATTTGGCAGGACCATTTGTTAAAATGTTTTATTTCTCTACAAACTCTCTCATTCTCTGGCTTTAGTTTCCAAGCTACCCCGCCTGCTTTCGTTCCCCTTGTATCTTTTTTTTTTTTTCCCCTCTCCTCTCCTCGCTTCACTAAATGCAGCCAGACTGGCTGCGAATGGTGTGTGCTGGAAGTTTTCCATGCATCATAATTGTTTTGCTAATTTACTATGCTAATTGAGTAATTAATTCGGGAACAGGAGATTAGAAGGGGGCAAAAATACAGAAATAAATAAACAAGTAAAGCGTTGAGTGTTACCGCCGGGGCTACCGTTTTGTTCTGACATTAGGGATGCAAACTGACTCAAATACTCCTGCACGTTCGCTTCCTTTGCCCAAGGCTTCTTGCTGATGTGCTTGGTGTGCAGGCACGGAGTTAGCATCCCTAACTTCTCACCACGGGACTTGCAAACATTCAGCCGCTAACTGCGCGCCACAACGCATCAATTCAACTCCAGTGGTGTGGTCAAACGTAATCGTTCTCACTGCGTACACTTCCAGTGATTTAGCTGCCATTTTATTGCGGAGCACCTTAAAACTGAGCGCATAAAGGACGGGGTCATTTAAGTGTCACCGTAATTTCAGGAATCCCAGTTGCAGAGAAATTTCATGAAGCAGAAAAGTAGGAAGGAGTTTAATGTGTGACGGGGAAAACTCGGCACAATGTGAAGAACATGAGGGACAGACAAAAGTCTGAGTCTCACTCTAGTGTCTGACTGCGTTTCACTGCTGTGAAACTGTATGAGAATTAATAATAATAGCAGGAATTAAACCATAAATTGTGAATAAACCTTGGGGTCAGTGATAGTCTGAGCTGTTCATGGTAGGCAATTTGTCACAGCTCTCAGAGAAAGTGACTCAGGCCTCCTGCTGCGTCCAATACCGTTCATAATTTAATCATTTGGATTCTTTCAAATAAAGGAAACATCTTGATTTATCATTGATCAGACGGTGACCAAATACGTCCTTAGGCTCCTCAAGTAAAGCACGTCCTCTGAATAACGAGTGGACTCTGTGTAATTGAGACGAGACACCACAAGATGGCAGCCATCCAATTCCCATTGTGACTTCTGTAGTTTGCTGCATGTACTGAGCAAGTCTCCTGTGATGTCCTCATTTTAGATAAAGGTATCGATCCCATTGTGAGACCTCAAGGTTTACAAATTTCTTAAAGAGGTATATAAGTAAATAGATAGATAAATGAAGAGGTTCACTTGCATTGAAATGGTCAAATCTGTAATTACTGGTGCGAAAAAGTGCTTTTTTAGTAAGATGAAGCTATTGTCAGGCTGGACGGCCTACCTTAATTAAATGTAATTCTCAAAAGGTACCGCTGAATTTGCCTCTGGAAAACCTGCAAAAAAACACTTTTTCATAGAAATGGAATAAAAATGAGTATTTTTTCAGGTTTGTTCAGGTTCATCTTGAGTAACTGAGAAGAAAAGGAAAGAGAAGGATAAGGCCAGACAGGATGAGGTTAGTGAATGTGTGCGTCCACCATGGGGCAGAGTTGAGACGTGGGACAGACTCCAGGAGTACAGCTGCTTCGTTTTACTCTGTGCTCAGGCTGCACATCGTCGAACAATCAAAAACAACATCATGTTGTGTGTAAACTGAAAAATTCATTCTGTGAAAGTGGTATGAGATGCCTCAGAAGCCCTACTCACGGAAAGGGAAATGACACAGACCATAAAAGTTCTCTTTCCTCGTAGCGGCCGAGAAAAACACACAAAACACGAGCATGAAACTCGGCTTAGGACGAGGAGTCGTAAATGGAAAATTACACCTCTCATCAGTGGAAACAGGTACAGCAGAGTGCCAGCTGTGACTGGAAGTGATAGTGGCCTACTAGCTTCCTATCACACAGTACACGACCTCCTTTGTCGAGGAACAGTGTTATTGTGTCAACGAGGCTTACGGCTCACATCCTCTGCTGTGACATCAGCCTGACCACGCACTGAACAACCTGTCCACTGACGCCTCTGTTCCTCCATGTTTGAGCCAGCGCCAGACGAGTGCCCTTAATGGATGTAGAGCTGAAAAATGGCACGGTGAGACCCTTTCATGTGGTCCGCTTTGAAGGTCCCCAGATGACGTCAGCAGAGTCCTCTTTATTGTTGCGTGCAGGGTCTGAGCAGATGGCCTCTCTGGTGCTATATAGCGGCATATATCATAGCTAAGGTATGGTGGTGTTTGACAGTCGCTGGCACTGTCTTTTAAATATTTGGCCGAGCTGTGAGGAAGTAACACCAAAAAAGCACAATAACTATCCAGACTGATTCAGTGGAGTCAAACATCCAATTCATAACCAAGTGTGACCTTTTTGACAACATCATAGGATTGAAACAAAGAATAAAATAAAACAAGGTTGCACACATTCACATCCTTCTTTAAGTCACTGTTTCTCCCTTTAGTCACATCAATACCCTCCATCGTCTGTACCAGCTTGCTTATATGTGGGATTTGTTGGGCTCTAGGTTTAAATAGAATTTGGTATAGGCCTCTTCTTGAGATGACATTGTAATGAACTGCATGGTAAATACAAATTAATTGAACTGATTACTTCCTTACCCAAGTACTGCTTTCTTGAATTTCTTGCAACTAATTCTACCCCTTCCACCCTTCCCGACTCCCTCATTCCAGATGTCACTCAGGTCAAACAAAAACAAGTAGCAACAGAAAGAAATGGCAATCATGAATGAAAATCTGCTCTCGGATTGTTGGAAGAGTGAGGCGTTTTGTCTGTGATCATGAAATGATTGTGACTAGACTGAGAGACATTTCAAGGTAATGTTTGCAACCGTCCGTGGCGACCTGCCTCATCTTTTACAGTCCAGTGCAGACGTGCCAGTCGTAATGGAAACCAGTCATGATGCTCTGCTTTTATATTGTGGAATGTGTGTTTGGCTTGAGGCAATTACAGCAAGATCAAGCACATGTCAGATTTGATGGAGGGTGCCTAATAAGAAACACCTACAATAAAACGGCTGAGTCACTTCTAATCAATACACTCGCATGTCATCTTGAGAGATATTAGAAAGAAATTATAGCCGGTCATGCAACCTGTTGCATCATGAGGAGTACATCTCGGAGATGTACTCCCCATTTCCACTGCATAAACTCGGTTGCACAACCTGCATGGGAAACAAGCATGGGAAACTGGCATTTCAAAACAATCCGCTCTGCACAAGCCGACTTCCAGGGAGTCCAGCGTTACCGTGGAGGGAAACTGTTAAACGCATGTCCTTGGCTAAACGCAGAGGTCATGATAACACAACCTAAACATGAGTTCCTGAGAGGAATATGGGAATACGTCCCTCAAATGTCACTTGAATACAATTAGCGAGGGATCCCTCAAAGTTATGTGCCCCGGGGAGCGTAACTTATGTTATGCATAACAAGAAACAGATGTACAGTAAAGGAAATGACCCATGGGAGGAAGGAAAGTTTAAGTTTGTTAAAATGCACAGAATATATTGAGTTTTGCTGCTTTGGGAAATGTAAATCTGACATTAGTGGAATACTTGTCCCATTTCTGTAGCTTTGCCATTCACACATGTTTATTAAAATGATTAACTGTTGTCTCAACACAGCAGATCAAGGCCAATAACAACGAGTGTCTTCGGGAAAAACAAAGAACTACATAATGGTTTAAAAATGGCTCAAGGCTTTATATATTTCCAGGAAACATGATCGAAACTGAAGATGTTATGAAACCGGGCCGACTGAGAAAATAAAACGTTCTGACTTTGTTGGAACCGGTTAACGTGAAGAAACACATGTTGATCCGCGCCAAGAAATGATTGTTGGCGCCGAGTTCCTCGAGCTGGGATTACAGAAATGCTTGACATATCATACAGTGTATGGAAAACAATACCTCACTTTGAGTTTGTTTTTGACCAGTCAACCTTATACCAACCTGCATTAATCTGTCGACAAAAGCAATATGCAAAATAATTCATGCAGCTATTAGTGGAATTAGCCCACACTGTCGATGCTGTTGTAGCTCTTAATGAGTCTGAGTCGTTGTGAGCGATCACTGAAGTGCCGTTGTCCTTTCTCTTGATGTAATTAAGCAGGAAGCGCAGGCTGAAGGCTAATGAGCCTCGTCTGTTGCAAGGAAGGTCAGCGACAAACTAAATCGTGGAAGAAGTGAGCAAGTGGGTGTGCAAGACAGACGTGTGTGTTTGTATGTGTGTGTGTCTGTGTGTCTGCGAGTGTGAGAGGGATAATCTGAGCAGTAGGGCAGATGCACTCGGGGATTGATGTACACCACTGTCTCATGGCCAAATCTATATGGCCCTTTTAATCCAATGAAAAATGAGAAGTGTGCTGTAACTTTGTTAGAAGTGGGTAATGCAGCCAGAGCAAATGGAACAGGGGCCAGGTTTGCAGGCCTCCTCCACATTCAGTGTAAGGGCTAACCTGATTTGCAATGCGCTAGCTCTGAGACCAATATCTGCCTGCATCACCCAAAGCCCATCAGGAGTGATTAAATAAACATGATGGACAGTTTACTAAGAACCTATTAACCGTGACGTCTGGTTAGCATGTGCTTGCCTACAAGTGTGTAATATTACAGCCAAATTTGGCATTTTACACCTGTAAGGTGTGACCCTCACTCCGAGCTTTCAATGGGTTACTGACTCTGTCTTGAAATATCAAATACAGATACGGTTCACGAGATAAATCGTTTCAGATAAAAGGCAAAACACGGCATTATGTAGAAAAAGGAGAAGCCTGGAAACTATAAAAACAAGATGAGCGACCATTATAAGGCGTAATGAAGACCCACATGTTATCCATCTGTGGTTTGGCTTCCTCCAGGGAACCGGCAAGAGGGCTCATGTGGAAAGTCAGATTCATCAATCAGTATCAGTGTCATCAGTAAGCGATCATTTTCAAATTACCAGGGTGACTGAAAGAGTTTTAGGGTCTCAAAAGTTTGGGAGAAACACAGATTCAACTGTTTCCTCAGCATGACTCTTGCCTCTCACCTGTCAGATATGGATTAAGTGTGCAGGAGTGTGTATTTATACATTCTGCCGAGACGGGTCCAAGCATCCGTAACACATTCGGCGTATTATTTCAATTAGGAGTGTAATGACTCGTCTTGTGCTGTGGAAGGAAATCTGGAAACGTGCAGTTCTCCGCTGTTTTTCTTAATTCTCCTATATCCCCCGCTGCAGATTCATCTTTATTAAAGAAAACAGAACCATTTTCTAAAGGAGGGTACCGTTTCTTCCTAGGTGAGCACCTGATTGCCATGATAATCATGACCGTTGAGGCAATTAAATATCATAAATGCCTGTTTGGGAAAGAGAGTAAAACGTGATTCTGAATCACAAAGCAGCATGTCTTTAATAAATAGTCACTGCAAGTGTGAGTGGTGCGAAACTAGGTTATGAGTAAATGTGCGCTATGTGATGATAAAAGTAAAGAGATGTCTCTACAGTTTACACTAACAATGTCAGTCATGAACAATCATTGTGCAAATGAGATGAACTGATGTTTCTATGTCAGTGTGCTGACAGCATGGCAAACAAACGCTAAGGCTTATCCACACTGATAGCAAGGCTTCAGAAAAGCCCTGTTGCGTTCTGTTTGATTGTCATTATGGGGCTAGGGCAGGCTGGGGTTTTCAAGCCAAGCACACTCTGACTCAGCAATAAAACACAGTTGTTTTGTGAACTGGCTATGTTAAAGCATATGTGTGTATGTGGTACGTTTCAAGCTAGAGGACAATATCTGGAATTTCTTTTTGGTCTATTTTAATACTGTTAATACAACATTTTAAAGGTAATTCTTTTGACCTGATATTACGACTGCTCTTCATTCATCCATTATCTTACCCCTTTTGTATCACTGGGGCTCTACCGAAGTATCTAGTTCACATAGGGCGAAAGCTGGGAATAGACCCCCGACAGGCCGGCAGTCCATCACAAAGCACACACGTTCAGCCCATTCAACACTATGCATGTTTTTGGACTACGGAGAGGAAACTGAAGAAAACCCAAGCTGACGTGAGGAGAACATACTAAGTACACACAGAGAGACCATTAGACCAACTGAGAGCAGAGTGTTGAAGCACCATCCTCCAAGACAATGTCTGGAAGTTCACTCTGCACAAGAGAATTATTCCCGTTGGACTGGTATAAACCCCTGGAAGACATGAAATACTGGATAATGTAACAGTGTTTGAGACTTCCTTCAGAAAAAGCACGTAATTGATGAAACTTTAAAAAAATATCCAGAAATGCAACAGTGCACTACATGACATGAATCTCAATTGTACAACTGGCGGCATCTGAAGCTGCAGATCTCGAAGCTTAAGTTGAAACACATCGCCACAAAGGCTGAAAGCCAAACTGTCAAAGCAGGAGGTCATAGTGACACGCCGTGCAATGCAGTTGAAACTTGACCTTGTCACCAGGATTCTTAGATGCATACAACCGGCTATTTTTATCTGCCAGTGCACATGTGTGTTTATACATGAATGTGAGAAGAGGACACGACGGGGCTGCATGCAGGGCGTTGATGTGGACACTTTCCAACAACAGTCGTGTGACCACTTATCCAGCTCCTCCCGTCCTCAGACTCTCTCCACTCCTCTGTGATTAATTAGGGAAAGTGAGTGGAATTAGTCTATCAGCAGGCCGAGGGAGAGGACAAAAATATTTACAGAGCTCCCGGGAAGGGATTTCATTAGTAGATGACCCGTGTTGAGTCGCCTCCTCTCTCTTCATGCCGACACAGGGTGGGAGTAATCTTGACCCTTCGTGCCGAGTCATGTGACCGAAATTCGACAACATTAAAGACATCGGGCGAAAAATAGGATGTTCATCCACTTCCTCGTAACCACGAAACAAGCCAGACAAAGTACATACGGTAATGGGAATTAAATTGCCTCGGAACATGGTAGGCTGTACTAATTGTACCCAACAACACAACCCCATGAGACGACGTGAGTCAGGCTACAGTACAGGCATCAACCACTCTCTCCTTTCAAGGGTAAAAGCATCTACCCCACGCAGTCTTGGGAAATCTGTAAGCAAGTCTTTTGGCTAATGTTTCTCACTTTGCAGTATGTTGATTGGCATGAGATACCCCGCTGCTGTGTTATTTCCTCTAGCTGTGCTCCTCCTCCCATCCACTCCAGCTCGCTCAGCAGGGGTTAACTGACCTCAGAAACACACAGCACCAGCACCCATGGGGCAGCTGAATGTCTGCGATTAGCAGGGGAATGACAACGTAACGTTCTGAATGAGCTATTGGGGAATATATGGAAAACTATTTTACCTTTTCTATCGCTGTGTTACTGGTTGCTACTATGCTGCTGGTTAGCTGTAAGTCGAGGGATTTACACAGAAGTTGTGTGAGTAATACTGCTACTGCATTACAGGACACCTATGACTCAACAAAAATACTTCTACTATTTCCCATCCACCCAATGTCTGGCATGTTGTTCTCTTTTGTTTATTCTGGTTTTGTGAAGGATGTTGCCATGATGCATTAATAATCAGATTAAATGGCCCTGGCCACTGGAAACATGTCTGTCCCTCCTGGCTCCAGTTTTGGAATTTCTTGGCTTGGTTTCTAAACTGTTTGACCCTTTGTTTGGTGGACATGATCTGATCAATATGTTCAGTCGCCGAGGGACCTTACTTATCTTTAACAAACATGGGAAAAATGTCCATCAATTTATTTTCCTGTCTCCTAGTTGGATGTCAATGAGTACAGACTGATAAGCATACACGGCCCTTGCTCAAAATGGGTTTTGCCAGCATTGGACTGACACGCATTCCCCATCGTACCTCATACATTTCATACATGTTTTCTGCTTTACACCAAAAATGTCGAAGTGGTCTAAAGCAACCCATACAGGTCGCCAGTTTCATTGAAGTCGATGTATACAGGATCAATAGTAATTTCAGAAAATCTACAAAATTGTGAACTTGTGTCTGGGGTGACGGCTAAGCTGCACAAACTCTGACTTACAGCTGGAAAACTTTAACATATTAGCCAACGCAGTTGTCAGTTGTCATTGTGGTTCTTTATAGTCTACTACTTGAAAAGAGCATGAGCTAAGTGGTTGGACTTTATTCACTTTTGTCTCCAATGACACAGATGGCGGACATGTGGGTGGAGGATTACTGTCCAGAGCTTCTCCAGAGACTCGTGTTCTCTGCGTTATGACCCCTTTTGGAAGAACCAAATAAAACTCCTGGACAATTTGCTCTCATTACTCCTGATATTATCCCACGTCAAAATCTCCTACTCTGAAATGCGTCACATTAGCAGAAGCAATTCAAATCAGGCAGCTCATTTGTGTTTCTGAAAGCATTCAGATGCAAATAGAAAGCAAGATTAGAAACCATTACGAGATCCGCCTGTCCAAGAAGTATTTGCTGATGACAAGACCTGGGCACCATGGCTCCATTAACTGGCAATCCTCTAAACAAGGCCAAGACAAACTCCCTGAGCAAAGTCAAACTCAGCAGAAAACACTGGGAATGGGTCGTTTACAGCATGTTCAAAATGCCTGTTCCTTGGTGGAAAAACTAAAAAAAAAAAATGCAGACACATCTGGGAATCAAAGGAATTAAGATTGATATGATTCACAACTAAACACAAGCACTGTATTCCCTAACATGACTGGCTTTTTGATCTCTGTACGCAAAAAAAAAGACCAGAAAAAAACGGACAGCCGGCTGTTCAAGTTCGCTGGAACAAAGTTCTTGACCTGGTTCTTACTTTAGGTCAAGCAAACTCAGCGTCCCAGAGTGCACTGCAAACATGCGGGAACCCTGATGACGAAAAGAGAGATGACTGAAACATGCAAGTTAGGGCCCTTCGGAGTCTGGTTTCCAGAATAGAAACTGCATTTTGTTCTTGATGTTACCAGTGGAGAAGGCTGAGAGTTATCTGACAGAAATCCAGTAGCTGCTTTGGAAAGGTTAATGAGTCATTGCCCATGCAACACACAGAGGATAGATATCTAAAGAGGAATTAGAGGAAAATATACGAGTAGCACTTTACCAACGTTTATTGATAAACAAAGAATTAAAACAAGCGCACAAGGATCATAACCTCTAGATATCCTTTTAAGGCAATAATCTCATAACTTGCTGCCTGAGCTTCGCTTTCCATAACTTCCCATCCTATCTTCAACCAGGGAATTATAATAACATCCAAGCGCTTGTTGTTACAACTTAGCATATGTTTAACTTGGTGTGGAAGCATGCATATGTCCACTAGGTTGGCCATTCTTTCTAAATAAGATGCTCATACAAACATGCCAGAAGTAACTTAATTTAAAACTGATTAAACATCTGTGAAGTGACACAGTCCCAGTCCACAGTCCTTGTCAACATGAAAATGTCAGTGTCAGAAATAAATAAAAGTCAGTGCCAGGTTTCATCAGCACAATCCAAATACTTGAGATCATGATCAGATATAATCTTCAGATGTCCTTGTCTTGATTGTCATTCATTTCAAAATCACATCTCTGCATTGAACACAATAAGAATGTTATTCTCTATAACAAATGGCAGAGCATCAGATAAATGTGCTATATTTGCATTTCAAAGAGAAAATGTTAGTTCAGTGTTAAGGGGGGTACAGAAAAGATGATTTTACATTCTTAAAAGAAGTATTAGTGGGTCGTATTTTAAAATCATTTAAACATTATAATCTGAAACTATTGTAAATAAGTAATGGTAATGCTAAACATTGAGCTTGTCATACTTTCTTTTGAATGCGGGTCATGGCGAAAGAAAGGCTGTTTATTTGTGATACGGCAGAGTCTTCAAAGACGGAACCACTTCCCCCAAACACATCTTTCACAGAGTAATCTGTTTGTTACTACAGCGATGAGGACATGACAAAACATCGCCAGCATGGCGCGAGTCACCCTCTTCCCGGAGGACGGGGCTGTTTATATGGTCTGGAGGGCCTCAGGACTATTGACTCAGCTGAGCCCAAACTCCCCAGCAGCCCCGGAGACTAACAGCGTCGCCGGAGGGGGGTAAGAAAAGGGAAGCGGGCACAAGCTGAGATACTATACATGCCCTCCTAGATACACTCACACACACACCCACACACACAGATGCATTTGTGTGTACAGTCCAAATGTGACTTTGTCATTGTTGATAGCTAACCTTTGTATTATTTCCAGATTTAATTGGGGATGATGTTTATTCAAACTTCTCCACAATGTCTTCCTGCCAGGTTACGGGTCTTTGACAAGAGAAAGGGTCATGGGTGAGAAAGAGAACTCAATGTCGTTCACATGCTGTTTACGTAAGGAAACCCTGGATGAGGATAAGGTTCCAGACACTTGGTGCGCCAGTGTGTGCATGATTTTCTTTTTCTTTTTTTTTCTTTTTGTTCTTACGGTCACAAGTTCACACGCCGACACGTGTACACACACGCACACACACTGAATTTGACTTCAGGAAAAGCAGGAATTTTACAGCCAGAAAGCATACAGATGCATATGGACACAAACTCCCAGAGCTCCTATATTCAGAAGTTAAATGACAGTGACAGGTCGACAGCCCTCAGCTATCAGGCAAAAAGATTAGATAATAAACTACCATCATGAAAATGTACATGTTTACTTTCTTGTACTCCATGACTAAGATGTCTGAATGTAATGACAAATCCCTTTAATTAAAGAATGAAACCTTCAGAGCACCACACTCACTTCCCTTCCTGAGGGCAACATTGCCTCTCCCTCCATTATCCTACTCAATAACACCCCTTTGACTGAGCAGATAGTACCTTAAGGAAGCAAGATATGCCTGCATGACAGCTTGCTGATAAACCTCACAGGACTGGAAGGAAGCACAAATATATTTTTTATCTGCCACAAATCTAATAAAGAGCTTAAAATATTCATGGGAGAGGTTACACTCAGGGAGAGCAGTGGAGCACTCAGCACCCACTCGGTATTTTCCCATCCCTCCCTGTATAGATGTAAAAAGGCAACCTTGGGGAGCCCAGACCTAAACAGTGTGATCTCTTGGAGGCCCGTTGCAGGCCTTCCCACCACTTTCCTCCCAATCTCTTGGACGCTTCCTGTTTGTGTAAAAGATTTGTTGTCTTTGACATATCTGGTCTTTTTCGCGAATCAAGAGGAGTGGTGGCCACATAATTTTACATCTCTCGGGTCATCCTCTGGGTCAGCGATTTCCGTGACGTGAAGCAGGAATTAAAGCCAGAGAGGCAAAGGTCAAGCCATAACTAGCATGGCATGCTTACAGGTTGAACACGTATACATGATTCCAACCAACCGATGAGGGGAAAAAGAAAAACAGTTTCTGGCAAAGCAAACTCTGTGCGGTTACTCTTTGTCCATGTCCTTCTGGACCCCCCACACAAACATGGCTTTCTGAGTCTCACACAGACGACAGCACTAACAAGGCAGGTCCATTCAGTGTGTGAGATGCAGTAAATATTTTCAGAGCCTTGACTGCACCGAAGGGATGGTGCTAGAGCTGTCCTTGACACCTACACAGCACACTGAGAAAATAAAAGCCTTGTTAAAGTCACATTGGACGGGTCCCTCATGGGCCATCTCTGGGTGATATATGTAGTCCTGGATGTTTAAGGCTGTCAGGAGCCCAGAAATTACTTCTGTACAGATGGATGTTTGTTATGTCTATCTTAAGCATGAGAGCGCTGAGTGTCCATTAGATTAAGTAGATGCCATTATGCTTTCTGGTGGCCAGCCTTCCTGTCACATCATCTACACTTAAAACCAAAAGATGCGCTTAAAAAGATTTTATAGCTTATAACATTCCAGACCAGATGTAAATCATACATAGTATTTGCCATTGAAACACTAGGACGCCATTTAATGAACATCAGCCTTAAACACACTCTTCATATGTTCTCCTCATTATATCATTATAATAACAGCAATATTTTACACATACTATTTGTGTTAATTATATGCCATGAGAAATATATATTATGTTTGCTCGTTTATCAGTCTTAGACTGATATGCTATGCGTAGGCCACTGATATGAGCAAGACTAAACAAAATTACTGTATATATATATTAGGGCAGATATGAGTGGCTCAGTTGCCTTCCAACATGACAGAGATTTATGATGTGAATGCATAGTTGATATTTGGCATCTAGACTCTGACCTTATCACTCCCCACTAGCACTGACCAAGTTCAGCTCAGTAGGAATTGGGGAGAAATGATAATAAACTCTCCTCACAGGAGGAGGTGAAGGCCATGAAATACAACATAATGTACAGTACACATGAACAGCAGTGGGAGCAGCTGTCAGGAAGCAGAGTTTGCAAATAAGCAGCAAAGCAGCATTGATAAGCAGCACTGGACCACTGGGACATGGATACACAACAATATAAAGGTGGTGAATAAGAGCTGAGCTTGTTTTCTTTTTTATTGTTTTTTTTTTCACAAGACCAATCAAGCATAGTAGATGTAATAAATATGCAGCCAAAAACGCACATGTACACTTTATCTCACGAGAATGAAATAATAACTCGGTAAAATAAAAAGGGAAATGCATGGCTGCTCTGAGCTTCCGTACACAGGCGCGGATTTCAGAGCCAAGAATGCACTGAAACATGCAGGAGGAAAATGTCCAAAAACAACTAGAACTTGCGAGGGGTGGATTTTGGAATACCACTCATAACAACAAAGCTGAGCCTGTTCATAAAGTAAGCATCAAAATCTGCAAGTGAAACTAGCAAAGGAAGTTTAGCCAAAAATCTCAACGCAAACACTGTACTGAAGTCAGATAAAAGGCTACAAACAGGACCAATACATGTACTCACATATCTGTTAGCATTAGCAGAAAGCTCTTCCCTCCTTCTAAAGTTCTTCGGAAACCGTGAACCCGCAAGGCCATGGGAGCCGTTGCCGTGACAACGGTGCGTACTTTGGCGCCACAGCAACAGGCGGAAACTGTTACCATGACAACTGTGCGTTCAGTGTACACTGGGATAGCGTAATTAATCTGTTAATGCGAACTATTCAGGTTTTACTACATTTGTTTCTAAACACGTACCGACACAACTTTAGTTCATCTAAATTACACCTTTGTTTTGTTTGTGTTTGTTTTTTTGCACATCATTTTTTTTCTTTTTTTTAAGTGTTGTTAGTATTTTTACTTACATAAAGAGTCTGAATATTGTCTCCAACACTAACTGTCAAGTCCATAAAAGGTAAAGTTGAACCAGCTTTTGCACTGCATTAATGTTGACCACAGGTGGATCTTATAACATTATGGACTTCTGCAATTCATTGAAATGACTGCTGGAACATAGAGGTCCTCTGAGTTATTGGTTCCACCTGTGTTTTTCCTGCGAGGAGGAGTCAAAATGTCTGCTGTTGTGAAACCGGTCAACGGATACAATGCATTTGGGAGTAATGAGGAAAAGGCTTCAAAAGGAGATTTAAAACATGTGCGATGGACAGATTTTTGAGAAAAACATAGTGATGCTTATCTTGATGAGTTGTAATGTCAGTCGAATACAAAATATTTTGCTCTGTAAGTTTTTGAACACCCTTATGAAAAAGAAAACAATATTACCTTAACTTTTCTAGCCTTGAAATGTATTTGGCCTCTTAGATAATGTAAATGCACTGCCCACATACAGTCTTTAATGAAGGCAATGCAGAGGTAACTTGTAAACATGTTGAGGTTTTTTTTGTATACAAGAACGAGAGATGACTCAGATTCCTGTCACCCAATACTGGCCTAGTACAGTCGGAGATGAGTCTTTAGACCTCACAGAGTATTGTCTTTCTTCGGCAGGTGGCTATGTGAGAGGTTGGCATTTTAGTGCTTGTGTAGCTCTGGTGTAAAAGGTCCGTCATTCCCTGCAGTGCTCCGGGCTACCAGTAATTACCTCAGTCATCAATTCATTCGACTGCAGCTTAAGTGCTAACACAGCTAATCTTGTTAGAGTGATTTGATTAGCGAGAACATCGCCCACTATCACACCTCCAGGGTATGAACACTTGAGATGAAGCCTTGTCCTCATTTATGGCCTTACTCATCCAGAAATCACGTATTACACAATGGATGATAAATGACCATGCTCCTTGGATTTTACTGTAGTTGTAGATTCCTAATTATTGCACAACATGGATTTAGAAATAACCTTGGAAAGACCATTTATGTGTTGCTTTAAAGTGAGTTATGGACTAAATTTGCAGAACATGGAGTTTGTTTTGAAAACACACCAGCCATAACGTGAAATAAACACCACCCATTTATTCTAGAAGGTACAGTCTCACAGGAAATTTCAGTCCCCGGCGTTATCTTCTCCTTGCAGATCTCCATTTTTAAATCATCAACATCTGTTTCTGCTTGTACTCAAGGAGTGTAAATCAATGTTGTAGTGCGGGGTGTTGCAACAACATCCTGTCCCTTCTGAGAATTATTTGTTTTGTGGAAATACTGTGCAGATTCGGAGCTCGATACACAACTCTCTCCCAACTTCCTGAGAGGTCTCCAGGGTCAGATTTAGTTTGTTGATAATTCCTGTGGCTGCGAGACAGAGGCCACGCAGGTGATTTGATACTGTACGGGTCGCTCACTGCAGTGACAGGATACGTAATTCAGATTGCATTCGCTTAATGGATGATGCTTATCATTCAGCGTAATTGAAGACAAAGTGGAACCTGATCATAATTCCCATGAGGTGTAAGTGACTCAGTCGCTGTCTTCCAGAACTAGTTGGATGCCTTCCACCTCTCTGTGACTCTGTGACCATTACTGAAGAGCACTCCGGTGTGTCTTGTGCCTGGAAAGAAATCTTTTCTCGATCTTTGTACCTGCTGCCTTCTGACCCCGTGCGACCTCTGAGAAGCTGCGAGCCACAGAAAGCTTGGTGAATGTGTTCACTTTCAAATGACCAGGTCACACATGAGCGAGCAAAAGCCGCCAAACAGGACCTCCGCTTGGTCCAAAGTGTTTGTTTTTCCTTTCTTTCCTTGTTTGCCCTCAAACCAGGTAATGTCTCTCTTGCCTGTTAAACGCTGCCAACACTGAAACTGAGGGGATTTAGGAGATGACAGCCATGCTGCCTCATCCGTCACTATCCATCTCCCTGACTGTTGCGATAGCTGCTTTGGACTGAGGCGGAGAGGTGCAGAAGTGACCCACTTCTCAACACCTGTCAAGACCTTGAGAAAGAGAAGAATAGTGAGAAAGACAAATAACTGCTTTGCTTAGGTGCGTCTGATGGGTGTTTGCTAAAAGTTGAGATTCTTATTTCTGATGGATTACACAACCGTGCGCTGTGCAGGCTTCAAATTCTTTTAATTGTAAGAAAAGTTATTCTTTGTACTATGGTTTTACTCGTTACATTCAGGAGTAAGTGCTGCAGTCACACTTAAATAGCCTTGACAAAGCCAGCTGGACCACGGGGAGCTGTCATTTCAGTCACTCTGGCACTCTGGCACCTTCATTCACGCACTCTAACAATATGTCAGCCACCCGAAAAAAAAAAAAACCCTTTGACAAAAGAGTGACAGCTGAATCACACTGGAAGTCGAGAAATAGTCTTGGTTACCCCAGTCCAGTAAGGAGCGAAATAAAAGTGGTCACCCAGGTTTGTTGCTCCACCCGACACCCCCCCTCTCTCTCCAAGCCCCTGATCCGAGCCAAGGGCGAGCTCGTGGCTGCTATTAATACAGTGTGTCGACAGGTCCAATCACAATCAGAGCCCGGCCATTCCTTTCATGCTGCTCAGAGGACAAGGGACAGGCGACTATCATAGCAACAGAGATGATCACTTGTAGGGAGAAGAGAGGTGATCGAGATATTAAAATAAGACTAAGCACAGTGCTGTCAGCGTAATTGTGCCTGCCCCATGTGTGGCGTCTGGCTAATTAAACCGTGATGCCTATTCGGACTCACTCAAAAGACTGTGCAACAGGCCTCGGCTTTGACGCTTTAATCAGCTGCACTTGTCAAAAAGCGGCACTCAATTTCACATGAAAGAGAAAACGAGTGATTAAAAGCAGACATTAAGAGACAGGGGAGAGATGGTGCTTGGGGAATAGGGTGGAAAAGAAAGGGGAGGGCGGCAGAGGAGAGGTGCTATTGTGTAAGATCTTGTGTGTGTGTATGTGTGTGTGTGTGTGTGTGTGTGTGTGTGTGTGTGTGTGTGTGTGTGTGCAGGCTGCTGAGAGAGAAATGGGCTAGGACAATATGTAGCTCCCATATATTTCATTCATCATTGCTGTGTGTGTGTGTGTGTGTGTGTGTGTGTGTATTGAAGAGAGAGAGAGAGAACTGTGTGTGTGTGCGTGTGTGTGTGTGGGTGGGGGGGTGTGTTTGTGTGTGAGACGGTATTCCTGCTCGTCTCGCTCCACCAGTTAAGTTAAATCAGAGGGAGTCACTGGCACACTGCGGTGGTCTCTCTGTGCCTCAGCCCGTCCTGCTCTGAAAGCATCAACAGCCTCCTGGTTCTTCGCCACAGGTAGGAGCTCATGTTACCTCATTCTCAGGAAGATGTTTTACCAACTTTTTTACAACACTGTCAGCCAGTCAAAGTCTATAACTTTCTTTGTTAAACTTTATTTCTCTCTTCGGATTAGGAAAACTGAACTGGATTTGTGAGGCTAGCAGAAGAGCACATTGTTTGATAGCAGTGCTACCTGTTGTCACTGTTTGTTCAAGTTGTTCATGTGAAAGTCCTGTGTGTGCAGTGCTACTAAAAGAGCCACTGTTGCTGTGGGGCAGACGTGGAAAGAATCCAGGATTATATGCAGAGAGGGATGGAGGGTCTGTCATAAAGTTTACATCGTCTCTTAATCTCATAGAAAATTAAATCCACTTCCTGGTAAACAGAAGCTGTGTGCTCATGAAAAATCCTCACTTATGGGAGAGTTTAATGTCAACGGGGACCGCACGAAAGGGGTGTTGTGGGATCGCAGGAAAATGTAACTGAAGTAAAGCAGGTGGAAATTAAATTTTCTGCGTCGTCAGTGAGAATGAGGGGAGTAAAACTGTTGAGGAGGAGAGAGAAATGGAGTGATGGACTGGGGAGGAAAGGCAGCTCAGCATCACCAACTTAAACCAAGAGTTTTTGTATGGGTTTCACTTTTACAGGTGCTTACTTTGCCCCCCAGTGTTTCTATTTTGGAGACAACTGCAGCCCTGAGAGCCAGTAAATGTGTTACTCAATGCGATCTCAGGTTCTCCGGCGAAAATAATCCTCTGACAAACAGACGGAAAGAAGAAGAAGAGGAAGAGACAAGGCTTCACAATTTGTTATTGCTATTTTACTGTTATTGTTATTGTCAGTGCCATCTTTACATTTTCATACAATGCGAGACCAGAAGGAAGCTTTACAGACAAACGTTTATGCTGTTGGATTGTGCGAGTCACATGGAAGCACAGATTTATAAACAGAAAAATGCAGACATGCTCTCTGGAGCCAATATTTCCATTAACCTCTTTCCTGCCAGCAGAAGTCAAGTCCACATTAAGGTCATGGACACTGTCACTATCTCTCTCTCTCTCACGCATGCACATCCACACACATGCACGCTTTCCAGCTCAATTAAAACACTCATATTGAGAGATACATCTTTACAATCTACAATCTCTAAATGCAGAAATTGATGATTGATCTCGTGTTTGATTCACAATCAACTTGATGGCCACGCAACTCTCAACATGAGAGGGTTTATCCTCGATTAAGTTTCCCACTTCACAGGCCTTTTGATGAAGTAATCCCTCTAAGTTGGAAAAAAGAAGAAGGAAGTGAGTTGAGGGAGGTTGCGGATGAGGTGCTTTTCACTTCTAGGCACCTGTTTTACTGCTCTCCAGCCAGACATGGTGACAAATTGAGCTGCAGTGTTGTTTTGTTAGTGGTGGGTAGCTAGGTGTTAAATACGTGTTCCTGTAACACATCTGAAGATGCAGGAGGAGTTGAGTTTACAACAACAGGAACCAGGCGCCCGTAACGCTCAGTTGAGCGGACAGACCTGAAACGAGGCCTTAATGAGAGGACGGCGATGATGAGGAGGGAGGCCGAGGTGGCCTGTTCCCTGTAAGATGAAGCTCGCTTCATAATGGGCTGATATAAATCATTAACTCCATCAACCGCACATTTTAGTGGCTCTCTCTATGGGCAGCCAGATGGTGGTGCTCATGTCAGAGCAGCCGGGTGCTCAAGGCCGGGAGCAGCCTCAGATTGCTCTGTTGATGGGAACCACAATTCGATCCAAGCTGCGACCGATCTGACATTACTCTCAGTTTAACTTCGAGTGAGGGATTCCCATGATCCCTAGAAGAGGCCATATTTTAAGACCCCCCGAAATAGGATTAGAGATGGAATGTCGCCACCACAGTTCAGGAGCCAGCAAGTGCACTGCGTAACAAAAATGTCCCCAAACTTCCTCCTCGTGCTGATTTTATTGTTCATTGTGAGCAGCTGCGTGTTTGCAAACACAATGTGCAGGGCCTCTGCAGCTCATTGTTGTGTACAAGGGGATGCAGCTCTGCTCGTGGACCTTGTGAAGTGGGTGTTTACCTTCCTGTCTGTGGTCACCCAGGGTTTATGGCTATCATTCAGTAATGTGCCATCTCACTCATGAGCAGTAGCTCACTGGACACAGACGCACTAAATCACCTGCTTCCGAATCGCCTTCTGTCTGCGCCACCTCATCTTTATTATCAGGCTCACTTACATATATAGGCAGCAATAACTTTCAGCCTTGTTTATATTCTCTCCCCACAAATGTGTCCCCACCGCAAGCATCTCCCTCATGGAAAAATACTGGTAGTTAAAATGGCAGCCATACCGAGAACGTCCAAAAGGCATGTGGCATCGGACTTCTCTCATATTTCCATTAGCGGCGGTCATCAGAAATCTTCTTCACATCAAAAGATTAAGTCTTAAACTGTTTTAAATCCCCATACTGTGTAACTAATATCTGTTTTGTGCTCTCCTCTGTGTAGTTAAAATTTACAGCCACACACTGTTATAATCATTAAAGAAAGAAAACACATGTTCACTAAATCCAAGCAGTGACATCTGTGCCTGTGCTCCCTCTCCTACCTACTACAGCAGACCCTGTGCAGGAAATTCACAGAGATATTTCATTATTTCTGTTGCCCTTGGCACCTACACATCTTCCACACTCAACAATCCCCACATCTGCAACCGATATGGCTGTTGCTTTAGTGCACTGACTGTGTTTTTTTTTTTTTTCAAAGAATTTATCCACCGAAACCGGGCAGAAAAAAATCTTTGACTTGAAGATAAAATAGTTCCACCGTAGTGGAAGGGCTTAGACCGTCTTAATGCCAACCAGAAACAATAGGAATGCAGATAGGGGAAGCCTTTTAAAAGGCCCGTCACTTGTGGTCCACGGTAGCTGTGAGCCACACAGCGACAGCTGGGGTTTTTGCGATCACAAAGGGCATTTCTTTAATTTTGTTTCATGAATAAATGAATATCTGAGCAAGCTGAGGTAAACCTTAAATCATCAATAGAGTTGGCCATCATGATACTTTTGCACTGTGTGGGCTGCAAGGTCGTAGGAATCAGAGTTAAGTTAGAATGCCATCTTGTGGTAAGGCACCTGCTAAGTCGCTCTGCTGTTCAGACGATTTCTATTTCTACTATGTACGCTGGTCAACACGATAACAGAATTATAAAAAAATCCAGCTTCATACTCTTAGAGACTCGTAATCTGCTTTCTTTTGTTGTCCACATTCAAAGTATATGAATTTCCCCTGGTATCTGTTTTCTTTTATTGCCACCACAAACATATTGTCATTTTCATGTAATTAGAAGCAGGGACTATCTTTGCAGACATAGTAATAGTATACATCAGGCTTATGCTAATATCATTACGTTGGCTGTGCTAATGATGCCCACTGAGCTATTCTATTAAACATAAAGGCTCACAACAAAGGGGAGAAATTGTTTTTTTTACTCCCATTCTGCTTGTACAAATGAAGCAAAAAGTAGCCCAGAGGCAAATTTTCCAAAGCACGCAGGTTTGATTTTCTCACACAGTGAAGTTTCCCCGAATCCCTGCTGTCCTGTTTGTTTAGGTGTGTGCTGATTAGAAGTTCTCACGCTGGGTACAATGTATCTCTGCACACCAAGGGTTTGAAACGTGACATGTCTTTTACAGTGACTGGAGCTTCAACCCTCTCGTTCTCTCTCCTCCCTGCTTCCTCAGTACCTCAGTGCTTAATGGTGTTGTTACCCAAGCTCGCACTTTGCCATGCAGTCTTCATTAACACAGGTCGTAACAAGGGGCATAAATGTTCTCCTTCCGGGTGCTGACAGTCCACCCAGATGGACGGACCATTTTATAAACACTGTACAGTTTTACTGTTGCCATTCATTAGCTCAGAGTCGATTTAAAGGAGAGGGGAGAATGCAGACAGTCTGAATAATGATGTTTCAAAGGGCATTTTTGGAATATTGAATAACATACAACATCTGTTTTTCATGGCTTCTTATTTTACAGAAATAACATAAAGCGTCGGGATGGCTTTAATGTGCAGGTCTTTAATGAGCTGGTGTAGGTTGAGCACTTTCATGGGTGCTCGTGTGGATTAGCGTTTATGGGCCGTGCCAGCGGTAATGATGGCTCTTCTCTGAGACTGCCTGTGACATTTTTGTTGTTTGTTTCTTTTATAGGACTCGCTGAGGCCCTCGCCCAAGGCCTGTATCAGTCACCACAGACGCACCCCGCCGGCAGGGCCCCCTCTTCTACAGTCCCAGGATCTGGCACTAAACGGAGAAAAAGGGAAAAATGGAGAATACAACAGCGGCAGCGACAAAAAAGATCAATCTGACGTGCGGCATGTCCGGAACCCATGAATTCATCTTCACCCTGGTGCCCATCGTCTACGGCTGCAACTTTGTCATCGGCATCGTTGGGAACAGCATGGTGGTGGCCGTCATCTACTGCTACATGAAGCTCAAGACGGTGGCCAACATCTTTGTGCTCAACCTGGCTCTGTCCGACCTCACCTTCCTCATTACGTTGCCCTTGTGGGCCACCTTCACCGCCACGGGCTACCACTGGCCTTTTGGAGGGTTCCTGTGCAAGGCCAGTGCCGGCCTGGCCATCTTCAACCTCTACACCAGCATGTTTTTCCTGACTGCGCTCAGCATCGACCGCTACCTCGCCATCGTGCATCCCATGCGGTCACGCCGCTTCCGCACGGTGAGGTACGCGCACATCACCTGCGTGGTGATCTGGATGTTCGCCTTCGTGCTCAGTGTGCCCACGGCGCTCACCAGGAACGTCCACAACATCCTGAACTTCAACAACACAGTGTGCGGCATCCTGCACAAGAGCAACAAGACCACAGCCGATGTGCAGGATACGGCATATGATCCCGAGAAGCTGAGCGAGCTGCTGCTGGCCATCAGCCTGATGAAGAGCCTCCTGGGCTTCCTGGTGCCCTTCGCCATCATCATCACCTGTTACTGCCTGATCGGCCGGGCGCTGGTGGGGGCGCGGCACATCCAGAAAAGCTCCCGTTCCCGCGACGACGAAGTGCTGCACATGCTGGCAGCCGCCGTCCTGGCCTTCTTCCTGTGCTGGGCGCCGCATCAGGTCTTCCACCTGATGCAGGTGGTCACCCAGCTCACCAACGTGAGCAACTGTGCCCTCTTGGAGATCATCGACACCGCCATGCCCTTCACCATCTGCATCGCCTACTTCAACAGCTGCGTCAATCCCATTGTGTACAGCTTCGTCGGGCACAACTTCCGCAAGAAGATCCTGCGTCTGCTGCGCTGCACGCCGGCCGGGGACAGGGGCCCGCACCCGAGCTTCAGCTCCAAGATGAGCGCCCTGTCGTTCCGCGCCTCCGAGGCCCTGAGCCTCACGACCAAAAGCAAGACTTCCTCTGACGTCAAGTGAGAAACGGAAAAAAAGTGGAGACGAGAGGGCACAAGTTCACTCCCCGCGCGGTCTGTGGTTTAAGGGGCCGGGGATGGAGACATTCCATGCTTTTAAAACCCCAACTGTATTACCAAGCACTGAACCATGCAGAATGGTTGAAATGTTGTACTCAAGTCCCTGTGTAAGTTAGTCCGAGAGAAACTCACCGCCTTGTGCAACGCTTATTTGCAGCGTAATCATTCATACAGTCACCCTCACCACAAACACTGCACCAGTGGAAAATCGCCCTGCTAGGAAAGACTACACGTGATTACAGATCGTTTACTCCAGTATTTATACCAGATACGCTGTGAGATTTTGTCGCCATTGGGCCCTCAGGATACTGTGCTGTAATATGTTGTCCAGTCATATTTGTTCTGTGTGCCACAGCTGATCATTCACTGCTCACAACAGTGATCGATTTCCCAGCGAGGGATGCCAATGCCAAATAAAGAAATGTAAAAGGAAATCATAGCGACCCCTCCCTAGCACCCACTCTGTCAGAACAAGTATGTGGAGCGATTGGAAAAATGTGGCAAAAATGTGAGTTTTTATCAGCTGATACTGTGTTTGACTATGATAACTAGTGTGTATTTGCTATGTGGTAATGTCACACGGTGTGCTCCTTGTCATGTATTAATGTCATGAATAGCTAAAGTGCGTCACTGAAAGTAACATGCTGTATCAAAGTGCAACACAAATCCTCCAGATAGTGTGATCATTGTCAGTAGTATCTCTGTTGGTTGTCTCTGTGGTATTTATACATGTCGATAGGTTTTTTTTTCCTATTCTGTAAGTGTACAGTTTGTGAATATATTGAAAATATAAATGAAATAAACAAATCACAATCTCATCTTGATTTTTTTCTTACTCTAGGTAATGATTAAAGTATAAATTATTAACAATGCACACAAATGCATTGTCAGTGCATTGTTAGTGACTAAGGCATCCAGAAAAAAAAGAAAAAGTGGCAACCTGGCCTCTGGCTGTTAATCATTATGCATCATGTTCCCCCAAGTACCTTCCTAAGATAACAGTTGAGCGGTGCGACGTCTTTTTGGGCGGATGGGTGCCATGTTGCCGCATCACAGGTAGGGATTGGTCGGTGGACGGCAGACCAGGGGTTATAAGTACCACAGCATGGTGAGAGCATCTTCACTGCCAACATGAGGGTCCTCCTGTTTTTCGGATTGGTGGCTGTTGCCCTGGCTGACATCACTCGCTTCGAGGGGTAAATCTCAAAATCATTGTTCAGACTGAAATTATATAATGATACACTGAAGAATAACTAATGGCCTTTATACAATAAGAGAAATTTAGATATCTAGAAACCTAGTAGGTAATGTAAAACGCTGCTCACAATTGATAGTTGTGTGAATATAAAATGACACTCCTTTTACATAAAGGTACTTAAACAGTATAATATATTATTCTTGCACAAATCAGCAAGCCCTCAACTACTATAAGGCCACCAGGAACCTGCCTGACAAACAACTGTAATTACACTAATGCAGATCAAAGAGTTTTAGCAGCTGTGCTGAGCTGCTGAATTCATACCCTAAATTGCAGCTTTGGGATACAGTTATTTTATTTGGTACTTCATTTCCATTTCATTCAACTTTTTTGTTACACAGCTTGAGTTTCTGTTGACGATTCAAGATTTTTGTTGATTTTGTTGTTGAGTGTGAATGTTAGCGATAGATTGAAATGGTTTGTTTTCATGCTAAGAATGTATTCATGACTGGAATGTGCTGGCAACCTTGTGAAACAAGCATTTTTTTCTTTTTTACGTATTTGAGATATGTGGTTCTCACAAGATAGCAACCCTACAACATACGACAATCTTGTGATACTGCATTTGGTCTGTAGAGAAAACCTTCACAGTGTGAGCACATTTTGGTATCCATCCATTCATTTCTGTAATCACCTAGGAGGGCAGGGCCTTCGCCATGGACAGGTCGTCAGTCCATCATCAGGGCTACAGTTTGACATATAGCGATTAAATGCAGGCCTCTCCATGTGTATTTTCAGTGTGGTTCAAGAACACATACAACACCGAGGCTATTGTGCTCCAATTGTGACCTCTCTCGTTCGTCTGGTTTTGTCACTAGAGATAGAGTCTTCCGTCTGAAGCCTGTGCTCGATGAACATGTGACTGCCATCAAGAAACTGGCTGACACAATCGAGGTACAGTCTCTGGCACACACTTGGAGAAGGCTGAGGTGGAACTCAGGAGATAAGATTTGCTTGTTTGCATGCGTCAAATATCGCAAGTTTCTGCAGCATTTCACTTTTGTCCAAATCGGTGACAATCCAGTCATATGAGAGGCTGACATGCTGCCGTCTGAGTTCTGCATGCTCATGTGTTTGGCTTTGGCGCCATCTGCAGGTCGACTTCTGGAGGCCCGAGACAGCTCAGATGGTCACCATCGACATCGATGTGGACATCCGTGTGCCAGCCATGTACCTGGACATCGTGTACACTGCCCTGCAGCAGTCTGACATCGAGCATGAGTATGTCACTGGACAGTGATGCAAAAGAAAATCATTTTTCTGGTTGCTAAAATATTCCTAACACCATATTTTTTTGCATGTTTTTAATTGTACATCTTCTTCAGGGTTCTTATTGAGGACCTGCAGTCTGCTGTCAATGCAGAGGCTGACAACAAGCCCAGTCCTAGAGCCCACAGCTACACCAAGTACAACACCTGGGACCAGGTATCAGGAGAACAACAACACCAGCTCTGAAGATGTCTCTTCTGCTACTCCTAATCTCACCTTTCCTCCTTTGAACTTCAGATCGAATCCTGGATGAACTCCATGTCCTCCTCCAACCCAAGCCTGATCAGCAAGCAGTCAATTGGAAACACCTTCGAGGGACGCACCATGACTGTTCTCAAGGTACAGTATTTCAGCCCTGGGTGTTGAAGATTTTCCAATGTATGCACATGGGAAATAATATTTACTGTTTGTTTTTGGTCTTGTTTCTTGTTTCCAACCACAGCTCGGAAAGAAGACTGGCTCCACCAAGCCTGCCATCTTCCTGGATTGTGGCATCCATGCTAGGGAATGGATCTCTCCTGCTTTCTGCCAGTGGTTTGTCAAGGAGGTAAGGAAGACCCCTGGATATACTTGTGCATTAATACAAAGGATTTCAGTGGCTACAGAGCAGATGTTTCATCATCTCTTCCCCAGGCTCTGTCTACCTATGGCAGTGACTCTCAGATGACCAGCCTGCTTAACAACATGGACGTCTACGTTCTGCCCGTCTTCAACATCGACGGCTATGACTACACCCACAAGAACGTATGTTCAAAACTTTGACTTTCTTGCTATCCTGTTTATCTTGTCTGTGTCGCTGCTATGTTTAATGCTTGCCTGACTTGTTTATTTCATCCACTTCTGGGACTTTAGAACAGGATGTGGAGGAAGACCCGCTCCAGGAAGAATGGATCCAGCTGCATTGGAGCCGATCCCAACAGAAACTTCAACGCCGGCTGGTGCAGTAAGTGAAACATCTATATCATAGAAAGGCTGTATCCCAATGAGTTATTCCACCTCCTTGTAAAAGAAAGGAGCATTGACTAAGATAAAACAGATTAAACAAAAATGGAGATTTCGGTGCTCCAGTTTTCTCCCACAGTCGAAAAAGAAGCATGCTTAGGGCGATTGGAGACTCTAAACTAAACCTATGTGTGAGTGTGAGATTGAATGGTGTGTGTGTATGTGTGTGTGTCCTGTGATGTGTGTGGCGGCCTGTCCAGGGTGTGTTCCCTGTCTTTGTTCTACATTTGCTGGTGTAGGCTCCAGCATAACCAATGTGTTTCATAATGTGGACAATGTATAGATGGATGACTGGAAAAGAAATGCATAACAAAATAAAAGCAGAGCTAAAAAATTCTACAAATTGTGCAGTTGAGTTCAAAACTCTCTACGGTCTTGACTTTCACTTGATCACCTGCAAACTACACTACATCAAGGTTATTTTCTCTTCACTTTTGAGGGAGTAAACACAGCCTCTATTTATGAGTGCTTTTCTACAACGCTCCCTAATTGTCTTTTCAGGCATGGGAGCTTCCAGCAACCCCTGCAGCGACACCTTCTGTGGCTACACCCCCGAGTCTGAGATCGAGGTCAAGAACGTTGCCGACTTCATCCGCAAGAACAAGTCTGTCATCAAGGCCTACCTCACCATCCACTCCTACTCCCAGCTGCTGCTCTTCCCCTACTCCTACACCTATCAGCTGGCTGAGACCCACAGTGAGCTGGTAAGTCATCATTATCTGCCTGGAGAGTCGCTGTGAGTGTGTAATTCATCGTGGCGGTGTCACATGCATCTCTGCAGTGCCAAAGTGCCGTGGCAACAGCTTAACTGTTTTGATCGATCAAGTTTTTCATATAAAGTTCATCAGAGCTTGTGTTGAAATGACCGAGCTGCAGAATTTAATGGACTGGGGTCAAATCTTATTAGAATAAGATAAATCTCAATAAAATAGATATGGTTAAAACAAAACTTCAGATTTCATATTGTTCTGATACAGATGTGTAATCCTCATAAAAAATACTCAAAATAACACAAGAACTTTTGCTTTTATCATAGTTATTATACATAGAAGAAGTATGTGTGGCGATAGTAGTTTATTAGTTTATTAGTCATGGGATAAAACTTGTATTAGCATTAATGTACTTTTTTCATTTATTTTATTCATCCATTTTCATACCCACATTGTACCGTAACAACGTTACACACCTACACCGATACTGAACCATCACGACACACAACAACCAAGACAACCCTGTCTAGTTTTGCAATTACATTGACAGATTTGAAAAGAAGCACTTTAATGATAACTTTTGTAATGTGATTATAATGGAACCCAGTAATATTATGTGTAAAGTCGTTTCCAGAAGCTTAAGCAGGAATTGAGCCCAGGCCCGTTATGATTCTTATCTAAAGGCCACTGTTAGCAGCTGCAAATCACTTACTCCCCGCTCTCTCTCATGCACGCACACACACACACACACACACACACACACACACACACACACACACACACACACACACACACCTCCTTCTCATGGCTCTTTTACCTCTCACTGGGGTGTCCCAGAGCAGCACAGTTAACACTCACACCCCTACTCCAGCTCTCACTCTAACGGAGGCAGATCACACGTCTCTGCCTCTCTATTACTCACTTGTAATTTAAGCCCTCCTCTGACACTTTACTGAACAAAAGAACTGCGGGTATCTGCCATAACTCATCTGTTCTGCCAGAAATATCATTTCCTGCTCGTGCATTTCTCCGGGGATTTCATTTCCTGTTGGAGCTCACTGGAGCTTTTCGCTATTTTCTGCAATGTCAATAACCATGTTTTGTTTCTGTTGCAATCGATGGTGGAAAAAAAAACACATATTTACTAAATGTTCATCAACTGTTTGTTCTGTTTACTATTGTTCTTATATCAGATTGTAAATTACAGCCAGACCACTTCCCTTTTAACAGACATAAGTCAGTCAAACTAAACTCTACTTCTATTTTTGTATTTGATTCGGAAAATATTTGGTCTATAAGATGTTCCATGTTTCACAAAGATGGTTTTCTCAGATATCTCAAAGATATAGATGTTCATATAAAGAAAACTGTGCTTTAAGTTCTTGGAAAAAAACATACTCATATATATTTTTTAAAGATTATTGATAACTATCAATTAGTTGTTGCAGGTCTAAAAACATGAGAGACATTGCTGCATTATCTGCAAATAGGCTTATATTTTTCAAACTATTCAGTGATACGAAGGAAAAACTTTTGTGGGTCAAAAACTCTGAATGGTCCTTTAACACATCCCACTTGTGTCTTGTGCCCGTTTTACAGATGCAGGTGGCCGAGGGAGCCTCTGCAGCTCTGCGCAGCCTGTACGGTACTCGCTACACCAGCGGACCTGGAGCTACAACTATCTGTGAGTACTGCAGCTGCATGCATCTCCATGGGGGGAAACAGCATATCGAGAGGAGGCTTGAGAGTCTATTTTCCACCTATAATCATATGCATTAAGGTCTTCACAAACGTCTTTAGAGAGGGGATAGCCTCCAGAGGCGTCAGAAAGCAATAACTCAGAGTGAAAAATAAGCGTTTCCTGGTATACAAAGGATTTCTTTCGGACCCTCGAGAGCTGAATTTGGATGAAAACAAATCAGGGCCGTTCCAGGTCCCACTCTGAACCATACCCCCTTCTCCTCATCTGCCCTCAGACCCCGCCGCTGGAGGCTCCGACGACTGGGCCTACGACCTGGGAGTGAAGTACTCCTACACCTTCGAGTTGCGTGACACTGGTCGTTACGGCTTCCTGCTGCCCGAGTCTCAGATCAAGCCCACATGCGAAGAGACCATGCTGGCCGTCAAGTACATCGCCGCCTACGTGCAGAAGAACCTCTATTAAAGAGCGGAACTGCCAGGACCCCTGCCAACGCGGCTCCTCTGTACCAGCCCCCCAGCCCCTCCAATCTCTCAGCCATCTCCAGCCCGTAGCCATGGAGACGGGCACCACCCGCCATGTTTCCTCGCTGTGCTTGACAGGATGTCAAGATGAGTGCAAACAATAAAATCAATGATCCATCCCCACATGCTGAATCAATTTTTTTGTAATGTGTATATGATAATATAGCGTCTGATGGACTGAGCGTTTTTTTTTGTTGTTGTTGGTGTATGTGTGTGAAAGTATACAACAAAATAGAGATATGGGAGTGTGGGGGAGCAGGATAAAGTAATGGTTACACTTTACAGCTTTAGCACTAATAGGCCAGAAAACCTGACTTGATATAGAAAAAAAATAGTCACTGAAATATAACAATGTCCCTGTGCTTCTCTATCAGAAAAAAAGCAGATGGGAAACAAAAGCAGCCTATGATTCACAGCCAGTGTGTGGGGCTGGCACAGCCCCAGAGGCGGGGGGCCGGGTGGGCGGGGGTATCACTCTTTTTAAGAATTTCAGTCCGGCGGCTCAGTATACGTGACAGCCACAGAGTACTCCTTGGCAGCGTCTCCACTCGGCCAAGCATCTGCCCGAGTGGAGAAAATAAAGGAGCCAAAGATCAGCGGGGAATCGAACCGCGCTGGCACAGAGGCAGAAACATTTTCACTGGCTTTGCTCTTGTAAACATTTGTAAATCAGAGGCCGGATAACGTCTGCAGGGATTTAGTTAGGTTAGGCCTCACTATCTGTACGCAATTTGCGAAGATCAGCGGTGCAGTCACAGAAATATCCCATCTAATTCTGTGTTTTTATATAAACATGGAGTACAAGTGGGTACAGCTGATCCCCCCCACCCCACACACCTCCTCCTCCTCTTCCTCCTCCCCCCCGGGTTTAAGACTCGTCTCCAAAAGCAGCACTTGATCTGAGAGCAGCTCTCCTGACACCACTAAAAATAATCCCCTGTTGTGTAATACAGTACAAGAGGAGCAAAGACCCCCTCACTACTGCCTCCGTTTGTCCTGCCCCACCTCGGGGGATCCACGAGGGGGCGCCAAAACACCAAACGTGTGTTTCAGAACATCCTGTTCCTGACCCGAGCACCTCCATGTAGCAGCATCACCTCAGCTAGCATATCTGCTCAGTCATCAGACATGAAAATGATCCCAGACAGCACAGAAATATATGTTTATTATTTTAAATGCTTAAATCGACTAAATGTCCTCAGAGGGATTAGACTGTTCACATCACAGCATGTTTAGAAATCCCATTTTAAACATATTTTTAATTAAATTAGGGAGAGTTTTGTCATTGATACCACTGTTTTGTTCTTGATTATTTGAATCTATCTGATGAATTAATTGATTAATGGACCACAAAATAAAATAAGATAGGATCAAATCTTTATTTGTCATTTGCCTTCACTAGAAATAATAAATAATATCAATAAAAAAAACTTGACCTTTTTCATCTCAGATATATTCAAATGATACTGCCATAGAGTAGAAACAAAAATATTAAAATTAAGAAGCTTATACTGTATTGTGATTTATGGCCTGATTTCTAAAAGAAATCCAATTGTTATCGTTTCTGTGCTTATTTTTTATTTGCTGTTGTTTTAAATGTCTTTATGAATACATTGGATGTCATTTTTATTCTATTCTAGTAGTAGTAGTAGTAGTAGTAGTAGTAGTAGTAGTAGTAGTAGTAGTAGTAATAGTAGTAGTAGAAGATAAGGTAAGATGAGATAAGATGGAGAAACTAGCATCAGCTTTGTCTTAGATGTACTTTTTGAATACATTTTCCATGATCGTTCTAGTCAGTTGTTGGAGCAGCCAGGCGTAGGTAAGACCTGCAGATTGTAAAACTTCCCACCTCCCACCCTCCACCTTCGGCTGAGATCATCTGGAGACAAAGACAACATTTTACGAAAGTGTGTTGAGAAACACCAGGCTGCCTGAAACTGAACTCCATGAACCATTGGAGGTGCTGCTACTGCTACTGGTGGTGGTGGTGGTGAAGCAGGAGAGGAGGTGGGTCTGGGGGGAGGTGGCGGAGGGGAGTGTGTGTATGTGTGTGTGTATGTGTGTGTGTGGGGAGCAGGTGGGTGTGCGCTCCTGTCAGCCTGGTATAAATCCACCTCTGTATATTTAGTCCGCCCTTTTCCTCCACGCTGAGCCAGGTCCAGGCTGCACCGTCGCTCCGGCTTCTCCTCCAGTCATGGCAGGTAGGTCGCAAAAAATCTCCTCCACACACACACACACACAGACCCCCCAACCCCACCTACCCTATCCCCGAAACGCCATTTACTTCCAGAGTCGACATAAAGTTTCTCAACTCTGCAAAAGTTGCGCGTGTCTGTGTGTGCCTGTGACGCGCCTCTCTCCGGGTGCTGCGCTCCGGTCAGGGAACATCGTGTCTCTCTCCTTCTCCCTCTCTGTGTGTTATTGCTGCTAAACAGCTGACCAGAAAGCGTGAGAGAAGGAGCAGTGTCAGCCATGTCTGAAACATGATGAGCACATATGACTGGACCAGTAGCAGACTCCATAGCTGCAGACTGGAGTCCTATCGTGGCTAAACATTGGGCTAAACCTCTAGTTGTGTGAAGTTGTATGAATGTTACGCACATTCTCGCTCTGTAAAGTGAAATTGGTTGCTGTCTTATCAATTTTAAAGGGGGGGTGGGGTGGTATTACATTTCATCTAGGAGATACTTTTGTGGCACATGACAAAAGAGACCATAAATAATGCTCTACACACTTCAGACAACTGCACCTGATTTCAATAAGCCAAGTGCAAGTCAGGAGAAGAGATGCTCTCTTAACTATTCGGACAGTAAATGTCAGCAATGCTAAGACCTTCAGACAGCCAAGCCAGGTATTTTCAGACTGCTTGTGGTGTACTTTACTGTCTCTTTCTGCCATGAGATGAATCCGTACGAAAACAGACAGGCTGTTTGTCCGGGATGTTCATCTGCCACAATTGTTTATCCTCCTCCTCCTTCTTCTTCTTCTTCTCACTCATCATGTGTTTTGCGCATGTGGAGCCACAACTGCTTTGTACCAAGTGAACAAAAAAAGAAAAAATAGGGGGGTGTGTGAGAGGAGGAGGTGTGGCACCTCCTCACAGCCACTGAGAAACAGCAAGTTTTCCTGGCAGGGCACAAACCTCAAGCCTCCCTGTTCTCTTTCTCTCTCTCTCTCTCCAAGCAGTCCATGTTGATTTGTCCTCACCCCCTTTGTCCATTATTTGCAGCGCGGAGCAGAGGGAGCTGATATACAGATCCGGGGGGAGGATTCGTGTTGGCCCGTGTGCCCACTCTGGCACAACCTCCTCCTGCAGTTCAGTTTTGCTGACTTCATCTTCGCATGTTTATAGTTTTTCTCACAGGCTCGTCATTGTTCTGAAACATGACTTGGCAAGTGACTGGCACATTTTTTTATGTCTGTGTGGAGGAGGTGCTGAGCAAGGCACCAAGCCGCAAGTAAAATTCACCTTAATGAGACTTTAAATCCGCTATTGGCTTCTAAAGTCGTCTTTTTTTTTTGGACTCAAGTTAGAGATGTTGCTCTGGGTCCAGACTGCAGAACTGGAAGATGTTCAAGATGATTTTTTTTTTTTTTTGAGAGGGAGAGTTTGTGATGGCAGCTGAGATCAAGTTGATGGATTCATTGGAAGATGTTATAAGATGTGTCAAGATGTGCCCTATGATTCATTCAGAGATGATTTTTCTTTTTTTTCCCCTTACGGAAGGTAGAGAAACCCTCCATAATGAGGTTTGGAAAGCTGGAAAAACATTTGCAACACACTAACGATGTTGTCAAATGGCAGCAACACAACATTCTGCTCCGTCTAACGAATCGTGGCAGCTACTGAGCTCCTGCCATCAATTCACTGGATTTTCCAGGGTTTGCATGGGTGCCCGCGATCCCCAAATCCTACAGTTTGAATTACGTTTTCAAGGTTTGAAAAATGAATGAAATTTCAATAAAGAATTTAAAGCTCATTGAAATCTGATTGGGTTTTATTGACTCAGCAAGGTTGAGACACTATAATGAGTTGTCATCATTTTGAGTATGTGTCCATCTTAGCTGTGAAAGCTTGAAAATTGGGGATGGATTGGACCCAGGAAAAGGCTTATAAGCCTAGATTTTTCTCCTCAGATTTTTTTTTTTTACCAGGACGATCGAGCAAATCCAAACGATGACGAGGATCCTGGTTTCATGTCCTCACTGTGTCCTCCTTGTGTCCCCACAGACCAGGCTTTTGTGACGTTGGCCACGAATGACAACTACGCCCGCGGGGCCCTCGTTTTGGGCAAGTCACTCCGCAACCACAAGACGTCCAAGAAGCTGGTGGCACTCATTGGTCCACAGGTGTCGGATCCTTTCCAGTAAGAAACGTCTTTAAAATCGAAGTTTGTTTTACCTTGGCTCTTCTCCGTGGCTAGAGTCTGTCTAAAACGATGCACGCCCCCAGGTCCGTGCTGAAGCGGGTGTTTGACGAGGTGCGGGTGGTGGACGTGCTGGACAGTGGAGACACGGCGCACCTGGCCATGATGAAGAGGCCTGACCTGGGCGTCACCTTCACCAAGCTGCACTGCTGGACGCTGACGCACTACTCCAAATGTGTCTTCATGGACGCAGACACACTGGTCAGACCAAGCAAATAGTTGTTTTTCCTTTTGGTTTTCTTCTTCAGGGAAGATTTGTTTCTCTCTAACCTTTCTCATTCCTACATCCTCAGGTGCTTTCCAACATCGACGAGCTGTTCGACAGGGAGGAGCTGTCGGCTGCTCCGGACCCTGGCTGGCCTGACTGCTTCAACTCGGGCGTGTTTGTTTTCTGTCCTTCCATGGAGACTTACGGCAAGCTGCTCCAGTTCTGCACAGAGCACGGTAGCTTTGATGGTGAGTCCTGCCATTCAAATGCTAAAGTGTCTGAGAAGTCATTGGAAGACATTGCTACCAAATCTATGGATGGTTGCCAATCATGAGATGCAGGACCAGTCTGACATTTTAGAGAAAGGTTTCCTCACTCTCTTTGTAGAGCTGGTTGGGATGCAAGCATGAAATATAAGCCAAATAAAACCAGATCTGTAGCATAGCTCATGATGCAGCACTTCATGCTGGCCTGGATTTAAGACCGGCCCCCATCTTTCCCTCTAACTCTTAATAAGAAGGCAGATAAACCCATTTCCAAAAATATCCAGATTACTCAATGCACCTAGTATCTGTGAGCCTTTTGGATTTATCCCCACATGTGGGTGTTGGATGAAAATATACGATGTGTTGTTCGCAGGTTTTCCTCTAAATAGACATTTCACCTTCTGCCGCTGAATGCACAACAAGAAAGGAGTTCAGTGTCTAGTCGAGCCAAACCAGAGTTGGTTTACCACCACTGGGTTTTGATGTCAGGGTTTTTTTTTTTGTTTTTTTTTCGCAGTCTACTCAAACATTTCGGCTTTGACCAGCTTCGGCTTCTTGGTAACGTGATGTTAAACCAAGGTTGTTTATCTTTGTGCTCTAAGTAAGGCCTTTATCGAGCCCGCGGGCCGAAAACACAGGGCCCTCCTGTCACCGGCCTCCAGCCCTGCTGAGTTATTCTCAGGGGCTCGCTGGGGTGGGTGGAGGTTAAATTTGAGAGGCCCTGTCCTGCACAGAGCACCGGTTGACATTCAACAACTCTTCCCCCCGTGAGGCGTACTGTAACTGAATTGTGGTCGTCGCGTCGGCTCCATATCGGGTTGTCTCAAGCGGCTGAAAAGCAGCTTACTCGTCCTCTCGCTTCGCTCCGAATGTTATGTCTGCCTTCACCGACTTCTTCCAGAGAAGTGCAGTGAACATTTTACATGACAGAACCTTCATTCATGTGGTGCTTTTAGAGCCCCTGACTCACCGGAGTATACAGTTACGTCACCTCGGTTTAATAGCTTCAAATGCGTTGGCTCAGGGCTTCGCCGTGTTGATCCAATCTGAAACTCGCACAGTTGCTTCATGTTCTGATATCTTGTCCCCTGTCATGCTCATTAAGTGGCTTTAAGGAATCGCGTTTCCTCTCCTGAGACTTAAAACTTGTGCTGGACTCGAGTTGGACATCTCATGGCAGGACGGGTATATCGAATAGGTTTATGTGGTTTAAAACGGTGTAAATGGATTACGCAGATAACACCTGGGAGTCTGTTTGATGTCACAATAGTTCAAGTTTATTGCCCAACAGTAAAGAGGTTCAGCCCTACTTGGATGCTCCTCATGTTTCAAAGGAGATGTCATGATTTAACTGTAGTGTGTGTATGGGTGTCAGAGATAAAAAAAAAAAAACAAAAAAAAACTTTTTTTATATTACAAGTCTGAAGCTATCGGCAGTTATGGCTTCTGAAGAGGCAAGAAATTAGCTTTGAACAGAGTCTAGAGACTAATATAGCTTTGGAGAGATAAAGTGGAGATAAACTACATCATGCCTGCCCATGTATCAGTCAGGCTCTAATCACACTCATTGTGAACTCAGGATGTTGTGACCCTGAAAGCACCACGCAGAACAAAGGAAGGAGTTCAGGGATAAACAGAACAGGAAGCAGCTCCATAGTAGGGCCAGGGCCTGGCCTTATTAGCAGCAGCAACCCCTTTTTTTTTACATTAAATGGCTATTTATTTATTCATTTATTTGTTTATTTTACTTTTATTCCTTTATAATGCTGTGAAAGGGAGCAGGGGAGAAAGGGAGCGATTCCATGAGGGAGACTTCACTGGAAAAACCAATTAGTTTGTTAAATCGTGGCCAAAGCTTTCAAGTGCCGACTCATTCTGGCTGCCACAAGTGCTCTTTGGCAAGAATTGTTTTCCATCACAATCACGGGCTCGGACAAAAGACGATATTGTCTTACTTTTTTCCGGGAAACACTCTCTTTTTTTTGTTTTTTTTTTAAGTATGACGCACATTCTTGTCATTTTCAGTGTCAGTCCTCTGATTGATATGTTTATAGGTGATATTTCCGTGGTGTCTGTATGGCCGGTGGCATGCTAATGAATAAAGCCGTCTTATTTATAGCGCCGGGTGGTCTTTTCATGTGCACTGGGGCATGGGTTGAGATTGCTTTGACCTTTTAGCATTTCACTTCCACTCTACTGTCAGGAAGACACGGTGTACACGTGCAGCTCCGTCTCTCCCTTCCTGCCTGCCCGTCTGCCTGCAGTGATATTGAAAAATAGCTGAGGGAAGACAACAAGCAAATAAACCTCTGCGGTTGGAACCCTGGAGGCTCTATCTCCCCCTCTCTGTCCTCCCATCTGTGGCTGTAGCTCCCGCCGACTGCCAATACAAACTGGCAGCGCTGGATGCACATTCTTGCTGAGCTCTGCTCATCCCCTCAAAATGAAGATCTTCTGCTCCATATTAAGTCTCGAAAATCCCCAGTGGAGGCTGCGGCCCGGGACAAACAGCAGCTATGTGTGTTATTTTAAACTGCGGCGGCCTGCGGCTGCACAGACTGTGTGCGCTCCTGCGCGTTTTTTAGCAGCGACGCGTTAAAAGGCCAACATGGCGCCTCGTGCCACTGTCAGTCCGGTGAGTGATGATATGGCCCAAATAGCATGAATAGTCAATGAGCTCGTGTCTCGTTCCGGCTGCTCGCTCACAGGTCTGATGATGTAACTCATAAAATGCCCAGGAGGAGAGAGAGAAAGGGCTCGATTCAGACCCGTTTGCAGACTTGAAGTAAAAGTGACCTACTTAACGGCAAATGCATCCAAACTGTCCCCAAATCTGTTTACGTAATCCGCCCGCCACGACAATGCCCCAGTTCCAAATTAGCCAAATTGAGCGAGGGATGAGTGGCCGTCCAGTCGTTCAGCCGAGGCCCCGGGGACCCGAGGCGGATCCAGTCCCAGTTCTGAAACCAGTTTACCCAGAAGGCCATGGTAATCTCTTGTCAGCAACACAGAGAGCGGGGCTAAATGATGCTAAATTCTGCTGTCGAGTTGCATTATTCAAAGCCGAGTTGTCAAGACAAGCACAATACTGATACAGATGCAATACTCATAACAATACTCATTAGATGTAGAGAAACTTCATGTTACGGGAGAGAGGAAACTTCTTGAAAAGCCAATCATATAGTTGCAACAAAAGTATAGTTGCAACAACTCTGATAGAATACAATTCTGATACAATATTAATTATGATTTTAAGAAATGAAAGTCAAAATACCCTGATCTCTCTTTCTTTCTCGTTTATTAAGTGCTAGGATGGAAGAGTCATTTTCATTGTGGTGATGACAAAACTGCATAACTTTTGAGACCTTTTTGAAATGGAAAATATCACCATTTTAACTGTTTTTGCCCTGTCACATAAACCAAACAACTAATTGATTAATCTGTTGATTACAGTATTTACAAATCAGCTACAAAAATAAGTTTGATGCAGCCCTTAAAAAAAGCTACATTTTTGATGCCTTGTGTACATTACATATTTGATGCTGTGTACATATTTCAGTGTTTTTAAGCCATGTTTGTTTTTCCTAAAACTGAGCAGAGAGCTGCTGAGACAACTGGACAAAGTTCAGCAGATGTACAGTACACTAGCGGAACAAATCAGTGCCCGGCCCGTAGCTCCACCCCTGGTACAGTAACAACTCAGATATGAGTTCTGGGAACAAGAGCATGATGCCTTGACCACATGTTGGTCAAATGACTTTTTAGGCTTCACAGAATTATTTCATATCACAAACACCCAGTACAAGCATCCTTGGAAGCAGCTTAAGGAACAAGAACTCATTATTTATCTATTTGTAGTTATGTGACACCTGTTTGGCTTGCAACCTGTTCTGCTGATGGAGTTTACAGTAACCAGTTATCTGCTGCTGTTTCGCACCTTTTGACAGGAAGTTCATGCTTTGTTGTCCTCAAATGGTGTGTGGATGTGAGCTGTAGGGGAACAGGCAGAGCATTCCTCAGGTGTTGTCACTTCAGGCTGAGTCAGACTGTGGGTGGGTGCGATCGCTCTGCGCTTGACTGCTCCGTCGCCCTGATTCAGGTAGCTGCTACGCACTGACAGGAGCGCGTCACTCGACATTAAAAACCGCCTGATATGAAATGTCACGCCACTGGACTGGAACTTTCGGATTCAATTAAAGCTGCTAAAATCAATAACTGCTCTTCAGCGATGGATCTGTGACATTCTCACTGAGATTTGCACTTCTCCTCTCCCCTGCCGGCAGGTTCAGCACCTGTGATTCATTGTTTTTTTTCATTGTGGCTTACAACCTTTAGTTTACAACCTTCAGCTTCTTCTTATTGTGAGGCCAGAGACGACAAAAAAGCGTACAGTGGAGAGGTCCTCAAACATGACTCCGGGTCAACGCTCCATTCCACTGGATGTGTAAATAGCCAGTTGTTCCACGACACATCTGTCATCTAAGCCTGTGTTCATATCTGTAACACTGACCTTTGATATACGGTGTCACCAGCAATGTATATGCGACTCCACGCGTTCTGTACAACATGTCTCCAGCTATAAATCTACGCGGTGCATATGCATTTCGGCTGAAGGTTGGAACCGCTCTCCTACAGCCTTCGAGCAAGTCACGTAATTTTGTTTCCGATAAGCCGTTCGAGAAGGAGAGAAATGTGTGTTTGTGTGTGTGTGGGATCATTACTCAACAGTATGTTGGTTGACTAACATAGACGGAGTGGAACGACTGATTCATGTGGCTGTCACAGGTGGCTGGATCACTTGACTACACTCCTCCTGAGAAAGACTTTCAAGTCCTATGCCGAACCTGTCGCGGCATCATTGACTGCGTTTCGCAAGATCAGGTGACCGTAATGATTTATTTGGATTAGTAGTGTCAACACCGTGAGAAACGTGATGCTTTTCCTGTCCCAGAGAACACATCTGCAGTGTGTGAGTCCCTACTTTTATAGTTTCAGCTTCTCCTGTTTTGTTTTTTTTTGCCCCGCCCACCGTTTTACAGGTTCTCTGTGGTCCCTCGATATAAATAAGTTGATTCGAGCTAAATCCACCTCACAATTGTTTCCCCAACCACTCTATTTGCCCATACAAATGTCTTGTCTGTCTGCACAAAGCAGAAGGTAGATGTGGTTACACAAATACAGATGCACGTAAGCTAAATACAGAGAATTTGGTGTGCGAGGGGTGGGGGAAAAGAGGATGTTCTCGCAGTTTTGAAACTGGGTCAGATGGTGGTTAAACTGTGGAGAAAAGAGACACCTCTGGAGACAAAACTGGATTTCAGTAACTCACTATTCCCCCCCAAAAAATCAAGAGATTTTGAGACCACTGTGATCCTAAACAAGTAGAAACTAAAAACATCCATTGAAAACAACTCGAGCGACGAGGCCTTTGGCGGCGTGGAATAACCTGTAATTACATTTCAGCATCTGAGTGAAGATTTGTGCCGACGTGTCCTGAAGATAAACACCCCGTGTTAACGTGACATCGTGTGTCTCTCCCTCCCCTTCTGCTGCAGGAGGAGACCAAGGTGTTTTGAACGGCTTCTTCAGCAACTGGGCAACGGCCGACATATCTAAACACCTCCCGTTCATCTACAACCTCAGCAGCATAGCCATCTACACCTACCTTCCAGCATTCAAGCAGTAAGTGCCTTACCTATCCGAGAGAGGTGTGATTTTTATTTCTTTTTTTGGACTGTTTGATGTGCGTTTCTCCTGACTGAGCAGGAGAGACACTCGCGAGTGTGTTAGCGAGTGTCTTACTCTGAGTCCAATCTTGCGTAAGGGACGCGAAGCCAAGGTGTAAGCAGATCCCCGATCACATGAATGTGTAGTCACATCGTGACGTGACATCGGGTTACGAGCGAAATGAGAAAGATTCCAGCGGCCGGAGAATCCCTCAGCAGGCCTCAGAGGCGCTGGGTAGGATGTCTATCACTTAGCTCCCAACAGCTGAAACCCAATCTTAAAATAGAGCGATTTATTTAAAGGCCTTTTATGTTCGCCTCCGGGACGGCTCATTGTGGACTCTGTCTTAAGCCCCCCCTGCCCCCCCCCTGGCCACCCACCCACCTACCTCCTGTCATTACTACATCCATAAACCAAACGCTCATCAGCAGACTCTTTCCTGGCCGCAAAGTCGGAATGACACGGGAGATAAACATGTGCGTGCTCGTCGCCGTTTCAAATGTCTTTTGCAATACATCGACACCTCCCAAAGGCACATTTCATCATGTGCATATGTGAAAAATGTATTTAGTTATTCACTATATTTCATGTGTTGGAATAGGGCTCGAGGGAGTTGAACTAAAACCCCAGTTAATTACGAACCAAATAATGTCTTTGTCGCCTATTTCTGTGTGGTTTGCATGAGTGTGCTTACTGCCATAGTTCAAAAACATACCATAAGGTCAAATGGAGACTCTACATTGTCCCAAGATGTGGTTGAGAGAGTGAGTGGTGTGTGTTCCAGGATGAATGAATGAACTGTGCCCGGATCAGCAGCAGCCCAAACTTCAATTTTATTTTAAGTTGTATTGGAACATTTTGTTCCAGTTTCTGGCATTTTATATAGAAAATGGACTAAAACTTAAATACCTTGATTTTAAAGCAAAAGCAGACAGCTTTGTAACAAGTCTGCACACAAATGAAAAGTCGAAATCCAAGAGGTATAAAACAAACCTCGTCTTACAGCAGTCCTCTCAGCCATTCAGCTGTTAAATCCTTGGTTAGCTCAATGCAAACTCATATTTTATGACTCCTCATCACTTGTACCTCTGTTACAATAACTTGATTTTAGTTAGAAATGGTGGTTTAGCATTTAACCTTTAGTTCATAGCCACTGGCCAGCACACTGGACACTGAGCAAAAGTTGCAATGCTTTAAATGTGTTAATAAAATTTCAAAATGTTGAGTAAAAATCACTTGATCTGAAGGAGACAAAACTTAACTCTGTCCCATGGTGATGCACATACAATAGAATTATACACCAGCTATATGATGACTGTCTGTTGGTGTTGGGACAGCGCAGCTTTACCCATCCTGGGTGCTAAGAAGTGATGATCTCATTCCAGGTACGGTGGCAATGCCAAGGTGGTCCATTTCCTAGGGAAGACCAAGCCGTGGAGTTACACGTTCGACCCCAAAACCAAACAGATTTCAGGAAGTGTGCACGAGGCCACCTCACACCCCACCTTCCTGCTGGACTGGTGGACCCTGTTCTCCAGCACGGTGGTGCCCATGCTGCAGGAGCAGCATGGAGACCAGCCCTTCCACTCCGGCTGTGTGGAGGTGAGTGAACAGTCCTGCATTCAGATCTGGAGTTCACAAGACACAACGGTCACAAGACCTGGCTAGTGTGCTGGATTTTACCCTTTGAGAGCATCTCTTTATGGTATTGTGTTCAGATAGTTGGTGTTAAATGACTTGAATTACTTCAGATGTTGTTAAAGGAGACCTAGAATGGTAGAAAACAAACAACTTTATTGGCAGAACATTCCCAAATCAAAAAGTGGATTTTATGTGGCCTTGTAAAACAGCATTTTGGGTTACTTAAGATGAAACCAATCCTCCATAATCCTCCGCAAACACTCCATTCAACCATTCTAGGTCACCTGTAATGCAGGAAAACTGTGCCATATTGATGTAAGCATATACTTTAGTATGATATGATATTGCATCACTTTAATTTGACTTTCATTCTATTTTGCTCCCATTCTGGATGATATCCCTCTTTTCTGTCATCATATTCATCTGATAAAGTTCCAGCACAATGACACAGTGGCCACATTGGTCACAATGTCCACTTTTGAGAGTGTACAGGTATGGTGTTGTACTGACAGTGTTTTTACCCTCCCTCCAATAACACTTTTTTGTTGTTGTTGGCGCTTAGCTTAATGCTATAACCGCTATTCCTCTAAAATCCAAGCCTCCGCTTTTGTTTGCCTGCGGGCATTAATTTGGAAAGGCTACGCAGGCTAAGTTTAGTGCTTACCCTAAATCATCGAGCGCAAAACATGTTTTCCGTGTAGCCTTTGTTGTTTGTCAACGATTGCTGTTTTCATATTTCTGTGCAGGAAAAGAGCCACGCTTCATATGCACAGGCGATGGAACCCCAGATCTCCTCAGAGGAACGGAAACAGAAATGGGAGCAAGGTCAAGCAGACTACATGGGAATGGACTCATTTGACAATATCAAGAAAAAGCTTGATACTTTTCTCAAATAAAGAAGTGATGAAGCACTTACAGCTTAACAAGTTGTCTCCACGTTTTTCAAGAAGCTACTGTAAAACAGTTTGCATTTTGTTCCTTCCGACTTCCAAAAAAAGGCTGAATACAACAAACTGCTTTAATTGTCTATGCAAGACCGTCATAAGTCAGTTTACCCTGCCACAGGTTCTGTGACACTGTGAAGAGAATCAGGAGAGATTTATCATGAAATGAATTTATTTGACGACACTTGCGTTAAAAATGTTGATGCCATATTCTTATATTCATGTCAGTGCTCTTTTTATGGAAAGGCAATGGCAACAGTAGCAGAACAGGGCCTTTTGTGTCTGCGTCTGAGATTAGTAGTCACTTACATGAACATTCTTCATTTGTCTTTCTTTTTTTACTATGCAGTCACCTAGGAGCCTTCTGAGCATTATAACTTCCTCAGAAGTTGATTGTTCTTGCTTTTGAAGTGAACCAGCATCTGTTAAATATAGACATAAAATGTTTACAGCACTTCTAAAGGCCGTGGTGTGGTTGTTATAGCCATACAGAACCTTAGAACCTTAGTGCCTTAGTATCTTGCTTTCAGTTGCCATCCATCATCCGGTCTGTTCTTGACTACCAGCTCTTCTGTAGGTGATTAGATTTTTGATTTCCTCATGTTTTACTTGAATGGGAGTTGTCTGTAACACAAAGTCTTCCATCGGGACATTAAAAACTTTAAAAGTTCTGGACCTTGTCACGTGTAATTGCTGGAATATTTGAAGAAAAGCAACATGGTAGTTTGAGCTGATGCCTCACAATAAGATCCCTCTTTCCCGCCAACCTTTCTATATAATGTGTGTACGTTGGTTGTCTCTGGGTAGTGCAATTTCTTTCCAAAAATATGCACTCTGGTTGAATGCACCCAGCTCAGTGAGAGTGACGTGTGTACCATGTGATGAATTTGTAGCTTGTCCTAGGTGTGATCCATCCCTTCGTACTATGATGATGGGAGATGAGCAATGCTGGGTACAAAGCAGGTAAGATGTGTGTGGTACTAAATCTTCTTTGAAAAGCCACTTTTATATTTTGTTTTATTGATGTGAACCAACACTTAAATTCTGGGCAACCCAGGTTGTTTTACGTAGGCTTTACAAATTAAGTAGAGGAAGGCAAGATGCTACATTCCTGACCAATTCCTGGTTTGTCTTGCTTGCTATCCTGGACTTTCAAGAAGTTCCACCTCAAAGATATTCCCACTGGATAAAGTTTGTACCCACAAAAGTACTTAAGATGTGATGGGGAAATGTAATGAATAAATAAAGGCACATTTATTTACAACAAGAGATGGCTCTACTTTGCCACCAGCCACCCTACACAGGAAACTAATTTCAGCCACTTGTACTCACAGTCTCACTCTTGGCTACTGCCCAACCCATTTAGGTGTATGGCCACCTACTTTTGATGTTTCTAACCCTTAAATACTGTTTTCCTCATTACCGTCGCTTACAGCATCCTCATGTGAGCAGTAAATGGCTGTATTATTTTATTATATAATATTATTTCATGCGTTCTAAGTTTGCAAGCAGGACTATTTGTATTAGCACTGCAACAATACTGCTATTCCTTAAGGATATATTTTCCTATTTGTTTGTAAATACAAAAAACCTACCCTCAAAACTACCAATTGAGTATGAGTATCTAGCTAGCCAGTTAGCTAACTTGTACATAGCTAGATAACTATATTTTATAGATGTATATCTGCCCAGTCCATTGCTCAATTTTATGCTTTGCAAAATAAAGGTTGAGTCCAGTTGCATGTCAGTGGCCATTAGCTCAATCAGACTATGTAGGATGAGGCAAGATAACTCCATCCTCGCCACTTCCTGGTTTGTTTTTACCAGCCCTCCTGGACTTCCCAGAACTCCCACCTCCCCAAAAGCGGAAAAATACCCCCATTCGATACTATATGAAGTGTCACCGAAATGAATACACACGAGTGGCTCCGTTGGCAAACTTTTTTAATGAAATGTTAGTAAAAATAAATGAATACATTGAAAACAAAAAGCCGTTGCCACGCGCTCGCAGACGTTGCATGGTCGTTTAAGCAGCCCTGTTACCGGGGGCGTTCCGTGACCCTCGCTGTGCCAGATGGAAAGTAAACACACCAGTCAGTCAAGATGGCCCCTCTCTCCGTGTTCCGAGTGGCTCTGCTGGTGTCGTTCTCGGTTCTCCTGACGGTCGTGTTGGGTGTGGGGCTGCCTGCCCTGCTCAACGCTGCCATGAGGGTGCTGGGCTTACCGGAGACCAGCGTCACCGAGTGCATCGTGTTGCTCTACTTGCTGTTCGTGGTGTACGTCGCGACGCCTCGGATCCCCAGAGGACTGGTGGAGGTAATGTCCTGCAGGAAAATGCCTTGCACGGTGGGGGGGCTGTCCTGCAGCCTTTCTACAAGGGTTACGGGTTAGGTAATTATTCCATACAACCCAAAACATCCACAAGACCTGTTGTGCATGATTAGTGCTTGGTAAAGGTGTTGTGTCATGTATTATTTAAGCTTTTAAGTTGATTGGACTGGTGGAGGTAATGTCTTTCCAGACACAGAGACTTCCTGACTGTTTGTCTAGGTGTTATGTCATGCATCATGAACCCAGTGTATACCTCCTTGATTGAGAAAACTTTTAAGATTTTATGTCATTGTGCCCTTATTTCTCCTCATGAAAAGGCTACACTTTGTTCTACCTGTGCAGGTGAAGGAGAAAGCTGTGTTAGTCACAGGCTGTGACAGTGGATTTGGACATGCACTTGCCAAACATCTGCACAAGCTGGGCTTCACAGTCTTCGCTGGATGTCTTCTAAAGGTTAGCTTTACATTGCCAGAATAACTACTACTTCTAAAAGCCTTCATGGCTGCAGCCACATTTAAAAGAAACTGCGCCTGCAGCAAGTCCTTTTAGATATACAGTGAGAGTTTAGTAGTTGTTGTGTTAACTGAGGAGATGTTGAATCCCTGCAGGATAAAGGTGGAGAAGGTGCAAAGGAACTGGAGGAGTTTCACTCAGATCGTATGAAAGTGGTCCAGCTGGACATCTGCAGCGATGAGCAGGTGAACCAGGCCGTGGAGTATATCAAGGACAATCTGTCCGACTCGGAAAAAGGTGAATAACATGCCGTCTGTGCTCACAAGATTAAAGAGGCTTACTGTGTGGTTGTGTTTTCACCTCTAACAGTTTTATCTCTGCATCTAATTCAGGTCTCTGGGCTGTTGTGAACAACGCCGGCGTGTCCACCTTCGGAGAGGTAGAATTCACATCCATGGACACCTACAAGCAGGTGTCTGAGGTCAACCTGTGGGGCACGATCAGGGTCACAAAAGCTGTCCTGCCTTTAATCCGCAGGGCCAAAGGTCAGCAGCTGGCACAAAAACACTACATTATACAGTAATGCTCTGTTACACAGAAACCTGATCAGGTTAGAGTTAGCCAGTGAAGTTAAACAGTGTCTAAAATGGCTGAGGTAACGAGTGAGACTTAAAGGGACAGAGCGCTTCGGATTTAACTATTTGAAAGATTAGAAACATTCTTTGAATTCTGGTTTGAGAGGACAAACAAGCCAGCACTCATTACAGGATCAGTCCCACAGTTCCTGGGAAGGGTGCATGCGATATAAATGAGCCTGAACATGCTCCACAAATTCAGTTCCCGGGACAAACATAAAGATAAAGATATAAAGACAGAAAAACATAACAGACAAAACAGAAAGGAAAACATAAAGATAAGAAAATTCAGTAAAGCAGAAGCTTTTACCCTGAGCAACTGTTTATAGGATAGAAAACAGGCAGGCTTCTCCATCCATTCATCCATTATCTATTCCCACTTTTGTAAGCCTAAATAGCTTGCTATCACATGGAGGTGCTTGTGCCTTTGTCATCACATGTAAGGTAAAGGCAGAGGCTATTCCCTTAGGCACTCCATTGCAGGGCATCAAACACTCATATACACTCTCACATTTACACCTAGGGGCAATTTAGAGTCTCCAGTTGACCCAAACATGCATGTTTTTGGACTTTGAGAGGAAACTGGAGAACATGGAGACGACCCAAGCAGACACAGTGCAAACTCCACTCAGAAAGTCCCTTGGATATGTATAAGAACTACTCTAGTGGATTGGTGAATAGCACTATAGCCTTACAGCAAGAGGACCCCTGGCTGGAAGCCTGGCCAAGACCATGGACCCTAATGGACTGCATGAAGTTTGGACTCTAAATTGCCCTTAGCTATGAGTGTGTGAATTGATATGTGTGTGTGTGTGAGAGTGATGTGCTGGATGGGCTATCTGTCGAGCATGTGTGTTGGAGACCCCATCTCCAAAGCAGGTAAGATGATGGATGGATGGAGTTCCAAGCATTTGCATTGTTTTAGTACTGGTGCAGGACACTTGAAATGATCCCGGCTACGTCTACTTCCAGGTCGTGTTGTGAACCTGGCCAGCATGTACGGGAGGATGGGAAACATCATGCGTTCGCCATACTGCATCTCCAAATACGGCGTGGAAGCGTTTTCGGACTGCCTCCGCTACGAGATGAAATCCTGGGGGGTGAAAGTGTCGGTGGTCGAGCCGGGCAACTTCATCGTTGCCACGGGCATCCTGACACGCGACATCGTGGCCAGCACGGCCAACAAGCTGTGGAGCGAGGCGCCGGCCCACGTGAAGGAGGACTATGGCAAAGCCCACTTCGAGCAGCACATGGCCCTGATGCGCTCCTACTGCAACTCGGGACAGAGGGACGTGGCGCCCGTCCTGGACGACATCACAGACGCCATCTCGTCCAAGCGGCCCTACACGCGGTACAACCCCATGGAGCCGCACTGGTGGATCCGGGTGCAGCTGATGACCCACCTGCCTGCCGCCTTCTCCGACTACCTGTACTTCTAAACCAGAAGCCTGGCGTCCCCGGCACCCAGTCGCACTACGCAGATCTACAGACTTACCCAGGGTTTGGGTGTCTGCTATGCATTCCTCAGCGCTTGCAATCATCCTCTGATTTTGATTTTGAAGCTGTGAGTATTTTATTGCAGTTTGCTTTTTTTTTTTTGGTATGTGTGACCAGAAACCATAACTTAATCTATACAGATATACTCCATGATAAGTAGTAACTATTTAGTATTGGAGCGTCGTGTTTGCTGCCTTATATCTTTTTTTCGTACTCCACATCATACACGATACACTGGGAATCATTTGGAGCAATCCCCACCCGCCCCCAACTGGTGTGAGGACCAATAAGCTGGTGGAGCTGGAGAGAGAAAGCTCTCGCTGTTCTGTTGTGGTCGCCGCCGGAACAAACCAAGGTCGGCTACTGTAAGAACGTGGTGAGATTTGGCTCGGCTTTCCCCCAAAAGTTACGTAACAGCCAACACAAGCCCACTTTGTCTCGCAGTGCGGCATGAGATGCTGTGTGCTACTTCCCCCAGCGAGGTTGATTGATGTGGTTAATGGGCATGAGAGCCCCCCACCACCCCACCCCCGAGCCGCGTGGTGGAAAACTATTTTGTACATAAAATGTGAGTGAATAGAGCGTTTTATTATGAAAATATTAGAACCGCAGTGTCATTTTCTTTCCAAGAATGATTAGAAATAAAGTGACCGAAATTCAATGGTGTCTTGTCGGGTCTTGTATCAGACGTAGTACCACCAAATGGCCACTAGATGGCGCAAGCGTATCATGTAAAACTACCCCCGCGGCCTTGATACAGGAGTCTATCCATCCATGTTCTTATTCACTTTGTTCCTTAGTGGTGCCATGGGGGTTTGCTGGCACCTGTCCCAACACATATATATACACACACACACACACACACACACACAGGACTGGCCACCAGTCCATCACAGGGGGCATGCACGCACGCACACTATTCACTCTCATGCTCACACCTGGACTATCCAATCCATGTAAACGTTCATGCATGATAAAATGCAAATGGTTGGCCTGACCGGGATTTGAACCAGGGACCTTCCTATTGTGAGGCGTCTGCATCACTACTACAAAGGAATAGATCTGACACTGATATTGACTGACATTTAACAACTGGTAATGAATATTCAGTCTGATATTAAAATTGGGAGTGCGCGGTTCAAATCTCAGTCTTACCAAAGGCTCTTTCCGTGTAGACTTTGCATATCTAGGATCAATCTAGAGTCTCCGATCAACCAATAAACAGATGTTTTTGGACCGTCTGAGAACCTGAAGAAAACCCAGAACACAAATGCTCTTGATTTGACCGAGGTTTGAACCAGGAACCTCTCTGCTACAATATGAAGAGACAGCGCTCAAGTCTGTGATGTTAATACCCCTAACTTAAGCTGCATTGCAATCACATTAAAGCCGAGGAGGAAAGAGAGGGAAGACTCACCAACATTCAACCCACTCCCGATATGAACTCTCACACACACACACACACACACCACTTTGTCATTTTTCGTATCGTTTATTACATCTTTTGAACACTCTAATAAACTCTTCTAAATTATTACACCTGAAGACGATCTCCCCTCCACTTTAAAAACAGTATTAAGAGCATGACATTTAAATTTCACAGCACTGCCTTTATCATTCCACAGCATGGATCTGTTTTTCTTCACTCTCTCATTCAGAAGAAAAGAAAAGGAAAAAAAAAGAAAAGAAAAAAAAAAGAAAGCTTTGTGAGACAAAGAACACCATAGAAATTGTAAGCAGCACAAAAGCACCAAAAGTTTTAACACGGGGGTCACTTGTTTGGAACGTTATCGAGAAATCCGGTCGAGGAGCTCGATCTCTCGGTAATGTCCGTGGCAACTGACGTCAATGTCTCTTTAAGCAGGTTCAAGATCAGTTCTGTACAGCTACAAGGCTCTGCTCATGCGGCCTCCGTTGGTGGAAAATGAAAGATTTCTATTTCGTAACATCTATGCAGGGAGATACTGTCGTTCTGTAATTGAATATCAAGTAAAACATTTAAGTATCGAGGACTCTTCTTTTTCTTTTTTTTTTACATATTTAAGTGGCTAAACTGCAGAAGTGAATGTCTTACACTATATGAAATGCATACAGACATAAAAAAAACAAAAAAAAAAAAAGAGAAAAAAAACATTTCCTTGGAAACCTTCACAACCAACAACGTGTGATACCGTTACACTTGAGGTGCTCATAACATGAGATTCAGGTCATGATTACATCACACCTGGGGGGCGTTGAGATGGCGGGGGGGGGGGGTTAATTATATAATGCATTTGAATGAACATCAGCACATATCTTTATACTGTACATGTAGGCATTCACCGTTCAATTAAGAAGCTATTATACTCGATGTCGTCGGCAAAGGTAAGGTCACTTGAAAAAAAACGACACACGTGATCAGCTAGAGGGCGTCTGACGCATGACACGCGTGGAGAAACAAGACAGACACCGAGCCTGTGTCGACAAGGTGAGCGCTCGGGGAGGAAATGTCCTCCTCTCGGAGGGTGACGCACATGCAAAGCTCTAACCAAATGGTAAGAAGAAGCGGGAAGAGCAAGATAAAGACCAACTTAAAAAAGAAAAAAAAGACAGACGTGGGAGGGACGATAAAACCTTTGGTTGACAGACAGCTGTGAAGGCACGTTTAAAAAAATCTCCCAAATATCCTTCAGACCGGGCCGCAGCGGCGCCGCCGCGAAACCTCGCAGATGTCGCACGACTTGGAAGTCGAGGAGGAAATGACACCGCAAGACAAGCTGGGGGACGCCGATAGCCGATTAGAGCTGCTATGGGCAAACAGAGAAACACAAAAAGAAAGAAAGAAAGAAAATGGCACAGATGCAACAGCCCGGGGATTTGGTGGTGGGGATAAATGACAACCCAAATACTTGACCCGGAAAAACCTGCTGAGAGGCGGCGGCTGGGGTGGGGGTGGGGGGGGGTGGGGGCAGCAGAAATGTCATACAGGGCTAGAAATGGAAACATAAGAAAAACATAGGGACCAAAAGTGAGGAAAGGAGAAATGACAAACAAAAAGAGAAGAAACCGGCCTGTGTTCCTGGAATGTTTTTAAGGCCGTTTTCACGAAATGTAATCTCGCCTCGTTAAGCCCCTGTCGGTGTTTAATTAGATCTCAGGATTCAGCTTTCGTGACCCCCGGACGCGTCACGCGCCTCCTGCGTGAGCAGCTCCGGCCTCTCCACACCTGGCGAATGGAAGAGTCGGAGAGGTTCACGCCCACACGTGGAGCAGCACTCCCACCGACGCTGCCATCCAGAAATGCTTCATCCTGCGCGCTGATGCATCGGCGCTGGCCCGCGTTCAGCTCCCCCCGCCCACCCCCGCCTGGGAGCAGCTAATCCACCACTTCCAGCCTCTCCTCACAGTCTCCTCCCTGGATCCTACTTTTGTTTTTTTTTTTTGTTCCAATTTTTCCATTGCTCCCTTATGAAATCCCTCTTCCTTCTCTCTCTCTCTCTCTCCCTCTCTCTCTTCCTCTCTCTCTCTCCCTCCCTCTTTACGCTCCGGTCCAACTGGCCACAGCTGGAGAACTCATCACCGCGAGCATCGTGATCTTCGCCGTCATCTCCCTCTGCCTTTTTTTCTGATTGCAGCCGCCGCTGCTCTTTCAAACGCCACTTGGTCCATTTTCACTCAACAAACACCCGCTCCCCAGAGAACCTGTACTGTAAATATAAGCCATGTGGTGGTTTGTCTTAAAACAAACACAAATGCAAATGAAAAAGCCCAGATTTCTAGCTTTTTAAACCAGTCTGATTCTCTTCCTTTTCCCCCTCCCTTCCATTAAACCCCTGGATGACCCTCCTCTCCCTACAGTGATCCCTAATTCAGGAGCAGTGACATCACCTTCTGGACTGGTCCTATGTTTTCTCCTCCCAGTTTCAGAGAACAATCCCCCCCCACCCCACCCCTCATCCACTAAAGAAACGTCCCCTTTGGCAACACAAGGAGGATGCATCATGCCTCAGTCACACTCCAGCAGCACGTATGCGTTTGTGTGTGTGTGTGCGTGCGTGTGTGTGTGTGTGTGTGTGTGTGTGTGTGTGTGTGTGTGTGTGTGTGTGTGTGTGTGTGGACCCTCCACGTGATCTCTGGCGATTGGGTTTTAAAGTCACAGGGTCTGGAGGAAGACCCCATCGGCTTTGTAACATTCACATGTTTTATGGATACAGCAATGTGTGAGACAAGCAGTCAGAGAGAAGCCGAACAACTACAGTCTGAATCCTCCACGAATAAAAAAAAAAGAAAAAAAAGGAGAGAAAGAAAACAAAAAAAAAAACAAAAAAAAAGATGAGTGTGGTTTTTGTCCAATCTCTTACAGAATCGTATCAATAAATATATTTTGGTCACTTGTTTTTTTTTTTTTTTTTTTTGTTTTTTATTATTCAGAATTAGCAGTCAGGCAGAAGTTGTGTGGCGAGTGGCGAGTCCGTGGCCGCAAACAACAAATTAAGACACAGAAACTGAAAGTTGTGGTGTTGACCTCGACAGGCTGGACTCAAAAACAGACCAAAAAAAACAAAAACAAACGCCACCTATGGGTCGGTATTGTGTACTGGATACAGTTAAAAAAAAAAAACAGAAATCACATTTTAAAAAGAAACTGTTAAAAAGGATTATATATATTATCAACAAAAAACAACAACAATAACAAAAAAAACAAACTAAATGCAACTTCTAATAGATAAAGGTGGAAATACATGGCATCGCCTATGACCTAACACATCTGGATAATTTAAAATTGGCGACCGAGAGGTCTGTAGTCAACTCTCAGGAGTCCGTAAGTCTCTTTGTCTCCCCCCTTTTTCCATGTGTCTGAGTCTCTCCCATGCGTTTTTTTTTTCTTTTTCTTTTTTTTTTTTCTTTTTCTCCATACCTCTATGTCGGAATGCTCACAGATCCGGGCATTTCAAGTCCTGACGATGTGTTAAAAGTCCTCAGGCTGGGAGTTTTAAGTGTTAGTGTGTGTTCTGCCGTAAGTGTACATATATATACTGTATATACGGATGCTGTTAATGATGTGTAGGTGCGTGTGTGTGTGTGTAAGTGTGTGTGTGTGTGTTTATGTCTCTCAGAGGGGGATCAGGAGGCGGCCAGGGCCTTGATCAGGTACAGTTTGTCTCCCTGCTCGCTGGTGAAGATGGGCGCCTTTTTGTAGTGTTCGACAAGCTCCTCCATGGAGTTGAACTTGCGCTGTCCGATGCAGTAAAGGTTTTCCTTCAGCTGCACTTTGAAATGCTTGTTCTTGCTCTGCGCCTTCAGGGAGATGGAGAAGTCGTTTGGCTGCGGGGGAGAGAGGAGGGAAGCACCAAGAGTTTATTAGCAGCGGTCGCTCCACCACACGGATCAAATCACATATCGGACACAATGTCAAACTGTAGATTAGAGCGAGTGGAGTTAATCAGTGATTACTTGTGTTAATCGCTGACTTGATGTTAAAAGGTAGTTCTGATAATGATCTTTTAAAGACACCTCCAACATCGGCTTGAATCTGAATATTTTCTGGCATCTTTAGCCCGCTATGACAATATGTCTGAGGTGTGGACAAATTCCATTGCATTGTTTGATTTTGGCTCAAACTGTAGGTCCAGAGATCTGGAAACACAATTTTGGATCGACAGCCAAAGACGTTACTGCATGTCTCTGATATTTGTCCATTTTCGCCACGGACCACCCAAAGAGGCCTTAAAGGGGACCTAGAATGGAGGCTTTAACCTTGTTCTCTAGTGCTAACATTGAAGCTATGGAAGACTGGTTTCATCAGAGATTTTTCTAAAGCTCTTTTAAGATCTCATTTCTTAGGTCTGGGAATGTTATGGCCCATTTCATGTTTGTCTGGCTTGAACACTGATAGGCTGCCTCGCCTGCCACTCACATGAATGATCACGTGACTTCACAGTTCTTGCTCAATAATGGAGGTCAGCAACTTTTTCCAACTAGAGCATAAGTACACATTAGGTCTTGCATGTTGGAGCCAGAATCAGAGACTAAGGAACAACGAGGACCTTGAACATGAACATTTTGTGAAATGTACTGCCCTGTGGTAGTGTGTCTTCATTTAGGGTTAACCCTAACCCTGAAATTGACAGGATGGTTATGATGATGATATGATGGAACCTATCGCATACCTTTGGTCGCTACCCAACAAAGTCAATATAAAAGGGTTTTTTCCCCCCCATTCTCACTGTACTTTAAAGCTGTGAACCAATCGGTGAAGCTGTGGTAGGAATCTGCGGGGGTACTGACCGAGGACTCGCTGTCCCGGATGAGGAAGTCTCCCTCCGTGCCTCTCTGGTTGAGGGCCACCTCCGCCTGGTGGCGCGTCACCTTCCCGTAGTACCACTCCTTCCCGGCGAAGCGCCCGCTGCCCGAGGGCGAGATGTAGTCACAGTCCGGCGTGGGCGGCCCGGCGGCCACCGTGGCGGGTTTGTGGGAGGTGGAGTCCAGCACCGTCACGTAGTTTTTGGGCACCAAGCCCAGCTGTCCGTCCGCCTTGCGACACTTCCACCACTCGGGGTCGTTCTCGGGCTTCTCCACCACCTCCATCACTTCGCCCTTCTCGAAGTTCAGCTCCTCGTCGTTGCCCGAGCTGAACGGGTAGAGCGCCTGCACCGTGTGCAGCACGCGGTTCCCGTTGGCCGTGCTGTTCACCACCGCCGCCAGCTTCTCCGTCAGGGTCCCGGCCGGGTCGCCCAGCCCGCCCATGCCCCCGCCCCCCGCCGTCCCGTCCACGTCCTCCGTCACGTAGTTGGAGGGGAACCAGCCGGAGCGTCCGTTGTAGCTGCCGCGCCACCAGCCGTCGCTGCACTTCTCCATCACCACCACGCGCGTGCCCTTCACCAGCGACAGCTCGTCCTCGCGCTCCGCCGTGTAGCTGAACTTGACCAGCGCCGGCAGGTTGAGGTCGTACAGCCGCTCGCCGTCCGCGTACATGTCGGTATCCGCATTGGACGCCGTGTCTCTCCCTCTCTTGCTCTTCACCTTCCCGATCCCTGGAGACGACAAAACCAGGAGAGGTTCAATAGCCGACAGAGAGAACAACGCCATCGTCTACACCTAATGTGGTTAACAACGGAGACACAGAACTTTAGACAAAAAGCACCTTCAAAGTGAAAGAAAGTACTTCCTTATCAGTCCCAGAATGAGCAAGTTTGAGGGCCTACAGCAGCTTGAGATTTTGGAAGCAGTGGGGAAGACTCAAACCTGTGACCTTTGGGTTACAAATCCATATACTTAACCACTAGACCACAACTGACCCAAAGGCTTTTTATCTGTATCCAGACAGACTATTGTGGAATTTGGATTATTAGTACTGGAGGAGTCTAGCAAGTTAGTAAGTCTGTGGGCGTTGCCAATGGAGATCCATTGTCCAGGTCATCGTAGTCCCAAGACTTGTAGAATCAAGGCAACTGGACCTGTGGTAATGTACATTTTTGAAGACCTCATCCAAGAGTCCTCTTCAGTCCTGAGTCACCTCTGAGAAGACAGAGGCACCGCTGTTTTCCATCTGAGACTGTATAAACTGTCATTGTAGGACTATTAAAAACAGGCATGACAGGTTTTGGAACTTCTCACACCTGGCCTCAATGGAGTCCAATACCAACAGTTGCAAACAGCAGACCTCAGCTGACCAACGGCTCTGAACAGCAGCCAAGTACTAACAATGGCTAGACCAACGACTACAGAGAGATTACGTCCTGAGTTCCCTATTAGCCAGGCAGAACTGAGGAAACCTTGATAAAAACCTGCCTGATCAGGAAGAATCGGATGAGGGGTCATCTTTTCATGTCTCCAACTACAATCATGCAAAATCTCAAAACCTGTTCCAGAATGCAACTAACTAGTTTCAATAGATCTTTTTAACAACGATTTGTACAAACAGTCCGTTCAGTGTAGTGCTTCAGCAGTAAAACACTTTAAGCAGATAACAAACCAATGAAATGTCATAAAAGGGGAGTTGCTTCATTCTTTCCACGTTGGAATACGGGACATTGGATGGAAATTAACTAGAAAATCACTGTTTGACTAAAACACAAGATCCTGGAATCCCAATTTTCACATCCTTCCACTCGTGGAACAAGTCTCAACAGAAAAACGAAAACCACACACACACACACACACACACACACACACACACACACACACACCTCTGAAAATTTAAGGGAGGAGGAAAAAAACTCCCAGACAAACACCAGGCAGCGATAATAAGCATTAGAGGTTGTGCTGAAACACAGAGAAGGGCTGCAAGTAGGGCTAGAAATTCATTCCTTTTCCACATTACAGACTCTGAACCCCCAACACTCCAAATCCAAATACATTCTTGGGGATTAGGCCGAGGTGCTGAGGAAACAAAAACGCAACGCTGGTGAGAATAAAAGAGAGAAAGAAAAGGGAAAAAAAAAAATCTGAGTGGGACGAAAACTTGTCTTGGCATTGGCCCGGAAACCTTGTGGAAACTGGGAGAAATTGCCCCCCTACCCTAACCCTTCACATCACTGCCCTCTAATATTGGAATTAATTACAAACTACACTTGAACTCTGCAGGGGTAGGGAAAGAGAGGGGGGCCAAAAAAAAAGAGGGTCAGTCACATTTCAGCACCACTAATCACATTGCACTAATCACCTCGGCTGACCTGACACCTGCGGCCTTGCTTGCGCAGCAGCTGGAAGCCAAACTCCGTCCTTGTTTCTGCCAACAACACCCTCTCTCTCTCCATCTATCTCTCTGGCTCCCTCTTTTCCTCTGCACAGTCCCTGATCAACCCACCCACCCACTTCTTCACACTCCCAGCATCCCATCGAGCTGACCCTTTGACCGTCAGGAAGGAGATTAAAAAGGGTCGTATTTATCCAGACTTTATCAACCCGGCCCTGTCACCCCCCTTCTTTTCTCTTTGCAGGCTAAATGTCAGCATTCATGGTAAAAGAGAAAAAGAGAAAAATTCACTGTCAAACCTCCTGGCACAGTTGTAAGCCCTGCATTCAGCAGCTAACAGAAGATTAGCGGGGCCCTCCGGCCCTTTTCTGGGTTACGGGGCTCAGAGGCCGAGCCTTTGGCAGGCCTACGGTCATCGTCTTACTGGACTAGACTTTCCTACTTGGCAGCCTGGCTCGCTCACACTTGTACAAAGCTTCTTGAAACCACTTTCCAGGACCTATTCTGTTACTGTAGTCTCAGGCTTCACAGTATGTCTAATATATACACTATCATATGTATAAGTAGAGTACAGAATATATATACATATATGTACACCTTCACCCAACTTTCCAGATGGATCCCAGTCAATTTGACCTCAGGACACTCACAGGGACAGTTAAACCTTCAGACATTTCCCTGTGGTGGGACTTGTAAAGTATTATCTTATCTTGTATTCCTTATATAAATGCACAGCGGGATATGCTGAGAGTAGCATGAATGTTTTATAGGGGGTAGCAAGATAAACGTGGATTGGTGGAAAGTGACGTCACTCTCTCTCCCATCTGTGTGGAAGTGTGTGTATGTGCCCTGAGATGAACTGGTGGCCATATGTAGGCAGAAAGGCATTAACACGACATACTTCAGTTTATATATCACAAGTCATATCGTCATTGTGGGTTATCTAATGAAACACTGTTAAATATTGCATGTTTCCTTCATATTGTGCAGCCAAGTCCTCACACAACACACTGATACATTTATCATCTCTTACATGTTGCGCAGCTGTAAGCGATGATACATGTGCAAACATGTAATGACAAAAGAAACGATGACTAATTCACATGACTAGTCATGTGTCTATCTCCTAGACTGTTTACTCGCAGAGTGGAGAGAAACAGCCTCTCCTCTCATTTTCCATCATTGGAGAACCAGTCACTCGTTTTCCAGGCTTTCCAGGACCAGTGGGAACCAGGCACCTGTGACATCACCCCTTTGTCCAACTTTCCAAACAGCCTCCAGACAGACTTAACCTCTGGACACTTAGAGGAACCATTAAACCTACCGTAACGTGGCGTCACGTTTATGGCCGATATGGCCCGACTGGTGACGCGAGCGGTCCAGACCCGACGCTGATACCAGACACAGGTTTTCTGATTACGTTTGCACGGCTCCTGCTTGCGTAACCCAAAGTCAGCGAGGTGAAATTACACAGCCGGGCAGGGTGTAGTCCTCTAGACTGAAGCGCTCCAAGGTGTGTGTGTGTGTGTTTGTGCTTGTGTTTACAGGGAGAGAGGAGCGCGGCTAATTTGTCAAAGCGCCACACCGAACCTGCCTCGCCGCAGATTGATTGTTGCCGAAAAGCGTCCGTGACTCAAGGAGCGCAGACAAATTTCACGGTAGCGCCAAGAGTCCACACGTCAAATTGCTTCCAGGTTAGACCCTGTTATTAGTCTCTCTCTCTCTCTCCCTCTCACACATACACACACTGTACATAACTACAGACTCCAGACAGGGTGTTAAGAGCCGGTGTCTGTACGCAGAGATTAGGTCTGCGCTGTCGAAAATGACTCAAAGCGGGAGCTGATATAAGACCAAAACAGCTAAAAAAAAAAAAAATCTATAAACGTGCTCCTATCGTATCTAGATAAAAGAGGCAAATGAGGAAGCTTGAGTTTGAAGTTCCTTTGCCTCTCATATACTGATACAGACACCAACGGCCCCCATCTTTAAATGTTTAAAATGATACAAAGGTGACACTAAAATATCACACAGCCAGGGAAGAAGAACGTGTTCGTGCAGGTGCGACCCCCAGGATGTGCTCTCCGCGCAGCTGGAAATGACCTAGTTAGCTCCAGACAAAAGGTTAGGGGTCAGCCCCGCATAAATAAAGTATTGGGCTTTAGCCCCAGCGGAGACAACTGGCAGGCTTAATATTTTATCTCTCCGGTCAGGTAACGCGGCCCCTTATCAGCAGCCCTCCGTCTGAGACCTTATCTGCCGCTTCCTGCTACGGTGACACAAACGCTTTGCATTGAAAAAGCACAAATCGACTCCTCGCATTTGACTAGATGCTCGATCTAAGCCAACGGGACGTTGGGATTTGCCTGCACAGCTATAGGTAGATGATGCTGGCAGAAGATAAGGGTTATTGAGGGCATCTGCTCCTCTGAGGGCCCGTCTGTCATGCCGGTTTAGGTTAATTGCTGAGAATTCAGTTGTGTGGCGGCCAAGAACAACTGTGAGTTTGTGCTTCCTCCTTTTGACTATTTAGACGAGGCCCTTATCTCGCCGGGCTTTCATGCCGGCCGCGCGAGCTTTTGGAGCCGCTTACTGCCACATTCTGCTCGGCTGACAGCGCTTCCTTGATATTCTGCCACAGTTGTAGGTCGCACTAGGGATGAACTCCGGAGAGACAATCACTGGGCGCTTAAAAGCAGGGAAAGACTGTTGAAAAAAGAAAGAAAAAACAAAAACTCTGATTAAGTATCTTAACGTCGTACGACCACGGACCGAGAAGACAGTGACACCCTGAGGTATACTCAGTAAAATCCAGCTTCAGATATGTTCAATTTTAAGATTCATGGTTTTCTGTGCTTTTTGGCTATATTGGGAATTTCCATCTCAGGTTTAATCAGACAGATTTTAAGCTTTCTCTTTAAGGCCACTGTAATTCAGTATACTCATGGGATGGGATGTAAGAATGTGGTCAAAGTGAGCCGGTAAATGGTGACAAACCTACGTTCACTCGCTGTCCCTTTAATTCCAGTTTGGCTTCAAATGCAGCCACTGGGTTTCATTTACTGCGACGTCAAACAAACAGAGACTGAGACAAGTGCAGAAAAGAGGACTGGATCAGAGTGGTCATTCTCTTGGGTCTCTTTGTGAGGCCCCGTGCTAGTCCATGGCCCGGTTACTGGGAGCCCCCCATCCTCTCCAGGACTCTTACTTTACTTCTAAAAACACAGCGACAGTGACTGGATAGTTGAGCTCCAGCTATTCAGACAGCACTCGGCTGTTCTGATGGGCACGTCAGAGCTTATTGGGACTGAAGCAGGCATAATAAGACAGTCCATCTGAGAACAGAACAAACAGAATAAAGAGAGCAGCCCAGCCCTAAATCTAACCATGTGAGGAAGGAAACGCACAGATTGTCTATTTGCTAATACAGAGCAACGACCCGGTATTGCACAAACAACATATTTCATCTCAGACCACAAGACCTGGCGTAAACATCAGTGACAAACTTGACGGCCTGTTCTTGAAATCACTTTCCAGGGCCTTTCCATGGGTCAACCTCAGTTGCTTCAGTTGCTCAGACAAATTGCCAGTCCAAACACGAATACTGAACATACCTTCACCACCATGTGTCATTTTCTACAGTTGTATCTTGCATTTGTCCAGTCACTGACCCAGAAGTCTGATTTGAAAGAGGTCTACAGGTTTAACTATGAAATGAACTCATAAACTTTACTCAAATTGTGACAAATTCAGACTTGTCATGTGCTGCAACCCTCTAACCTGTTTGACTTTCCCTCCCCATTTTCCAGGACCTTTACAATCCCCTCATCACCTAAGGGAAGTGACAGTCCTCTGCTCCACACCTTTGCACCTCACCTCTTCACATCTGTCTGAACTTTGCCTGCCTCTGCACAGATATGATAGCTGAGCGCCCCCCCTCCCCCTTCCCGCCAGCCACAAACCGCCCCTGGTGCTACCTGGGAGAGGTCTCTGACAGGAAACCGAGCAGTGGCGTTGGCTGGAAACTTCCCCGCTTCTACGTCAGATGCTTTCTTTCCTGTGCATTTCCTGCGAGCGGGACGCGGAGGAAGGAACTGCGCGTTGCGTCACGTGGCGGTAAATCGCACGCAGACAATGACAATGACAAGACGCCTTCGGCACGCACATGTGAAATCCCCCGCTCCGAAATCTTCACTTTCTGTTTACAGGCGAGGTGCGACAAGCGACCAGCAGGTGGGGGGGGGGGCAGAAGAAGAAAGTGCCGGAGGAGTTTGTTTGGCTACCTAAGTGACAGACAGGAACTGGTGTTTTGAAAGCGCGGCCTCCCAGCGCTGACTGGCCGGCCATTGTCTACCAGGGCCCTCTCGACCCCTCGGCTTCCCTCCATTCCAGGGCTCTTCCTCTGTGGACGACAACACCCCGCGTCAGGCAGTCTGACAGGCGGCCGGACACCCCTGCGCTCGTCACCGGGCGGGGGGGGGGGGGGGGGGGCGGCCTCAGCCTCGGCCTCGCAAAACAACCAATCCTAATCCTTAATTGCAATCCTGGCCGGAGGCCGCCTAATTGGCACGTAGCGGCAGCCGCGGCGTCACAACTGGAGGAGTCTGACAACGATGCGTCACAGGCGCACGCCCGACCCGTGACGCAACCCTCGGCCACCTGGTTTCATACGAAGCTGACACAGACGCGTGACTCCACGCGCCCTCAGAGCCGAGGAGAGGAGTGGAGAGGAGAGGAGAGGAAGGCACGGAAAAGGGAGTCGCCTTTTTTCTCCTCCTTCTGTTCTTTTCTTCCTCTCCCCTCCGTCAAGCTGCCTCTTGAAGACGACAGCTTCAATCAGGCCGCTGACGCCTCTGACTGATGGCTGCGCAGGAAACGTGCAGAGCTCTTTCAACTCCAGCCGTCGGAGCCGCAGATCAAAAGCGAGAAACGGCTCGTCGGGCGCTGGTGATGAAGCGGAGGGGAGGGGAGGCGAGTCACGCCGCGACGCCGCGTTCGCTTTGTACTACAGTGTTTCTGTGTTAAAGGAAACAAAAAGAGAGAAACATTGCTTTGAACTTGGCAGCCAAAAGCAGGTCCGAGAACATCATCACTTACATCTAAATTTCAGATAATGGGATAAAAGTTCAATGAACGGAAACAAACGTGACATAAATTTGACTGCCACACACAAATCTTCAGAGTAATTTGCATATACGGGCCGACATTCAGGTCAGTGAGTAAGTTTTGTGGTGGAACTGTGCATGCCCCTGGTTCCTCCTCTCATTTTGGCTCAAACATACAAGGCTGGATGTGAACGTGCACCGTAGCAGGGCCGCTTCGTTTACCACCACAGCCGGGGCCAAAGTTGACGAGCTCTGGTGTTCAGCAAGGAACGTGAAGTCACGTGATCACCCGTGTGACTGGCCGGCAAGACAGCCAACCGTCTCATAAAAAAACACCAAACCTTTCTGTGCAGAAACGCACCCGAAATAGCGCCGTGAAATGTAGATTTCTGATTAAAATCTGTATCCAACGGCTTCTATGTGGACGGGGATAAGTGCTCCATTCAGCCCGTGGTGGGTCCTCCTTCAAGGCCAAGCTGTTGAACCAGGCTGAACCCGTCCTGAGAGTTAACCTACCCAGGCACTGGGATTAATCCTTCTGAAACACTACGGGCTGTGAACAAAGCCGGTTTGTTGATGTTTGTCTGCTTGTGCATCGCTGCAGCAACAAGGGGGACCATTGCCTCACCCTCGTCTTTGCAGAAAAAAGCAAGTTGCAGGTTTAGGTCTTTTTCGACCCAGTTTTCCTTAACCTCTACTCTGGTGACCCAAATTTCAGTTTTCAGCTTCACTTTTTTTTATTTTTTCCCCTCCCTCCTTGGGTTTCCCCTCCCTTCAGTTCCAACAGCTCGGCTCAGAGTGCTAGAGGATACACTTCATGGGACTCATCCTTCAGAACGACTGCTACTTTGTTTACATCAGCGAAGCGACGGACGCCGTGACACGAGAAGGGCGGAGGGACGGAGAGCAAGCAATCAAACGCTTTAGATCAGTCTAGTCTAGATCAGAAAAACACAAAAATCACAAAATAACTGCATAGCATGATGGAGCCTGTCCAGCACGTCTGGACAGTGTTGTAATCCTGTTTACTTTGCTTGATTCTGAAACAAAAAAAAAAAAAAGTACTGAGGTTCAAGAGCCAGCCGTACTAATGACTTGGACTTACTGATGCAGTTTCCAACACAAATCAATTTAGCTTTTAAGCATGACTCCGTAGCTCTCAGGCAGCCAGCAAACCATACAGAAATCAAGAAGCAGTGTCTGGTTCTCTTATCACTTTATGATAGTACAACACAGCATCTTTGGGTTTGTTTGACGGAAAATCATCGTTGGTTTCAAGAGACATTCCTCATACGCTACTTCATACAGCCCTTTTACAATCCCACTTTTAGGCCTGGGGATAAAATGCTCAGTCTCTATACAGATCTGTTTCATGTTTATCTGGCAACTACACATAAGCTTTAAGCTGATTAGTCTGTCATCCGTGAATAATTACGTGACTTTGCGTTCCTTTGCTGGACAACAAGAGCTCAGCAACTTTTCCTTGAACTAAATCGTAACTCGAGTGGCACGGCTATGGATTGTGTCCACACCCAGCCATGTAGGTTTGAGCCATAATCAGAGCAGTAATCAGATATTGAGGCAGAACCAGGAACACGTACCCTGACATGTCCTGAGATATGCATGTGAACTGAGGCGGATACATTTCCTGATTTCATTCCAATATCTGAAACGAAGGATAAATGAATGTGATCTGCCTTACATATTTGTTGTTATTCAACCATACCATGGTAAAGTGGTATTAAGAATACAATATGAGAGTATAGCCTTTTATCTATCCCTGCAAAATGCATACGTTTCCCAGCAGCAATTATAAGAGTATTAAAAGGTTAATAAACAGGCTTTGAAGGCGTGCTGTAGACGAGGACGTTGTCAGATCAGTTTTTCATGCACACTTGACGTGAACAGCTCAGGTCCCCGTTACAAAAAGATTACATTTGACTAAACGGATATTTGATTAGCAAATTATTCAAAATACATAGTTGGGAGTTTGTTTTAGGTCGATCGAGCGATCGCCGCAGCTTCTTCTTCGGACCGAACCCTCATCCAATTGCTTGAGAATCACTGAAAATAACCATTAGTATAATAACAGAGCAGACGAGCTGAGCTGAGCTGTGGACGTCACCACTGCTCTTAACTGAGGTGTTTACAGCACTGGCCTGTCTTCCAACAAGCCCAGACCACTACTCACTTCCTCTTAAGGAAACCCTCCATGGCAGAAGACACAGCGAAACACACAGGGAAACATCTCAGGCTGAGGGGAAACAGACAAGCTGCTCAACTGGGTGTATGTATCTCTGGAATAGAGGGGTCGGCGAGTGGATTTTTTTGGAGTTGAAAGAAAAAATAATAATAATAAAAGAGGGGGCATGTCCGACAGACAGACCCTCGCACAATGATTCAACTTCCTTCTAACGTCTCACTTCCTCTCTGGCTCTCTGCGGCGCTGCTCCAAAAGCTCGGGGAGAAATGTGGCTCAAATTAGAGTTTCCGCTCGCTGGGGAGGCTGAGAAACAGGAAAACAGAGGGAGGGGTGGAAGAAAAGGGACTCCAACAGCTCTCGGTTTACACAGGCGAGAGGATTGTTAGCTCATCTCTGCTCGGTCCCTTACACTCACACACACTCACACACACACTCACACACACACAGGGGAGATAGCTAGGCCGAGGCAGGAGATACCACTCAACAGTTACAAGGTGAGATTACAACATGGGTGCGCGCCAGGGACTTGTGAAAAACAGTGTGCCGGCGTGGCTGTAAAGTATCCGCGGCCCGGCGGAGCTGCCGAGGCAATGACATTCCTCTGATAAAGCGGCCAAAGGTGCGGGAGATGGGAGAGCTCGGCCCCCATCAATCAGCGGACCAGACCCCCCCCCCCCCCCCCCCCCTTTTCCTTTTCCCGTTCTCCTCCGCACAATGACTACAGTGTTGTGCTGACGGGAGCACCCCGCGTCCCCTCCACAACTGTAGCCCGTGAACGGTCGGTGGCGGGGCGGAGGGGGGGGGGGGGGGTGGATGGGTGGGGTAGGGTCTCGCCCTGAGGGAGGCATAAAAGAAAACAGACTATGTCTTGAGGATATTCCTAAAACAGGGGGGTGGAAGGAGAAGGAGGGGGGGGGGGGTCATCAAGCATGATAATGTAATCCACCGAGCTGCAGCCCACTCACTTGGACAAAACGCAAGACAGAAAGAAAAAGAGAGAAAGAAGTGGGATTACTCTGTGTGTGTGTGTGTGTGTGTGTGTGTGTGTGTGTGTGTGTGTGTGTGTGTGTGTGTGTGTGTGTGTGTGTGTGTGTGTTTAAAAAGGAAGACAGAGAGGGATTGCTGAGGCAATTACAGGCTTCGGCTCGGGCAGAAGGCTTTTCAAGAAGCATATCCACCCAGTCGCACAGACGCGAGCCTCGCAGGGGAAAGAGCCGCGGAGGGCCTGTGTCAGCACAACACGTTAGCACGGAAATCACGGTTCGTTCGGACCGTCCGAAGCCGCTGGACAAAGTGGGGGAGAAAAGAGGAGAAGAAGAAGAAAAAAAGAACATCAGAAAGACGAGCAGAGAGGGTGGAGGAGAAGGTGGTGGAGGTGGGGAGTAAAACACACCATGACAACCAGAGAGAGAGAGAGAGAGAGAGAAAAAAAGGAGCCGCTCAAAGTTCAGACAAACGCGTTTCCACACCACCACACAACAAGAACCAACAACTTCTGAATCAAAGGCAGACAAAGGAGCGACGGGCAAAAGTTGTGAACTCACGAAAGAAATGTTTGAATAGGTTAGCCATGTCCATTTTGGGCTCGCCGTCTCTCTCTCTCTCTCCTTCGCTCTCTCTCTCTCTCCCCGTCTCGTTCCCGGCCCCTGCTCTCTTCCCACTGCAGCTGTAGAGTTATTCCATGTGAACACCCAGAGAGAGCTGGGGCGGATAGCAGAGCAGGGCGGGCCCACTCCCTTGACCATGTGCTCGGGCTAAGCCAATTAGGTGGCGGCAAAGGGAGGCCTCCGGTTCAGCTCTGGAAGGCAGAGCACAGAGGCCTCATGGAAAGGGGAAGAAGGAGGGAGGGAGGGAGGAGGGAGAGAGGGAGGGAGGGAGGAGGGAGGGAGGAGGGAGGGAGGGAGGGAGCGGGGGTGAAGCTCACACTCCAGAGAAAGGAAAAGAGATGAAACAAGAGGGGATATACAAGCAGAGAAAGTGGAGGAGCCATTTCATTGGCGGCGGGGTGGTTGTTTGTAAGAGGGGTGGGTTGCTCCTAAAAAAGAAAGATAAGGAAAGTGGAAAAAGAAGAAAAGAAGAAGAAGAAGTAGTAGGGATCTGCTGGGATTCCGGCTGAGTCAGTGAGAGAGGGCTCAGTGTCACATGACTGCAGTTGTTTGTAGAGACACACTCATAACTTAAACCCAGGAAACATGAGTCCTCGAGCACCGAAACACACACACATACGCACACACACACACACACACACACACGCACACACGCGCTCTCCACGCCAAAACATGGCCATCTGCAGGCGGATCATACCCTCACACATTCTTACAGACGATGACACCGCTCCACACCCAGCAACCGGCTCGCTCCGAAAAAAAAAAGAAAAATAGAAGCAACAAGTAGGGATGGATGCATTCCTCCCACGTAACGCCGCGATTCTTGTTGCTCTTCCACACATGTGCAGCAGAAACACAACTGCGTGTGTGTGCAGTGGGCGAGCAGATAAGGTCGTAGATCTGCTTGTATGATGTGAAAAAGAGGAAATGAAAGAGGCATTCACGAGCTTTCGATGAGTATTAATCCATCCATAGTCCTACACACTGTTCCTAAACTGTGCCTCGGGGATCTCCTGAAGCCTACGTCCAGCATTAAAAAAAACAAGTGGACGGGTCACCAGACAGTCACAGGGCAATCCCCACACACAGAGAGGACCTCTATTATGACCCAGATCCTTCTTATTGAAGGATCCTCAATAACGCAACATAAATCATGATTCAATGACTTTCTTGACTTAACTCGTCCTTACATCCATCTTAGCTCATCCTCACTATTTTAAGAAATTGCGAAGGAGTAGCCGATCTTGACCCGACGAACTTGCGAAGTCGTCGACCGGTTCAAAACATCCTCCCCCTCCTCCTCAGATCAGAAACACCCAGGTGGCATTCATGTCTAAGAGATACACCACGTATCTGTACAGGGAGTGGACCACTGGGCCGCAAACGTGTTAACCACCAGGTCACCTCAAGTCATAAAGCTACGAGGTATTTGTTGTGGTGTTGGGTGTGAAAACAAGCCAGGTGCATGAATTATAATATATATATATAATAACAAAGTAGGATTATTCACATAACCTGACTAACCTTGCCTCTATGTGTACATATTATATTATATGCATGTATGTCTGTGGTTCATGCAGCTGTTCACCTGAGGATATCGGATCAATAGATGCGGTGACAGGTGGGACAGTACTGCATGACAGCACACACCCTGACCCAGCTAACCACACACACACACACACACACACACACACACACTGTAAAGACAATAAAAACAGCTTGCTCGACTTGACTTGCAGAGTAACAAACAGGAAAGAAAAAACTCTTGAAAATGAAACTCTGGAGCTCAGAGTGTGCCGTCCATAAACAAATAGCTGCAGTTAAGAGGCCTCTTCCTGTTCTAATATCATGTTTCAGAGCGCTGCAGCACAGAGGCCCTGTCCAAATGTCACCGGCCTCTTCCCTCAACACTCGCTCGCACGCACGCACGCGCACACACACACGCAACCAACAGGAAGACGGCGCTCACGTGTCCAGCTGATAAGGGCTCTGCAAACACTGCAGCGCGTGATACCGTCACAAACGGATGACGCTTCCTCCAGCGAGCAAGCGGCAAACCGCCGAACCTGAACTCACCAGCCAGTGAGGACAAGATTAGTCTCGCTGCTCGGTCGGCGTGGAAGCAGGTGCCTGCTTCACCACGGATGATCACGAAGCGCCATCTCATGATCAAAAGCCTCCATCAACAACTGATGGATTAATGGGCTATTCATCATCTAATTAGATGAACCATGTTAATGATCGTAGGCCAATTTGAACCTTTGTTTTTTTGAGACGGCTTTTAAGAAGTTAAGGCAAAATTATCTGATCTCAGCCTATTAAATGTGAATATTTTCTGGTTGCTTCAGAAAATTGAATGTTACTGAGGTAAGAACAAAAAAAAGTAATGGACATTAATGGACCACAAAAATAATCATGTGTCGCAGCCCTAAAAGCCTGCATAAAAACAGCTTGATTTAATGCGTGTGCCCTTAAGCCTCGGGCACAACCTTTAACCTAATCTAAGGGGATTTGGGCCAAACAAACACAGGCGGAGTATACCAACAAATTTACTTATCCCATCACGCTCTTAAGTGACTTACACGGCAAAGCAAGAGTGTGAAAAGGGTCAGAAAGCAGAGCGGCGAGACTGGGCTCCTCTGAGAGGAGAACGCCAGAGGGTCGATCACGAGAGCAGAGCATCAAGCTGGATGCCGGCGGCCAGGGAGCACATCCCAAATTATCATGAATGTCTGTCGGCGAGAGGAATGAGGAGAAGACAAATGGCAACCTTGGCATACAAACACACACACACACACACACAGAGTTGCGTTTGGCTTGTAGCAAGTGGGGAAGGCGTGGGGGGGCTGTGGGGTGAACTGCAGTGCCCAGAAATATTACGACTGTGTTGACAGAGCAGACGACACCTGCGCCGTATCAATTATGCTCGAGATAAAAAGGACACACACACACACACACACACACACACACACACACACACACACACACACACACACACACACACACACACACACACACACACACACACACACACACACACACACACACACACACACACACACACACACACACACACACACACACACACACACACACACACACACACACAAAAGAACAGTCTGCAGAAGACACTTGAACCCAAAGAGCTGCATCTTACCTGTGCGAGAGCTCTGAGCCAGACTACTACTACCGCCGCTGCTACTCTAGAGACACTCCACCTCCGACCACACGCTCAAACTTTCATCCGCCAGCGTGAGAACAGAGGAGCTCTCAGCCACTCAACCAATCATACATCAAGCCCGGCACTGTCTTCGAGCCAAGGCTGACTGTTACAAAGTGCATTATGTACCACAGTCTGAGGTGAGACCTGACCTAGATCAAAAAGATGCAGCTCTGCACAGCCTGTGAAGCATGTTGCAGGAAAAAGGCAGCCAAGTCATTCTAAAAGGAGAGACAACAAGGGATGTTTTACCGAGCGTGTCTTTGAGGTTCTTGACGATGGAGGCTTTCCTGGCGCTGTTCTTCCTCTCCACGTAGTTGGACGGCACGAAGCCCGTTTTGTTGGTGGCGTTCCGAACCCTCCACCAGGACTTGGAGTCGTCGAGGAGCCAAAGGCGCTCGTTCTTCTTGATGTCCAGCTCCTGGTCCTGCTGGGCCATGTAGTCGAATTTGGCAATGACAATTACCTCTTCCGTCATCTTGAGCTAAGTGGGCTGGAGGACAAAGGGTCGAAGGGAAAAGGACAGCTTTAGTCCCAGATCATCATATATAGATCTATATACACATGACATCCAATATTAGTTATTACAAGTTATTAGTGGTACAGTGCAAAGGACTGATTACTTGTTATTGCTCTATACATTTGTCTAATAGCAGCCTGACTATTAAGAGCACCCAGGCCACATTTTATATTAAAACATGCAGCACAATCAGACTGTACTTTTATCTGCAGATTACACATTTTTCATCTACATAATTAGCAAAAAAGCACAAAACATTTTCCATAACTGCAATTTTTTGTCCAATGTACTAATATAATCCAGTTTTAGTTTCCGTAACTCAAAAAAAAATTGTATAACTTTAGAAAAGTACAAATGGATTACATGGTTTTACTTTGATTCAGAGCATACAGAGATTTCGAGTCATCTCAAACATATTTTTAAGGCCGGCATCATTTGATCTCTTTAACCCAGTTTGAGGGTCTTCTGTGGTTGGGAGGTAATGTTCACACTTATGTGAAAGCTAAAGAGGGGTTCAGAGTGGACCAGGCACATATGAGGTTAATTTTATCACATTCACACACCATTTTCTGCTTTAGAGAGCAGAAAAGTCCAATTTATTGATAGGCAAGAAGTGGTTGTAGTGTGCTGTGAAACCTTAGGCGTGTTGTTCAGCACATTGTTCTTCGCTAGTTGTGCCATTTTTCTCCAGACGCAGCGTCGAAGTACTGAAAACAACGCGCCAAAAGTATATTTAGCAGCAGAGTGTGAAAATAGATGGCAGTACCTGTTCTGCATCAAAGCTGAGAACTTCAAGGGGCTCCGATACGTCTCTGGTGACCTGGAAATCAAACGCAGACGAGGCAGAAGAATTAGAAACTCTTCTCGGCGTCAGCTCTCGAAAACTTTTATCTGCCTTTCCATTTCTGCATTTTCATGCCAAGATGCGGACGGCATTATGAAAACACACCACGCTGAAAGAATACCAGCTTCCATTTCCACAGTTTAGTCTCGTCAGACATAATTTCCCTCCCCACCTATTGTCCTCTCGAAATAACAGACACACACGACTATTATTCTCAATCTTCAACACTACAGGCTGCCAGCAACTACAAAAGCCACCCCCCCCCAAGTAACCCACATTCTTCATAAATTTACAGAGGGGATGATTTCCTCTCTGAAGCCGTCCAGCGATTGTCTATTGTGTCAGGAATCAAACTCAGAGCCAGGAAGAAGCTGTAGATTATGAAGTGCAGAGAGGGGGGGGGCAAGGGGGGGGTACTGTGCGTCAGCACTAATGATGCTGGATGCTGCTTTAAATTTAGCACCACAGACCTGTTAATATTCGGCGGAGAGCGGCGAGCCATGCAAATGCTGCCACTGCGTGACGCGCATTGCAATCGTGGCTCCATTGTTTTGCCAAAGTTGCTTATCACAAGCACTTTCAAGTTCCTCCCCCCCACCCACCCCCAAAAACCTCTGGGGCCATTTTAAAAATGATCATTGGGGAGTACACAATCAAAAGTTGTTTGTGTTCAACAATGGGCACATTCATAACCAGCCGGTCTTATGACCCGTGTAGCCACGAGCACGGCTAGGCTACGCTTAGGTTAATGCTACATGGTCAGGGAACTGACTTAGCCACTCTGATGTCATGGGAGTGGATGGAGTTTCACCTTTACCCCCTCTCCTCCACCCCCTCTGCACCGACTTCAGGGACCAGACACTGACCTCATTGATCGAAAGCTGTTGCAGCTTTTCTTTTTCTTTTTTTTTGGTACCAGTAGTGTCTAAGTTTCAGCTGCAGCTGGCCTTGAGATAGGGCCCCAGAACCTGATCTTAGGCAAACATAAAGGAGTCAAGCTAATTTACAGCATGGGGAGTGAAACGCACAGTAAACAAGGGCGGATAGGAACATAACAAGAGCTTAAAGCTGTGCTACACTAGCTTTAAACGGGGAGGGGGGCTTTGACGATACTTCCAAAAACTGGTGTTGACTTAGATCTCCATAACACTATCCGAGGAGTTACAGACACGTTTCACCTCTCATTCAAGAAGCTTCTTCAGTTCCGACTGATGGGGAAGCCCCGGATTAGGGTTTAGAGGGCATCAATTATCTAACAAGTCCAGCTACAATACCTTGGACGACAAAACAGAGGCACCTTTTGTTGATCAGCTAGTCTGTTAGCCATCACTGTCCTCTACAGCGGTCACGATGGAATCTCTGATATCCGTCTCGTTTAAGATGATAGAAGAGGTGACCGTCACTGCCAAGTTCAGCTACATAGACCAACAGGATTGGGAGCTTGGCAACTCCTCCTCAGGTCCTGGTGGAGGATTTGAAATGCCACCAACAAAACTCGCTTGATGCCTTCCAACTACATGAAGAGTAGAGGACAGTGGCGGGAAAGCTCCACAGCCTTAAAGACACACTTGGGAAAAACTTCTCAGACTCTCATTGTTCACAAGTGTTGAAATGGGAGACTAACTCCAACTAAAATACATCCTCAGTCACTCTTCATGCCTTTGTGACATGCATATCAATCACCAAAAAGTGTCTATTGAGGATGTTTCACCTCCTTCAATCAGACAAGAAGCTACGTGGTTCAAGGGGTGAAATATCTTCAAGAATCTACAACACGTCCAGTCTCTACAATTCTACAACTGGATATATAAGATGTAGGCCTGGGTTTTTATCCCATGGTGTGCGTTTTTTTCACAAACTAATTAAATTAATGAACACTGAGGGACATGTCAGGGAGCGGCACAGAAAAACAAAGAGCTGATTTACTTTCCTCGAGTGCTGCCTCTTCCACGAAGACAAAAGGCAACAATCTCACCACTCCCTGGGCCGGGCCGGGCCGGATAGCTGCCTGCCAAAGAAAGAGGCGGACGAGTACGCTGCCTCTCCATTTACAACATCCCTCCCTTACTGTATTTTTTCCATTTTATCTCCCCACCTTCCTGTCCATGGAAGAATCATCCCTGCTCTCTCCCATTTTGAGGAGGCACGCCAGTCGCTTTTTTTACTGCCCCTAACCCCCCCTCCCACCACCACCACCACCACCCCACCCCACACACACACACACACATCTAGAGTGGCTGAGCACTAAGTGCACATTAACACCGCGGTGACTTACGATAGTGCAGATGTGAGGGGAGGATCAAAAAGTTTAGGCGACAGATGCTCCGAGCTAATCGCTCGGCCCCAGACTGAGCCGAGGGCCACACGACACTCCGAGGCACTAAACGCCGGGTCAGATGGGTCAAACTGCTCAAATGGTGTCATATCCCCACGCTGGATCTCGGTTTACCCCGCTGCCTGGCAGATTTAACAGGTACCCAAATCCACCGCCCCAGAGCACATTAAATAATTCTTAAGCAAGTCTGACGTGACGTGCTTCTAGGGGCTGGATATCGAGCAGTCTTCCTGAGCTACCACACACACACACTCACTTTCCCGGACTTTTCCAGGACATTTTCAGTTAAGCTGTAACGCTATACGCCATTCTCCTCCTATCCTGGGAAGCCTGATTTTAAAGATGGGCAGTCTATACCATTATACATCTACGGGATTGTCTTTTACATGTGCACGCGTTAATCACCTGCGTTTGATTTACAGGGTAAAGAGGAATCACTTTCAAGGACCGCTCAATGTTTTTCCAGGGATTTTTAACTTTTCCTTTCGTCCTCAGTGCGTTTCAAATGACTGGAAAATCGGTCACTGATTTTCCAGGTTTTCCAGGGCACGTGAGGTCGCACCTTCATCCAACTTTCCGAACTCCCAGTCAGGGCCTCGGCTCCTGGACGCGTCCGAGAGGAAAGGGACGGTCACGTCACAGTTATCGCCAATCATATGGAATGGAATATGAGTGGGAATTGATGATGTAAGCTAATGGGATCTAAACCAATGCTAGGCAATCTTTTTCCTGACTACATTCGCACTTTCTTCCAGTTTTCCAGAATGCTTTGGAAACCATATACATCTCAGCCACAGTAGGACTGAAGACGCAACTAGTTCCCAGGAGTCCCCTCTCTCCTGATGCCAACTGATTAGCTATGTATGTAACCTGTGTGACATTACAAACAAAAAGATGACTGTCCAGGATCCAGGATGGCATGAGGGAGATCAAAAGTCACCCAGGACTTCACAAGTTACAAAGACACTTTGTAAATCGTCACAGATGCCGCCATCGAATAGCATCCAATCCTTTTTTTGTTAATAATACGTCACAGACGCTTGGTATGTGTCTGAAAATAACTCATAGGCCCAAAAAAATTTAATCTGAGTACATGAGCGCTGTGGAGCAGGCCACACGGCTGCTCGACAGGTGGTCAGATGTGGTGGTAACTGCAGGGTTTTCCCAACCGACTGTGGCACAACTTCTGCTTCTCTGTAGCGGCAAATCCTTCCAGCGTTAAAAGTGGAGTCCTGGAAAACCTGGAAAATTCCTGACCCATTCTCCAGTCACGAACAAACACATAGAAAACAAGAGGAAAAAGTCCTGGGAAAACTTGAGATGTATTCCTCCCCCCTGTGCTTCTGTCGACCCAGTGAGAAAATGCAGATTGGTTTGGAGGGTTTGCATGTGGTTAGTCTGTAAATTACTCATAATTCTGTAGTTTATGAGATTTTTTTTTCATAGATAAGTAACAGACTTCTGTGGGTGGGAGAGGACTAAATATGAAAGCAACGTGGTTAAATGTACAAGAAGAGGCTACAAAACCTAGAAGATGACACATCTTCAAAGCATGCAGGGGATGGGGGGGTTGATTCAGTGTGCAGCATGCTAAAGCAACTGAAAAAGACCCAGAAAACTCCTGGAAAAGGAGGGAGAAACTGTTTAATTAGGGCCTCTACTTATCTTTGTAACGCCATATTTGACTTCTAAAAAGCACTCATAGCAGTTTTCCAGATCCTACTGTGAGCTCCTTTATTGCTTTTTCTGTGCAAACATGTAGAACAAATAAATGAATTGCTCGTGAGCATGACTTCAAAAGTTATAATTGGTGGCAGTATAATAATTATTTGCATGCCGGCGGCAACGGATTGACAAAATAAATATCCATTTGCTGGCAAAACGCAAAACTCCAACGGGGCAGGGGTTTGCTAAGAGGTGAGCCTATGCTGTGCCTGTCAAAAACTGAGCACGGCTAACTACTACATACCAGGCTGATAGCGTGGGTCCGTCTTATCTACCGCCATAGCAGCAGCCGTGGGCCACAGATAGGTCGAGCATTGTTGCTATACTAGAGATACACTTGTGTTCTCAAGAGCGCCAACACTGCTCACCACTGTTTCCTATCAGCGAGGGCCCGACGAGCCGAATCTGGCGCGGCCAAATTGATAAATAAAGAGCAGCGGGCGGAGGGATTACAGCGCCTCTGAACGCCCCGTGCACCAAGAAAACACCTCCACCAATCAAAATTTAGACTCTGCGACCGCAGACCGCAACTACAGTTATGTAATGGAGCTGCACAGTGCATCTCTGCGAGTTACTATGAAACAGCAGAGGCACGTTCGCCACATCCTGCAGACGAACAGCTGCTGCCGAAACTCTCTGCATCTCTGTAGGAAACACAAGGTCGGGGCAGAAAGCGCACCCAGCGGTGCGTGTGCGTGTTTGTGTGTGTGTGTGTGTGTGTGTGTGGCATAACTGGAGATATGCAAAGAGGGGGTACAGAGTGCAGCATGGGTTCGAAGGCTTTCACTTTATTTACCAGACATCAGGGGTCTGTGTTAACAATGAGACTCAGATCTGATTTTTTTTTTTTTTTGCTCTCTCTCTTTCCTCACAGTGGTGCAGAAAACGCACCAAACCTGATCTTTTCAGATCGGACGCAGGTCGCTTTCATATGTGGCTCTGAACCAGAGGCGATTCTCCAAAACCTTGTTGGAAAAAAATACATGCAAGAAGGACCTTGGAGTAGGACGCTGCCAAACGTGCTGAGCTCAGATCCATTTTTGAGAGGACGGACACAAGTGTCAACTCAGTGAGTAAACGTGACTCATACAGAAGTTGTCCAAACATTTTACTGATAGAAACTATGAGATATTGAGAGCTGAACAGCTGTGTCATGTGTACAGTCATGGCGTTGCTGTAGATGCAGAGTCAACAAGGGTCGTACTGCATTCCCTCTCCCTGTCCACACTGCTCGGATATCTAACTCAGGACCACGTTTCTGATCTGAGAAGATCAGATTTTATGCGTTCACGCCCGTTTACATGAGCATGAAAGAAACTGGATCTGGGTCACACCGGGCCTGTAGCGTGAACGGCGTCTTTGTGAGAATAAAAAAAAAAAAGTCCATAAGGACAGCGTCTGAAAAAGCCTGGAAGACGGGTTATAGATCCTTGGCTGTGGGCACAGTGGGAGCAGATAGTGCGCTGCTGCTCGACAGGATTGCTGGGCCACTGAGACAGCAACAGCATGAGCTCACAGAGGCAGACAGAGTAACCTAATCCCTGTGACAGCCTGCTAAAATCACAGCCTCCGCTGCCTTCTGGAATGTGCCCTGTATGCTCGCTGCTCACTCAGCCCCTCTGGCACTGGCCGCACTTCCTCCAAACTTACACCAAAAAACTCACATTTCGGCCACAGGGGGGGCCAGCGGACAGCGCACAGGCAAACATGCAAACCAAGGCCCCCCCCTCCCTCGAGACTTGCGTCTCATCCCGGCTGTCCTAGATTCTCTCAAAACACACAAACAGCGGCGCAGGGTCATGGGAGACTTGGCCGGACCAGCTGTGAGACAGGAAGCGTGGACACAAGGGGTGACCGGATGATGGGAAAGTGATGCAATCTGACAGAGTGCAGGCCTGACCCTCTCAGTTCAGATGAGGGCGGATAAGTTATCTCCGCACCCATGCGTGTAATGCACCTCGATTAAGAATGAAAGGAGGCGAGATGATGGCTGGGAGGGAACATAGAGCGCCGTTTCGATATCATATTGAGAGACAGCTGAGAGTAAGAGGGTTTTAGTGTGCGTGGAGTGTGTGAAAGCAGTTGGCGATCCACCCCTCGGGATCACCAAACGGCCCAAAATAGACCCGGGATCGCGTCCTTTGAGAATTGCCAGAGATTTACTCTCATAGCAACAACTAACACCAGAGGTTTCGAGCCGTCTTAAAGGCCAGCTTCACATCAAAAAAGGCTCTCTCTGTGAGAAGCCTGTGTGAGAAGTACACAAACGCCAGCGCTTGAAATACGCCGCACGGCGAATCAGACACAAAAACGGGCTGTAAACTAAGCCGGCCGCTGTGACTTACTGTTGAGAATATTGCCGAAAAGAGACAAGAGGAGTATTTATGAAGCTCAGGGAAATTCTGCCCTTAAATCACAGGCCTACATCTGCATTATTGGATGGGATGAATACAAAATGAGATGCGTTTTCACTTCCCAATTTTCACTTCTCAGTTTATCGTTTCTCCACTTCATTGAAAATGTGAGACTGGACTTTTTATATTGTTTGTGGTTGGTAGCCATGAGATGATACCTGACGGTCTTGAGCAATAACGACATCGAATTTATGGTAAATGTTAGGTCCGACCCCTTTTCTGAAATAAGCTTCAATGTGATGACTTTCCAAACATATGCTAATGCAGACGAGCTGAACTCTTAATATGGAAATCAAAGGATGACTGATGCTTTGTCGTTTCCCTCTAGTTCCTTTTTGCTACTTGGAATTGTGCTTCTGTTGTACAGCTATACAATGCTAACAAATCAGTGCTTGATTTATTATGTATGCAAAGGCAAAAACACGCTCAGCACAGCCATACGTAACTGCAGCGGGTGGGGTAAAGACACCGCAGAAAACTATTAGTGATGTCTATCAGCCTTGACAGGCCTCATCCAACCATCCACATCAAAAACTCAGAACCTCTCTTGGAAACCCACAAACCAAATTCAGAAATAAGATCTGAAGATATGCATTAAATAGAAGCCAAATTATCTAACAAGCTTCCCTTTTTTTCCAAACACTAAAAATGACTTGATGTATCCGACAACAGCTGGCCATCGACATTAACACCATCCATTTCCTCAGGCCCCACCTACGTTGGTTGGAGCCTTTATCCGGCATCCACGCCCTCGCTGGTTACCAGTCGCAGCAGCCAGTTGTTGTTCTGGGTGGTCTTCTCCTAGCTACCGGGGTCCAAAGATGACCACATGCAAGCAGAGCGGGCTGGAGGAGGCAGCGGTTCAACAAACCTCCAGGTTACCTCACGGGGATTTCCCCCGATGACGAATCCAGAGTTTACAGAGCGCGAGGACTCCCAACATCAAGTACTCGGGCACAACAAAGACTGTGGTTGGTTTCGTGAGGTACGTCCAACTACTGGTCGCACCGGGGGAGTCGGTAAAAAAAAGAGAGACGATCCGAGTAAAATCTAAAAATCTGTGATGTCCCGTCGCTATTGTCACAGTCAAAACAGCAGCTCATTTGTAAACCGCAAGATAATAATCCCAGACAGTCCGTGTCAGGGAGGTGAAATGGATACACCGGCTTCCTCTTTTTGTCCCCTTCACACATCCCGGCAAAATGTGAGCCCCAGGGTGCTGTCACAATTGGGCTTCAACAAGCCACTTGGGACACGGCCTGAGACGGGCCGCGTGTTGGAACTTGCGTATGAACCATCCTGAGAGCGAGCAAAGCCAGGAGCAGACATTCCAGATCGCACAGAGATGCCGCGGAAAAAACAAACAAAAAAAACTGCCAAGATGCTTGATAGGAGCAGGACAAGAGGGAAAGCATTTTTCTGTGGAAAGTGGCATCCCTGCTAGACTGACTGAGAAATTGGAGGAAACTGGAAGTCCTTTTATTGTCGTTTCACTCTGGGCCAACACTTGATAGTGCACTCATTTTATACAGCTCTATCAATGTATTTTGCACATGAACCCAGATTGCTTTTTCCTTTTCTGCCCCCAGAAGTCTGATTTAAAAAGATGCACAGGCTACAGCTATGACTAATGTATGAAATAATCCCCAACATGTTTAGAAGTGATGACTAATTTACAGGCCGTGCACGCTCAAACCTTCTAAACCATCTGCATTCGCTCACAGGGTGGAGAGAAGCAGAGAGAGAGAGAGGAAATAATCTCAAGTTACTGTCTCAAGACTGGAAAATTGGTCACTAATTTCTTTAGGTCTTCCAGGCCGCGTGGGAACCCTGACTAGGTCAACTCTCAGCTCCGTGCTCGACGTGCACAAGCTGAGAGGAAAAACAGGGAAGTTTTCCTGAAAAAAAAACAGAGAATTAATGGACTCTATCTATCTATCTATATCGAGATCACATGCTTTACCTGTGTCTACTCTGGTTTCCTCCCACAGGCCAAAAACAAGCACGTTTAGGTCGACTGGAGACTCTAAACTGGCCAGTCCAGAGTCCAGCAGACCCTCCTGATACTGTTATGGGACAAAGCAGGTAGATAATGGAAGGATGGGCAGATGTGGTATTGAACATACCCAAGCCAGGCCACAGCCATACCATCCTGTATTGTGAATACAAACAGAAAGCGTTCAATTGTGAACAACCCATCGACAAAGAATTAATGTTTCCGGGCCATGCACCAATGTCCTCAATAGAACTACATACCTGCAACAATTGATAATTACAAGATTATCATTCATTATGATTATTGTGATCATCATCAGAAGTTATTTGGTTTCTTGATATGTTGAAACCAGAATCCTACCATACACTGCAGCTACATGAAGAGTTGTCTGAAGGTCTTCAGTGATGCGTTTCTAACACTGTGTCTGTGTGAAGCAGACCTGAACGCTGCACACCTCACAAATTCACACTTAATAATAATCGAGGTGGAGGTGGGCGGTCTAGACATGGCAGCCTCGGTGCATCAGAAATGAAACCACAGCTGTGCCTTGAAATACTTTTAGCCTTCGATCCAGACTATTTTGACAAATCACTCTTACAGGCAGACTTGCTTTTCATTTCAATAGTAACACCGATCTATGGGTATACACATCCTCATTTTCACACCCACTGAAAGAAAGCCCCACAACCATGATGAACTAATAATGGAAAAAAAAAGAAAAATAATGAAACTGCTAACTTCCTTTCTCCTGTATGAGGAAGTAAAACCATTCTTAATGAGATACCAGATCCTGCTTCCATGTACTGATAACCTGTTAACATGTGGTTATATATGTTTACGTCTCCATTTATGGATGGTTTAGTGCAAAAGGATGTACTGGCAAAGTCATTTTGTAAACATGCATGACAGGTCAAATGACGAAAAGACACAAAATCCCGAAAACAAAATGAGGAAACGGAGGCCTGTGCAACAGCTGAGATTGCTTACATTTCAATCGAAACTACTCAACAGACCAAATTCCTGGGTCTTCCACTTACAAAGGGGAAATTTTCAACCACTTTTTTTTTCCCTCTCTCTCTGTCTGTCTGTCTGTCTCTCTTGGCTATCATGAAGATGCACAGTTGGCATTTCCCTCTCAGGCTATATGGGCAGATTTGGTTGCTTAAGGCCACGGAGAACGAGGCGAGTCCAGGATCATACAGAATAAGAGCTCATCGCATTGAAACAAGACATACCGTTTTGACAGTATAGAATTCATCGATGTTCTATTTACAGTTCCTGTTGACTCATAAACCCCCCAATCACTGAGTAATGAACATGAAATGCCACATAGTGAAAGGTTATGGTCCCAGCACCCGGGGCTGAGGAAAACAAGTAATGACATAGTAAACCGTAGAGACTTCAACACTACTGCTACTACTACTTCTTCTACTACAACTGTCACTTTTTAACCAGTAGAAATAACCATACTGGACTCCAACCTGAAAGCACACCCCATTAAAAACACAACATTAATGCCCACTAACCTATTACAACACTATGAGCGCTTTGTGGTTTTGTAAGTATGGATAAACAAACACACCGGCATGAATGTATGGATAAATCTTGACTGGATGTGTAGTGTGAATGTTCTTCATTCATAAATGCAGACATATAATATATGTATATCTATACATAGAATTTAGTCACTTAGACAGACATTTAGTTAATTGTTTAATTTCATTATTCTTAAATTGTTTGTGACAGACAAATTCTATAAATAGCACATTTTTCCTGCTTCATTTGACTCAATTAGTTGTTGGCTAACAGTTAGCTTAGCAACGGAGACAATAAAAACCGCTCCCACAGGCAGCACAGTTGACATCTTGACATCTTAAGTGGTAAATCTTTAATAGGCTGTATTTCTGCACATCTATCTTTAGTCCACCGTGGCCCTCCTTGTGTCTCCTAAATCAGCATTCACACATCTAACCAAGTGACTTCAAGGCCAGGAGCCTTCTCCCACCAGCAGCTTTCTCCCTGCAAACTGTGGCTTTCCACCCTCCGACTCCCACTGAGAACTGAGCTCCGGCAGACCAAATGTCTCCCTCTTCCCCCCTCGCACCTCCCTGAAACCTTAATGAGAGACTGTGAAGAGGTCTGTCAGTGTGTGACAATAATTACACAAACTATACCGTTCAGCAGCTGCAAGAAAAGACCCCCACCTCTTAAAAACCTCTCAGTCTTTGGAGAGACACGCGTGCTGCCCCCACACAAACCAGCCACATATTGCCAAATTAATATCTGTGAGATAAAATACCCGAGTCCTATTAATCTGCCGATTGTTTCACAGGACTGCATTTGCCAACAGGCCACTCAGACGTAAACCGCGAGAGCTTGCCAACAATTGTACGGCCTTATCTCCCAATGTTTTCCAACAGCATGACATTTAGTCTGGCTTTGGTGGCGCAAAGTAGAAACAATGTTGGGGAGATAAACAGAGGGAGCAATTATGTAAAACCGTGCCCAAAAGCAGAGATGGTTTCACTTACACAGTACATTTGGCTACCCATTACTGTGGCTAGATGCAATCGCGGATCATTTTCCTACCGGACTGAATCATTATCGCATCGACAAATATACTAAATCAGCAAATAATTGTGATAAATGATTGCCAGCTTTCGATCTGAGGGTCTGCAATTGTAAGAGGTGTTTTATGCCATTTTGAATCGTTCTCTAGTAAAAAGCCGTCATCCCGGGGCCGACTGTAGATAAATGAGGATAAAAGCAAATCAGTCCTGATTTGTAATTCCATCTATTCACTCATCGTCTTCGCCACTTAGTGGCTGGTCTGCTGAGGCCCATCTGAAGCACCACATGGGGTGAAGGTAGGGGATACACCCAGGACAAGTCACAAGTCCATCAGAGAACACACACACACACACACACACACACACACACACACACACACACACAGCATTCACACTAATTCCAAGGGGCGACATAGTCTCTAATCTACCTTAACATGCATGTTTATCTACCATGGGAAGATATGCTAGAGAGTACCTATGCAGACCAACCTATACGGACACATGCTTTTGCATACATGGGTGTACACAGATTGCATTAGTTTGTGATCTGATGAATACATCATTCAGATTACATGCAATAAAATACATATTTCAGACAGATTAGATAGATAGATAGATAGATAGATAGATAGATAGATAGATAGATAGATAGATAGATAGATAGATAGATAGATAGATAGATAGATGATTTGGTCAATCAGTGCACAACTTCAACTCGAGGATTTCTTAATATTATGCAATTAATATATCCATATGGGACTACACAAGAAATCCTGCAGTAAATAAGAGATAATACAGTTTTCACCAATTCCAGTACGGGGTTATTATAATGTCGACCTGCCGACGTGTGGGAAAAAATCTGTTGTAAATTGAACTGCACATTTTTCCCCGGCGTTATGCAGCAGTTTTGATGCGAGTCCCTTCTTCTTCTGCTTCTTCTTCTCCCATCCCCATAACTTAATCTTGACAGCGTGTCACGCCATCTGAACTCGGCTAACGTGAACCGGGTACAAAAAAAAAAATCACATACATTGAATCCTCACAATAGAAGTGAAAACACGGCTTTTTTTCCCCCACACATGTAAATACGAATATACCACTGGGTTTTAGCCTCGCCGCAGGGTAACAGTATGTTAGCCGTGTTGGCAAAGGCGATGGAGCTACAGGCTTTAGCTCAGGCTAAAAGAGAGGAGGGGGGGCACGTCTCTGTCTCCGGCCGTGCACAGTCACCACACCACGGCTTACCCGTCTAGCTGATGGCAACCTCCTCTTCTCCTTGTCTGCTTCGCCGCTGATTTCAAAGACGAGGCGGGGATATCCGGGAGGCCGGGTGATGTGTTTTTCTTAGCCTAGCTGAGGAGATGCGGAGCCCCGTTGGAACAGCATTTCTCTATCACAGTAAAGCGTGTCATTGCACGGCACGGCTAGGCACGGCTAGGCTAACTTAGCAGCAGTTTCACAAGCTGTTCGGACTCCAGGTCCCGCCCGCCCCCTCTCGCCGCCTCCCGATTGGCCGCCGACAGGATGAGTCGCTTCTCATTGGACGGCGCAGCTGTCAATCAATCACATTGCAGCTGCTGGTCTGGCGTTCCCATAAGATTCCATCATGTTTTCTGGCTTGGTGAGGCTGAAGGATCAGGCTTGAAAGCAAGCCCTTTATATAGAGACAAGTAGACTGTTTATCTACTGTATTTGACTATTAAAACAGATAGCTTTTATCCCTTTCTCTTTCTCTCTCTCTTTCTCTCTCTCTCACTCTCACTCTCTATCTATCTATCTATCTATCTATCTATCTATCTATCTATCTATCTATCTATTTATTCATCACTGTGAAAAGATCCTCAAGTTGGACAAAGACACACTTTTCTATAGTGTGATAGGACAGAATATCCATGGGGTGATGATTGCAGTGTCAATGAGTGTGAACACACACCAAAAAAAACTTAGGTTCTATCTGTATTGGTGCAAAAAAGTTCCACACTATGTTAAATAGGGACATCGATAGGGCTAAGACTGATTTGTCAAAGGCATTGCGCTTGCATTATCAGTTGAATAAAAGTGAAGTGAACTGTGCATTTCTTCCTATTTTATGATGAATGTTGGCAGCTGGTGTTTCGCTGAACAAGGAGGGCGTTATTCAGTGAACAGATACACAGTTGGAAAAAAGCTGCTCATAGAAAGTGCTCAGTCATCTATGCTGTGCAGCATACATACAGTTACCCCAGACACACACACCCCCTCAAATACAATAACTCATCATTAATTTCCATTCAGGCCCCTCTTAGGAAATGATGGTGCTTCCAGTCTTCCAATAAACATGTCTGTGGTGAAGAGGGTTTGCAGAGTAATTTGGAAGGTTGAACAGCGCACTGCAGGATGCAATCTGTTTCCTGCTCAAACAGATGGGTCTAATCTACATGTATTCTGCTTTCTACACCCAAAACCACATCTCAAAACAAGACCGCAATCCATCACAAACAAATGGAGACTAAGACCCATTTTATCTCTGTTTAATCACCTTTGAAAAATTAAAGGTCACAGGACAGACAGAGGATAATTTCATTTGATGGCAGTTGGTTATAAATGAATGGAGCCCTTATATTGCTCACAGTTTTATTCACTGTGACATCGCTGATGGTAGACTGTCATCACAGATCACGATTTGATTTCAACACCTCTGCCATATCAGTGTTCATAACCCCAAGGCTGATCTTTCCCACCATCAAGTCCGTCAAACGTTCACCAGCGTCGCATTTTTAATGTGATGGTTTCTGCACAATCAGCCACATATTTGATTTTCTATCTTCTTGCTTGGGCCTGGGTCTCATGTGTTAACCACTGAATGAACCACTTCTCATTTAGGAGTTGAAAGCGCTCTCATGGCTCGATCTGTGTGGTGAAATGGATTGTGGCTGCCACCTGCTGGGCTGTCAGTAAAACCTCCACCCTGGTGCCAGTTTCGACCACAGCATGCAACATGTCCTCTCTCATCCGCTCTGCATCACCATTACGTCTCTGTTATCTCATTCCATCACTTTTGTTTCAGCTCGGGGGAATCACAGCGATCGATTGCCTTGGTGTGGTTTTCTACCGCTGGTGAGCTGCCTAAATTCTACACTACAGTACAAAGCAGATGGTCTCATGCTTTTAAAAGGGGGCTTTAATTCAATACAGTGTGCCTGCCTCTGGACATTAGTTTGATGTGCGTCTGAGAGTAAACAGAAGCAGTGTCCACAGACGTAATTGCTAGTGTTAAATATGAAGCAGCTGCAGGGGTCACAACTATATGTGAGAGGCAGTCAAAAAGCTCCACCAGAAAACGCATTGCTTGGAGAGAGTAGTTCATGGTGGGTTGTTCATTTTTCTGCGCACAAGATAATGTTTAATCTCTCATAATATTGCAGAATGTCTTTCTGTATCAAGATTATATCTAATATGGCTTGGGCGCCCTGTTCCACAATGACGGCATTACACAGCGAAGAATGGATTACAGCTAAGAAAAGCAATATTTTATGAAACGTGGGTGGTATTTATTTTTATTCTTTCATTCTTTGTAAGTAGTTCAACTGGCTTCTGGGCTGACATTTACACAGTGTGACAAAGCGTGGCAGTATGGCAACAGAGGGACACTTTGCACCTTAGTGATGTCATCATTGTTTTCATGTAAACGATCATCTTACACTGCCACTCACAAGACCAGATTCAGTACGGTTTAAAAAGAGTTGGAGCAAAATAAATAATAATAATTAAAAAAAGAAACTCACTTTTGTTTGTTTTTTTTTCTGACATTTTGGTGATTGACACAGTTTGACATTAAAGCAGTACTATCAGGGAGAAACGGTCACCATATTACATTTGTCTTTTATTTCACACACAAATATTAAGACGTTAGTTACACAACTGGCACCCTTCCAACAACACAACAATACAAAAATCGTCAGATGGAGATCCAGACATTCTTTTAACTGCACAACCAAGCAACATTGTAAACAAACAGACCGACATATCAAAACTCATTTGATGGGTGAGTCCAGGATCTCTTGGTAATCCTGCCTGATGGCCCTGCTCACCCTATACAGCTTGACTCCTGTCAGGGTGAACACGCTGACCATGATGACCAGGCCTCCGATGACGTCGTAGACGGACGGGATCATCCTCAGAACAATGAGCTGGAGGAACATGGCCACCACGATCTCTAGGTGCTGCACTGTGCTGACTAAGGCTGGGTGGAACTTGTTTAGAGCATAGTAGACTCCCAGGAACGCCACGGTGGAGCAGATACAGATCCCAATTAAATAGCCCCAGGTCTCCGCATCCAGTGGGATGATGGGCTCCTGCATGACAAACATGGTGGAGGCACCCCACACCGTGCCCGTCCAGCCGAAGGTAAAGAGCGCTGTCCACATGCTGACACGTTCCTTGATGGCTCTGTAGACGATCATGGAGAGGGCGGCGGTCAAGCCGGCCATCACTGTCATTGTGTAGCCAAAGGCCTCCTTCCAGAACCCGAGCCTGGACTTCTCCTCATCGGCCACGTTTGGCACCATCACCAGGCACAGGCCGAACACGCTCCCCACCACCGTCACCACGTCTGTGTAGCCCAGCCTCTCGTCTAGCAGCAGGAAGGCCAGGATGGCGCTGAAGACTGTGGTGGAGGCGCGCCACATGATGGTGCCGTTACTGGGTGGGACTATGGCGAAGGAGGTGTAGGCGCAGGTGATGGAGATCACGTTGCACACGCCGTAGAAGAAGAGACGCAGCCGGTAGCCCTTGGGGCCGAATGGGGCCTCGTGGTAGTAGAAGACCACCAGGATGGACAGCACTTGGATGACGGAGCGGATGAAGAGCAGCTCGAGCGAGGGCACTTTGGAGCGGTCGGCCGCCAGGCGGGTGATCAGCGCCACACAGCCGTGAGCCACCGCCGCCCCGAACAAGGCCATCCAGGTCACCCTGGAGGCCAACACATTCGCCTCGCCAAAGCTGGCCAGCTGGCCCCCGACCCCCTTGTCTCTTTGCACATTTGCTGCCTTGGGCTGGGTCTCCATGGTCCCGAAGAAAGTCCTGCCAGCTTTGCTCTCAGACACCAGCCTCTTCCCCACGTTGGTCTCGGCAAAGGCGCCAAACTCCTCGAAAGAGGGTGCGTCATCGTAACCTTCGTCTCCAGGCTGAGGAAAGTGAGTGGCGTATTTCACTGTCACTGTGTCCGGGTGAATCTTAACCCGCTTTTTTGATCCGTACTGCAGTGAGGATGAGGATACATCCATGTTTCTTTACGCGTCAGACGGGATAATCTGGAAAGAGAAAAAGAAAGACACATGCATTTTTGCAGAGTTAATGTACAGGAAATAGAATTGAATCCTATTTTTATCTCATTCACCCTGTGGACTGACGCGGCTTGCCTAATTAGCCTAAACAGAGCTTTTCTGAAACTGAGAGAGAGGTTTGCATAATTCATCCCTTGCTCTCTCAGCATCCACCCCTCACACCCACACACAAATGCAAAATACACACATGTATGCACACAGATAAAGCACACACTTATCACGCCCCTGCCACTCTTACCTTTGTACCCTGCCAAGCCTTACACTTGTGTTGTCTTACTTCTATATATAAAGCCCGCAAGCTCATACGAGCCGGGCAGCAAACATTCTGAGGCTGATGCAGTCTGATGGGGATGAAATTACATAACAGGCATCCACAGAGGGAACCATACATGAATGTGGGCCACTTATGACATGAATAGCACATCAAGGATTGGCAAAGCCTAGGGAAGAAGAAGGGAGTGCGGGAAAGGGTTAAATGGTGCCGGATAGTTTGGATGGTCCTGCTTAATGTGTCCTTTAAAGAGCAAGATTTGGTTTGGGGGTGAGATCCTGAAATGCTGTAGAAATGTTGAAATTATGCCTGTATCGTTGCATAATTCTATAATTTAAAAAAGAAATAACAAAATGCTTAAATATAGGGGTAAAATTTCAGTTTATTATTAAATATTTTCTTTTTTTTCCCCAACTATATTCATTGTGTTGAGTCTTCAAGACCAAACCAAACCACAAGGGGGCAGAGAGACACTCTTCCTCGCTCTCTCCTCTTCTTTGCAGATGCTCCTCCTTTTTTGAAATATACATTAAAATAACTCAGATTTTCGCTAATTAACAACTGCGTTCTGTGATGTCACATTTTGTTCTCGATAATAGTGGCAAATGGTACGACTCGCCTTAAAGCGATACTGTGATGACACAATTCTGACCAGAAAAAATATTATTTTCGTGTTTTCCGACAAACATTGTGATTCTTTCCTGAAGATTGACATTTGGGTTGATGAATGCAACATCTCATGTCTGCAAATGAATAAAATCTAGTTTAACTGCAGCTCAAACTGGATCAAAATGCGTTTATTTGGATACGTCTCAAACTGTCCCAATTTGCACATTTATTTCATTAAATCAAAATGCATTAAAAGAGGCGAGAAAAAAAAAGCCAGAAACGTCTTACCTTTTGTTGTGCGACTAGTTCCTATAGGTGCACGCAGCCGGGTTTGTATCATAAATGAAGGTCTCGTTGGATTTCTTGACGCTCACATGCGCTCAGCTGCCTTTTCCCCATCTTCGCTTTCCCGAGCCGAGCCGAGCCGAACTAAGCCGATCCGAGCCGAACCGAATCGAGCTGAGCGCCTCTTGGAGCTGCTTGTTTGCTCTCTCTCTCTCTCTCTCTCTCTCTCTCTCTCTCTCTCTCTCTCTCTCTCTCTCTCTCTCTCTCTCTCTCTCTCTCGCTGCTGCTGCTGCTGCTGAGGCTGATGATGATGATGATGATGTAGAAGAGGAGGGTGGTGATGATGATGAGGAGGAGGATGAAGCTGAAGCAGGGAGGAAAGAACTGAGGAGAGAAGCAACTGTCACTGTCACAGCCAGTGGTTTCACTCCTCCCCCTCCTCCTCCTCTTGCCCCTCTGGACCGCTTCCCCACCTAGACCCCCCTCTACTCCGTCATCCCTCAGAGGGTAAAAAAAAAGGACGTGCATCATCATCTTCATGAGATTAAAACCCTTCCACGTCATGTGGCTTTCCTGTCCAGATGAATTACACATGTTGCAGTGATGGGAGTAAGAAGCTGCATCCATGTTCTACAGATGCTCCTCCATCTCCAACATGCATCAGGTCCAGCTCTGAAACACATGGCGGGCTTACTTACCATGTTGCTGCACCGCTTGCAACCTCATCATCTAATCCAAGCCTGCAAATAGATTCAGAATCTCAAGCCTGAAGTGATTGGGATTCCCAGAATCCTCTCTGGGAGTCTCTCATTAGCGTCAAGAGGACTCTCACGGGACCCACAGTTTCTCTCATTTTACTTATTTCTCTTTGCAGCACAAGAGCAACACATTTCCATCTGATCAAAAATTCTCTATCAGTTTCATACAGACAGTGATCCATGTACATCCATTATATTGTGCATAATGAATGTCTGCGGGGTGTACACATAGGAAAAGCAATGCAGGGAATACTCCCTGGGCAGGTCGCCAGTCACTCTCCCACGCTCACACCTAGGGGCAATCTGGAGTCTCCAGTCGACCTTAATGAATGTTTATTGGACTGTGGGGGGGAAACGGGATTACCCAGAGAAAACCTATGAAAGACAAGAGGGAGAACATGCAAACTGCACACAGAAATATCCCTCTAGCAGGATGGTCTCGCTGTGAGGCCACAGCACTCACCAATCCACCATGTTGTCCATGCACAATGATCTTTTTCTGATAAACAGAATCGTGTAGTACCCTAACCCAAACACAGGACAACAATTCAAATGTCAAGTATGAAGACGAATCTAGACGTCAGATTTATGAGCTACTAAAAACGATGGCTGATGACGAACGTCAAGGACATGTGGCATGTGCTGATGAAGAGCAGCCGTGCATACACTCCAAAATGGGGGAAGTTGAAAAACACTAAAATTAGATTGAGTCAAGCCCCCGGGCAAAGCAACAGGAAGCTCAGCTGGTTATATAGATTATACAGCCACTTGCTGCCGCCGCCTCCGTGGCACGACTGTGGTTGTGGTTCACACAGAGCAGCAGGGACGGTGATTTGCGACGCCGTGGCAATTAACCGCCGTGTCAACATTTACTGCATTAAGCTACTCGCGGCCACTGTAAAGCAGAGAGCAGGGGATATAAAACTTTAAGGGCTTCAATTATGGCTGCGATGTTTTATAATAATTGTAGAATATGACTACCTACTAAAGCTAATGCTTGAGTACATTTGACTATAATAGAGGCTGGGTGTTTTAGAGCACGTTTTATCATATTTCTGCGTTATTAAACACCACTGAAATGTCTATATCGTCTTGAATTTCTTTAAATTAAAACATAAAGTGAAGGCTACTGGCTCCACATTAGGTCTGGCTGGGGTTCAGATGTTACAGAACAAGCCCAAACCTATTGCACTATAGAACTAGTCCGACACTTTGGGAAATGCTCCTTGTAGACAGTTATACAAGAAAGCATAGGCATTAAATCTTCCCATTACCGCCTTCAAAGCTAGCTAATTAGCGGTAATGTTTTATTATTATTTCATTGCGTAGTGGGATGCTTTCCTGAGTCTCCAGTCTTTTAGATGAGATTACCTACATAAGTAAAGCTAAGAGTGATAATCTAACATTCTAATGTCTTAATTATTCATCTTTATTGGTTGTTTGTGAGCCTCTATCTTCTTAGCTTGCTGTGTTTTTTTTTGTCTGAAACGCCTCAGTCTTTCACCGCACATGATTATCAAACACTGTGTGTGTTTGTGTTTGTGTGTGTGTGTGTGAAGCTGTAGCTGCTTAAGCATCCAGAATCCGTGTCACAGGAATAAATGGAGGGATGGAAAAAAAGAAAACACCATAAACTCTAAACTGCCTCACAGCTCATTGAACCACTGGGAAGCAAAGGCGCAGTGTCTCTCCATTTCACCATCCTTACGTACTCTCCTTACTTACTTACAGTAATCTCGCCATAAGAAATCCACGCCTGGCCTGTCTTCTAATGATCAACTCGAAGTAAAAGTGAGACACTGGGAGAGAATTCAAAGGCGGTGAAGTGCTGCAGAATATTTTTATTTTGTTATCTGGCTGAACATGGGAACGAAGCAGCCCTATTTAATCTCTCCCGGGAGAGAGCAACACGTTAAGCTTCCTTAATCCTGAGTAGTTGTCTGATGCCAGGCAGCCTTAGCACAGGCTCCACTGTAATATGTCTTCCTTAAAATACACATATTGATCATGCTGTATATTACCTAGTATGCGGAGTGCAGTACAGTGTAGTACAACCCTACGATACATGACCTATACTTTAAGTACTTCCCTCACCTGTGCAGGATTGCAGATGACAGAACAAAGCAGAATAGAATGGGAAATACTTATCGTTTTTCAACATATGAACATTTATATTCCTCCCACTCCCTGTGCTCATTGGCCTCATGTTTAAACAAGGACAATTAAAAACAGATGTGAACGCATAACGAAGACTAATTACTCACGATAGTAGGTCAAGTTTGTTATTTTGCCCCGCGGTGCAGCAAGTTTCTCTTCAACTTCTCGGGATCATTATCACTTTGAAGAACATTGAAATCCTGGCAAGACTAACAAAATGAAAATTTGTGTTGAGGAACGACACAGTGCGTGCGCCACGTGCGGGTAACAAGTCCTGTGCAAAACTTTGTACTTTTCCTGAAAGGATTCACACTCGCGAGGCTGTGCACTGATTAGCACAAAGCTTCAGTGGGATTAAACGTTTTCTATGTGGGGATGAGAAGTCAGAAGCCAGAAATGGAGCTCACTGGATTTCATGATATCTCACACTCGGGATTCTGGCATTTCAAGCATTTTAATGTCCTTATCTGAAGGTATTTTTCTGTTTTTTTATATTTAAAAAAAAAGCTCTGTAATTACCTGTCTGATACCACCGCCTCTTGTACATTTCTCTGAAGATGGAATTTCGTGTACCGCTATTGGGTCATTTTGGGGGCACATCGGGGAGAATATGAGATCAATAACATGTGTTTTGGATTGATTATCTGTGTTTCTCCCCTCCTGTTTTTCCCTCTAAAAGGCTTTTCGATGCGCATGTGGGTGATTCATCTCCAGCCAGGAGCTTAGCGCTCCATGGCTCTGCTTTATTGGCAGGAGAGCAGAAAACGACAAACTCTCCACCCTTGTATTGGTAGATTGAGTGGCAGGCTTAGACAGCAATTTAAGGATTTGGAGAAGAAGGTGCGAGCAGAGCTGTCTCTGACATGGAGCAAATAAAGTGGAATAAATGGAATATGGTGGCACAAATAGGCAATCTGTGAGTGTGTGGCCAGAGAATAAATATGGGTCTTGTTTTGTTCAACCACGGGGGAAATGGAACCAAATACCACAATGAAGTTATGGAAGCATGCATGACAATTTTCCTATTAACCAACAAAACAAAGAGTAAATACATCCTTGTGCATAGAGTAGAAATATTTAATAATTATAGAAATGCATTAACAGTAACTTTCAGCTTGTGCATCTCTCGGGGAAGGGTTCCTCCAGATCAGCTGGAGGCTGTTTCACTTTGTCTGAAAGGGAACGAGCGATGTCCTCTCGGCTGTCAGAGGCTTTCGGTGCTGCTTGCAAACACTACTCTGAGGAATCACTGCTAAACCAACCACACTTGTACGCGCTCTATTAGCTGAACCCGAAACCAAACCAGACTCGCATATTTCCATGAATCATAAATGGGCCAACTCAGCAATTTGTTCTAAATCGAGCCTTTTTTTAATTATGCATGAACACGGGAGGTTCCCTGCTTTCATGCAAAGGAGCTCCACGTCTGGTTTTGATGCTTGAAAACTAGAAGAAGAAGAAGAAGAAAAAGAAGAAAGAGAAATGTCTTCCTCCCACAGTCCAGAAACATGCATGTTTATGTCGATTGGAAACTCTAAATTGTCTGTGAGAGTGAGTGGTGTGTGTGTGTGTGTGTGTGTGTGTGTGTGTGTGTGTGTGTGTGTGTGTGTGTGTGTGTGTGTGTGTGTGTGTGTGTGTGTGTGTGTGTGTGTGTGTGTGTGTCCTTTGATGGACTGGTGACCTATGTGCCCTGGAGATTGGCCCCAGCAGACCCTATGACATTACGGCCCACAAGGCAGGTAAAATAAATAATGGATGGATGGACTTGTTGCAGTGTCGTGCCATTCAGTGACATTGATTCATTTTCATATTGTTTCATTTTTATTAAACACAAAGTGCTGGCGTTTTATCCGAAACCATCCAAACAGCTGTGGAGATATTGGAGTCTCTCTGAACCAAAAAGCAACAGACTGCTGCCAGAACAGCTAAAAATATGTATATGTAAATATGTGCCGAGACATCCATCAGCTGCAGTGTTAGAGGCTGGTGAGAGAACATTAAATCAGCGAAAGCTGCAAAGAAAAACTGTGGCGATTAATGAGAAAAAACTAAGTGCATAGTTAACTCATCTCACCTCAATTAAACCACAAACAATACACCAGAGGAACAAAGCTCGTGAAGGAGTTAATTGACCATCTGTTTGACTCTGACAAGACAAGACGATGAGGTGGGAATACGTACTGTACTCCTGACAATTACCGCTCTGAATTCAAGTCAAGGCAGGGAGACTTTGTCGAATCGATGTGTAAAACAATATATAACAAAAAGGAGATCAGAAGGACGAAGTCTTCAATATAAATAGGTTCATCATGTTCAATACTAATACACTCACCAAAGAGACTATGACAAGCTTATTGAGGAAGAAGCAGCTCCGACTTTAACGTTCTCTTCACACTCCTGATTAAACCTGTACTCACTGTAGCAAATGATGAGTCTTAACACATTTTTTTTCTTTCTTTCTTTTTTTTTTCTCTGCAGACTGATATTATCAGCTCCTCTGAGCAGCAGAAACCGGGCATAATTGGATCTTGAAGCTCCAGCAGTTGTCAGTGTTTCCTTTCGCTCTCTCTGTTCTGCTAGTTTGCTGCACCGTTTCATAATAGAGTAAAGATTTTCATTTCTTTCTGTGGGGATTTGCACAACGTGGGAGAAATGTGTTGCGTTCTGTCATTATATTAGATGCCTCACAGCAAGCTAGTAGCCCTACTTGGGGACTGTGATAAGCGTAAGTGTGAGCAGCAGATGGGTCACTTTTCATTTTCCTTGGTTATATTGACCTTTGGAAAGCGATTGTGCGTATCTATTCATAGGAGAGAAGAGGTTCTAATATTTGCAACAGCAATGTACAAAATGGAAGGGATGGCACAAAATATGTTTTATGTTTCATAAATATGATGTTTACCCAGGCCCTCAGCTACGCTGGCATCAGCCACTGCTGAGAAAGGTTGAGATGCATAATAAAACAAGAGTCAATAATGGAATTGTCCCATGATGTAGAGCATGGTCTCTTAACAAATCAGAGCAAACTTGACAGCATTTGACATTTTTAGAAAGAATTTGCTTGCTGTGAGTTATATGACAAGTTTAACAATGCTAAATCTATAAAATTCCTCCTTAGAATGATGTTTGAGAGCCAGCTTTGTCTCGATCTGAGAATGTCAGACTCCTGAGATCTATTCATGCTGTCAAAGTTTGAACTTTAAGAGAAAGGTTTTGTTGAAGATGATGCTCGAGCATCCCTTTTTTGCACTGAGATAGCCTGGAAAACGCCTCCAGGAGAAGCAGATCAGCCTATTCCAACATGAGAGCAGTAGATATGGTGAGGTATTACATGCACGTCACTGTGTGACAAATGGCTCTGACAGGTGACATGTCTCAGGGCAGGTGCAGCAGACGGCTGTCAGCGACCCCAGATGAAAGGGGATCCTTGGAAAAACGTCAAACTCTGAGATATTCCAGGGTCTTGGAATCACAGCAAGTATATGTTGTTTCATCAATATGAGAAAATGCAGGAAACATGACGAATGACTGGCTAGCACTAAAGTTTCTATGGCTACTCAGGTTTCCTCTCAAGCTCCAGAGACATGCATGTTTCAGTTGTCTGGAGACTGTAAATTAGCCCTGGGTGGGAGTGTGAGAGCACTGTGGTGTGTGAGTATCCCCTGCGATAGATTGTATACTTGTCCAGGGTGTGTTTCCTGTCTTCACCCTATGTACTCTGGAGATAAGTCCCCTGCAACACTGTATACGTACAGAGACTATGGATGGAGGAAACGTAATACTGTGCTTGTTTAGAAATAGGAGAATATTTCTGCCTTGCTATAATGGGGACACATTAGGCTACAAACTCAACCAAAGCCTCTGAGAAAATCGCATCTGTTCCCATACTGTCCCAGAATAGGAAAAAAAAATCCATTCCTCCTCACTATCGTGAAATAACATCCAAAGGAGCATTCATCCAGTCTTGCCCCCGGGCGATTTTCCCTGACCAGAGTCTGAGATAAAGACATGAGCGTTTCTGGTTTTGATCAGCCTCTCCCCTCGCAGACAGACTGGCCACAGAAACATCAGCCTTTGTGTGTTTGTTGACTGTGTGTTTGTGCGCTGATTCATAATGCATGCGATGGTTTGGGCTCGACGCCTCCTCTCCGGAGGACGCTCTTGTATTTGCTTCCCTCTGCCCGTTAAAACATTACATTTCCCCTGATCCCAAGACACAAAGAAACGTTCTGCCCGATTTATTCGTTTTGCAATCACGCAGAATGTCTTAATGAATCATTATGCCACCACGGATGCTGTTTAATTGAACGTCCTGTCTGTTCGGAGGGGTGTTTGAGGCCAGACTGAGAGAAATAAACACTGTTGACGCATCCTGTGTTGAGTTTATTATCACCGCAGTGCATCGGCTACAAGAGCCGGATTTTAAGTTGAGATGGCGCTACCCTGCTGATATGGAGAGCACCGAGGTAGTCTCGGTTAAAATTACGAGGTGCAAAAATGTACCGAACTGTGACTGCATGAATCACACTTTCACTGTGAGAGAGAGAGAGAGAGAGAGAGAGAGAGAGAGAGAGAGAGAGAGAGAGAGAGAGAGAGAGCTCCAGGCCGAAGAGAGTGCTGGTTCGAGTCAGAATCTCACACCTCCAGCTCGAATTAAAAGCATCTCCGTCAATAACCGTATTGATTGCGAGACCAGCAGATGGCAGAAAGTGCCCCTGCGCGATAGGAGCGCGATGCGGAGAGGCGCCTTTAAACACGGACAGACTACCCTGGCCATACTGTGTCGGCTAATCAATGAGCTGATTGACAGGAAATTGACGGATTGCTCATTGAAGTCATTTTCCAAATAGCAACAAATTTCTTCAGGTCGAGCAAAAGGGCACGGGCGCTTTTTGTTTTTTTTTGGCTTCGGGGCATTTTCCTCATCTCTTTTGTGACATTTTAGAGACCAATCAATTCCTAAGTTAATTAAAAAGTTGGAGTGTTAGAAAAAAAGAGAAATTTGCTGCCCCCCAGAGAACATCAGACTTATGTTACATTATCAAGTCACAGCCCAGTTTGCTCTCTCTCATTGTCTAAATACTCTGCCAGGAACTAAATTTGGTTCCTGACTCACAAACCCAGAGAAACCATTAGAAACATCCATCCAACCATTATGGAGGAATGGTGTGTGGAGGAAGCTGAGAACACACCCTGGATATGGACACCCTGGACACACACACACACATGCACCATTTACTATCAAACTCATATATTGGTTTATAGACTTTTTATAGACTTCAATCGGCTTCAATGTCTGTTTTTGAAGTCAAACTGTAGACCCTCTTGCTGCGAGGTGACGGTGCTGTTCTGTTATCTGTCTACGACTCCATTTCCACTTCATAATTTTTCCGGTCTTACGACTGGATCATTTTGTCCCACTCTGACCCAGGAGTGAGATCCAGCACATTGCTCGAGGATGTAGATATTCAAATCTTTTTGTTCGGATGTCATGAGCCGGTAATAAAAGGTCACAGACACCTGAGGGGTATTATTCAGACGATAAAATGTCTGGTGAGATAGAGTGGAGCCGGTAGCTGATTATATTTCACATTTCTGAGGCGCGGAGGCGAGTTTCCTCCATTGTGAAGACAATTCGGTTTAGTCATCAGTTTCTGTTCCCCGTCATAAAACCTGTCAGCGACTTAACAAGCCCGGGCATCGTCTCTGTTTCTGCAGGTGAAACAGAGGTATCACTATCGCCGCAGATCCCTGTGCAAAGGCAGGGGGGGTGGGGGGTGCTGGATCAATAAGATATTCTGTTTTACACCTCAGCTGTCTCGCAGAAAGCCCACTGAGGCGTGCCACCGAGGGCCGGGACAAAATCAATCTCAAACAACAGCAAAAGGGAAATCACATCGACTGTCGCCCCCGTGAATAAACGCGTCCTTCAAAGTACCTTTATGAAATCACCAGTCTGCTGCGGAGCAAGCTGCTCGGCATCTGACGCATCTATCCCGCTCAGCACCTGGAGAGGTTTGCGACTGGGCGGTGGGTCGAGGAGGAGGAGGAGGAGACGCAGGGTCTTTTATTTATGATGTGTGGTGATGGCTTTGCCACACTGGCCAGTGATTCACATTGGTAATTAGAGACAGAAGCGGGCCCTGATTAGGAGACGAGCACGATCCATTATTTGATAGAGAATTCATCGTCATCTGCATCATGGTGGCGTTGACTGAAGATGGAGGGGTGGCAGTGAAGAAGGGCAGAGAGGAAGGTGATTTATTAGGGGGATTATGGATTGGGGTGGGATTCACCAGAGGCTCATATGTAAATAAATCTAATTCCACTGCTTCATCATTGCTTAGAGCCTCACTTAAACTGCCAATCCCTGAAATAGAAGTAATTGATAAAGGAGGGTAAACACAGGATTGGATTGTCATGGTTAGCACTTAAGTCAGTTCATTTGCAATCACTTGATGTACAGCCAGCGATATGATTCATTATACTAAGTGAAAGAGTTGTATTGGGGTTGTTTTTGGTCATTATCCAAAACGTAATCTTTAGAGTGATGATCACACACTGAAAATGAGGCATTAATCCGCCCAACAAATGTTGAGGCATTTCACTTAAACCCACCCACAACTGTCAAGTACAATTACAGTTGATTGGCCACATGTAGACAAGAAACAATGCACAAGCTATTCCGAGCAGTTTGTTTATCTATGTATGCGATTTGTTATGGTTGTACAATTGTGAGAGCCAGTGACAGGGCAAGTGACAGAGAAACAAGTCAATACGTCGTTGCTATTCACGTTTTCCTTGAGATTTATACTCACCGAGAGCGAGAGGATAGCACCGTGCCAGGCTTATCAGTTTAACGCGTCACTCAGAGCGACTCAGCCTCTCTCCCTCTGTTTGCTCCTGTTTCCCAGGATGTTGCGGGGATGCAGTTTGTCTTTTCTCTATCACCGTTCACTACACATTTTGGCATTCACATCAGAAGGACTGCCTTGCCTTTTCTCCATTTCGCTTCCTTCAGCTTGCCTCTTTAACACACCCATCAACACGTTCTCTCTGTGTTTTGGACGAGGGGGCGGGCAACCTTGCCCTGGCTTTTTAGTTTTTTTTGTTTTGTTTTAAGAGGGACATTTTCTTCAAACGCTCCTCGTCACCAGACGCCGTGGCGTATTGATTAGCTCAGTCAGGTCCATGCCCCATTGCATTTATCTGCACAAACACAGTTGCTATGACATAAAACCCGTTGCTAAGCTAATTTTGCATCTGTGCTGAAAAGGTTGACAAGAATCAGATAATGAAAACGAGTCGAGGAGGAGGGGGGGTTGAGGTGAAGGATGTGAGATAACGGAGCCAGAGCAAACAGCCACGTCTCACGCAGGCACGGCGGCGGCGGCCTGTAACATCTGTCGTGTCTGGGTCTGCTGAGTGCATAGAATATACTGTAATAAAACACAGCCACAAATGTCATCACTGCGTCAGGGCAAAACTCATTACGTTACCCCCGCACGCTCGTACGTTTTCCTCGCCGAATAATGCCGCGAGATGAAGGACGTAAATCACGTTAGTGGCTTAATAAAGAGCTGGATAATAACAGGATGTTCATGCTGCACACGCGGTGGGGAAATATAGTTTGAGAGAGCTCGGGCGTAGCTAGAAAACTCTCAAATCTCTGAGCAATGTTTTGAAATAGTGGCAGCTATGAGTTGGTGCATTTGTTTTCCTGCGGGCTGGACCGAAGGACCACCACAGCTGTAGATTGTCCTCGTTCCCAGTCACAGACAGAAAACACCTCATCGACCTGCAGGACAGGCTCTAGTCCTTATTGACTGGCCTCCCCTCTCGGCGGCCATTATTTTTCAGCGCCTTGTTACACAGATGGAGCCGCTCGGCACGGCCACACAAAGCAACGTCGCGCGCCTCCTCCGAGCGAACAGATGGACCGCGAGGCCACGGGTGATGTCACACGGTGAGACGATGCAAAGGGTTGCTGACCATATGCAACCGAGCCAAGCAGTGACACAATAATAATAAAAAAAAAAGATATTATTAGGTCACATCGTGTGAAAGAGCAGATCCAAAATAACAAGAGACAGTGAGCTGCTGAAATGTCATCGACCTGACTCCAGCAGTGGAAACTTTCTGCTCCTGCCTTTGATTTTTCTCCTCCCCGCTTTATAAAGTTCACGAAAAGAGAATACATAAATGTTTCTTGGCGCATTTGAAACTCCTTGAACAATTGTTGCAAACTCTCGTCTCGGAGGAAACGGTAGAAGCGCAATTACAAGCTCACCCCAAAAACCTTCTCAGATGCAAAACTAGAGACGGCTGCTGAAACGTATTTGTTAACAGGAAAATATCCAATAACCAACAAATTTCACACAATTGGCATCAACAGCAAAAGGCATCAGGGACTCCAAGGCTAAAATAGCAGACAAAAACTTCACTAATTAGATGATAAAAAAGACTCAAATGGCCTTGAGAAACAAGACCAGTTGAAGAAGATGCCTAGCAACAAGTCAGGGACACAAATAATGTGTTAAACGGGGATGGAACGAAGCACTATTAATAACATAACAAAAGCAGCGCTACAGATAGCTCCGGGGTCAAAAGGTAAGGAAAACATAATATATCCTGGAATATATTTACTGAAATAGATAGATCATAGATCAGAAATGTCTGGTTATAGGAAAAATAAAAACAAACTCTGGTGTTAAGAATCTGTGAAACAAGGTTTTCATCAGAAACGCCTCAGATGCTATTTGAGGAGCCCTTTCACAATCTTATCTGTTTCATGCTTATCTGGCAACCCACGGATAGGTTTCTGCATTGATCTTGTCTGCTACTCACACGAATGATCGTGTGAGTTTATATTCCTTGTTAGACAGTGGAGCTCAGCAGCCTTTTCTCGCTCTAAGTGCTAACTGGGATGATACAGCTGTGGAGCATGTACACATCCAGCCTCATGTTTTGATCAAAGCAGGAATCAGATATCGATGGAGACATTCACTTTATCCACTTGTCTACCTGAACAGACGAGGATGAGCTAAGGCCTTAGGAACAGTTTGGTACAAGCATACTACATATTTTCCCATTTTCCAGCTTCTATTTCATCTAAGAATGAGGAACATGATGATGCTTTTTTGGACCCTGCCGTACATCTTTGGTCCGGAATAGACTGTCGCTGTTCAACAAAGCGTGTTTTTTTCAAAGAGGCGACTCGTAGGAAAAAAAAAACGGTGCGGTTACAAATCTGTCTGTCACTTCAGAACCACAGGCAGCAGCAGCAGCAGCAGCATGGATCTTTCAATACAAAGCGCGGCTTGGCTCCTGATATTTCCTCGCCTCTGTCAGATAAGGGTTCACTGCGTCAGCCGCACAATGGCCCCAGTCCCACTTTTTTTCGCTGCGACATTTCGCAAATAAACCTCCTACTCTGCCTGTGACACCAGTATCACCAGGAAAGTGACTTTCCGACGCCCACTGAGGCGCGGAAAGGGAGCGGGGGGAACCGCGGCCCGTAGAGCAGACGCTGTGACTGAAGTCGCTGTCGGAGCCGGTCGTCTGCATTGTGACGGGATCTGTTGATTCATCCCGCCACTTCATCCCGAAGCAGCCTCATTAGAGAGGATTCTTCCTTGGCAGAGACGTCTCTCTCTCTCTCTCTTCATGACGTCTCGTGGCACAAAGAGAGTGCCGTCGCCTTCATTGCGGAGCTTTTTTTTTCTCTCTCTCTCTTTTTTCTTCTTTTTTTTTTTTTTTTTGAAGTGCCGCCCGCCCTCGTTTCTGGCCTGCCTCCTCTTGGCTGTTGTGAGGACCTGAGCACATGTTAGAGCGAGACAGAGCTACGCCTTACCACATGCTCTCGCCCCTGTCTCTCTCCTTTTCTCCGTCTCTTTTCGCCTCTCTGTGGATGTGGCCTGGGGGATCCTATTTATGTGACCAGGCAGCTGTCAGCAGGGCAGCCTGGCAGACTGCTGCAGAGGAGCCTGTGAAATGTGAAATGCTATTTCCAGGGCTCGGCAGAATACAAAAACAGAGAGAGAGAGAGAAAGAGAGAGAGAGAGAGAGGGTATAAGTCATGGTACAGCGTAGACGTGCAATTGATATGCAATCAGGTCACGCTGGTTCACTTTGCTCCCTTCGACGCGGCACCTTTATCACTCTGAAAATATCTGTTGTCACAACCTCACCTCAGTACATCTATTTTCTGTCATTTCATATGATTTGCTCGCTTTCTCGTGTGTTTATAGAACTAAAAGGGGATGTGTTAGAGAGAGAGAGAGTGTGTGTGTGTGTGTGTGTGCCCATGTGTGCAGTAATGTGCTTGCAAATGTGTTCGTGATAAAGGCAGGGACAAAGTGATGACATAAAGGGAGAGAGAGAGAGAGAGAGAGAGAGAGAGAGAGAGAAGAGAGAGAGGAGAGAGAGAACAAGAAAGGGAGCGAAAGGAGGAGCCTGAGAGTGAGGGAGATCTGAGAGACAGTCACGACAAAATGAGGCATGAGTCATGCCGAGCCGTGACGTCGATGGATGGTCCAGGTGAGCAGCGGTCGTGTCGTGTAATCACTGACCTGGAGGCTGCGGGCGAGAACACAGGCCTAACATTAGTCAGGCGCTAAAGAGAGACAAGAATCCTCGATCGATAGCGGCCGTAACTTGCGGCGCTCTGTCACTTTTACGGTGCATTTTACTGCGCGTTTGATGTGGCGCTATCTCGCCTGAGCAGAATTTATTCAGCTCTGAAAATATTTACCCGCCGAAGTCTCAGACTCACTCCCCCGGAGGAGACAGTGTGGTGTGACGTCTCTCGGACTGTAACTCGGCATCATGACGGTGGAGCGTCTGAAACAGGAGGGCTTCATATGCACACACTCCAATGCTTTGACTCGCACTTTTTCCTTCTCACACAGAAAGACACTAAAAAGACCACCACAGGTCGTTGAATCTCTTTCTTTTCAGTGATTTCAGGCCTTGGTTGGCCCTTTGTCACTAGATCTGGTCATGGTTATTATGGAGTGGCTAAACGTGTCTGGTTGGGTGTCCATAAGGTGCAGTGATTCATGAATTTCTGCTTTTTGTGGATTATGTGGTCCTCGTTGAACAGTGACCTCAAGCTTGCACTCGGGAGAGTTTGCAGCCAAGTGTGAAGCACCAGAGATGAGAATGGGCACCTCTTAAAGTCTGTGTCCGCAGCTCTCAGGTGTGGGTGGATGGGGATGAGTTCCTCCCTCAAGTAGAGGTGAAGTGTCTCAGGGTCTTGGCCATGAATCATGAGAAAATGAAGCATGAGATAGACAGGCTGGGGTAGTGTCTGTTCTGGGCATGTCCATCTGGGAGTAGATCCCATGGTTGACTGGTGGGACCATATCTTTCAACTGGCTTGGAGACCAGTTGAGTGACCTGGTCAAGTCATCAGACAATGAGCCATGCAAGAATTATTCATGCTTTCTAAGTTACCTGTGACAAATCTACAGAGAAGCAGCAGCTCTGTTGTGCTCTATTAATATTTTAGTATCTTTTAGGTCATTCTTTCTTTTTACAGCCTTCATCATCATGTTTTGCTTCACTCTCGCTACTTTCGTATCCAACAGCAACAGTCGGTGAAGGTGACCTGCCCGGATCCAGATAGCAAAAACAGACAGAAACAAGATAAAAAGAAGGCAGATGATGCCCTTTGTGCCCCCCCACTACCACTGCCACCACCACCAAGTTGTTCTAATCTCAAAGCACTTTTCTCGCTCCTTTCCTCACATATTAAGGGCTTAAGGAATTTAAAAAACAAGAAAATGAATGACTGAAAATGGAATAAGAATGAGAATTTAAATGCAGCTGACTCATGCTCTGGATTTAATAATGATGTACTAAGACCTGAGCAGATTATTATGTAGTGTTCAGATCACCCAAAGAGCAAACAGTTGATGGAGCAGACACTTGAAATCCACACCTATTTGCATTTATGTTCGGATGGTGCAGCGACACTATGGTGACTTGTGATTGCATTTCACTTATCCTCCCACAAGGCCCATATTAGTCAAAACGGGAGCACCGCAGGATGATTTGACTCGTCATGTGTTGCAGAGGAGCAGAGACTGGGAGCTGAATCATAATGCCCTGATTGATATTCTCACATCTGCGAGCGGCCACGGTAAAAAATAACATCGTTGGAAATGGCAGGTTTTGTGGGATAAATGACCTTTCACGGTATTTCTCGCCTTCATTTTGTTTATCTCTCAAAACATCTGATAGAAAAAGTCGGCGCCTTTGGGGAGGATGGGGGGGCGCAATGAACCGTATGAGCTACAAATGTCATTAAATGAGACTAAATGGGAAAAAAAGACAGTCTGCACTTCTTATTCTTTTTATGCACATTTTTGTCTCCATTGTTGGGGACCGAGGATATGGATTATCTGTTGCCTGTGTCTGCATGTGCATGCATGCAGCGGGAACATTACAGTCATTTTATTATTAAATCAACAGACAAGATAAAAGGCTGCTTTGCCCACACTGAATAGCAGATGGAGATAAAAGCCCCTGACAGGCAGACTGAAAGCAACATTATCAGAGAGGACAAATGCAATGGCAGGCCAAATTAACATGACGGACCCGTCACAGACATTCTTTAGACGCTGAAAATTTATATCTGTGATTGTTCATTTTGTGTAAAGATGACATATCCCCCCCCCAAAAATAGAAGGAAATCAGACAAATAGATCAGTTGTATAACGACGGCTTTAATATTGAATTCCTCTGATCCGGTTTCGATTGTGTCATGTTACCCAAAGTAATTATCACAAATAAATGTGTCATTGAGTCTTTTTTTGCATCTAAAATTACATTTATGAGAGCATTGATGTGTGTTCTCTGTGAAGATGAGACACAGCCAGCGGCCAGTAGGAAAACAGCTGCACTTACTGTACAACAAATATGCCTTTTGTCTAATCTGTGTGGAAAAAAAAACAACATATGAGTTTTGTACATCTGTTTAAGATCACACTAAACCAACAAGACATAAATAGTTCTGGATGAAAGCTGCATGGATACTGTTGGGTGGATTCTGCAGCATTTGGACACAAAGAGACTATCCAGTCTTTCACCACAGCTTAACTAAGCTAATTTAATCCTCTATGGAGCAAAATGGGCAGATATTTGGATAAATGAGAGACTGTCCATGAATGCACGTCACATTAGATACTGTGCCGAAGCCCTCTGGGTTTCTCCGTCCAGCTGCTCAGCCTCACGTTTTTACCCATGCCGTCTCAAGCACCCCACCATGGCTGCAGCACGACCACTGCAATCTGCCACAGGCCATTAAGATGGACGCAAATGGATCTCCTTCTCGGTTCTTTTCGATCAATTGATTGTGTCTGACTGCAGTTCTTGAAGGTTATCGAGAGGACGGCAAAGAGGGAGAGAGAGAGAAAGAAAAGCGAGGTAACCTCAACCTGATTGCAAATGTGCCAGAAGATGGCATTGAGGCTAAAACCTGATGTATTTTTAATAAAGCTGTGGACAAGAGTGAAGCTTGTTCCTGCTTTGTAGAATATGTACTACACTCACACTCTTGACTTTAATGAACTTGTCTCAACTTTTGGGATGAATTGCTGTTAATTTTTAGACCAGAGGCAGCGGTTCACTTGTCATTTCTAGCAGACGGAGCTGAATTTTCACTAATCCCCACGTTTCGCTCACAAAATTTGTTCCACGGCTCTGCGTGAATGTACCGCAGCGCGCGAATTCCATTCTCGCCGTGTCAGGACGAGCAGATGGCGCCTGACAGCGGTATCAACATATCGGGGAGCTGGAGCGGCGACGGGAGGCTACGCGGGTCCAGATTTTCTCTCTTTTTGTTCACATCTCTTACTGGAATTGCAGCCTGCCTGAAAATGTCATGATGTGGAATCTGGGGCAGGGGAAATAGCAAATGAAAGGAAGAGGGGGATCAGTGACTGCCAGCTGGCTAACTTCAGGGCATGCTGCTGGAGTCACGCCTACGTGATGAGCCACATTATGGTGTTAGAGGGAAACAACACCTATAAGTCCCTCCCTGTATCTCTCCCAAGTGCTGGCATTTAAGACCAGCTCTCTCAAAAATCAATTGCTGAGCCATGACATGAATGGGAAATAAGAAAAAAAAAAAAGACACACACTTCTGTGAATTTCCACATCTTGCAGCAACCTCTAATTACATTTCTAATTTCTAGTTGCCATAGGGATGGAGACAATCCAATAAAATAAACCACACTAAACAAGTTGCTTTGCTGGTGGCAAAGTGTTCCGATAATTATCCAGATAATTGTAGACCAAAAAAAAAAATAGATAAAGATTATTACAGTGTTTTTCGTGTAATGTTTCACATTTAAAATTTTGCCATCGGAGGGGTGTCATGTAATTCGGATGACAGGGCTCAATCCTGTTATAACGCGCGGGCGACTCGTTAACCTCCTGGCCACTAACGACAGATGCAGCTCTGCCCCCGTGTCCACGGAGGTGTACGCGCTGCTGGCTGGGAACACAATGTGCTGAGGAGGAGCCGCTGTCCAAATGAGCGAGACACTGCAGCCCATGCTCTGTGTTCCCATCTCTATGTTTGTGTGATGACACACACACACACACACACACACACATGCACACACGCGTGTCCGCAGGCGGAGCTGGAAAACCGGAGAGACCACAGTCACATTGTCAGAGGACGCCACGGAAACTAGCCATCAGTGTGGCCTCCCACACACACACACACACACATGCGCAGATGCAGACACACAAAGATGAATCCACACACACACACACACACACACACACGCACACATGCTGACATCCAGATGCATGCACAGAGGCGAGGCTCCGTCTGACCTCTGCGTCTGATGGGTCAGTGATGACAGGAGGAGCTGCTGATGACCACTGCTCAGTTCTGAGGAAGCGTCACAGATGAGACGGTGACTCAACAGCTCCTCAGACCATCGTTGTATGTTTCACAGTGGTTCGTGACAAGACGGTGCTCCAGTGTCTCAGTGTCTTTTGTAGCAAAGCGAGATATGAGGATCACAAAGTATTTTTGCTCCACTCCAGACCCTGTCTCGTCAATGCCCGTAATTGAATACGTGTGAGTGAATAAACATGTCTCTTGTCTCCAGGTCTGGGTCTGGGTCTGTCAGCAGCTCCTCCAGTGGGATCCTGAGGCCTTCTGAAGCCATCTGAGGGAGAGATATAATCTCTCTATTGTGTCCTGCCTCTGCCTCTGGGTCTCCTCCCAGATGGACATGACTGGAACGTGTCTCCGGAGAGTTCCTTGCCCTATTGCCGAGGCAGAAGCCTCGCTCTGCAGAGAAAACTCTGCAGAGTTCAGCCACTTTCATTCTTTCTGTCACCACCCACAGCAGAGGTGAGCATAGGTGAAGGCTGGATCACACTGACAAAAGTACAGTGCAGCAGCAGCATAACACACGGCAAATGAAAGTAATACAAACTATAAAAAGTCTATATAAGAAACAATAAAAATACCGGTATAAGTAGAAAAAAAGCGTCTACTTGTGCAAGTTAGCAGTGATGAGCTAAGCAAAACCTGCACTGTGCAATGAGCTGGAGGTGCAAAACGTCTTGTAAATCACACATTCAGACAATGACTGCACAGCGTTACAGCATATGGCAGGAAAGAACTCCTGTGTCTGTCTGTACTGAGAATACGATCGACTCAAACTGTAACTCTGTTGGAATACAGGCGCTATCAATATAATGCTATAGATCTATTCACTCACACAGGGAGATGCAGCCTCCACACAGTCGGACCCAGCAGTTGAACCGAGCTCCTTCTTGTTGTGAGGCAACAGCTGTTGCCAAGCACTCATCTCCCATGTTTGACTAAATCCCCTTCATTTGATCCATTATTTTCAACAATGAAACTGCATTATGATTACCTTCTTCCTAAACTGTACCTATGCTGGGACCGAGCCGCTCACCTCCTGTATTCTAGCTCCATAATTAAACTTGTTCCGTTCCTCCCCAGCCCGCTGATGACTCACCAGCCGGTAAGTGACGGTCGGCCCTCGTGAGTCACATGAGTCTTCTCATCTCCATTTGTCACAGTAATTGCAGTCGCAGGTGGAGGCAGCGGCCCGGGCCCACCTGCCCTCCTCTGTTTGCCCCGGAGCTGGGTAAATAAAGCCGTCGCCTGACGTTGTCGGCTCTGTGACGTCTCTCCACCTCCACCTGGGTCCCCGCGGAGTCAGCCCGCCGAATTACACCAGCCGGGCCCGCCCGTTCATACAAACGCTGTAATTATGACAGATTGTTAATGCCATCGACTGATGGCCGCACACGTAAAACGTCTAATAGCGATTTAATGGCTTGCATAACAGAGGCGCCTCCGATTTGGCGCTGCATTTAAGGTTGCATTAGCAACGTGGACGCGGCATGAATTAGAAAGCTCTTGACAGAGGCCAGAGCATTTAAATAGCAGGAGGAAGAGCAACTTAAGGCTTTCACCCAGCAGGAGGAAAGCACAGTGCTAACCCCCTCCCCCCCTCGGCTTGCACCGTAAAGTAATTACAAAAAAAAAGGAATCTCGAGGGAAGGCTGGGTGTGCACACGTGTGTGTGTGTGTGTTTGTGTGTGTGTGTGTGTGTGTGTGTGTGTGTGTGTTTGTGTGTGCAACTTGGCAGGGCCTAACCCGATAACAGCACATTTTCACTTTAGCGCATATTCCACCCACACACTCACACACATGCACCCAAAACATTTTCCGCTGGGTCTCCTCTCGTTTTGGCCGTTGTTTGCATCAGCTCTTTTTTTCTCTCTCTCTGCCCCCCCCCCCCGCTTCAATTTTCACCCCCTCCCCGCTCTGTTTGAATATTATTACACTCAGGTTTTTGTCAAACAAAAAAATGTGTACACACAGAGGCACAGTGTCGAGGCTTTGCGGCAGAGGCTCAATCTGTCTTTAGCTGTTTACATAAGCGCTGCCGGCCTACAGAGACGAGGCTGTCAACTCCCCAATGAGACTTAAGGACACGTAGGTCTGCCCGCGTCGAGCAGAAATCATCATCTAGTAGTCACATCCAGACCAGGTACAAACGGCACTAAGCCGATTATCCAACTGTGATTTAATTATTGTGTATGAATGTGAGGTTAATTAGTTTCATGTGGTCGTTTCAGACTCCCAGGAAGTTCGAATTGACTAAAAAATGAAGCAAAAAAACAGACTTTTCACGTTGTCTTTACCCCGAATCTGTGTGCACACCTCTACCAGCTTTACTGCATAAATTTCCTACATTTCTTATCTTGTCTGCAGAACCATTGCCGCTAATCCACCACCTCCCTCCTCTCTCTCCCCAGCTCCATGAGTTGGTGCCTCCATTTTGCTGTGAGGAGCTGACACAGTTCATTCCCTCCACCATACTGGCAGCGCCACACGACACAAACACACACACACACACACACCTCTCGGGGTAAATCAGGTAGAACGGTTGCTTTTTCTGGCTACACGGCTATTCACACGCTGTGCTGTCGCGGCCGTGCTGTTTACGAACACTTGGCTGAATGAAGGAGCCGCGTGGATGATAAATCACGTGCTGGAGCTTTTTTATTCCAAAGAGGAAAATTGGCACGTTCTTGCTCGGGCTTTTGTCTGAGCCACAATGCACTGCGAGCACGATACGGCAAATATCTGTTGGTCGCAACTAGCAATTTATGCAAATATTAACTTCTGCAGCTGCGAAACCGCAGCTTCACAGCCTCGCCCGGGCTTGACATTTCCTAGATGACATTAGCACAGTCGAGCTAATCCTGCAGAATTGAGTTTTTCATGCTTTATGGGTGGGTGGCATGCTCTATCGTGAGCATTACTGTATATGCCGAGTGAAGAGGGCCAAAGCCAGGCATGCATTGCCCCGTGGGGTTGACGGTTAACTGGTAGATGAGGTTAACGCTAAGAGACAGATCCCTATCGGGTCAAAACCAAGCCTGGGTAGCGGTTGGGATGTCACAGCAAATATGTCAGAGACACGGGAGAACAGCAGGGAGCACGCCGAGCTGTGCTCCACCATCTACTCGTATCCTCCGCGAGACGCTGAGATGCAAACCTTTCTCCGTCTGCCTCCACCGCTCCTTCTCACCGCCACAAAAAAAGGGGGGAGGGGGCTTCTCGTTCATCCGCTGACGAGTACAGAAAAAAGAGAAGGCCGCAGATTCTCTGAAGTTGCAGGAGGCTGACATTTTTTGGAACAATCGGGGTGATTTATAGCCAGCGCCGTCTGAACAGATCTACTTGTTTTTGTTGTGCCGTAATGAAAGCAGCAGCCTTGCTGCGGTCACACCGGGGTGATATTTTCTCTCTCATAACGTTACTGCGTAATTTCAAAGGGACAACTGCAGAGCATGTAGGCAATAAAAAAAAATAAAAAAGAACTTTTTTCCTCCAAACTACTTGGAAAGGAAATATAATGAGACTTTGCCAGGGAACAGCTGATGGCGACACATCAGATTCACTGGGCGAGCGTTATGAGCAAATTAAAGCACCTGGGGAGCTGGAAACTATTGGATGATAATTAAAGAGGCAATCTGATTCGGACAAATTGTGCGCTTTGTGAAGCGCTATTAAAAAAGAAAAAAAAGAAACGTCTGGTTGAGAGATTGTGAGAGCAGGTGCAGATGGATGCAGACTTGACATCGGCAGTGTCAACATGACAGCAGAACAATGTGTGCCGTCGTGTTTGGCCAGCTCCTCACCTCCGCTGAATGGCAATTACTGGAAATAAAACAGGGCGGCTTCTCTTAACCTGCACGTTGGCAGCGTGCCCTCATCTCTGGCTCCGTCACCTGGAGAGCAGCGCAAACCATGCGAGATTCAGGATTTAATTCGGTTTAATTTTGTCGCCTTTGATCGCAGGAAATGAAAAGGTGTCGGAGGGAAGAAACACAGTGGGTCTGAGGTTGGTTCTCTGTCAGCGTTGCATGGGCACTCTATTAGGCTCCTCGCTGAAATATCTCCTCATCTCCTGAATGGATTGGCTCTAAATGGCTTTCCAGACACTAAATGGTTCCCAGGCGATGTATCCCCTGGATGTTGTCAAGTGCGGTTGCGAGTGAAATGCATAAAGGACTAATGGATAGTTTGCTGCGACATTCGTCTCCCCCTACGGATCTGTGCAATAGGCTCGGCTCATTTTCTTAGTGTTTCCTATAGCTTTCGTTCATGCTTTATTTATCTTACCTGCTTTTGTACTTCAACGGCCAGGTGGGTCTACAGGAGCCTCACACTCAAGCTGAGGGGCAATATAGAGTTTCTAACTGACCTTTTCAACTGTGTGAGGAAACCACAGTACCTGGCAACAACCCAGGGAAAACATTCAAACCAAAACATCTCCCAGAGCTGCTTTCAAGATGGTTCTGGAGCAGATTCCGACTGAGAGCCAGCTGCTTTTACAAAGCTCAAGAGCCGCATCATGCTGTATTTATATTGTACATGTCAGTTCTGTTGCCGTTTCAACCCCTATCTTAGATGTTTCTTTAGCTTTTTTAGCTGTCATTTCATCATGTTTGTGGCATATCTTGCATAGCAAGAAAGTAATAAGGTGAAACAGAAACAGAAGGTGAAACAGAAATATTTCCAAACAAAGAACTAGCCCAGAACTGCTTTAGTGAAAAAGGCGTACGGAAATGCCCCCCCAGTCTGACCTGGGTCCAACCAAGGTCCTGCTCATTGTGAGGGGACATTTCTATCCACCAAGCCATTGCGCGTCTTAATCACTGACTAATAAAAATGAAATGCTTGACTTGCTTAACATTTTCTACATCCTATCCAAAAGAAGAGATCGGTTTCTTTAAATCAGAACCTGCCTTTCCTTAATATTGACCAAAAAGCACTGGTTGCCATCACTTCATCAAAATTTAAGAACATAAGCTGCTGGAGCATGAACCGCACAGTCTCAGTTCGTGTCCTTGGCAGCCAGTCAATCCCCCGTCTCGGAGCAAATTGATGAAAAATAGATGCAACCATATAGCCAGCTTATAACGAATCCAGCTGATAGTGATGAATAAAGCTTCCTAATGAATTCAGCCCCCCTGACGGTGATAGTCCCGTTTCATGAATGAACATTATCTCCTGGCCGGAGCGCTCTCCTTCCAACGCAGGCACACGCTTATCAAGATTATTCCCGGGATCTGGCGCGCACACTGTGAAGAACTCTGCATGGCACCAATACACAGCTCTCGACACTTCCAAATATAGGCCGCGTCGCATGAAGATAACTGTGATTAAGGCGGGGAGGTGACAAACAGAAAATAGAAGCCTGTGCGAGTCTGTGGGGGGAGAATCTGCATCCGCATTTACTAACCAAGACACGGCTGTTGATAGTTTTATCCCACTCTCGCATGTCTCAACATCATCAATGATTCACAACGTTTCACTGCTTCTCTTCGGCCCCCATACATCAGGACTGACATCAGCCTGGTGCATTTTTGTGTGATCTCATGTGGGGGGACTACTACATTTTCTTCCCATTTTCTTCTCCCTAACTCTAACTTCTAGATTTTTAAGTACCTTTCCTCAAATTCATCTATCCATTTTCTCGTCATCTTACCTGCTTTGTATTCAGCAACGTTATTGAGACCAATGAAAACAACAAGCCTGCTGCTTCTTTTCTTGTTATGTGAGAGAAGCCATGGATATAGTGAAAGCAGGTAAAGAAGAAAGCTAAAGAAAGATCATACGGACAGCAGTTAAAATCGTAACAGACTGTCGGAAATTCATTGATAAGAATGTTGGGAAACCCTTGCGTTAAGAAAAGGTCACGTAGAAACCAGAAATTCCAAAAGGGACATCACATATTCAAGGAAGCAGACGGGCTGGAATGTGACATCACACATTCTGCAATGTGACAACACACATTCTGGAATGTGTCATCTCATGCTGGAAAATGGACATTCTGGAATGTGACATCGCATCCTGGAATACGGACATTCTGGAATGTGACATTGCATTCTGGAACATGGGCATTCTGGAATGTGACATCACATTCTGGAATACGGACATTCTGGAATGTGACATTGCATCCTGGAATACGCACATTCTGGAATGTGACATTGCATTCTTGAAAACGGACATTCTTGAATACGGATATTCTGGAATGTGACATTGCATTCTTGAAAACAGACATTCTGGAATGTGACATTGCATTCTGGAACATGGACATTCTGGAATGTGTTATCACATTCTGGAATACGGACATTCTGGAATGTGTCATCACATTCTGGAATACGGACCTTCTGGAATGAGACTGGGATTCAAACCAGGGGCCTAGGTGCTATCCACCAATGCATAAGATAAATCAAATTTCATTCAGGTGAAAACCTTTGTTAACAATAGTTAATAATAATAATAATAATAATAATAATAATAATAATAATAATAATAATAATAATAATAATAATAATAATAATAATAATAAAAACAAAAACAAAATCATTATCAATTCAATTCTGACTTTTGACCAGCCCTGCTCTCTACCTATGGCATCATTCACTCGACACCACCTCCCTCACACACACACACACACACACACACATACACACAGACCCTCTCCTTTTCTCCGTAGTTCTTCTATTTCACAATTTGTCATGCTGCAACGCCAGGCTGAGGCTACGGGCACTATGCTGGTGCCTGCGAGCCCAGCCTCTCGGCTTGAGATAAAGCTGAGCTGACAAGTGGGTTCAGCTGCGTCACAGTGTCCTTTGAAACGGTCTCAGGAAGAGTAGAAAACCAAGACGAGGCGACGCTCCTCCAGAGGTGGCCCCCTTACACTTCACCTCTTGGCTCCACTCGGCACGCAGCTGCTGGCTTTTGCCTGGGGCTGCTTCTCCACATGATGCCTCCTCTAGAATGCAAAGGTACTAGAAACGCAGCCAAACACCTCTTTCACCTCATAGCTGTGTACACAAACACAAAGACGGATGACAATCAGGATTCTAAACACCGTTTGCCTCCGCACTGTTACGATTTGAAGCCTCAGGTTGGAATTTTAGTATCTCATTTCCAACACGGCTAATATTACATTTCCGGGAGTCGGCAGTGGCTGTGGAAGCTACTGCTCTGCTACATATTCATCACAGAAATGTAATCCCCCTCATGCGCATACACACACACGCGCACGCTAATACACTAACACGCAGACAGGTGTGTAATAGCAAGGCTCCCTTAAAAGCGCTGCTCACTCTCTAGTGGATAAAGACAAATCCATCTCCCTTTCCTCGGTCTTCCCCCCACACAGTCTTTTCTCTCCCTCAATGCCCATCCCCCCTCCAACTAAGGAAGGGCCCTGGTAAATAATTGAGGCATAGTCACATTGCTACTGTAGCTTCCCTGCTTCTCTCTCTCTCTCTTTTTTTTTTTACATTTTCCAGGATTCACCCACATTTTTTTTTGACTCAGGGATATTGAGAAAACAGATTGATGCACATTAGGATGTGCTGACCGTGCAGCCCACTTGTCAGAAGAGACGCCAGTCGCTGAATCCAAGGAGCTGGGAGAAACATGGGTCTCTAAATCATCGGCAACGCTCGCCACAATGATGCCTCGCAAGTACTGGAGCTTAATTTCCACAAGAGCATCAAAGAGCATTAATCAGGCCCAGCAGATATCAGATGTATGGGCACAGCTGGAGGCGTGCAGCGTTGAGGTGAACGGCACAAATGAGGCTTCGTGTAGGGCTGCTTCTTTCCCTTCAGTCTCAGTCCCTTCAAACCACATTACAAGAGGGTAAAACGGGAGAGACCTTTGCAAAAAAAAAACCTTGTACAGAGAGATTTCCATTCACTGGTAAGATACAACACAAGGGGACCTGACTTGACAGCAGTTTTGATGCTGCAATGGCAGCTAAGTGACGCGTCTCTGCTGGGGATCTGAGCTGCAGTGTTTGCTGACACCTGCTGTCTGAAAGCATGAAGTGACCCTGCAAGCACACAGGGAGGGCGGGGGGTTGGGGAGAAAACACAGGAGTCTGCTGCAGAGTTCTCCAGAGCTTCTTTTTATAAATATTTTTGTCCAACGATAAAAATCTGAACGCAAACAGAGATAAGAAACAATCAGAGAGCTGGATCACCCGTGGCTCGTTCATTTACACCGATTGGCAGTAAAACCATAAGAAAGTAGGATTCTTCAGAGACATAAGGCAAAAGGGCTTCAATGGCAAATGCCTGAGGTTAAATGAAAATCTTTTCAAACAGTGTTTCAGGTATTTAGCAGGTGATGACAGCAAGCGCGACACGTTTTTCACCTTCGGCTTTTTAGTGCAACCTAGGATGAAGTTTTATCAGCAGTTAGGACTCGGCTAAGGCTTCTTCCTGCTTGACACTGAGACACACACACACAGCAGGCTAAAATCAGAGCGTACATTCAGATTGTATTGACCAGCCTGACCTGACTTTCCTGTTGACGTAATGTCATTCTGTTAAATGTGCAAAGCAGGATGCAGAAACAGCTCCTGTTGTATAAATAAAACTCTACGAAATTAAAAGAATGATTCCAGTGATAAAACTCAATCAATACTAATGGAAGCTTTCCGTATCATGATGTGCTCTAAATCTAATACTAATATGATCATCTCTTAACTTTGTGTAACCGTCTCCAGTTCTGCAGTTTGGGCTGAAGGCTCAGAGTTAGTATCTGGCACGTGGGCCTCGCTCAGGCTCTCTGTGGCGGGGTCTACAGTCTCTCTGCTCGGAGGAATGGAGGTGGAGGGCTCAGTAGAGCAGCCCTGCTCAGGCTGAAGAGCCCCCGGGTCTTCCTCCCTCTCTGGAGATGAAGGTCTTTGGTTGACAGGTGAGGTATCTGAGAGATAAATACATAAACAAGCGAGAGTTAAATAGTGTTGTGGGGGTCTGCTGGTGCCTATCGACACACTTCATTCACTCTCAAAGTCACACCTAGGGGCAATTTTGAGTCTCCTGTCTACCTAAATGTGCATGTTTTGGGACTGTGGGAGGAAACCACAGAAAACTTGACACGGACACAGAGAGAATATGCAAACTCCACACAGGAAGGTCTGGACTCGGAGGTCAAACCAAGGTCCCTGCGAGGTGACAGTGCCATCAACCAAGCCACTGTGCCACCCCCGGAGCAAATTACATAATGAGAAAATATCAAACACCATTCACCGGTAATGTGATTACAGGCGCCCAGGCGAAAGCTGTTTTTAACCGTTTTTTTTTTCCTTTTCAAGCAGGATGGCATCAAAAGCATGTAATTGCTCCATTCAGCTGCCCGGTTCAATCACTTATGAGGGCTGTAGAGGTACTTACCCATGCTTCGCTGATCACCAGAGTCATCTCCATAATTAGCCAGCGCCGGGCCCTGGCCCATGTCACAGGTGGAGACTGCGTCTGACAGGTCTGGCGTCGCCGCCTTGGCTACGTGGGGCAGATCTGCAATCGGCAAAGGGCAAATGTCTGTTTTCAACGTGACAGACGGTAAAAAAATAATCCTGAAATCACATCTTGTTACCTGAGTCAACAGCTGGCTGCATGGGTGAGGGTACAGACAAGTCCTGCACGGTCGCTTCCATCTGATTAGCATCTATTTTGCTGAGGCTGGAGGGGCTTGACTCACCCTCTGAAGGCACCTGCGAACAGACAGAGAGAAATTCAGACAAGGAACCAAACAAAGTGAAACCAGGAGGCGACGGGATGTACCTCGACGCGGTCACTCGCCACCAGCTGTTCGGTGTGGTCAGCGACCGTGGACTGAGGCAGGTTTTTATTCTGAACGTTCGGCTGAGCCGGACGGGTCGGGATCCTGTGGAGGTAGCCGTAACCGATGCCACAGCCGAGGCTGCAAGTCCAAACGAGCCAGAGAAAGTTAACGCCCTTGCTTTTTCCGTCCCGTGTTTATCTATTTTCACATTCGACATACCTACCTGCCCTCTCCTCCCCACGCTCCGTTCGGAGTCACCACCACCTCCCGGCACTGCTCGCTCTGAGTGTTGTACACCAGCAGCTTCAGAGGTTTCCCCTCGCTGGCTTCAACCAAAGAGAAGAAGTCCTCCGACTGCACAAGGGAGACAGGAATTTTAGTGCCTTGCCCTCTACGATTCGTTAACTCTGGTTACTAAGGTCTAATAGAAGGGTAGCTTACATCCTGCAACACCTGGTCAGCTCCCACAATAAAGTCATCGTGGGCAATGAGGCCGGCTAATGCTGCAGGAGAACTCACTTCCACGTCCTAAAAAAGATTTTTTATTATATAAATAAGCACTGTATGAATTACATTAAGACTCACAAAGATATTTACTATTGGAGTGTATGTATGAGAGTGGTTCAGAAACAATTAAGTGGGACCAAAACGACAATTGGACAGTTATCCCCTAGATATATGCACAACAATTCGCTTTACTTTTGGCTTTGTTTAATACTGTCTAACTGACTGGCTGCCCTGCAGGTCATTACTTGGCAAAACTGCACTAATCAAGTTAAACTTGACTCACCAGCACATGCCAAACGTTTTCGTTGGCTCCTTCGAAGCTGCAGAAGCGGACGCTGGCCCCCAGCAGACCCTGCCCGCCCCACATGTTACTGGGTGTCACCTCCAGCTCCCTCACCCGCTGAGTTTTAGAGTTGTACACTTCCAGTTTGACCGCCTTTTCGACATTGGCTTTGAGGAGGTCTTTCAGCAGGTCGCTCTCTTTGTTCTGATGACAGAAAGAAAGAAATGTGGACTATTCCAGCTGTGACGGCGCCGAGCTGAAGAAATGAAATGTGATTAGAAGGGACTGTCGGGGCACTATTTCTCCTGTGGCTATAATTGAAATCTAATCGAATGGAAAATGGCTGTCAAAACAAGGACTGGAATAACAAGTGGGCACAGAGCATGTCACCTCAAACCACTGTTAAAAAAACATTCATTCAGAACACAGATTGGCTAAAATCCATTGCAAGTGACTGTAATGTAACCCGTTTAACATTACATTATAGCTTGAGGCTGAGAAACAATATTATTCTGTTCTGTGCGATTATGTACTGTATGAGAAACAACAGCAACAATCAATGTTTTTTTTACTTGAATATATCTTTATTCATTTAAAATGTAAAATTTTCCATTTTGGTAAAGATGTTGTTTGACCTTGCCCAGGCTCTGCCTGGCACAGGACCTAACTATGATTACATTTTAAGGTAAGATAAGATACAACATCCCTTTATTCCTCCCATAAGAAGGTAAATTTGATTTATTCTGCTGAGAACTGACCACTTGATCACAATTCCCTCTGTAAATATGCTCACCCAGCAATTCATTGTCCTCAATCAATACAACTCAACTTTTTATTTACTATATTTTATGAGTGTGCACATCAAACAACCACCATCATAGGGCTTTACTCACAAGTCTGGTGTTTCCTATAGAGAGAATGAAGTCAAAGAAAGGCTCTAGTCCAGCCTTCAGCGCAGGTGAGGCCTCTTGAACCTGTAATATTGGAAATATAACACATAAGGTTAACAGAGTTGCAGACGCCGACTAGTGCCGATCTGACACATTGCACCGAGTGCAATGTGAATTTGGGGCTCATCGCTGTGAGGTACAGCACTGTTCCTCGTATGCTGAATGGATTTCACGCAGGTTTAGAAACATGTGGTCTCGTTTTCTGCAGGAAGCTACGGGGCAGCGTCCTGCAGAGGCTGGGTGTGGGCCAAATGCCACCTCATCATGGGCGGACACCATTAACGCAGAGTTACACATTAGTCAACAAGCAGACGTACTATAAGCCAGCAACTGCATATCTACTGAGAGATAAATAAACATCATATCAGTGGGCTAAAAATAAACACCAGCACATTCGTAAAAGGCAGCAAGCGGAGACGACCTGAGGTGGTGTAACCTTGCTATAACGTACCCCATGGACGTGATATCCGCTGTTAGTCCCCCCGTCCGATAGAAACGAGCTCTGCGACAGCCCCATTGTCTACAGTAGTCTATTAACAACAGCGCTGAGTAAGTGTCACTGAGGTAGAGTCATGGATAAACCATTACTGAAGGCGTTTTTTTACGATAGCGAGCGCCCTCGGCTGAGGTGGTTTGACAGCACAGCAGTAGCCTTGAAGAGAGGGGCCAGACCAAGCTAATAAATAAAGAGGCCAGAGAAATCGATCGAGCGCTGCTCCTGATATCCGGGATGGGATCAGGCTGGCTGTGTTGGATTGGTCGGGACTGGCGGAGTGCTTCCCTAGGTTGCCTGGCAACAGGTCACGCTGCAGTTAATCTCATTCAAAAATTTAGTTGAAATCACAATTTTTCATTATCTTGTTTTTTTTTTGGTAAATGTATGCTTTGAATTAAGCATTTCTAAGGATGATTAAGTATAGAATTTTTTATTTTAAAAATGTGCAAAAGATATTTTGTATTATTATACAGGGTATTGAGGAAACAGGTAGAGTGAAAAAGTCAAGACAAATGTAAAAATCTCAAAAATAAAAATGAAATAAAGTGAGCAAAAAAGTAGTATGAATTATCTGACTAAATTGGTGAATAAATACAGGCTTATCAATCCGTAAATGGATTAATAAATACAGGTACAACATAAAAGCAAAGTAAAATAGCATAAAATAAGTTTCAGCTAAAAGCTTTACAAATTATAGCTTCAAAATTGTGAACTCTGGATGCTGCTAACTACATTTGACATTACAGATACATTTAGATAACATGTAAAAAGAGACAGAGATCTTTGCAGACAGAATTGTAGAATACTAGCACATACTTTATACTTTACTAAATCAGATCTTTATGCATATATTTTCACTCATGAAATGCGTACGTCTATGTATGCATCTATGTATCTTCTTACAGTGTGTCTAATTAATACCTTTTTTTAATGTCGCTCTACTCTGTCAATAGGCTGTGCAACATTTTTCCCTTTTTGCACAGGCTTTTGATAAGGACAATTTGTTTTTTGAGTCACACTTGCCACAAATGTTCTGGCTGATTTAACCCACATGTGAAAACATCTGCTCTTTTCCCACCATGATAAGAAATAGAAATGATAATATATTTTTTTGAGTTTCTTAGATTAAATAAAATGCCAGAACAATGCTTACAATGGCTACATAATTCATATATGTTACAAAAATTTGGTATGACTTACATTTATGTAGTTTATGTGTTTTGTGTAGTTTTCCATTGGGTTTTTCCATCCTTCTGTACACCATGGCATTCAGTCTGGAACCATACACATGGTTTGCTGACATTGGCAGACAACGTAACAGTTGCCTAACACTTTCTGAAGGTCTTCCAGTCTCTAAGTGGTATAAATACTTTAGTTGCCACTGGTCACCACAGCTCCAAGATGATCTGGTTTGTGGCTTTCCTGTCCTGCATTGGTAAGTTTTTTTTATTTATTCATTTTTTATTTTTAGGACATGAAACAACAGAAAATATAAATGACTTTTTCAGTGCTACTTGCGATTTTGTGAAACATCAACGCTGTACTCTCTGTTAATTTTCATGCAACCACAAAAGGACTGATTGGTGCGGAAACACCTTTCAACCACAGGGTGCTTAATGAGAAGGTCATAGGAGGCCACAACGCTCCACCCAACACCTGGAAATGGCAGGTAAAACTCAGACTTGTTAAATAAGATGCTACATTTACTTGTTTTCTTTTCTTTTTTGTTTGCCCAAATTACTCTTGCTGCAGTTTTCATTTTAAAATACAATTTTTGAAAATGAAGCTACTTGACTGACTTGAACCTTCTTGTATGAGGCGACGATAAGGCGACTTGATAATTGAATCATCTTGAGTCACCTTATGTTAAATGTCTAATTATTTATTTAATCAGTATGTGTGGTCTCTGTTTTCTCTCAGATCTCCCTCCAGTATGACTCGTACAACAGTGGTGACTACTACCACATCTGTGGTGGCACCATCATTGACGGTCAACACGTTATGACGGCAGCTCACTGCATTCTCAGGTTGGGGTCATTTCAACATCTAAACTAAATGCACTTAACTGATGAACCATCAATGTCTGCAAGTAGGCCTTTTGCTCTTTTTCTCATGTGTCTGTCAGCAATGATCCTACTGCATACCGCGTCGTGGCTGGAGAGTACAACCTGGACGAGTATGATGGCAGTGAGCAGTTCATCCCTGTGGACAGGATCATTGTCCATCCCGAGTGGAACGGAGATCTTGGAAAAGGGTAACAATGGAGGACTAAATCGGTCACATTTTAAGCTATTTAGAGACTCTATTAATTTAATGGAAAAATAAAGGCTGGATATGTGTGCGCTCCCTATCTTTATCAGTGCAGTTCCCACTTACTTTGGGAAAAAGTTTCTAATCGAAGTTTAGCAAACAACGTAAATTCAAGTGATCGTTCATGTGATTAGCAGGCAAGTTTAGCTGGCATAGAAAAATATGTGGTTTTTATGTTGGCACCATTGTAGATCACCTTTAAAAACTGTGTGTTTTATGTTTCAGATATGACATTGCCATCCTGAGGCTCTCTGTTCCTGTGTATGACAACGGCTACGTTGCTATTGCCAACCTCGCCTATTCTGAACAGAGGCTGCCTCATGACTTCAAGTGTTTCATTACCGGCTGGGGCATCATGGACTGTGAGAAGACACCCATGCACACACATGAACAGATAATAGACCATAGCATAAATCCTATGAACGCCATTCACGTGTGTATTCCCGTTTTTTTCACAGACTACGGCCAAGTCCCTGCCATCCTGCAGGAGGCTGAAATCCCCATTGTGGAGCATGCAGTCTGTTCTAGCCCGTACTGGTGGGGCAGCATTGCTCTGGAGACCATGGTGTGTGCTGGTGGGGATGGAGTCATTTCCGGCTGCCAGGTACAGTAATGCAGGACAGTGTTGTCCCGAAACCATTTTCACCTCACCCCAGAGTGGAACTTCCTGCCGAAACACATTAGAGGCTGTAACGACCTCCAAAAAGTCAAATCCTTTTCAGAAACCCATCTTTTTTATCTAGTCAGTCTTATTCTAGTCTAATTTATTTCCCTAGTCATATTTATTCTATTCCTTCATATTTTATTTCTCTGTTGTTGTCATGTATTTGATCATGTAAGCACTCATAAAAGTGTCAGATATCACAGATTTGTATATTCTAAGTATATTTTAGCATTTTCATCTCATTTTGGTGAGTTAAAATACTCTTTTGAACACTATCATATTCAATTATATCACCTATGAGCTATACATTTTCATGGATTTTCCTCATAACAGCACCAACTAGAACAGAAATTAAACTAAGCTTGTGCATGTAACGCACTTCACCTGTCTGGTCTTGTTGCGACCTGTACCAGGGCGACTCTGGAGGTCCTCTGAGCTGTCTGACTGATGGAACCTGGAGAGTCCACGGTGTGGTCAGTTACGGACCTTCTGGCTATTGCAACCAAAAGACGAAGCCCACCGTCTTCACCAGAGTTGCCTCCTTTTTGGACTGGATCTATTCAGTAAGCCTCTCTGCATTTCCATGTTGGAATCCTATGATTTCTTTTTCATCTTATCTTGATGATTTCTATTTGTTTTCTGCCCAGGTGTCCAGATAAACATGAACAACTGGGAAACTGTAAAACGGAGCCAGTAAAATAAATAAAAAAAATACGCATACATCCTACTTGTGTCTCTTTATTCGTTCCTGATTCGTTGTAGTTCTTAAACGAGCCAAACGGTGGCGACAGCGGTTCATTGCAGACTTAAAAGACTTGCAGAATCCGTTCAGGATTTCCTGGCGCTCTTCTCTGTCTCGTCTCATAAGTTTATTGCTGTTTGGATGCATTCTTTTTGCATGGCGGCGTCAAGGGTTTAAGAGTCACTGGGTGAATACCAACAAATATAGCGACAGTCTGGGTGCACTGACCTCCCAGGCTGCAACCCGAGTGGACGGAAAATTCCTCAGGATGTTTTGATGGACATTTCAAACAAAAAAGACCAAAGGGAGTCGACTTCTTTTAAAGGCTAAAAAGGCGTAGATTGCTCCGAGTCATGGAGGTATACCCACTTTTAATGTCAGAATCTCATCCACCTGAGGGTTTAATGAGAACCAGGTCCACTAAAATGGTGGCAAAGTGTCAGCTATACTGTATGTAGTCACTGGGCCTTTGGGGAATCTGGGCCTATGTTTGTGGTGGTGGTCAGGAGACTACAGCATGAGCTCACACAGTGTTTTTCTCTTAACCATGGAGACCAGAAGCCACAGATGAATTCCAGTGGTTTACACAGAGAGCAAAAGGAATGTGAGCGGGAACCATCTCCCACCTTTAATACTATAGTAAATGTTATTTTTTAGCAGCTTATAACAGGATAGTCGAGGAATGCATTCTCGTGCAGCATGAAAACCAAGAGTCAAGGATTTAGAAAATGTTTTTTTTTTATTATTATTTGGAGGGACAGGCTGTCAAAATGGCTTAGATGAAAGAAACTGTTTTTGAACAGCAGGTTAAAGTGTGAATATGTAAAAAATAAAGCAGCTTTGTTTGCTCTGCAGGACCATTCAAGCAGAAATATGTACAACACAAAAGGCAAAAAGTAAGACACGTTCTTTGAAAATAAATTCAAAAAGCTGTACTGTAATACATTACATTGATAAACACTCACTGTTGCCACTTCTTCATGAGAATTGATGTTTTGTACAAGAGAAACAAATGTTTGCTTGCAAAAATCAGTGCCCTCTTCATGGCGTAAGAACATATATCGGATGGATTTCAAAGCAATCAAAAAGGCAAAAAGCGAATAATACATTTCCAACGTGCACGCAGCACTTTTCAAAGTATACAATTAATCAGAACAAGTTTTAACAAACAGGACCTGCATGCATAATTTCTAAAGGGTCCAGAAAGGCTGTTGCAACAGCTGTAGAAAGGGTGAGATATGTACATCAACTCTCTAGTGTCCTCAGAACTGTTCACACAGGCGACAGCAGAATCACCTTTGAAAGGTCTTGTTCTATAATTAATGAGGCAACTCTTCAATTTTCAGGGTTTGTGTGAGCGATAAAAATTGTATAATATATGCAATTTTTATCCACAAAAACCCTTTACATGTGTCATTTCTAATATAATGTAACCCAAGTCACAGACTTCCAGAAAATTCAGAATACAATCAAATTGATCTTTGCAATTTACTCGGTTTTAGTGGCATTTTGCTAATATATCAAACCATAAGACTGCCTATGAAAAATACTTCAGAATGCTAGAGAGCAATAACCTTCATAAGTATACATTTCTCTATAATTCATATATTACAAAGGTTGTCCCAGATTGAAAATTACTCATTTCGCTTTCTTAATAAAATATTCAATTTGTCAGTGATTAGAATTCTTTTGTCAACCTACATAAATTAGTTACAAAATATTAGTGTAATTTTTTTTTCTATGGTTACATTATAGGCAGCGATACAATAGACCCATAATTTAGTTTCAGTGATTAGGGAGATTCCACAGTTTTCAGTCCCAAAGCTTAAATGGAAGCGCACGCCATCGGCAGGCACGGCTCCCGGGATAAGCAGGCACGTCCAGTAAACTTCACAACACCCCATTTTATTGCCAAAATGTCTTAAATTAAATAACTAAATGAAATGATGACATAATAAGTTACAAAAAAAAAAAGTTAAATGCATGAAAGAATAGATATTAAATACTTTCTGATGGACTTGTGGTCCCGTTTCCCATAACGACGCCTTTAGGTGATATGGAAAAAAGGAAGGAAGATTGCACTTTCAGGTGAAAAATATCAAACCACAGTGCTTCTTGAATGAAAGTAGGCTTTATCTGAAATAAATAAAATAAAATCAAAAAAAGGAAATAATTTAAAACAAAAGCAAAAAAAGACAATATAGCTACAGCTTTAAATGGTGTGAGCATTATTTCTCTGTTACCTGGCTCATAAATAAGCAACTCCATAATTTAGCGTTGAACTGTTGAATCGACCCCATACAACCAAAACAATGCCTATTCATACATAACTATGTTCACATATAAAGTGCTGATTGAGGAGCTTTTAGAGGGATTTTTTTTGTACCATATATAAGACCCTTGGGGAGAGATCTTGAGGAGGGAGGAGTCCACTAGCTTTCAGGTTTCAACACAGGTAGGGACCCAACCACCTCAAGTCATCTGGCTGTATGCCCAAAGGGTGCACACGAACAGGACTTTGTTGTGATTTGACTCGGGTTTCAGATGAAGGCCATCACAGCAATGGTCACCATACATTGCCTCCAAAAGCTAGAAAGCTAGAAAAAAAATATCCCTGAGGTGCACATTCAGCTGTGTTGAGATTCCCAACCTGGCCCCTGGTTAAGGTTGCTTCCTGTTTAGCATACGGTTGGTGATCGTGGTTTGGTTAAAAAGAGCTTCCTTAGGAATTGAGAGCCATCATTGGTTTCTATGGGCCTGGTCAAATTCGTCCAAATTTCGTATCGTTTCACCTTTGACACCTAGCTGCCATCTCACACAGCAATAATCCCAAACTGCTTTGCTAACGTTTTGAAGGCAAGTCTGGAATTTAAACATTTAATAGGCAATAGGGAAAAAAAACATCACAGCTTCCTCCCAAATCACGCTGACTTCTTATGTGCATGTTCAATCCCTTCCCAAACCCCTCTTGTTTTTTCCTTGCACTGTCCACATGGTTTCACGTTATTGTGTCAAACTTTCACAGACTCCATCACAGACAACTTCATGGCTTCCTCCAACAGCTGATTGTCTGTAAATGTGGCGGGGGGCTCTGGGACGGATTCCGAAAGGCCGATGAGCGATTCCAGGAGGCAGGTCCCCGGGTCGCTCGCCGCAGGGAGGCTGGGGTAACTAGGCAACTGAAACTGAAAAAAGTTGTCCATGTGTTCGTACTCCTTGAGGGAGTTGTAGAGCGAGCTGGGCCCCAAGCAGGGAAACCCATCGAAAAACTCCAGGTCAGACTCCGAGGAGAGGCTCAGGTCCATGTTGTAGCTGGCAGAATGATCCACGGAGGGGGAGGGTGTGCGCGGCACGTTACTGCTATGGAACAGGGCGTTACCCTGGTTGGCGTTCTCGTCTAAAAGTTCCGAGATGGCCATCGCTCGATTGTCCGTGTGGTCGCCTACCGAGTCCAACAGCGCGGCGTCTATGTTGTCGTTCTCGTCTGCAAAGTCCACCATGCTGAAGCTGAAGGTCTCTGTGGTTTGCTGCTGCTGCTGCTGCTGCTCTTGCCGGCGGTCCTGGCAGCACGCCTCTTTGCGTTCTGTGCCGTCCCGGCTGCTCCTCGAGCAGTTCTCCGCGTCGCTGAAACTCAGGATGCGGCTCAGGCCTTTCTCGTCCACGTCCAGCGACGTGTGGCGCTCGCACAGGCCCTCGTTGGCCTCCAGGTCCTCGCTCTGGCCCGAGGAGTCCGAGTCTGTCATGTCGCTGCTGCTGCTGCAGCTGTTCTCGGCTGCCGCCGTCAGCTCCGAGCTGAAGGGGAAGGAGGGCACTGCTGGTAGGGAGGCCACGTCTGTCGCGTTCTCCTCCTCGTCCTCCTCGGTGCTGGACTGCTCCTCCAGCCTCTTCTCCAGCTCCAGCTTCATGATGGTGTGGATGTAATGCGTCTGTACCCTGGTGGAGTTGAACTCGATGCGACCCTCCGTGTTCCCACAGCCGTCCTTGGTGCAGCCGCATGGGAAAGAGGAATGGTCCATCTGTGATCGAGCAGAGTTCGAGTTAGCTTACTCATGAAATGCAGATCAGTGAAGATCCCGCATGTGTTGCGTTTTGGCCGTTGAAACCACTCACCTGACATTTGATGCCGGCCAGGCTGCAGCTACACGTCTCCGGTTCGCAGAAGCCCTGGCAGTCACAGCCGCAGTTCTCCCTGGAGATCCTCAGCTCGTGCAGCTGCCTCTTCTCCTCCTTGTCGATCTTCTTCACACCGGCTGCTTTTAGCAGAGCGTAGCGGTGTTTGGGTGGGTACGGTTGGAGGAAAGAGCCCTCCTCCAGGTTGGTTCCACTGATGTCGATGTCCTGCTCAGGGATGTCATCCACTGTTAGCCGCTCTGCCTCCTCATTCTCCTGGGTTCCATTCTTAGTGAGCTGAGGAGAGAAAAGTCTTGTTAGAGGTCTGTGTTGGTGCACATTCACAGATTATCCACGATAAACTGGGTCAGGTTTGCTCACCTTGAGTTTGAGAGCCTCCAGCTTCTCCTCCCTGAGCCTGTTGAGGAGTTTCTCCCGGCGCAGGAGCCTCTGCTCTACAGCGAACTCGGCAAGCGAGTACGTGCGGAGCAGGCTGTGGCGCTGCATCATGCCCAGGGTGCATCCTCCTCGGCTGGGAACGCTGGTGAAGCCCTGGCACCGCGGGAAGAAGAACACCGTCACCTGGTCGAACGTCACGTTGCCCCGTCGTGCCCTCTTGGACTTCTTAAGGATGGATGTTGCTGCAGGGGGAGAAAGGTGGATTTAGAATACAACTTCATTCATGGACTCAGGACTCTGCTAAATTGCCTCAGTTAGACTAATGTGCCACTAGGTGGCATTATGACCCCACTATTAAAGATAAACCTTGCACTGAGGAGACTGTAAAAAGACACCAGTGTGATTCATTGCCCTAGTCCTCAACCAAAACCTTATCATGTACCCAATTAAAAGACATCGCTAACAAGAGTCTAACACGTTTACATCCTGTAAAGTGAACCCATTCAGCCTTGTTTCGTGTCCCACTACACAGCAACCAGGGAAAAAGGGAGAGGAAAAAAAAAAGAACACCCAGCCCAGGAATTTCCCCTCAATGGCCAACACAGAGGAGGAAGCACAACTGCCAGGATCACAAACCAGAGAGTGAATGCTTGGGGCTTCCGGAAGAGGTGGAGGTGGTGGTGAGGGGGAAGTGAGCTCTCAGGACAGAAATAAAAACTGCCCACCCGGGTTTTTCTCCTAGCTGACAATCCTCACAAAATGGCCCAGTAACTGAGAGGAGTCAAAGGTCCCCTCTCTGTTAAAAACATCCAGGAGCCACAGCAACCAGCCATCACTCTGCACCCAGACAAATACAATAAAACCATATGGGAATCAAAGTGGAACCACATGTGGGATCAGGTCCAACAATTATTCAAGCTTTATTATAAATTCCACTTCCTTCGCCCAGGAATATTCGACGACTTTTGAGCCTCGCTTAAAGACAAGTAACTTTTTCCTCTACTTAAGCCACCAGAGCCAATGTTTTTCTTGTGTGTGTGTGTGTGTGTGAACAGAAAAGGATGCTAATACGCCACATGTGTTGAGCATGTGAGGTGGGGAATTCCTTGTAAGATTCCCATTTTCTCCGCCACGGAGCTTTCTTTGGGACACACCCTGAACAACTGCCCACAAAAGTCGCAGGAGTCGCACGGGGAAATCTGCGTTCTTGGCACCATAACTGGAGCTTGCAGGGAGGGCAGCAACCTTTTAACCCGATGCAGGTACAGACAATAGCCTGACTATTCTGTTTAATCTGCTGCTAGGGGGTAATACAGATAAAAGAAACTGCCAGTTTCAGCTTCGCATCCATCAGATCCAGTCAGGCTTATGACACCCAAAGGAGATAAATGACACCTCCACTGTTGCCTCCAAATGGGAAAGCTTTGCTGGCTGTTTTTCTCTACCCCCCCTTCCTCACTCCACAACGGCAGGCAACTTTCGGTCCAACACAAACACCGGATTTATAATGGTCTGCACAATCTGCTCTTCTAGATGTGTCTGCATGCCTTCCTCTCTTGATTGGCCAACCCCCGCTTTTTTGTATCCCTTCACCCAGCCTCTTTCAGCACCTGTGCTGGGTGCATGCCCGGGCTTCAGACAAGGCGCTGTGTGTTCCCAGCCTTGGCAACCTGCCACGCTCCTCTCCCTGGCTCCTTGCCCCACCATCCTGGAAACCTCACAACTGTTTGCCCTTCTCCCCTACAATCCCTCTCCAGCCCGACTGATCCCCAAAAGGCCAGCAGTCGCACCCAGGTCCAGACAGAAAACACCCCGAAGCCACTCAACCCACACCTCTCCAGGATCTGGAGGCTCTGTCTTGTCTGCTGTGCTCTTGCAAGAAGGTGGAGACTGAGCCAAGGTGAGCAGCCACTGCATAATGTGATTAGCCATTTTGCAGCTTCAGGGCATGAAATCAAAAGGGGTATTCATTGCAGAAGTCTGAAATCATTTCTGTGAGGTGTTTCATGGGCTGCCAGCTGCCTAAATTCTTTAACTCTTCCTCCGTTTTTATGGGTTTGTTATCAGAGCACTCCACGGAGCAGTCAAGACAAGGCGAAGAGCACATTAAAAAAGCATGTACCATCAGCTCTTTCTCTGATTTACTGTTGCTGGAAGAGGACACTCACTGTTGAAATTTGTTGCCGGGGAGCTGGGGTTGCTGGGAGTGGAATCCAGGGTGTCGGAGTAGCAGCTCTCCCCCTCCGAGTCCCAGCCCGAGCAGGCAGAGGAGAGGGAGGAGGGCGAGGAGTAGCATGGGTCCTCATCCACCTCCTCAAACTTCCTCTTGAGAAGCCCACTCATGGCGTTAGTGAGAACAATCTGCAGGAGAGAGCAGAGGGAGGGGTTATTAGCGAATCATCCCTGCTTATTTTAACAGCTTTGATCATTCGAGTTCCCGTCTCATGAATGTAAAGTATCTGGTAATAGAACAAAAACCACAACCCATGAATCAACATTATCTGTACGCTGCATGGAGGCCATTGTGTACACACACACACACACACACACACACACACACACACACACACACACACACACACAAGCTTTTTCATGGGGCTACTGGTGGGAGCCAGTCCTGTGCCCAGCCATGTGAGACCGTGTGCATCCCAATCTCGTGCTGCACTCAGCTGAGAGTGGAAATAAGCCACGGCACAGGAAGCAATCAATCAGGCCTATTCGCATAAGTCAACAATTACTGGACCCTTCACCCTCTTCCAAATCCCATCAGCTCAGCAGATGCATTGATTAGAGGGGAACGACTGAGCGCAGAGGTGACCAAATCATGTAGCCACAGACGTTTCATTTTCAATCATTCTCTTTGGGCGGCCTCCACAAATATGCAGGCCAAAGCCGGGGCAATGTGCCACTTGTCCTGTTTAATGTGCTCACATGGCCCTCCATTGTAAATATGCACAGCTATGCATAGTCAAGATGTTTTGTTATGCAACTACTGCATGTATTCTTTCAGAGCTCCCGTGACAGGGGCTGCTGGTTCAGCGATAAAAACAATCAATCCTTTGAGAAAGAAAGAGAGAGAGAGAGAGAAGAGGGTGGGAGAAACTGAGGGAGAGGGAAAAAATGATCACTACTTCATGAGAAGAGGGAATGCCATTTAGACTTTAATCTTCAAAAGAATTGCCTGATATCTGTGAAAACTCTTCTATGTACAAGCTTTGCTGGAAGCGTTCAATCTTACTTTAGTCAATGAATAATACGCTCATAGCTCAACCAAATCAACCCTGTCTCCTCCGTTTGTTCCAGGAAAGGAAAAAAAACCCCAGCATAAACCACCTGACATAAAAAATGAACGTGTTGGATGAGGAGGAAGGTTTACTGCCCGTGTGTTTTATGGTTATGGGACCGTGAATGCATCACGTCGCTCTGTCTGACAAACAACAGACCGTCTTGTTCACAACTTCTGGGAAGCGCATGGCGACTGCCGGACGAGACAGGCCATCGACGCTGTCCGTGGGCAGAGCTCCGGCTAACTTAAACAAGGAGGGGCGGAGGGAGGGCGGGGGCGAGGGAGGAAGGAAGTGATGGGAGACATGACCGGGCTCGGATCCAGAGCAGACACTCCTGCTGATGATGATGAGGGTGTGGAATGGGAGAGGAGGGTTTCACTTCGCGCATAAAAAGATCATTTCGCCATCAAACTGTTTACTGCCACCTGAATCGCAGCCAAGTTACTTGTAGCTGCTGCAGCTCGTGTATAACACGGACGCATTTCAATCTTTATCGCCGTTGTATTCGTTCAAACATTTGTTTAAGATTATCTATATTACTGTAAAAACATTTAGAAGGAACTGTCAAAGGGAATTTTGCGCTTTCTTCCTGCTATATTTCTTAAGGACTGCAGAGTGGGGATCTTTACGTTAGCTAAATTTATGTCCCAAACATGTCAGTGAGCAGGGCGAATGCGGCTCAGACACCAGGTTGTCCTGCCAACAGGCTAATTTGTCAGCGCTGCTCCTTAGAGGATGGCTAAATGTGTCAAAGGCAACGTACGTCATGCCCGCAGATCACAGATCCTCCAATGGCTTCACGGGAACTCTAACTCCACGCTCTGCACGCCTGCCTCGCTCTTATCAGGGTGTTATGCAAGTGTCAGCACTCAGGGAACAGAAAAAACATGCCTGACCAGGTATGCTAGGAGGGGGTCATTTTCTGCGTGCGACTGGGGAGCAATTATGCAAAAGCAGCCCTTCCTTTTGACAAGGATAAAGGAGAAGTCGGGAGTCAAGGGCAAGAGGCTGACACCTTTGTATCTGCGGAGGGGGCAGCTCTGCAGCTGTACGCGGGGTTATTGTTATTGCTGCAGTCAGATATTGTTGTCCCCTGTGCACATATGATGAATGAATCACCTTGCGATAGGTCAAGCTGGCTCATGCGGTCCCTGCAGCAAACAAAAAGCTCTCCTTAACACTGTGGCCACCCTCGCTGCTTAAGCACGTTCCATATTGCCGAAGCCATGGGAGCCAACTTACTTGAGCGGCAAATAATCTCCAAATGCCTTTCACAGCTACTAATATTATCACATCATGGGATTTGCCTTGAGATCATTTAGAAACACCTGGGTGCAGCATCTGTTGCTTATACAGTCAGTGATCAGACAACAAGTGCAACGCATGGCGGGGTGAGAAAAGAGGAGCGCACATGGGTTCACCTTACATTTTTGCCATTACTCCCACCGCTCCCTTTCGCCCACAAAAAAAGGAAGAAAAAAAAAGAGAAAACAAGGCTGTGAGGCATCCTCAAGGGAGTGCATAGCGCCAGCTAAGCAAAGTCTTTTTAATTAAAAGCTGCAGTGAGGCAGAAGGGGGAGGAGAGGGAGAGAGGTGGGGAGGCAGTGGTGTCAGAACTGGGTCATTGTCTCCTGACTGCAGTCTACCTGACACATTGATTTGTTAATCCTGTTCAACGGGCAGAAACAATGGCGAGAGGTTAATCCTGGCAAAGGGACGGCTTGTAGTCAATCTGGAGCTTCTCAGCCTGCTCAGCCGCTGCGCCCACAGAACAAGGCCAGGAGAGAGCGGGCAGAGCGAGAGGGATTGGGGGGTAAAAAAGACAACAATCGCACAGTGACTCATTTGCAACAGGGTGGAGGGAGGAGTTAAAGAGGAGAGGAGGAAAAGGAAAAAAAAAAGAACAAAGATGAAAGAGGAGAATTCAGAGTCTGCTCCTCAAGGAAGCGGTGCCTTGTGAACGTCTGCTCTAAATGGAGAATGGATGTGATCGGACAGCCGAGCCAGAGAAGGCAGCACAGCATGTTTTCTGCGCGCACTAAATTATGCATCACTGTCATTCCATCAACCGCACACAGGCAGGCAGATAAAGGACGCATCCGCCGAGGTGCTCCCCAGCCAGTTGTCACAGAGTTGGGGAAGATAAATCTCAGGCGAGGAGATTTGTCACCAGAAGCGCTACACAGCCTGAGCCAGATGCATAACTATGTCAGCCGAATAAGATTATCTTGATACATGCAGCTACAGGCTGTTAATATGACTACAGAATCCCAATTCATTTCTATTTTATCTGCAGACAGCCACTCAAGTCCTTATTAAGGGATGTTGAATTATTAAAAAAAAAGGGAGGGAGGGAGGGAGGGAAAGGGGGCAGGTTTAAAATGGTAAAGTTTGGTTAAAAATATCACCCGCAATGAACACTCAACGGCAAATAAGCGAAGAAAATTGCAGAGGAAACACGGGGAACCAATCCAAGAAGTTATCTCTGTGAAAAAGGTTTTAAACACACATGACCCCCGCAGCCTGTTTAAACTGCCCCCACCTGCCCCGCAGCTCGTCTGGACAAGTCACAGTTGACTTTGCCCCCCCTCTCGCGCCGCCTGTTCAGCCTCTGTGCAGCTGATAACGGCGTGGGCGGGAGCGACAAGTCGCACTAAACTCAGCCGGCGGAGAGCATTTACATGGCACACTGACAACCCTGCGCACTGTCTGAATGACTGACTGAGAGAGTCGAGTGCTCATAAAATGTGATAATGATGAGCCCGGGAGTCTTCCTGTAAGTGTGTGTGTGTGTGTGTGTGTGTGTGTGTGTGTGTGGGAGCGTGTCTGGGCAGGCTGCCCCCCCCCCTATTCTTCCTCCTCCTCCTCCTCCTGGTTTCAAGGTATTGCACCTCTCACTTCCAGCTCTGTCACCGAGAAGACGAGCAGGTAATTGATCAGAGGCATCGAGGTGATGTCGGGGCCAAATTCCAGCTCCTGCATGGCTGCACTGTAATAATTGAATGGTTCACCTGATATGATTTAGAAGTAACCCGAAGAAAGGAAGAAAGAAAGCTTCCTTTCTGTTTTTATTTTGGTGGGGGAGCTACATCTGCCACAAAATTTGTCAGCAGAAAGATCTTTGCAACCCATTCGTAACTAAAATGACTAAACTTATCCTTTATGTAACTGCCCTTGTTATTTAATGTGTGGGTAATGGTGGTGGAGGGAAGATGACGCAAACAGAGTTGAACATGACGTAGTTTTGATTCCTGGTACGATTGCTTGATTTTCATCTCGCATCTAAGAGCTAACAAAACCCTCGAGTGAAGCTGGCCTCAGCAGAGTGACACAGGCTAAGGTTTCCATCCGCATAGTAAACCAGTGTTTCCAGTAGATTAATGCCTTCCTTTAAGTAAACATGCCTGCATTCAAACTGTGACATTTAAACATCTACGCTACTTGTTGACATTTTGAAAGCTGCTCTGTGCCGTTTTGCGCAGCTTTTCAATAGTTTCATGTTGAACATTAACATTAACAATTGAACTGGTTGCACTTAATAATTAACAAATGAACACATTAAACAGGCTAAAATGCCTAGCGCTGAAAGTTGGAGTTTTGAGTTAAGCGTTTTATTTCTACAGTCTGTGTGTTTAGAGGTGGGAGGTGGTGGGGGGGGGGACTGGCTCATTTCTTCCACTCAGCTGTTGCTCGGAAGCGCTCCACCTGCTGGAACAATGCAGGGAGAGCTCCCATTTTTTTCCCCTCCTCCCCTCCCCTCTACCCCTCCACCCTTTCCCTCTTTCTATGAGCCCTGTTGTTCCCACCGGAGCCCTGCGACTGTGCCACAGAAACATTCTGTTCCTCCGCCTCGACCCGTGCACACACTCTCGATTCCAAAAAGGAGAGGTAGTGGGAAGAAGGCGGGAGGATCGTACAAAACAAATAAATAATGTCATGTCTCCAAGCCACAGGAATTCCTTTCTGGCAGCGCCACTCCTGCTGTAATAGTGGGAGAAGAACACAGGCTCTATCTAACCCAGATGTGTTTTCTGCTGCTAACCACTGGAAAGTCCTCCTCCCACGGGGCGGCAGAGCCAGCTACCTTTCCGAGCCACACCTGACGGGGGTATCAGCTTGCATGTGGACCTCACATGCCCTCAGCTGTCATTAATCTGCAGCGCGGGCCAAACTCCAACGGCCAGGTGATGCCTGCAGGAGCCAGACTGTGTAGTTTACTCAAAACTGTAAACCAAGAAAGAAAAACAGACAAATTCCGAGTCGATTCGTTCTCAGGGGAAAGCCCTGCTGTGCAGAAACACATATTTGAAAAAAAGAAAAAAAATCTGATAGCTGTGATTTCTCTCTCGCTAGCATATTTGGAATTGTATGACTGTAGAAAGTAGAGAATTCCTCTGCAAGCAGAAAACATGCAGCTTTTGGTTTTCTGCCTGCGTGTGTGGAGGAAGGGAGGAGGTGGCTGTGGGTTCAGGGGTCGTGCTCCAGTCTGGGACACTTGCAGCATGGAATGCTGGGAGAGGACAAAGCAGATGGGAGCTCTCCACTGCTGTGTGAGGGGGACACACACACATACACACACACACATAGAGAGAAAAACCCAGACACACACACACACACACACACCCTCCCCTCCTCGCCCTCTCCCTCGTCTCCAGGCACAAAAGCGTGGGGGCCATCCTGCGTGACCGAAATGAAGCAGGCACAAACAACCTTGTCTGAACCCAGCTCTGCTGCTGCCTGTGCTGCTGCCGCCAGCTGGGGAGACAGATACTAAAAGTGTGTGTGAGCTTACACACACACACACACACACACACACACACACACACACACACACTCTGCAGTGCACAGGAAGTGGCCGTCCACTTTATCCATGCTGTGTCTGACAGCTGGAGGCAACACAAGGTTAGTGCGGGATCATATGATGGGGATGAAGGGGATCAGGAGGTGCAGATACTGCATAAAATACAATTAAAATAACTCAAAACCAAGGCTATTTCCACCACTATTTGTTCTAAGAAGGGGCAGGGTTAGGTATTGGTATTGACAGAGGTGGAGAGTGTCGAAAGAGAGCTTAAGTGGGGAAATAATATGATATAAGTGGAGATAAAGAGTTATCCAACAACGCGGCACATTCCTGGAAAAATGGACAGCACTTGAAAATGCATCAAGTGCCATATCCAACCCCCCTCCCTACTTCTTCCTCTGTAAACAAAGGATCATTCAGCTCTCTCTGTAGCATAATTCCAGAAAAACATGATGCCAGAAATGATCCGGGTGAGGTCGCGCTAGAGACGATTAAATTCATTCAGTGGCTTTGTCAAAAAAAAGCACAGGGAGAGAGAGAGAGAGAGAGAGAGAGGGAGAGGGAGAGAGAGGGAGAGTCTGGCTGTGTTTAAAGGGACGCACCGTGGGGGTGATTTATCATTAAATGCATGAACGACAGCTTGAAGAGGGAAGATGATCCTGATCAATAAACACAGGGGGTGTAAAAGGGGGGAAAATATCCATACATCCATTCATCCATCAATCCTTCCATGTGCTTTTTTGTGTGAGAGAGAGAGAGAAGGAAAGGGGGGGGGGGGGGGGGGATATATCAAACAATGAAAGCACCAGGGATACAGTACTACACACGGGTGGCTCGGAGATTTTTCCTATCAGGATGAAATGAAGGAAAATGAAATCATCAATCAGAAATCAATCATTAAATCTGGCTCTCTCTCTCTGTGTGTCTCTCTCCCTCTCCGCAGATCATTCCTCATGATTAATGCTAATTCTAATGACAGCAGCCCTGTCAGCTGTGTCTGTGCGTGCTCGCGCGTGTGTATGTGTGCGCGCGCGCGTGTGTGTGTATGTGTGTGTGCGTGTGTGTGTGTCTCATGTAGTGCCTTCAGGAGTCGCTCGAGTTACAAGAGGCGCACCAGCACCGCTGAGGTGAACAAGAAACAACTCACACACACACACACACAAAGCAGACCTCATCTACAGTTCACACAGGCGAATACACAACACACACACGGACACGCACACACACCGCTGCGAACTAGTGTATTCAGGCATTCCCGAGAAGTTTCAGCTAATAGCAATTATTATAATTAACAATTATTATTGATTGTCGGCAAGTGGCTTCTTGTTGGAATCCGGCCTCAAACAATCAATCAATAAATGATTTTCTTCCCCCCTCTCCCTTCGTTTTCTCGCACACTTCACAGACCGCGGTGTGTAAAATCAGCTCATTAGAAGTGACATGATAAAATAAAAATAAAGAGAAACGGAGCGTCAAGTGCGCGTCGCTAATTCTATGAGAGAAATGAAGCCCCGCGCGGGGTTAAATATCCAGCCCCGACAGTGTTGTCTCGCCGTGACACGCGCGTTTAAAACGTGATAACGTGCGAGCAAACTGGCAGGTTACGATCCACGGGACGGAAAACACGGGAGCTCGGCTCGGCTCGGGCTCTGCTACTCACCAGCAGCGGCAGCGGCGGCTCCGATCTCCGATCACGACCATCGGGGACTGGAACAAGCGTCGCGGTCGAAAAAGAAATAAAAAAATAATAATAACAATTTTAAAAAGAAAAAGGTAGAAGGATGTAGAAAATGAAAAATTTTTTAAAAAGCTGGTAGTAATCCGAGAGAAGAGGGGTTGGCCGGGGGGAAGATCTGAGCTTTTGTCTACGGTGTCTGAGCGCCTGTATGTAGGCTACGTATGTGTGTGTGTGAGTGTGTGCGTCCGCCAGCAGCGTCTCGGTGGTGTGGAGCGGAGCTGAGCGCAGCTCTGCCTTTTCCGTCAGTGGAAAACTCCCCCCCGGCGTCGGCTGTGACGCAGGCGGTGACACAGGGAGGCTGCCCACGCTGCTTCCTGCCTCCCAGACCCGGCAGCAGCAGCTCTCATACTACACTGAGGGAAGGAAGGACTCGCTCAGACTGACTGACTGACTGACTGAGATCGTATATACAGGATCTGTGGGGACATCTGCACCAATAGGAGAGATGATGATGGTGGTGGTGGGGGTGATGAAGTAGGCACTGATGAGATCTTAAAATGAGTGTGACAATGGAAGAGGTGTTAGGTCCGGATTAATTTTTGGTTTGTGTTGTCAATTTAACAAGCAGGTGAGATAATGGATGGAGATAGATAGATAGATAGATAGATAGATAGATAGATAGATAGATAGATAGATAGATAGATAGATAGATAGATAGATAGATAGATAGATAGATAGATAGATAGATAGATAGATAGATAGATAGATAGATAGATAGATAGATAGATTTCCATAGATGTTCAAAAGATAATAGATTCAGATAGGTAGGTACGTAGGTTAATTGATTGATAGCTTTGGGTACATAAATAAAATCGCAGGTCAGCTGGACAGTCAATCATTAGATAGATAGATAGATAGATAGATAGATAGATAGATAGATAGATAGATAGATAGATAGATAGATAGATAGATAGATAGATAGATAGATAGATAGATAGATAGATAGATAGATAGATAGATAGATAGATAGATAGGTAGGTAGGTAGGTGAGGTCTCTAGGTTCTACGTAAAACTATAAGTCTGACAGTGAGTCACACGTGAGTCACCAAATAATGCGTACTGTATAGTTACGTAAGAGAATAAAAACAACTGTCACTGTCACAGATCTATAAGATACATCCTGTTTATCTTTCAGACAAGCGTTGCCATGAAGGTGCAGCAGAACCAGTTTTGTCTGACAACTTTAGGTGTTTTTGTGTGGCCGGTCACCTGTGACAACGCACTGTACATACAGATGAGCAAAAAGCCCACGTCTAGTCATCTAAATATACACGACGGCGTCCCGTAGGCTTGTATAAATATTGAGTCGTTTTTATCGTTTAGGTAAATAAACTACTCAAAGGCTCATTGTGGTATGTGACGGATGCTTTGTCGGCCGATGTTTACATGGCGCTGAAAAGAACAACAACGGTATGTCAGCTGAATACACTGTACCGAACATCTGATGGGCTGCATCACCCAAAAGTAAAAAAAAACATCTTTACTGATAGTGAAGAGAAGAGCACAGCGTGAGGAGGATCCCCAAACTGTCTACAAGTGACTGTGTGTGTGTGTGTGTATGTGTGTGTGTGTGTGTGTGTGTGTGTGTATTCTCATCACAGCAGAGATAAAATCGTCTCTGGTCGTGACGTGGGAGGTGTGTAACGCTGTGTGTGGTGTGGCTTATTTCCAGTTAAAGGAAAACACTGACTAAGCCATATGAAATTATGACTCAGTTTCTTTTTAATGGAAGGCAACTGGGGACCGACTTCAGAAGAAACAAATCCTCTTACGACAACAAACGTACGATCTCCAGGCCGTTTACCGCATGTCGCAGGTAGCGAGCCAAGTCTCGCACCTCTGATAGTTTTTAATTTCAGGGAAGTGATGGTTATGCCTAATTGGATGAGATTATCTTCCAGATTGTCGATTGCAAGGTATCTGATATGATGTGATTATTGAAGCAAACACAATGGCTGTTTTTCAGGCTGATTTGTCTAGTTTTTTTAGTCCTTTTAAGAGAAAGCTTTGCCCCTCGGGGAAAGACACTTTTGCGTTTTGTGGGAGGATATGTTTCACGCTATCTCCTGAGAGAGCTGTCAGACAACAGGTATCTCAAATTTCACTACTTTTTGGCCTGCAAAAACAGATAAATAAATCATTCCAGGCAGCAAGGACACGATTTCAAAGAACATTTATACCTTACTGTTTCTTTTTTTTTTGTAAACAAAAGCCTTTATTTTAAAAGCCCACACTTTCCTCAAGGGGAGTTCGCGACTCTAAACTATTTTAGGGTGTTTAGTTTAGTCAGAGGGGAAGTTTAGAGTTTAGTTAGCGGAGTTTATTAGAAGTTGTTGATCTTCAGAGGCAGAGAGAGAGAGAGCGAGAGAGCTGCCTCTTTAAATGAAACTTTTTTCTACTTTTTTTTCCCAGTCAACTCAAAGCCCTGAAAGCACCGCTCCTGGGGTCAGGAATAAAAGTTCACAAGGAATGAGTGATTTCACATCAGCGTGATATCCTCTAGTGTCGACATTGCCGACTGAATCAGACTTTTCTCTGGTAGCAGGAGCAGCCTCCGCCGCGTCACACGCCCAATTCCTTCCCCTCCTCGAGCTCCTCCCAGGTATTTACGAGTGCCGCTGCCCACGGCGGAGCTTTCTCTGACACGCTCTGCTTTCATTCTCGGCTGGACCCGAGCGCCGTGCCTCAGTGTCCCGCCAATGTCAACACAGGTGCTTGACTCCGATGCGTGGGGACAGCTCTCCTGGAGCTGTGTGCGCTACAGCTATGTTAATTGTCTCCAGCTAATAGAGGGCCCTTTTCTCACTCCACTGTCGAGCCCCGGGGCCCCATTTAGGGCAGAGGCAAAACAAGCACATCAAGCTGAATGACAGCTCAAGTAGTCCCATTACTGGTGTTTCTGTTTTGAAGCTCCGTTTTGCTTTGTTTTTTTCTTAGTTTTATAATGAAATTAACACAAAGCAGCACGTGACTGTGTGGAATTTTTCCTCCTTTGATTTGTTTTCGAGGTAGGAGTAGTTTCACCAGAGCTGTGAATTAGCATTTAAACAAGAGTGAATAGCCCTGTGATAATGAGCGTGTTAGATAAGAGTAGAGATTAAAGCCGGCCACATAACATATTTCTGGAGCCCAGAGGAGTTGGGTTGAAACTGTGGTGAAAATGTGAGAAAAGCTGTCGATAAACAACACAAAGAAGATAAAGAGTCAAAGAAGAAATCCATTTAAACAGTAAGTCTTAGAGGGTCCGACATCGATGAGTAAATCCAGAAAATCACAGAGAATAAGAAATCACCCAAAGTGCTGTTTTTCTTTGGTTTTTCTGCGGTTCAAACACAGCACACTTCCTGAGTAAATAGTCGAGATCGAGGTATCCATTTCATCACACGCTGTTTCGGCCTAATTACACCATGAGTAAGGTGAGGAGCAAAGGGGCAATTTAAAGTGTTATTGTAGCCTTTGCGATGCTGTTATAGCAACAAGAAGAAATGGGAAAAGTGGACGAGCTGGCTGCGAGGCTGCGGGGACGGAACAAAAGAATGATGTGTTGTTATTTTTTTTTTATTTGCTCCTCTCTCCGCAAGTTCACTGTGAAGCGTTTGTCACCTCGAGTTGCCACAACCTCGCAAGACAAAGCAGGATCTGATCACCTTGCTCTCGGAGGCGGGATGAGACAATAAAAGGGGCCGTTAGGAAAACAAACAGCTAACACTCGGCAGTGCCATTTGCATCGGGATCTCGGGCCGTCATCTGCCATGATACCGTGTTTGAGGTTTGTTTTTGTTTGCATGCATCCAAGGTGTGTAGCAGTGTGGGCTGAAGGGCGTGTGACGTGGTAGCGCTCCGGCGCGAGCCTGGGAGCCTGTGTGTCCAGACAGACTCCACCCAATTAGCTTCCCTGTCGCCCTGCGACTCTTAAAGACACAACAATGAAGCGTCCGCGGCCCCGAGGAAGAAACCAGCAGTCACATGAGCGGCAGCAGCAGTCACAGCCATTACTCAGGAATTCTGCTGTCACACACACACATGCATAGACTCACATGCATGCAATCCCTAATAATCACCAGCTTTAACAATTAAACCTCTGTTTGACAAGTCTCCAAGAGTCTGGAGACGCTCTGACACTCGGTGGCGGAGTAAAGCCTAATTATAGTGGAAGCTCTGGCAAAACATCAGATCACTGACAAAGCTTCGACAACATTATGTAAGGCAGGAATCGGGGCAGCACGAGGACTTGTTGTGAGTTCCTGCGCTGCTTTTTGGGTCTTTGATGAAGTGTCCTTCACAAAGTTCTCCTCGGATAAACAGGAAATGTCTCGGCGGTGGAACTCATGCTTTTTTGTCGCCCCTTTGAAGTCCCCTGTCAGGCCCATCAATTCCCTTTTTGATAAACAAGGAGAAGTTCCAGCGAACAGTGCGAGTCACACATGTTTACCCTCGCTTCTAAGAAAAAGAGCTGCATACATCTGTGTGTCTGTGTGTGTGTGTGCGATGGGGGGATGGGAGCCCAAGTGCCAAAGCCACTGAATCAGGCCTGAATACATTAAGGCCACTCTCTTTAAAAGTGTGCCAGAGAGTTCATGGTGGAAGACGCCCCTCCAAGAGCACAATAATGGGCTTCAATGCTTTCCATCTGCGGAGGGAGAAAGGCCTGTGACTGCACGTGCTGCGTGGAGTGGGCTCAACAATGTATCAATTTATGGCCATCACAGGCATCATAAAACTGCTCCCGAGGTGAAGGCTCGGGCAGCGAGAGTGGAAATGCCAAAGCCATCAATAACTAGGCATGATTTAAGAAAAGGAGGAGGATTTCAGGCGTGAAACTGTTGCGCCATCTGATCTCACCCGAGTGAATGTTGTCACTGGATCAGCTGCTAACTTGCTTATCCAGGATCAACATCATAACTAACCTCTCGCGTGCCAGATAACTTGCCATGAAGAAAAGAAAAAAAACAAGTACATCATTCAAACAGCAACTAAACTGCAGCCCTGAGATTTGCTTGGACTTTAAAACAACATTTTGGAGTGTGGGGATAATTTCATAAACCTCTACAGGGCCTGTTGAGCAGCTGATTTTATACCTTAACAGTGTCTATTTCACAGTGTCCAGCACTCAGACATGAACTCCACACAGAGAGGCTTTTGGTCCAGCCTCAGAGTCATCTTGTCAATTCATCCTGCTGTGAGTCAACTAGTCAACTTAGTACAAACCACTAAGCTCCCATGTCTCCTGTGAGACAAATGAAAAATGGTCATTACAGGACTCTTTATGGTCTATCGGCCAAGTTAAGCTAAACTAAGCCAACACACAGGTCTGTTAGTGTTTAGATGTGTGTTTAGATCCCCATAGTAGTTCATAGTAGTTTTCCTACTGCGTGTTCATATTGTAAATTATCCTCTACTATGTCTAGAATATTGCCCCGTCAGTCTGTGAGGATCACATTTCAATTCACTGTATGTACTGCATATCCAGCAGTTGACAATAAAGCTGGACTTAATAGTGCTGCTGATCAGTTGTGATGTTGACAGACGATATAGAAGTCGATCCAGAAGCATCAAACTGCGAAAATATCAGCCAATTTGCCCCCCACTTCACCCCCCCAAAAAAAGCCTGTAAATAGGCAAATTCACAGCAGCAATGGTGTTGATGGAAGTTGAGAAGTGTCCCCCGGAGGAGCGACGGAGCAGATGAGACAGTCTGATGTTGTTGTTGTTGTGGTGGTGCTGGTGGAGGAAGACGAGGAGGAGGAGGAGGAGGGGGAGGAAGGGGCTGTGGGCTGTGGTCAGAGCAGGGCAGACGGACACAACGGGGCTCGGGGGTGGAGGGGTGAGTGGGTTGGGGGAGCTGATTGATGGCTCCAGCTGTCCCAGAGGAGAGGAGCCCGGGCAGACAGCTGGTCACCTGTAGCCCCAGACATGACTGTGATAGAGGCGCATGGCATTGTGTTTCACTGCAGAGGGCAACCAGTGCAGCGCAGAGTTCAGGCCACTGCTCGTCACAGGCTGGAAAACAAGCGAGCGAGACGAGCCCGCAGGATTAATAAAGAGCACTTGAGGAAATAGATTTAGCCGAGCAAGGCGTGCATACACGGCTAATTTATTGGATTTTGAGCAGCAATTCAACACGCAGTAAGTGTTTTTGTTAATGAGATTACGGGGAACCTGAGCAGAGAAAAGCACACACACACACACACACACACACCTCGTCATCCTCTCCCAAAGACAATGCAGCGAATCTGCCTCGTTTGTGACGTTAAAATGCATCCATACGTCTGAATATCTTGTTTTATTTGCACTGTTGCTACTTGTCCTATGCTGCTAATTCGTGTCATTCACCTCGCTTGTTTTTGCAGCAAATCAAATTCCTCGAAGCCACTACTTCTTGGCAATAAAACGCAAATCTGATTGGGTTTCTGATTCACTGGACGCTGGCTGGTTTTGACACAAGTTACAGGAAAGAGAGAGAGAGTGGGAGAGAGAAGTAGAAACATGGAGAGGGAAAGAGAGATTAGATCTTTGAGGCACAAGGTCTTTAATCCAGGAGCAAGAAGGAAAGAACCAGAAGAAGAAGGAGAAGGAGAAGAAGGAGAAGAGAGACCCCGCTTCGCCTCCTCCCCCCTCACATTCAGACAGCCAATCAGTACGCAGAGCAGCCGGTTTACTTGGAGACCACTGAGTCTGTGTGTGTAGTGATATGACATCATCAGCTGCCCATTAAAGGAGAGGTCACTTTTTCTTTTCTCCCCCCTCTTTTTTTTTTCCTGCGAGTGCAGAAGCGTGATGCAGTTCTCCGAGACGAACAAAGACCCTCTCAAGCCAGCCTGTGCCTTCCCTGCTGCTGCTCTGTTTTTTTTTTTAACCACTGTACAGATGTTGATGTAAAAAGAGAAAAAAGTATATGCAAAATTGTTGTGGCTTGTCTGTTTTCAGTTCCACCGTGCAGGACTGTCTGAGCTGGACGCCTGAGTGGAGCTCATGAGTTTCAGCTGTTCAGCTCTGGGACAGGCACGATTCATAAATTCAGCAGCTCGGCCGCTGCTGTTTTCCTTTGTCACCGCAACACTGAGACGAGAAATGCTTGGTTTCTCAATGCCTCCATTCATTCGGCAACAAACAGGCACTATGTTTGGGTTGCCCTCGCTGCATACAGTAAGTGTGCGCGCTCTCACTGCCGCTCTGTATGCGTCTTTAGCTTTAGGGGAGAGAAAAGCTGCCAGTTTGTGCTCTGTTTACTTGGCAACGTCACAGGGCTGTCTGACTAATGCTCTCCGGATCGTCTCTCCCAGGACGTTTGTTCTATGTTTTATTCATCGCTGTGATGTGCTATAGACTTCCCTCTGACATAATATTATTGATTGCCTAATAGGCTATCAAAAGAATGGCCTCACTCGGGGCATCGGGAGTTTAGAGGGACCTTTATTCTTCTTCACAGATAATTAGATTTTCAAAAAGCAGGGCTGCAAGCAACCATTCCCCTGGTGATTTATCTGTTGATTTTCTTTCTCAAGTTAGTAATTAATGGTTGGAATAAAGACTAAAGAATAACTAAGAGTCCAAAACACAAAGAGATTTAATATGATTTCACACAGGGCAAAAAAAAAACTAACCGTTGGACAAAAGACAAAAGATTCATTTCCAACTATGTTTGTACACGAGGAATGTTTACTGAATGTTTGACCCTTTTCTCGGCTTAATACAGTATTAAATACAATGTTCTTGAATTTGGGTCTGTTAATGGGCAAAACTAGATGTTTAAACATGTCAAATTTTGTGAAACATTCATTCATTTGTTGATTTTTCTTTTGCTTTGTAAACAGTATTAGGGTCTCCAGGACAAATACTGTAAGGTGGACGATGGACACACACCCTGGACAGGTCACCAGGCCATCATAGGACACACACACACACGCAAACACAAACATAAACTATTCACTCTGACATTCACACCTCGGGCAACTTTAGACTCTCCAATCAGCTCAAACATGCATGCATTTGGACTGTGGGAGGGAAAGCAGACAACCCAGAGAACATGCAGACGGAAAGGCCTTTAGTTCAACCCAAAGAGTCAAACCCACATCCTTCTCGCTATGAGGCAGCAGCGCTAATCACCAAGTCATCGCATCGCCAAACAAGACATCTGAACACGAACACAACATCCGGAAACAGGAAGCTGGAAATGGAAACGTTCGGCTGCTTCGCTTGAAATACGACTTTCACTTTAACGACGGCGGACGGACATAGCTGGAATTCCCTCTGCATCAATAAACCGGTTGTTTCACCTCCTTTGACATTTACGTCAGCTGATTATTGGACACGAGGAGCAGTTTTGCGAAGCTAGCTCGTCGAGGCAGGCATGCGAGTCTGTGGAGGCTTCACTGAGTTGAAATCACGTCCACAGGAAGCCGTTTACGCAGAACAGAAAGTGAAAAACCATGCGTGTGAAACCGGCCTTATCTCAAGGAGATAAAGATGAGCGACTAACACTTGTCAGTCTAGAGAGGGTCCCCTGCCTGGAGCACATCGCTCACCCGCTGCCCAGGCCCATTACTCAAAACCACACCGGACCCCGGCAAACTTGTCTTCATCACAAAGGGACGCCGCAGTCGTCGGCTGTGAGACCCTCCGTCAGAGCTCAGATGGCGGGACGCACGCCTCCCTGAATTTACAGCTCCTGACGGCCTCCCCAGGCATCGCGCTGAAATCGATATATGGCAAGCCGTGCTTTACGGCTGCGTGACAGCGCTGAGAAGAAGATGCAAGTGGAGGGGAGGGGAGGAAGAGGAGGAGGAGGAGGAGGAGGAGGAGGAGGAGGAGGGGGGGGGGGGGGCGTTACAGACAGGAGATATTAGTTTGCTCCGGTGCCCAGACGACAAAAGCGAAACCCGTCCGTCTGCTTGTTTTCATTTTTACTGCGGCACTTCCTCATCGGCGTGTTTACATGCGGCACACGTGCTTTCAAAGAAAAGGGCCGAGGCTTCTGAAGCACAGGAAGCTCTCTGCCGATCCCGACAGAGCTGATAGCAGCGCCGAGGTCACACGCTCGCGCGACATGATTTACATGTAAGCTCGGCTCATGCAAAACCCTATAAGACTAAAACCCCCGGACTTAAGGTTTTCCCAGCTATGATTTACAACACGCGCACAGATAAGCAAATACGCTTTTAGTGCATCCGACCTTTGACAGCTTCCTACGTCTCGCTGTGACATTTGCACGATGCCTGGCGTCTATCGGATGTGATTTACTGAAAGAGAGCGGCTTTCTGGCTTTCGCCAGAAACCGAGAGGCCGTTCCTCTGCCGCAGGAGGTGAGACCGAACGTGATGGAAGTCCCTCGCCGCGTCACGCTCTCACTGTCACAGGCGGTAGGAAATCACACGCCGCCGTGTTTCCCGTCACAGGCGGAGGCACTTCCTCCTTTTTCTCTTTTTGTTCTCATTGTCTGTGTGACGATTTCAAGGCGCACGGTGTTAACGCAACGTCTAAAGAGGCGCTGCTGGGAAAAAAAAAAAGCGGGCCAGCGGCGGAGGAGCGATCACGTCGTCTCGAGGATTCTGAAGAAATACTTGCGGTTCAAGCGCTGGCAGAGACGACAAAGTGGCACTGAATGCATGTGTGTCATAGTAGCGCAGAGATATGATGCAGAGAAGCTTTGAGAAATAAGATCCTGTCCCGTTTTCCTCAGAACTCTGCATCTACCGAGAACCCCCGAGGAGACAATAAACAGGACAAGGGCTTCAATAGTTACTGCTTTTACGTGAGGAAATAAGAAGCAATGGCAGCACGAAAAGCGAGAGTTCATTCATTCACTTCAGTCCGTAATGATGAAATAAAAGCAGACGGGAAGTATCGGTAGAAAACAGAACAAGGTTGATGACACGTCTGCTTACGTTTCGGACCAAATTGAGCAATATATGAATTATTGACGGAACGTGTTTCTATAAGTTGATCTTCCCGCAAGGGAAACACAGTATGTCGGTAAATGACTTTGTTGCCTCTCTATTTTAGGTCCTGGTCTGACTGAGGGCTTTTCTTGAGTGGAGCTTCCATTTTCCTCGTATCTCTGTTGATTTTCTTTGGGTTCTCCAGTTTCCTCTCACTCTCCTAAAACATCTATGTTTAAGTCGACTGATAACTCTGAATTTCCCCTAGATGCTCCTTTACCGGCAGATGTTTCAACAACTGCAAGCAATAGTGTGTCAGCCTGGAAATGTTTGTTTTCTCATTGAATAAGTAAGAAGAACACCGACACAGATCTCTCGTCAGTGCAATAAATGTGAAGTTGCAGCTGTTTTTCCTGCGAAGACTGAATGTTTTCTGCGTAATACGCACAGAAATGAGACGGCAGAGTGAAGTGAGTCACTGCTCCGAGCCAAAGAGTAGTGAGGGAAAACATTCCAGATCTTCTTTTTTTAAAACGTGTTTTTGATTTAACAAAAAAAAGAAAAAAAACGTCCAATGAGATGACAAATGTTTCCACCTCACAGGAAAGAATGGGGTTGCTTCACCCCGTTTTACCCCATCTCTCTCTAGTCTTCTTTGCTAAGCTCGGCTAAGGTAACAGGAAGTGGTAGCGGCAGACATGAGAGCGCTATCAGTGTTCCCATCTCACCGGACGGGAAGCAAAACAATCAGCAGCGACACATTAAAAGCCGTACAACAGGCCGGCAAACAGAGGGAGGCCAGTAGCTGCACAGCCACCTAAATATGTAATAATTGAGCTGATTCTGGGTTATGTAATCCAGTTATGTGCGTTTATGTAAACATGCAGCCTGAGTCATGTGTGTAGCCACTAAAACGCATAGTTAGTTAACTTAATCTCAGCTTCCGGCCCGGCAGCAGATGATTGCTGTCAAACAAAACCATCTAATGAGCGGTATTTTAAGCGGAGGAGGGAGGGGGTCATACGGCTCTGGTAATAGAGGGAAAGGTTGGTGGTGGGTTGGGGGGGGGGTTGTACTCTCAGAGGCCCAGAGGATCAACATGGCAGCGTGCTGCTGTTACCACAGCTACAGCGCCACGCGGACCGGCTGCAGGTGCCGCGGCCAACAACCATGAGGTCCAATTAGAGACCCCGGGAGAGGGGAGATAATCAAATCCAGCCCCGGGCAGCGGCGGGTTAACTGAATAAGTTCACAGTGGTTTAGTGGTGACAAAATAAATAATAGTAAGAGATGAGAGGTTAGAAGATGCCCGGGCTGGAGGACTGTTCTCAGAGCCCTGGACTCTATTCATATTGTGTTTTAGACAGTGTTCAGGAGTAACAGACAGTGTTATGACATGATGCAGTGTGATACGATACAATAAGATACATACAGTACAGTACAATACGATAAGAAAGGGTACAGTGCGGTGTGATACCCTACAATGTGATAAATTTGTTAGTCCCTCTGTGGGGAAAGAAGCACAAGCAAAGCAGTAAAAAGAGTAATAAATACTAAATATTAGTAGTGCATACAGAGCAAGATTCACAACAGCAGAAAATAACAAAAACTTTTAACCTGAAATAAAGAGATTGGTGGTTAGGAGGATGGCATCGTCACCTCACAGCAAGAAGGTCGAGGGGTCGATTCCCAGCCACTCTGAGGGCTTTTCTATGTGGATGTTCTCCCTGTGTCTGTGTGTTTTCTCCAGGTCCTCCGGTCTCCCTCCATAATCCAACAACATGCATGTTCAGGTGTGTGTGTGTGTGCAACAGTGTGGTTGCGTGATGTAACAACAAACTTCGACGAGAGTCACATGGTCAGAGGTTCAAAACACCACTGTGTAAGGCAATAAAGCTGAAGCACAGCTATCTATTCAGAATACTCATATTGAGTGATTAAAGTACAATTACAAATGACTTTTTAGGGTATGCATGTTGTCAACTGCAGCGTAATAGTACGTTTTAAAAGCAACCCACCCGACCGTGGTTACATAAAGATGACATCACGTCATTTATGTGTCCTTGATTAGCTCACCACAATTTGATTTGTCTTAAGCCACTCGAGCTGTACGACATACACACACACACACACACACACACACACACACACACACACACACACACACATACACACACACACACACACACACACACACACACCTCCCCCATTGCACACTGGAGCGTCAGCCTCCGGGCGAGCCGGCACAGAATGGCCTCAGAATGTGAGAAAGGGACAAGTAGCAGTGTTTACCGAGCGCCACTGTCCACACATCCGTTCCCACAATGGCCCCATTGAGGGTGGGCCCAGGTTAAAGCCTATTTAAAAGGCTTGTTTAACACTGAGAAGAGGGGGCTGCATACCCGAACCGCAGGGAAGGGGAGGTGTGTGAGGAAGGGAGAGGGATTCACAGCAGGCTCCTCACCCTCCACCCCAGCTTTTTTCCTTCAAAGCCGGGGCCCATGTTGCGCTGACGATTCACTTTATCTGTTTCTCTCTCTCTTTCTCTTTCTCTGTCTCTCTCTCTATGCTGCACTTCTGCTTTTTTTGCGTCCTGTGTGTGTGTGTGTTTTTTCTCACGTCGTGCAAGTTGCACACGTGCGAGGGTGCAGTTGAACAGAGGACAGAGGGGGCCCAGCGGTAAAAGGGCGAGGAGGACGGAGGAGAGAAGAGAAGGAGAAGGAGAAGCAAGGAAGGTGGGGGTGGTTGTAAGAGACGTAGTTTTTTAAGCCGGTGAAAAGCAGGATAGATGGGCAGCGGAGAGAGGGGAGGAGGAGGAGGAGGAGAGAGCAAAGGACAGCGAGGGAATATTTTCCCCTCCACCCTCCCTCCTTCCCGCCTTTCTCTTCTCCTCATGTGAAGGACAAGCCTGGCGGGGCTGCGGTCTGGCCCAGTGATTGTGTACGGCGCCTCGCGGTGCCTCACACAGGAACCCCATTAATCACTGGAGCAGGTCTCTCACTCCTGGACACAAAGACCCCACACACCGACTCCGCTGCACACACATGCCAACACACAAACATAATGAATACATGCATATTTGTGCACGTGAGGGAGGGAGGGAGGGAGGGAGTGAGGGGGAGAAAGATGGGGGAGAGCAACAGCAGCGGAGGGATGGAGATTCCTAAGTGTTTTCACAGAAGTACACGTAATTATTTCTAAAATGTTTTGGCAGCGCGCAGCAGAGAGAACTGAGAAAGGAATGCCAAATAGTTTGGAGTCACACCAAGAGCGCAGTCTTGAATTGGTTTAGCGTTTAGTCACGGACCGAATTTGTTCCTACAACACGGCACAGGCCTGATATTTAAGACATTTAAAACGCACTGATGTCACGAAAACTCATTTGATATTCTTCATTAAGACGCAGGAAGAAGGGCAAAAAACAACACGCGCAGAAACACACACAACAAAATCTGACTTAATTAAGAGAGCGAGGAAACAACTAAAGACGACTCCGGTGTCCTGGGAGATTAGATATTAGTGCGGAGACGTGCAGGATATACACATATTATCCCACAAGTCAAGCAGGCAATGTTTTCCAGGTCATTTGGTGGAGAAATCCCTGCAGCAATTCTATTTCCATCGCCTGCCTTGAGCTCCAGTCCATGTGTGCACAGCCCGCCTATAGTAGGAGCCGAGGAAAGGACACCACTGAGGTCATCCCCTATATTAAGACTACGGGCTCCTCTTACCCCCAACATGTGCTGCAAAAGAAAAAAAAGAAAACATAGAAAAGAAATATTGTCCTTAACAAGACACCAGCTCCCGTATGTGAGTCTTAAATGAAAAATTGTGTCATTAGCCACGGTGATTAGACTGCTTTTCAAAATGTGCATGAGGGACCGAGTGACAAACATGCTATTTTTGGAAAACTGACCCAAAAATACTTCTAAACAAGTTGATTTTCATTTCCTATTTGCAGAATTTCCCTTGTGCTTTTGGAAAAGTTGAATTTTTTTTTTTTTTTGCATTTTAGCACTTTGTCAAACTGCTTGCTCTGACAAAACACTTCGAGCTCGTCACCAAGTCTGCACATTCGTTAACTCTTAACTGTCCTGCACGCTGGCAACACATAAATAGCTGAACAACAGCGCTGTCGCCTCGCAGCCTTCGCTTCGAATCCCGGTCGGACCATCAGACACCATCAGACCCCCGCGACGCCATGGGGTGCAAAGCCAGTAACAAGATGGATGGATGTCCAGCATGTTGTTAGTGGTCTGAACAGATGCAGACGCTTGTTTCTCTCCAACCTTCAAATACGCTGCATGCTGCATTCAAATGCTTGCATCCGCAAAAATAAATAACTGGGAAAAAAAACAACACGCAAACAGGAAATTGGATTGATTGATAGCACAATCTGCAGGTGGAGATGGGGAGGAGAGGCACTAAAACGTGGAGTTGTCTGGCATACAAAGAGACAATCATCTGTGCGGCTACGTGTGTATTGCTGCGTGTGTGTGTGCGTGTGCCTCTCAGACACCCCCTCCTCTCATACCTAATCCCAGCCCAGCCACTATAATTTACTGCCCCATCGGTAACTAGCCATCGACAGGGAGGGAGATGAGGAAGAGAGAGGGAGAGGCAGGAGCCAGAGGCAGGCTGAGGGTCAATGGCTATATCGAGCACATAAACCCCCATGTAATGAGCAATATTTGTGTACGAGGAGGAAGGTCGCCCGGGTGAAATGGCGAGGGAGCTGCACATCACATGCAGACACAGGACTCCATTAGTCAACAGCTATAGAACATGTGTATAACACGCTCTGTGTGTGTGTGTGTGTGTGTGTGTGCGTATGCAATCAAATACGACGATGCAGAAGAAATGTGACGACTTTTTTATTCTCTCTCTCTCTCTCACGTTTGTGATGTATTTTTTATTGGTGTGTGTTATCTTTCTGACTGGCGCCTAATGAGGGCGGGTGTGTCGCTTGTAAACGAGATTTCTGATCTTAATGGGACTAATCTAGAAAGGAAAAGATGAAACTGAAAACAAAAGCCGCACACTAAAGGCGCCATTTGTTTCCTTTTGAGGGCAGGCGTTGAACCTCGGTCTCAATTATCTGTTATTGCATAATCAATCTGTCTTAGATTTGTTTTTCGTCTACTCGCCTGCCTGTGCAGAGGTAGAAATGTAAACAAGGGCCAAGATTTCGAGACCTAGGAGGGTTTTGGAAGATATTCACATTGTGTTGCATACATTTATAGTTTTGTGGAATAATGGCATTGAGTAGTTAGAATTTGAGATATTAGCGACTCTATTCCAATAAACAGACATCAGAATACAGTCAAATTGTTGCAATTAATGGATTACATGATGGGATTTATCTTTGTCACATGTCTATTCTGTGTCGAATGAAATTACAGTCATCGACAGTGTCTGGGTTAGATTCTCATATCTCACGCCACTACCTTCGCTACAGGAATCTCAAGTATGAGCTGTTGCGCAATTGTTCTGTTTTCGCTCTGTTTTTGTGTAAACTCAAAGGTAGAGATGCAAATAAGGGCCAAGATTTTGAGCTCTATCTGAGCTGCGAGGACAGACAGTACACTTCAGTGTAGTTCAAGTGATTAAAAACTGCACAACAGAGTGAATCCTATCAGCTCGGGGCATCTGACCTCAGCCTGTGTAAACACATTATGCTTTTTTTTTTTTCAGTTTCCAAGGAGCACTTCTTGTACTGTTCACGGAGAAGCTGATGGGGAGAGATTAAGGCGGCAGATCCTGCGCGTTTGAGATTTGATGCGCATTGTGGCTACTTTAATCATGGGAGTCCTAACATGACCCCTGTGCTGTACCGGCACAGAGAGAAGAGAGACAGAGAGAGAGAGAGAGAGAGATGGAGAGAGAGAGAGAGAGAGAGAGACTGGGGAGAGTCTGGGGCTATGTCACCCCACACTCATCCCTGCCGGTGAAAGCCCCGCTGGGATTGGCCGAACATAAGCCCCTCTCTAAGTGATGGGGCTCAGGGAGGCCGAGTGACAGCATGTGTTTCATGATGATTAAATGCTGACCAGGCATCAGCTCCAACACACCTCCATTTGCTGTTAATCATCTAAACAATACACCGACTACCCCCCCCCCCCACCCCCCACCCCCCACCATCTCACATACAATGGATCCATATTCAGGGGCAAAATGCCACACCAACACGCCACCAGCCCCAGTATCTGCAACCCTCATGGTAACGACTCAAATACCACTAATGGGTGATGTTCCCTTCTAACAGTCAAGTAAGATCTGTGTTTGACTCCCACTAGCATGCATGTTTAGGTCGATGGGAGGATGTAAATTGCCCCCTGGGCGTGAGCGTGAGACCCTGTCAGAGGCGTATTCCACTGTCACTCGCTCTCCAACCTTGCTTCTGGTTAGGCGTAATGGATGGATGGATGGATGGCTGGAGGATAGGTGTGAAAGCAGGCAAATCAAGGGGGCCGACTGATCCACATCGATGTGCTAATGACGCCCTGATACGTTAATTAATTAAACTACCGAAAAAAAAGCAAACAGCGTCTATTTATTCACAGCTTCCCCGAGTTAATTCTTCAGTGGATCAGCTCCGTGTTTGCAGGTGCGATTAGGAGCCAAAACAAGATGTTGATGGGAGCTGACGCCTCGGCACCGTTCGCCACTCACGAGCAAATATGTAACGCAAGCAAATACGCGGGCTGTGGAAGAGGCAGCTTGGCCTGCGTAGTGAATTTAATAAAGCCCCTTTAAGAGGACACATGCATTAAATATGCAGCCTGTAAATCTTTTATAATCTAATTATACGAGCAATTTGGAAATCCTTTACAAACCATTTATATGTGTACTCCTAATTCGGAGTGTTGTTAGAACCACAGTCGGATGAATGCTCTCGGTTTTATTGCAAACCAGTAAAAAAAAACAAAAAAACAAGAGACGTGTTTTTTTTCTTTTTTCGCGGTTGTTGTTTCTAGAAGAAATAGACTTGTGACCCCGCGTCCAGTCCGTAAAATTCAACAACAGTGGCTTTAGATAAGAGGAGGTATTACAGAATAACATGTTTCCTTTCTGTCTGATTAATGCATCAGTGGCAGATGCTGAGGGGATTAGGTCTAGATTAGTATCCTTTCCACCGACTGTTTTTACTCTGTTTGCCACATTGCCTTTCCAATGGTCCTTTTGAAGAAACAAACAGGATCAGCTTTCCCTGTTTTTCATGTTGTTTTTCTCAAATATCTCTCGCAGACCAAATATTTTCTCCCCACCCCGTGTCACCTCTGTCCCAAATTGACTGCTGGACGCCGTGCCTGTAAATATTGAAATGTCAGGCAGCTCGGCCGCGTTTCGCTCTAACAAAAGACTTTCTTGCGCTAGAGCGGCGCAGACAGACAGTCGGTCGGATCGGTCGGTTTCACTCCCCCTTCACTGCTCTGGCGCTCCTCGTTTCGAGCGTGACTCATTATTTCACCTTTATTAACCTGACTCATCACACTCGCCGTCCACAGGATGCAGGAAGTTGCTTTTTTTCCCTCTCTCCTCTCTCCTGCTGAGGCTGGCAGTGGGCGACGGCTTCGGGGCGGATTCTGGCGTCTGTTAAGCCGCGCAGAGATAAAGCTATCAGCAGCTCGGCCTGTCCTCCATTGTTGAGGAGAACACCCGGACCCTAATGAAGTGCATGTAAAACGGCACAAAGGGACCAGGGTGTGTCTCTTCCTCTCTAACCTAAGTAACGCCTGTTTTCTCTGTGTCCCCTGAAACTGCATTCACAAGCAGATGTCTGCTGGCAGGGCCTGCCAGATAATGACAAAGGATTAAATCGCCTGATTCCCACACCACCAGCCCACTGTGTTTGTCTACCCTCTTTAGCCACAATTTATGGGCTCTGCAAAGCTGAGATAGATCGACTACAGGAGTATAAGCCTCGGCGGAATAAAGAGGGGCGCTAATCGGTGAGGAATAATCCCAATTCAGGGGCAGTGATTTGGGATTAATAAAAATGCAAATTTACAGAGATGTGATGGAATGATTTCTCGTTTTGGTGACTCGTCGCGGCAAAGAGAGGACGTGTTCGGCTGATTATACTTAAGGAAGTGTCTCGTCGTTCTGATACCACTCTGCCCCGTTAGCGTAGCTTAGCCTACAGGCTAACTACAGAGGGAACAGCAGATTTGAGCAAACTATGATCCAGAATAGTAGGAATGATTAATAAAACCTGCATGCTCCTTCCAAAATCTTCACCTGGTTTAAGATGTGATTTCACATGGATTCAGCAGTTTTATCTCACAAAATCAACTTTAAGTGAACAAATAGATATGTTGTTTAGGTGTTTGTTTGTTTAGATGTACTGTTTAGATATTATTCAAATTCACCAATTTCCCAATTTTTTCCTGTTCCTCGAGGCCTCAAGAATAAAATGAGCCTGTCAGATAACACAAAATGCAAATGACAGCCTCCATTTGCCAAGGAAATCATATGTATTTTGGCTTCCTTTGGTCGGGTATTAAAGAGAATTCGGGAGCAAAACTCGCTGCCAACTGCAATGAATTGACCAACATTTGATTAGAGTTGATAAGATGATGATGCCCAGAGCGAGTCAGGTTTTTAAAAAAAGAAAGAAAGAAAAAGAAAGAAGAGCTACCATTAAAAAACAAACACGAGACGGACTAAAATAAACATACCAGAACCTGCCACATGCGATATCCTACAATTTAAAATCAAAACATAGATTTCTTGGTTTTATTTGTAAAATACAGAGGCGATTCTGTCTCAGCACAAGGACGCTTTGGATACACACTGCTTATTTCTAGCGGATGATTTGTGTACCGAACCTGGCAGACTATCATTTTGTGTGTGTTTTAATGCGGAGTCCTACTGACTCCTGCAGTTTTGCGGATCACCCGAAATAACACCGTGTGTTGTCATTTAGGGATAATGTAGCTGGCTGGCAGCGGAGAGCAGCAAAGCAACAATTAGAGAGCTGTTCCCCTCCGGCTCGTGAACAGGAGATGAGAGGAGTCCACTGTTTTCATTCGGTCAGGTTTTGCCGGCCGCGCGGTTTAATAATCAGCCAGTCTTACTGTAAGGAAAGCACTCGGCGGAGAGTTGAAAGCAGGACACACGTTCCCACTTCACTCTAACCTCTTTATTTAGCGCCGGGAAATGTAGTGTGAAATGGAGGAGTCGCTTTTTCTCTCTCTTGCTCTCTCCAGCTGTTGACAGTCTTAACTGTTGATGTACATTTCTATTCATAACCTCCACCAAAATGCATGAACCCCCCCACCCCTCCTACCACTACCCCCTCTAGTTGCTTACACATACACAAGAGGCGGCACTTTCCACCCCCGGTGTGTGCAACGAGGAAAGTATCCTGACAATCCCTGTCTTTGTTTGCAGTAAACTGCAGCGCTCACCTGTGACTGCAGTGGCATTGGCAGCTCTCCAGAGGTGTGTGCGTGTGCATGTCTGCCTGCGCGCACCACTAAGTGTACAAAAGACAAAGAGTGGGCCAGCCAGGCGCCTGTGCATTGGTTTGCCTGTTTCCACACAGTCTGGGCCCCAGAGGAGGATTTGCAGGCCAGATAGGATTAGGCTCCCTCTCTTTACACAACAGTGATGGGGATAAGGAGTCCGCCGAGCTCAGGAGCACTCCAAAGCCCTATTAATACACAGCGGCAGAAACCGCACAGATGAGTACCTTAAACAGCTGAGCCCACCCTGTCCATGTTTGGTTATCAATGCTCGGCTGCTGAGCCACTGGTCAATTATGCCAACAACTCTGCAATACCCGGCGGGGAACTCTCTCCGACTGCAGCCGCTATCGGGGACGACGTCCTGTTACTTACTGTAAGCTCGCAGCCGCGTGCGATCAGTGACACTCCAAAGACAATCCCTCTGCGAGCATCATCCAGGTCGCCACGCCATCACAACACGAGATGAGAGCGGGACGCCACTCGTTTAATTTGAGGGTTTTCTGCCCGTCTCACACACACACACACACACACACGATAGAATCCCTGCTGTTGACGACTGTGATTCTATGTACCATATAATCTCCCATTTATGACTCATTCACATGGTATCTTTTGTACTGATTACATCATGATAGAATAAAAGTGGCGTGTTATTCATTGTAATTCAGTTAATATTTGCAGTATATTTGAAATGTTCACATATTTCAATATCTACAGAAGTTTTCATACAGAAATGGTTGGATCTTTTTTTTACCGTTTTTCAATGCTTGTGAACATTTATTGTTTCTGATAGCTTTCTTTGATCTTTCATTCACGTATCATATCACATTGTATCATATTTCATCATATTATTTCGCATTATATTGTATGGTATCATATCATATCATATCATGTCATGTCATGTCATGTCTTGGACTGTCATTGCACATCATAACATAACATAACATGACGTGATGTGACTTGATATAACATGACATAACATGACATAACATGACATAACATGACATAAAATGTATCTTAATGTATTCTATATTATTTGAATCATTGCACATTCACATTGTACAACAAAACTGAATGCATCTCAACCTGCGCCAAATTTGCATAAAAAAATTACATTCATACATAGCAACAGTTTCAAATGTTTAAAACCTTAAACCAGTGCAACATTTGCTTAAAGAGCCCCCCCCCGGCTGCACCTTGTCCAGGCCCAGCGTGTCTTCCATACTGGTCGCTCACCACAGAAGGGTTATGTAAGGGAAGGGTCCTCCCTGTCCTGCCAGGGTTCAAAGACCCCTAATCACATTAAGACAAGCCACTCGCAGCTGAGTTCAATCATGCTGCAAACTCTCTCTGAGCTCTGATAAGACCTCTCGAGCCGTGCGGGCAGGACAGCAGTGGTCTGTCTGCGTCTCTTTGATCCCCCCCCTCTCTCCCTCCCTCGTATCACTTCGATCAGGTCTTTGTGGCAGGGAAGTGTGCAGCACGTTGCTTATTCCGCCATTAGTTCGACACACACAGATTCATAAGTGGGCTGTCATCAAGGCGGGCGCCCAGACACAGATTTCCTCCCACTTCCTCTCATCCCTGCCCACGGAGCGGTCGACATCATTTTCCCATCTCATCCTAAAGTCTCTTCCTCTTATCTCCTTCATTTGCGACCTCCTGCCGAGTGTATTGATCTCCCCACAATCTGGCAGCCTGCACGTCCCACAGAGGCTGCCGGGCCTCGTGTACAGTGCTGCAAGTTAAAAGAGGACAAACTGCTCAGCCCGGCCGCGGCCTCTTTTAATTCGAAATGATTATTTTTTATGTTGGTGCGAATATGAATTAAGATCAGTCTCTTTGGGGGAGTTTTATACTTTCCGCCTCACAAGTATATTTCCTTTCATATGCCGTCGTTAAAAGGATAACTACACCCTCAAATTCTGCCATTAAATTCCTTCCCAGCATATTCAATATACACCCCGCAGGAGCAGAGCGCAAATGAAATTATCAACAGTCATTTTAGCGTTATTGAACATTTTTCAAATTCTCATTTGCTATAATAGTGGTAAACACCAGCTATGGTGTGGTCAGAGCAGCTGTAATCAATATCTTTATATTAACACCAGTGTTGGGCAATGCTGCATATATGATATGAATTATGTATTACTAGTATTACTGTCATTTGAAAGTCACTAGTTAAATTAAAACATTAGTTTCTCTGGACTGTTACCCTACATCTGCTTTGATCAAAATAACTCTAAAATGCTAAAATCTAGTGTATAGCAGGCCATTGCAGGTCAGTCTACATTAAGGCTGAGAGGCACAGACACTTATCACTGCTGTCAAACTGAAGAGATTATCATCATTGTATTTTAATGGACAGGTGGAGCCGCATGGAGATACGTGCAAGATCTTTGGAGCGCAACTTTTGACTGTGGCAGCTTTAGAGACAGTGTACCTCTAAAAGTATGGCATTTGACATAAGGAAAAACTGCTGTGCACCTTTATCCTTATAGTTTAGGTTGAGGTTGTTAACAGTAACAACGAGGAGGATATGCTTGGCATGGTCTAGTGTAGTAATGTCCGGCATTGCCCAATGTTAGCTTGCCATGACATCGAATGAGATTTTGCTGCCTAAAAGCCGATAAACACTGATAATAAATTACTATAAATGTGTGAATTTTGTGGCTAAACAAGCTAAATAGCTTTGTGTAATGTTAAACAGGGTCACTCATGGCAGCAAATCCACAGAGAACTATGAACTCCTCTGCTCCACTCAGGAGTTAAATCTTCATTCAGTGCCTTGTTTCGGTTTTAGACGTCTTAAACTCTTTGGTTCAGTCGTCGCTCGGCTCTCATCAGGGTCGCTGCCAGACACAGCGAGCGGCAGCTTTTGGTGAAAGAAAGCTCTGAAATTGCTCTGCACACTGTATGCCAGGCACCGAACAGTGGGCAAATAGTGTCAGGGAGTAGCTGGGGGACATTATTGGATTTGGTGGCAAGAAACTCTACCCCAGCTGAATGCTAATGCTTCCCTGTACCTGCTGGATGTCTAAATAATACACTGTTACCCACAGGCTGACAAATTGCCATATCAACTTAAACTGTTATCATCCTGATTGCAAGCGATAGAAGAACGTTGCATGAAAGTCTGTGTGCTGTACACCTTCTCCTCATTTTCCATGTAGTTTTATGAAAGGCATACTTTTTTTTTCCAGTGCTGGCATATTGGCACTGGGCATAAATCATTCAATATGAATGTAATTCCTGCTGGGCAAGGATTTAACTAATCATTTTACAATGTAGTTTTTGGTATAAAAGCCTTGAATGATCTGTAATTATTGCTAACAGGTCTCTCAACAGCCTGGAATCAGCCAAAAAAAAGGTTCCACTTGTCCGAGGCTAAATCCCAATTTTCATGCCACCAAATTACTTGGTGGTTGCAGAGTGCTGATGCACAGTATTCCCATTGATTCACAGGAGAGGAGATTGACAGCACGGTGCTTAGATTAGTGCCGTCCTCCCAGTCCTGTTCTGGTGTTAAAGATTAAATAAACATATAAGATGCTGCAGAGAGTGAGGACTTTATTAACCCAGGTGTCTGTGCCAGGAAGCCGCTCACCGTGTTTTGAAAGCTGATTAGCATTAGCATTAGCTACACTCCTGATCCAAACAGGAAAGGAAAGGGTGTGAACAGCGATGGCAAGCCATGAATGAAGAGGGAGGTCGTAAAGAGTCCCGTTTCCGACACCACAGACCAATCCTCGCTCTTTTACAGGATCTCCGCCACAGAGGGTCACGGGGTCCCGGGCTGGAGCTGTGTGTGCGCGCTGAGCCACGGGGTCAGACCACGGTCACGGACGTTTACAGATAGAAATATATGTTCTCCAAACAATGAGTCGCAACGAAGCCCGAACCTGAGAGCTCATTAAAACTCACAGCTGTGTGAGGAGATGGGATGGGGGGGGGGGGTGACGAATTAGCGGAGGGGAGGAGAGGGAGGCTACTCTCACTGTCTGCTCTCTGTTCAGATCACAGTGTGCAGACCTGTGGATGGAGGAGAGGGGGAGGAGGGGGGAGGGGAGGGGAGGGGGGTCAGCTGTATTTAGCAGGAGAAGCTTCCTGTGCGTGGGCCTCATGGCGCCGAGCGGGGGGACGGAGATCCACAATCCAACTTGCTGTCTCCACAAAACACCCTTTGCTACAAAAACGCACACACCCTCTGGCACCGATTCTGCTCTCAATTTCCTGCCTGTACTTCTGGCTGCCGGTCAGAGAAAAAAGCAACTTCCTAACAGCAAAAAAAAAAAAGAGCCCCCGCCATCATTTGCTGCTCAGATCACGTGTGGATAGTCAGGCTTCACAGCACAAGACAGATGTTGCGTAAGAGGAGGCAGAGGGGGAGAAAAAAAGGAAGGCGGGGGGGGGGGGGCGAGGAAATCTGATTCAAACAATTAGTGACACTCGCTGATGAAAATGTGAAGTATGCAGGAACTAATTATTTTTTCTCAAAATACAGACGAGCAAGTTCAAGCCTCGGGAGATATCACAACCTTAACAAGACAGTGTAAACAAATAAACAACACAAATGATACAGTGTGGCGTCTGTGTGTTCTCCTCGCTGTCAGTTGTCCCTGAATGACATGATCCTAAGGCCGTCGATAAAAGGAATTCCCTTAAGGTGCAGGAGGCATTTGACTACCAGATCCAGTGCATTTTACTATCAGGTTTGTACCGTGACTTTTTGCAAATTGAATCTGAGCAGGAGCCACCTGCAGGTTTAACTCGAAGCCAACCACACAACTGCACTACAGTTTGTGAAAGAAAACAAAACTAATCACGCTATCGTCCGTTCCTTGTTCAGATAGGAGAGACTTTAGCTTGTTAATTGTGTAGTTAAGTAAATTCGCATCCGGGGCAACTTCCATCCATCACCGTCGTTTGCGTCATCGCCGACAGGTGATTTGCATCTTTAATATGGGTCGTAGTGCGTGGTGGAACGGCTCCCTCAAAGCTGTGCCCACGTCAGAAACCTTCTTTGCATGGTGGGGATTTCTTTAAGGTCAAATCGCCACATAAACTCTAAAACAACTTCATTATATCAATCCGTAATAAACAGGTTTTTGACAGTGACAAAAAGCAGCTCTGTGAGGCTTTGACCCAGATGCTAAAATCAACACCACAATGATGATGTTTTGCCACGTTCCCTCTCTTATTTGCTCAGATTTAGCTAATTAGCTCTAAACACAAAGCACAGCTGAGGCAGATGGGAATATATTTAGTTTTGCAGGTATTAACAAAAAATATTGGACAAATTAAAACTGTGACCTGATTATTGTTTGGCAAATAAAAGTTGGAGGATTCCTCCTCTGTGGATAATGAACGTCAGACACACCACATTACCACTGACATGCAAAATGATGCTTAAATGGTCACAACAAGGACAGCAGTCCTCACAGTGTGTTTTACATCTGCGACCTATAGGCAAATCCAATGCCACACAAAGAGTTACCTTCAGACATCCACGAGGTGCCAAACCTCTAATTAGCCGGGCCTTTACAGTAGTTCTCACCCATGGTAAACAAGCCAAGCGAGGACAGCCTTGTAATTAAAAACCTGAGAAACCCTGCACCCACATGCTGTAAAACAAACATTTATTCCAACATTATCTCTGACTTCATGCACCCGTGCTGGACGTCTGCTCGCAAACAATTCCTAATTCATGGACATTACAACCCCAGAGGATGTTCCTAATTACAGGGCACGTGTAAAACCAAACCATGCCGGGTTACCCCTGGAGGGGTAAGAACACAGGAACATCAGGCCGGGGCCAGTTTTTATAGCTGTTGCCAAGGCTGAGGAGAAGAGCACGGAGGAAGTCCTAAATCAATCCCGCTCACTGAGGGGTTCACAGTAGGAAAGAGGCTGTCGTCAACAGGAGGCGGATCTGTCACGATCAATTACAGATCCACAGGGAATAGCCCTAATGAATTCTGATACCAGCCTTTGTCTCTCTGTGTTTTCACGTTAGGACTTTTCTGTGCAGATTATCTCGGAGTAGTTCACTTTCACCATGTCACTCCAGACTGTCCACATGTTTCACTGTTTCACGTGTCTCTCCAAACACTCTGAAAGTTTGTCGAAATCCTTAAAGATTCGCCATTAACAATAACCATTCGAAACTGTTATAAAGTTTACGTTGCCTATGCTAAATGACTCTCCCGTACAAGCCCAAATAATGAAATGTGCGACAGCCATGAGTTGCAGGAACGCTGTATGCTTTTTAAGCGCACTCGTTATTAAATGCCTCAAACTATAAATATTTAATAAAGTAAGATCATTGAACATCTGCTGTTTAGATGCAGCCGCTCCATTAGCCACTCTAGCGCCTTTTCTGTTGTCAGTCATCAATGTTATCTGCAGGGGCATTAGATACTGCCTCCGACTCTCTGAGAGATAATAATCTGTGCAGGGGAGTCATCTTCATTCTCCTCCATGCACGACTCAAACAGAGAAGGGCAGGGCGACGAACACCGTGTTCACGCCACAAAGGTCCGGGAAGCACATTAAGCCACAAAACGAAACACTTAGTGAGAGAGGGATAGAGAGAGAGAGAGAGAGAGAGAGAGAGAGAGAGAGAACACATTGTCGAGGCATAAATAGGTCACGAGTAAACTTGAGAGGTTTGTTGTAGCCGTGCAGGAACATGCTGTTCGTGTAAATATAAGCTGACACAGGCACCTAAAGAGGACAGAATGGGAGTGGTGGTGTAACCCGATTGATATTCAGAGAGCGGAGTCGTGGTCTGAAACTCATTTGAAAATCATTGGAGAAAAAAAAGAAAACTTTTTTAAAGAGAAATAATGCATAAAGATGAGAGCTTTCAAAGTAACTTTGCTGCGAGCCAACAGGTTTGCAAAACGGAGACCCAGACTGTCCGCGTTCATTCCCGGCGTACAGTCTCAAACCGCGCTTTAATATTTTCCCACGACAATAAAAGGAGGAAATTTATTCCAGGGGAGAAGGAGGGACAGTCGCCTGTGCCAAGTGCAAGGACGTGTTGCGCCGTATTGATTCCTGCAGAGCTTTACCAATGTTCGCCTCATATGTAGGTCAATGAGGCTGCAGACTCGCTCAAGTGCAGCTCCAGTCAGATATTTAGGTCACACCCCAATTACAGCGAGGCAGCAAGATGAGCTCTGCAGGGGAAATATCTTTATGGAATAGAGCCATTTCTTTGAATATTATTTTGTAGTTATTTTGGAGCCGGGGAGCCCTGGCAGGGGCTCGGAGCAACAAGCGGCGGTAGCAGGGGGAGATGACAGCTCGGGTGATTGGGTTTGAAAGTGGACCTGTCTGGCCTCTATGCTAATGCTCTGGCTCCGAGACAGTCTTGTGCTGGCGACGCTCTGCGCTGAGCTCCAGCCCCCTTTTCTTTGAGGTGACATCACCATTCATACGGGCGGCGTTGACATCACTGCGAGAGCATGTTGGGGAATCACACAACAGCAGATCTGGCAGCGATACGACCCCTACTTTTTTTCCTACATTCCTACAATCTCTCGATCGTATCTGCATATCGTCACCACCGAAAAGACCCGATTCGCATCCCGGAAACGGATCCGTAAAAACCTAAACCGCAAAGGCAGACATAAGAGCGCCGCCAACCCTGTTTTACCTCTCTCTCCGAGGGAAACCCTGGGAGAGTAAGCAGACTGAATGTAAAGTCAATACCATCATACACAGGCTCCGCATGTGGTCTGTGTCAGATCAACCCCGGGGGCGACTCTCAGCGAGGGGGATGGATGTGGAGGCTCATTTAAAATCCTCTGAATGCAGAAAAAATAATTGAAGCAGATACGCCGGAGTCTGCAGAAAGAACGACAAACATGCAAACTGCAGGTGCTGGAAATAAGACAGGCTTTTTTTTTTTAAGGGAAAAAAAAAGTGATGAAGAGAGACAGACAGTTGTGAAGGGGGAAGGAGGTAGGAGAACAAGTGTTCCTAATTCACAAGATTGTGATTAGCGTGACAGATTTAGTGCACGGTGACAAGAGGGCCTTGCACTCTAATTGGAGGTTTTCAGCTCCGTATGTTATTTTAAACTAGCTTGTGATGATTATGGCAAAGTGACACTAACTCAACTCCCACATGCGCTGCTGGCGAGATCCTGCTGGATGAAGAAATAGTTACTTTATGTTTAGAATAATAATCATGCTTGCATCATGTGCTGTGAATAACAAACTGCAATTTCATGCAATCTTGTTTTTAAGATAAAATATGCACTTACAAAATGGCCTCATCCGAAAAGACTGGATGTCGAGATGTAATGAGAGTCGTAAAACAAGTTATTAAGAGTAAATCTAATGTATTTAATGGGCACAATAATCGTACAGCAGAGATCTTTTATGGGTTAAAACTGAGTGTTTTCCAGTGGCTTCTTTACCACCTGGCACTTTGCATCACATAAACTGGTCCAGCTGCAGGGTCAGGCCCATCCCCAGAAATCCCCTGTGTGTTGCTGTGAATAAACACACAGCTAAGCAAATCAAACGACGTCCTACAACAACAGGACAACTCAGATTTTACGGGCCGGAGAGGTGAAACATAAAACTCTGAACATTTTTCATGGGAAGTTCGTGTATCATTTACATGTCTCGAAAACAAGGTTGAGGAAAGTCCCTGTGATTTGATAAAACCACAGAGGAGTTTTCTCTCAGCTGCTGCCGCAGCTATTTGGGGTTTCAGACATGAAACTGTGCATTCCAGACACAGGTAGCATTTCTGGGGCTACACTAATTAGCTATCGGCTACTAATCAGTTGGTTTCTTTTTGGCCTGGAGGGGAAAACTGGAGTTAGGATGGACACTGACTGTTTCCTCTCAGCATCACCACAAGGTTGGTATTCAATCTTATTTAAAAGACTACGGCACCTTTCTTCTGCTAGTGCATCGCAGCCAAATTGCCCATTGATTTCATCAATAGGATAAAAGCTAATGCTAATCCCATTAGCCCACTTTGTATTTTCATTGTATTTTAATTATAGCATGTCAGCATGCAAACAGGCTAAACCAAGATGATGAATGTCAAGCATTAGCATGTTAGCAGTGGTGCAGCACTCTAGCATGTGTTGAACTCAAATGATTTTGCTTTACCAAGATCTCATGTAACCAGTGGAAAATTGTGTGGGAACTTTATGTGGTCAACGTTTTTCGGGTGATTTACAGTGAATAGCAGAGCAGATGTTGAACAGGTGGAAACAGAACTATTTCAATGAGAAGTTTGTGTGATTCAGTGGTTTCTGTCTTGGTCATAAGCATGAAATAAAACTCAGTCGGACTGAGCTAAAAGCAAACAGGCATCAACAGGCATATGAGTGATTAAAGTACAGAAACTTAAATATTACTCAGAGAAATGCAATGCAGAGAGTAATACGGAGAGAGAGTAAATGCTGGGGGTCAAAGTAAAAAAGAAGAGGGCAGGATATTGCACGCCAGCTGACATTAATGAAGACAAATTAGTTTATGATTTAAAAGCCTGGCAACCGATCAGCTGGGTAGGGAGGCAGGTGCAGCTCAGGTCGCCAAATCTTCCCAAATACACACACACACACAAACACACACCACACGTACCTAAGGGCAATTTAGAGTGCCATATCCGCCCGATCATGCAAGTTATTGTACAGTGCAAATAAACCAGAGCACCCAACATGCAAATTCCATGCAGACAGTCCCTCCAGCCTCCAGTTTAAACCAGGACCCTCCTCCTGGGATGTGAGGGTGCCTCCCACTGATCCAACGTGTCCGAGTGATTTAGGAAAGCACTATAGCTTTCTATTAAACAACCTTGGACGGTCAAGAGGGCACAGTTGTTTCTTTTCAGAGCTGGACGGGTTCTCGGGAAGCTTTTTCCAGTTAGAGGCACCAGACCTGGTACCTGGAAAGGCCGTCTTGACCTTCGAGCAACGCAGCCGAAAGCGAGACACGCTGCACCTGCATGCAACGACTTGTCTGCTCTGGGAGAATTTCAGTCTTCTGTGTCACAAGCTCTTCTACTTCTGCACAGGCTGCACAGGAGGAAAAAAAAAAAAGCATTAACACAACCAGACGTTTCTACTCCTCAAGTCAATTTTCTTCCACTTATGCACCTAACAACAGTGGCTGTGTGTTTGGCACTGGGTGTTGCCAAAATCCTGGTAACCTACACTCAGTGCTGTGCCTGAATGGAGGCTGGTATTGCTGCTGCCGCCGCTGCTGTGCTGGCATGTTGCTTTGCCTGCACGGGCTGCTTCGACACTGCAGAAGATGCAAAGCAGGGACAACTTTTACAGCCTGATTTTCATTTCAGCGTCTGAATGCAGGGAGATCAGTCCCGAACGGATTTCAACTCGCACGGGTGCTGGTAATGACTTTCATGAATGATGGCTCGGATCCATACGGTGACTCAGTAAAACCACGACAGTCCCGCGCTCATTGTGCTCCTCTGTGTAAGGTATTAAGAATAGAAAGTTACCCTGTTTTTCTCCCTCAGACAAAAAAAAAAAAGGATCATCTTACAGTTTGGAAAAGACGCACCGGCACTCGGGCTCTCTCTCTAAATCTCTTCCCTGTTGCTCATCCCCATCAGCCGCATTGAAAATTTTGACTTCTCTTGCGCTGAAAAATTCTTGTGAGCCGCACTAACAGTGAGTGAAAGCAGAAAATATTTCCTCCTTAATCTTAAGCCTGTTATTCTAAGGCTCTTTCCCTCTGGCAGAGAAGACACACAAGATGGCTATCCCAATGTTATCCCTTAAATCTTCCCCAAGTTATTGCTGGCATCCGTCTGGCTATTTCAGCTGCGATATCAAAGCAACACAAAGGACACATCGGAACACAATGTCCTATGAAAATGCATGAGGGAATGGCAGAGAGTCTTTTAAAGAAATTACAGAATCAATTCTTGAAGCCCCGGAGTTACCACACATGGATCTAATGAGCGATGAGTCTCTGGGTTTCTAACAACGATAACCTGAGTCTCGTAAACAGTGCGTCGATAGGAGGTAATTACATGGTTTACACTACGCCACGCAACACACACACACACAGACACACACACAGACACACACACAAGCAAGCATGTCTACTCCAGGAGGTGATTTTCACAAATGGAATGCATGATCTCAGTGTGTAAATGGAGGGTAAAACCATAGACTGGAAAATACGAGACCAAGCCCTTAAAACATAGCGAGGAGTCAACAACGCGACACAGGGGGAGGGTGGGGTTTCCCGACCAACACTCCCATGTGTTCGTTTTCTTTCTTCTTTTCTTTTTTTTTTTTTTTACTAAATTCTGCTGATGTCGTGGAAACTTCAAAGAAGTCAGAAAACAAGGAGAGGAAGAAAAGGGATCTGTTTTGTTTTTCCCTCTGCCTGCTACTAGGTGACTTGGCAGATGGCCAGGGGAAGGAAAGCGGGAGTGTTTGCAACATGGAGGCAGCACCTCATCAACAGCGACTGATGTCCTGATCTTATCTCCCGACACCTGGCCAAGTCTGCGACTGTGGGCAATCAGCGTCGCGGATCGAATGCCGACGGAGTCGTAGCAGGTGGCCGTACAGATAGCATTAGTCATGTGTCTGCAATGTTTGCTAAATTAGAACAATATGTGCGTGTGTGGAGCAAAGGCTCAACTCGTTCCCCCTTTCCCCTCCAAAACTTTTTCTCTCTTTTGCAGAGATCAAAGGGACTGGAGCGGGCCGAGGTGGCCGTAAATTCTGGAAAGCACCTGAATGCGTCACTCTGTGGCGCTGGGCAAGATACTTTTCAGTTACTTCAGACAAAAGGTGAAAAAAAAACTGTGCCAGCGAGGTGTCTCGACTGATTTGTGAGGGATCTGTGCAACAATCAAACAGACAGATGCGAGTGAAATTAAAAACCTTGATGGGAACAGACAATTGATGGTTCACATTTATCCCTGAGGGCCCACAGGTAAGATTTGGGAGATTGGGAGTCACACCCGAAACCTTTGATGTACAACTACCCAAATGTCATATATATGATTAAAGTGATAAGTAGTAAATAATAAGTAGCAAAAGCTAGGCCTGGCAGCCCAGCCTGTAATACACCTGGGGAAGTCCTGTGCTACCCCTGCTTATAATAATAATAAATGATTGTGAGCACTCACACCGATTATGCAATACCGCGTTTTATTTATTTATTTAGCATGTTTATGGCCGCTCACTGAGACAGGTGGGACAGAATTTGCACGTTTCGCCGTGCAGCTTGTGTGGGTTTCCTCCCACGGTCCATGTTGGGTTACCTGGTGCCTCGAAATTGCCGGTAGGTGCGAATGCGAGTGTGAATGGTTGTCTTCATGTGTCGGCTGCGTGATTGACTGGGTGTAACAACCCCTCTCTGGGATCAGCTCCAGCCTGCGACACCCTGCAGGTTTGGCAGCTGTGCCTAACGGATGGATGGGTATTTAACCATTGTCACTACAGAGGATATGAGCTCAGGTAGGTGGAGCCCAGGTGCCTGTATTGTAAATGGATCACCTGTAAACCGCATGATTTTATGACTTATCAACTCCCCATTTCGTGTGCCAAAGCAATTTGCTTGAAAATCACAAAAAAAAAACGTGTACAAATCAATCAACACGTCTTTTTTTGTCCAAGTCTCTGCACAGCGGGGAGGGAACCGGCAAGTTATAAATTAACAGAAAAATATGATTAAATTTGCATGAACATTTTAAGAGCACCCAGATGAGCAACTATTGGACGATTTCAGCGCTTCTTCTCTGTACGTCAGGGGGAGCTGAACAGTGCGGGAAACAACTGTTTGCATCTCCACAACCAACAGCTCTGAGTTAACCTGAGAACGCAAACCAAACACATACACACACACACACACACACACACACACACACACACACACACACACACACACACACACACACATCGTCTCCATCTGCGGTGGCTACCTGTCACATTTCCAAAACACTGTGGCTGCTCATTTATCAACCAGGCGTAGGAATGGGCGCGAATCCAGGTGCAAAAATCCATCCATCCATCATCTCACCTGCTTGGTGCCCCAGCAGTGTTGCAGCAGTCTGCCGATGCCTATCTCCAGAGCTCATAAGGTGCAGGCTGGGAACACACGACCCGGACAGGTCTCCAGTCCATCACAGGTCTCACACACCTCTCAAAATCCCACATAAGGGAATTTAGAGTTTATAATCAACCTTTATGCATGTTTTTGGACTTTGGGAGGAAACTGGAATACCCAGAGAAAACCCACACAGACACTGGGGAAAAAATGCAAACTTGGTCCAACCCAGGATTCATACTGGGGACCTTCTCCAAACCATCCCCCAAGCTACTGTCTCAGGCTAAGAAATCACACACATCCAGAAAAGCCATACAGTGCATACAGATTTGAAGTAAGTAAACAGAAGGACTGGCCTTTGATCAAAACATACACTCGCATACAAATTTATTGAGTTTCCGTGAAAATACGCGCACACACACATAATTCTGTGTGTGAGTACGCACCCTCGATAAATAAGGGCCCGGGTGTGTGTCGTAAATGCCCTGGGATGAGATTCTCTCTCCGTCTGTGAATCGCGTTACTGCTGAGGCAACGTGACACCGCCTGTCATGACAAATGTAAATATGACATGGGAGGGAGGGGAGGGTGGGGGGGGGCAGCCACAGTTGCAGAGCAGGAAATGGGAATGCCCTCGGCGTCGGCATCGGGGACCGAGGCTTCAACTCGCGAACGTGGCGAGGAAACGAGCATGAGTCATAATCGGCACCTTAACGACGATAACTGGTGATTACAGAAATGCTAGTGGAGGTGCCACGCAGCACAACTACTGTGTATTCAATAATTTCCGTACAATGAGATTATTCCCTGTTCACCAGCCACACACACACACACACACACAGGGAGGAACAGACAGCGGCGTCTGCTTCGTTTGATGCTCCTCTTTTCTCTCAGATCAAAGGGAGAGGCACCGATCAGCCATACATTAGGACAAAACACAGACCGCCTCCAGCATGAATGTGTTACCAGGTGAGTTATTTTAATTAACTGCTCAGCAACGCCACCTCTTCCCCCACCCCGGTTTTCATATCCCCTTTCAATCAGACGAGGTTATGATTTAAAGAGCCTCCGCGCTTCACCTGGCCGCCTCCCAACGCTTTGTCAAACGACACGTGCAGTAAAAGTCTCCGAGGTTTTCTCTCGGCCCGGGAAGCCAGACGCACCACCGAGCAGAGAGGTCTCCGTTTCTTTTTTCTCTTCTCTCTCTCTTCTTCTTCTTCCACACACTATCTGTATCAGGCCTCTTATCTGGCTGTCAGCCGTGACAGCTGATTGCTCCTGCAGTGGAACGGCAGTGTGTAAAAGTGTGTAAAAAGGACCACAGGGAGAGCCGAGCCGTACGCGGTGAGTCGGCAGCCTGGTGCTGCAAGAGTCCAAAGGACACACGGTCGGGCAAAGGTCAGCGGAGTGCACAGCCCCAGTTACATAATCAGGGTTTGTTTAAGGTTTTAAATAGAGTCTCAGGCTGGAACCAGTATATCTGGATACTTGACCCCACCGAGGGCTCTTTTACGTTATTGTGATGGCTTGTGTCTGTTTGAATAAAAAAAAAAGGGAAAGAGAGAGAGAATGACAGAGAAAATTACAGTTGCAACTGAGAGGCTTTCATCCCATTCATCTCGCTGTCCCTGGGTTAGATCCATGCAGGGATGGAGACAGGATCAGCAAATATTGATCTGCCCCCACCCCCCTTTTTTTACTACTGCTGGACTTTGCCAAAAGTGGAACTACTGCAGGAAACATTTGAGCATCAGAAATTAGGGCAATAAACTGACAAACAGTACAAGCCGGAAAATGCACTTATTTGTTCCATTTATGCTTTTTTTTCTGTTCTTGGAGTTGAGGGGAGTTGGAGCTTTTTGCAGCACAAAGACAAAATGTCGAGGATGTTTCCTGACAGGTGGCCAGAGAGAAAACAATCAACGCAATTCAGCTCCACCCAGCTTTCACCGATCAAACATGCTCTAAACTCACATTCATCAAGGCCTCGGATACTTGAATCCATCTCTGTTCAGACAGTGTCTCGTCTCCTGAACGCCTACAAATGAGAAGACGAAACTTGCAATGCCAAGAGCCTTTCATTGGGGTACCTGAAGGACTCCCAGGCTCCACTCCAAAACTACGCCAATCAAAAATGCCAGGACAAGTGTGTGTGTGTGTGTGTGTGTGTGTGTGTGTGTGTGTGTGTGTGAGTGCGTCCACTTTGCAGGCACATGGGGGGAAACACCAGCTGCCGGACGTGAACTGTTAAACGGTTTGCATTGCAAAGTTGGGCCGCTCTCGGCACGGCTGCAGACTCGCGGCGTAACCGCTTGCACATGTGTTTTAAATAGAGGTCGTGCAGACGAGCCTCCCTCCTCCTGGGGAGGGGGGGGGGGGGGGGGGGGGGGCTAGGGACAGCCGAGGGGACGGCTGGCATCTTTGGGTGGTCCCGCTCTCACGACGTGGCTCCTCACGGTGTCCAGCACTCGTGTGACATTCCTGCCTGGGGTTACCACCGGGTCTGTCCTTTCCCATTGATGTTTGAGGGAAATTTTAAGAATTTTTATTGTGCTTCGTCGGCCCCCGTACGGCTCTTCGGACAATAGGGGAGGCATGGAAAGGAATGTATGAATCATTAAAGGGTCAGTTCACCCGAAATTAAAAGAAAACATGTTTTTGCACTACAAGGGAATCTAACCGCAGAGATGGGTTGAGGTTTTATTACTCAGGGTTAGAGGTACCCTCTGATGAGACTACTAACGTGGATCCGAGTGTAATTTTGCGGAGCTTAAAGTGCTGACTGCGACTTGTTTGCTAGAAAATATTACACATAAAACTCGCGCACTGTGGATTACGCCGAGTTACTGCAGTATTGTTCCTGGAAAAACCCAACACTGGAGATTTGTCAGCACGATAGAAATCTTTTTTTTTTTTTATATGACTGTCATTATATTAATGTGGATGCACGAGGAGATACACCCAGAACTAAGCAAACACAAATAAAGTGTTCTGGATGGGTCCATGTCACGTAGCCTATAAAAAAAGTATGTGTAGCTTTATTAGATCATTACTACAAGAGCTGCCAATGTATCTCTGAATTACAGATGCAGAAATGCATTGCTCTCTGGATACTTCTGCTCGCCTCAGAAAAAGCAAAGCACCGATGGAGAAATGCAGTGGGAGCCGTCGGACACACTTCTACCATATTTTTCACCAATTGGTTGAGTGAGTTTTTGGGTAATTGAAAACAATGAGCTTTTTTCTTCTGGTTTTCTGGGCTTTACACAGTGTGAAGGTGGACAGCACCTCTTGGGTTCGATTTCCGGTCAGAGTGTGTGGGGTTTGCATGATCTGTATGGGTTTTCTGAACTTTTCTCCCACAGTCCTCAGCATGTTTAGTGTGATTGGGGACTTAATTGCCCTGAGGCGTGAGTGTGAGAATGCACAGTGTGTGTGTGTGTGTCTAGTGACACCTGTCCTGGCTTCTCTCCCTTCACCCCATATGACACCAGAAGATCCCAATGATCTGATAAGATAACTGTGAGGATGAATTCATGGATTTCCAAATGTAGCATAAAGAGATCGCTGCAATCTTGTTTTTTTGCGTTTTTTCTCATTTACAACCTGAAAAACAGCAGCCGTCGCCGTTCACAATGCACCTCACGCCTCTGGTGTTTACAGCGACTTTGCTCCACTTCTGCCGGTGTTTTATCGTTTTCATATCCTCACCAGAGCGCACGCGGTCATTAGTCTGCCCGGGTCGAGACATGTGCGCTCGGCTTCTCATCCGACGCCAGTGACGGCTAAACCCTGGAGGAGAACAGAAAGCATTCTTCCAAAAATTAATATAGAAGGCCCCGTACTCCTAAAACCCTTTTATGCTTCTGGTATCAGATGGGAGCAGTTTTTTTTTGTATTTTCCTATGAAGACCGACTCTCCCTGGCACTCCCAGCCAACCTTCCCTTTGTCTTTCTTCCTCCTCAGGCTTTTGGCGCTGGGCGCAGGAGGCGCGAGGGCAGGAGGAGCCCCACTTGGCACGAGGGGAGGATGATTCCCGAGCAGCCTGTCGACTCCACTCCCTAATGCTCTTTCGCCTGCCCCACTGACTGAGTTTTTAATAAATGATGAGATGTGGTATAAATAAACCACAAGGCAGCGCAACCGCCAAAAGGCAGAGAGAGATACCAAGGTAACACACAAGAGGTGATAAATAAGTCAACAAGGACTCATTTGCACAACTTGGTTTCTATCACTGTCATCGGGGCGCCAGGTTAGATTGGATCAGAGAGGCAGCGAGCGCTGCACGTAGCGACACAGACGGGGAACAGAGAAAGCCAATTCGTGCACCACTTCTGTATGATTTCTATATATAACTCAAAAGGTCAAGAGCTTCACTTTTTGCTCCACGGCTCTGTCACTACTACCCGTTCTCGCTGGGTTTATTTTAGATCTCAGATTCCTGAAGTCCAGATTGTTTATCGCAGTGAACTGGAAACGCAACTGTAACAACAACACTGAGACTACATGTCATGGCCATGTCACCGTCTGACTTGAGTCTGGTTTCGTCCTGGAATTTCTTCGTTTTTTGTGTGTGTTTTCGTTTTAGTTCAGTTTATAACAGAGTCTTTGTGAACTCAGTCCTCAGCTTTGTTTCCCCCGTCCCTGTGCCTCAGTTTCTGTAACCTTCAATAGAAAAAGTTCTGCTTTTATTCCTGTCTGGCTGTCTGCTCGACTCCGCATTTGGGTCAGCCTGGCCCCCGCATTCATTGTGACGGAGCGGCTTGACCGTGACTGAGTGGAGAACTGAGCGGAAATACTAAAACTAGACTAGCAGGGGAGCGAGGTACAGGTGGGGACACACAGGTGAAGCCGACGGATCTGATTGGCTGCAGGGGAACAGTGGGAGCAGGGGAGGGCTAATGAGGCCGAAGCAGGGCAGGTGTGGAGGGAGAGGGAGGGCAAACAGAGAAAAGAGACACAATAACCTAGAAAACAACAAAACTAGACACAACAAGAGGACGGGCAGCAGCAACACAGCATACGCCACATAAGCCATTAATTAAAAGTTAGATTTGCTAATAAAAACTTGCTCATGTTCAATCACATGCCTTGTACTTGTGGTTTATTCAATCAAAACATTAGGATGATATAATTAAATAATACGGGGTGACATTGAAGATAAGCGATTTGCACTGGATTGGAAAGGCAGACTTTGGTGTGTTGACGGGTCTTTTAGTGTGGAATCTGCATGTCTGTGTGGGGTTTCTCTCTGGCCGCTCTGGTTTCCTCCTACAGCTCAAAAAATGTGCAAGTCCGGGTCAATTTGAAACTGTCAAGATAAGGTAAGATAAGAAAATCGTTCATTAGTCAAACAGCGGTGTGCAGGGATCGGCTCCAGCAGACCCCGTGGATGGATTTCGATAATAATTCTCAGATAATTATGATTATTTTCCAATACAACTTGGCATCTTCCTGTGCTTTGATCAGTTTGATGAAACTCTCTGTATGAGGAAAAAGAAGAAAAAAAACACCTTTTTCCAAAGAAAGGTTACAACATATTGCTCTTTGTCCCAGTTTGAAAAACCCCCAAAATGAAGTCTGCTCATTTCATGTCGTCCCAGGAAACAACATCTGACAGACACTGACTTTTATGTCTCCGCTTCACTGTGCAGCAAATAACTCCGATAAAGCCCCTCTCAGCAACATTTGGATGAAGTGTTGTTGTTACACAAATCAGAGCGACCTCGCAGCTCCGCGCGCACACGCTTTCACTGCCTCCCATGTAAAAATAGACACTATTACTAACAGTCGACAGGCCCGGTTTCATCAACAACAGGTCATTGATTCATATGTCAAGATGTGGGGAAATCATACAACACAGCAGACCTCTTTATCTCCAGCCAGCCGTTGGGAAAACAGTGGTATTTTGCAACAGAATATCAGCCTATATTCCAACTCTGTCACTGCCACTTTTGCTCCAGTTATGGTCTGCAGATAAAGACAAACCTTGTCCTAGATTCTGCAAGAGCTCAAGCTGGTGCAGAGCGAACTTTTAAACTAGGTGGATTTCATAGTTTGGAAGTCCAGCCTTTTTTCACAGGAGCAGTCCGGCGGACAACAGCGGATTAAAAATTCATATCACTTTGAATAAGCCACATTAAGTGGTTTTTTTGTTGTTGTTGTTTTGTTTTTTTTTGTTGTGAGGGAACAGTGCGGAGCAGGCGAGCAAACACAACCTCTGAAAAACAATCAGCTTATTGTGTGTGTTTGCGGTAAATGTGTTGGCAAACAATTTCCTCCTTCATGTCCGGCGTCCCACTAGAGTTTGTTTGCAAATCAATATTTATTCATTCTGTTCTTCCCTCTTTTATTTTTTCTTTCATGAACTGCTATTAAGAATGGAGCCACGTCTTCCAAAGAAAGAAAGAAAAAAAAATGGAAACACAAAGTTCAAATTTAGCAGATTGGTCACTTTGATTGGGAGAAAGGTGGACAAAGCCGGAGGCGCGGATGGATCGGGACGGAGTTGGGGGAAAAAGGCTGAAAGGTTGTAAATTACACGGAGTATCAGGGTCCGTCGTTAGTCAATGGAGCTGGAATGATGAAAAGAATGATGAAAGGCAGGGGTGAGAAGCTGAAATGAGGTGGGGGGGCTGTTTAAAATGTCCTCCATTTCATCAAAGTGATTATTGGGGGTACTTAGCAGCTTTCATATTAAAATGATTAAGGCCTCTTTGAAAAACTAAGAGCTGGTGTGGCTGCAGTCGGTGGGAGGCCGGGGATAAAAGGTTCCTGCGGTAAAGAGAAGAATGAGCCTTAAATACCTCGCAGAGGCCGGGCTACGTGGCAGGGGTTTGGGGGTCTTTTGGTGCAGCTTCTGCTCACTTTACAGGAAGACGATCGCGTCATAAAACAAAAAACAGCTCATACAACACAGATACTGGCAGGCCAACACGCGTCAAAATGGAGACGCTGAATGAACGATATGCCTTTGTGCCACGTCTGTATTTGAGACGTTTAACTGGTACGAGAACATGATTAAACCATGGTGCAAATGGTCTCTAAAAGATTTCCGGGTCCTCGTTTTTTTTGTCTAAGGACTCCTGATTAGCCGGGAGTGATCATGAACGTCACATGACCCAGTGCTGCTAAGTCTTTAGTTTCTATTCTGAACACGTTAATTCCAGCTTGTTCTATTCATTACCTAGCATATCTGACGCTGAAACAGGAACCCGCTCCTATTTAAATCAGTGCAGATTCGAAGCTTTATCTTTATCTTTATCTTCCCGACCTTTGGTTTGTAAGGCTGCTGGTACGGTTGTACTGTTTCTGTCCAGCGTAACTCTCACAAACTCCGACCTATTTGTAAAGCGGACTCTGAACAACCTAAAGGCACGAAAGACCATTTAAAGAACATAAAGCCCGGCTGTAGCCAATCTAAGCTTTTTTTGGTTGCCTCTCTTGTTGCTTCCGGACGTTAGAGCGTCCCCGTGGACGCCTCAGCCTCAGCCACTCAGTGTATGGCTGCTGGCAACAATCACAAACCCGCAGCTCCTCTGTATTGTAGCGCTCACCTTTAGACAGATGGTCAACACAGGCAAGGTGAGGACCGCGTGTCCCGGCCCTCCTCACGTCCTCCGAGGCGAGGACGCGAACAATCGCTGAGGACGCGAACCTGTTCCTGCAACCCAACACCGGCCGCCAGGATAAAAGACAGGAAGCGCTCTTTTGTTTTTAGACCTTTTCTTTTTTTTACCTGTCGAGGACGAACCCGGCGTATCAGCAGGTCGACCGCGCTGCAAGTTGTTCGACTCGCTTCGCTGTAAATGCAGCAGAGGAGGCAAATATTGATCGATCGATTAGCGTCTGAATGTGACTTTGCGCGGCTGAATGTTAATGCCGCCGAACAGATGCCTGGAGAGGCGCCGGCTCTAGTGGAAAAATAAATAAATAAATAAATAAAAACACAGCGCTCCATTTTGTCTGGATTAAAGGCTTGTGTCACAAAATCAGTGACTTAAGTGAACAGGAGAGGGGTCGTGACCTCCCCCGGGGACCGATCCAGTTTGGACCACGAGCTTGCCACTGGACAATTATTGTCGCTATTATTTGTGTTTTCCTGCAGAGCCTCGTAGAAAGGTCAGCCCGATGCCACAGAAACGCTGCGAAAAGATCAAACCGTCTTGCAAATGCAACTCAGATGCAGCACACATGACAACAGAGCGTGCTCGCTCTCTTCTCCTTCCCTGCTCGAGGATTGTGGAGACAGCCGGGCACGGGGAGTAGGTTAATATTTAGATACAGCCGGCTGGAAAGTAAGAGCACCGAGGCTGCAGCTTTAGGTAGGCGTACACAAAACGGTCTATAATTCAACAGCCCGGAGCTGCCTGCCAACTCATGCTGAGAGGCGGTCGAAAGGCTTAAAACTTCTCTGTTTGCCTCTGCCTTTTATTCAGCTCGACGTGGAACGATTCATTTACAGCTTACATTAAGCTGCAACTCCCCCGATTAGTCTGATTTTGTATCTTTATATCGTGCAGGTGTGTTTTTTTTTTCTTTTCCAAAATTGCCTCGAGTCTCTCCATTCGCTTGTTTTAAATGCCTTTTAGAGCTCCATCCATCCAAACTGTTAACCCGTTAACACACACACACCTACACACACCGTTCATTTTCACTCATACCCAGGGGGGAATTCAGAGTCTCCCATCAACCTAAATGCATGTTTTTGGACTGTGGGGGAAACAATAGTACCAAGTCAAAAGCCCTCACTGACACACAGATAACATACAAAGCAAAGGTCTGACAGTGAATTCAACCCTGGACAGCGCAAACCACTGTTTTGCCCTAAAGCCGAGATAAAGGACTCAACAATGTCCTTGTTGCTAAAAGATGCGGCTGCAGCCAGTCTCACTTGTCTGGCCTTGATTTTCGGTGCGAGTGATGTTTTATTTGTTATTTCTTTTTTGGTTTTTGAAGCCTTGAAGTTGAGAAACTCAGAAAAACACAGACTTGCGATTGAGACCATCTCCAAGTTTATGCCGTTAATGCATGCAAATTTCATATTTCGTGGTGGATCTGACAAATGTTTGTTTGGCTTTGTTGCATTTCAAAGAAGAGTTGAGTAAAAGGTGAATCCGCCTGTAGTTTCTCATACAGAGCGACAGGAAATGGCCACTAAATAAAAACATCTTGTGACGATAGCGTCATCGGACATTCCCGTGAAGTGAACCCAACGAGCCCACCAGCTGCCCACACACACACACACACACACACACACACACACACACACACACACACACACACACGTCTGGGGGGATATGATGTTGCTCACAGGGAGGCTACAAATTTGCCACCCAGTTGCCAGATCACTGGGAGCTGGACTGTGGCGGCCGCAGCTGCAGGGGCGATGCACAGCGTGTCATAAAACTCTGGGAACCCGGAGAGCTGCTCGCTGTCCTCACACACACACACACACACACACACACACACACACACACACACACACACACACACACATATGAACACATACACTCTCCCAGGGGAGACGGAGACAGTCAATCAGTCCTAGCAACTAGGGCATCTTATCCTCAGCTCACCCCTGTCTCATCTGGCGTGGACAGGGAGGGGTCCGGTCCTTGCATCACTCGGGCCGAAGGTAACGCCAGGACAGAGAGGAAAACTCTGAACTCTGAGCCGCTGTCTCTGCCTCCTTTTTTTAACAAAAACCCTAATTTCCATCCACATGCAGAAGATCATCAAACTCCGCCGTCCACTGTTACTGCTTTTCACTCACGTTGACGTCAGCACAGTGTAACCCCTTGAAGTTAACCCTGTCACCCCTTTCATCGCAACTTGACCCCCCCCACACATACACACACACAGGCTCCCGGGGCTCATCAATAAATCAGACTCTTTTTTTTTTCGCTTTGCGATTTCAAGACGGATCTGAGACAGAAATGAATTTCCATCGAAAATGGAACCATTTGTGCCTGCGCCTGAAATCAATTCATTTTCAGCTTTCACTGGAAAAGCAGAGAAAGAAATGAGAAAGGGGGGGGGGGGGTCGGGAGGTGGAGGGTTGAAGGGGGGGGGGGGGGTAAAAAAATTCTCTTAACATCTCATCTCTGCTGCTCCACAGAGAGCCTTGGCATTGTCTAGAGACGGTGCAGAGATCTTCTACCGAGGTTTATTAATTCACCACTCTCATCTCCCCGAGCTGGCTATCATTACAGCCCTATATATAGAGCCGCGCAGGGAATAGTGAGGGATGCACACACACATTAACATTAATGACTTTAGGCTCTGCTCATGTGCTCGCAGACGCACTCACACATGCAACTGTGAAGAGAAGGAGGAGGAGGAAGAGGAGGAGGAGGAGGAGGAGGGAGGGACAAGAAAAAAAAAAAAAGAAATCAACCAACTGTGCTCGCACCCCCATGAAATAAACACTGCTCTGTTTACAAACAAAAGAAAAGAGCGGCTTCCCTTCCACGCTACGATATCGAAGCATCGAGCTGATGAAGCGTCTCCGGTTTCACTACGAGACCCGGGTCTGTGGTTTGGCCAGAGGCCGACGGCAAAAGCCTGATCCGGGGATCTTGGTCGAGTGCCGTCTCCCACTGAGTCTGCTAATGAACAATCATCAGAGCCTCCCCCGGTGGCTGTTGTAAGGGACCGGTGCTCGGCCGTATTGTGAAAGCAGGATTACACTGTGTGTTGGCCCTTCCTTAGTAATTCTATCCCGATCTCAGCGGGAGGCTGCGCAGCCCATTACATTTTCCACATTGTGTTAATCAGGATCTAATGTCCAATATTGCAAACCGCACGCTCTGGGTTTTGTGCACAGGTCTGGGCACAGAATCCGGCAGAAGAAGAAGAAGAATGAATAGAAGATCTTATTCACTTCAATGCTCTTGTCTGTAACCCGTTGTGTTCATCAAACGAGCGTCGTCTGGCACCTGTACAAGAACAACCATCCAGACCTTTCTCCTCTGTGGTTTGAGCATCCCTCTCAACCTTCAAGAAGCTCTCGAAGACCCAGCTCCTCCTAGAGCGTCTCCTCTCCTGGCTTTGAACTACTACACCTCACACTGCCCTTCTTGTCTCTCCTAACCCCTCTCTCTCCCGCTGCCTCCACTTAACTAGTGCTCGATGCTGGTGCTCACACTACCGCGCTCTCATCCCTTGATAGTCTGGAAAATGTAGAGCAGAATCTGTTGTTACGCTAGATTAGGTTAAATTAGGCCTTATTGTGGCTACAAATGTTAAATTCAAGGCCAGGAAATGCAGTTAACCTCTAACCAGAAGTGCATGGGGTTAAGTGACATTCAGGATTAGAGGTCCCACATAAATTACAGCCTATGTTATAAAGGTGTGAGCAGTAGTGAAATGATGATGATACAGGATTGACGGATTACAGTGAAAATATTAAATTAGAAGTGTAATGTAAAATGTAAAAGTGGTTATGTGCATGGCACACACACCTCTCACCTTTCACTTCTCACACCTATAGGGACAATTTAGTCTCCAATCACCTGCATGTTTTTGGACTGTGGGAGGAAAGTTGAGTACCCGGGACAAAAAGGTCCCCACGCCAGGCAGGTTTTGAACCAGGAACTTCCTTTTGCTTCACCTCTGAGGTGACAGCACTGTTTATCAGGGTCTGCAAAGAAGAGGAAGGAGAAGAAGAGGCGGTTGCTTTACATCCTCTCTCTCTCTCTCTCTCTCTCTCTCTCTCTCTCTCTCTCTCTCTCTCTCTCTCTCTCTCTCTCTCTCTCTTTCTCCCTCTCTCCCTGCAGCGGTCTGCTGCAGCCCCGGCCTGGGTGGCTTCAGCAGTGGGGGAGCAGATGGTGCTTGGGGCAGTGCAGGCGGGGGTAGGTTTGGGGGAAGGGGTGCAGGGGGTGCAGGGGGGGGGGTTGCACACATACTCCTGTCCACCCCCATCCCACACCCCCACCGTATGAGCCTTGAGGGGGGTTTACGGGCCAGGATGGGTGATCCAGTGGGCTTCCACCCAGGAGCAGCAGAATGTGACCCCTCTCTCACTCTCTCTCTCTCTCTCTCTCTCTCTCCCCTTAGGCCTGAGCTCAGTCAGCCACGTATAAACCAAAGACAAGGCCAATGCCATTCTCCTCTGCAAACACACACACACACACACAAACACACACATGCACGCGCACACCCGCTCCTTGCGCACACACACACACATGGGTCGATTCCCAGCTATTTCCCCCCCATCGAGGATCCATTAAGTGTCTTGTGCATGCATGTTGTTCGCACGTTACATTAAGTGACAGCCGGATGAATGATTTATTTGGGAGGCTTTTCAATTGTCAGAGATGGATGGCATCAATAGGGGTTTTGTCCTTGCCGATGAATCAGGCGATTTGCCACTTTAAACAAATCTATCCCGGTGCTGCTGTGCAGGCAGAGCGCAGGACTCCGGGGATCCTTCTGCTGTGTGTTTTAGGAGCCCCGGAATGAGGAAATGAAGGAGAAACAGGTGAGGAGGAGAGGGAAGTGGAGGCACAAACGAGGAGCATATTGCGGCGTAGCCCCGCGCCGCTCCCCTTCAGTCTCTTTGATATCTTTATGCAAATATGAGCCGGCTGATTTGGGAGCATGGAGAGGATTAATAGCTCTCTCTGTGGATTCAGTGGTAACACAGCAGCAGAGGATTGTGGGTCAGAGCGCTGAGACCCCCCCCCTCCCCGGGCGTAGTGGGCATCAGCTGCCAGGTAGCGGAGCTGTGAGTGGTCTCACACCTGAACACGGGCCGTGTCAATAGTGCCGCTTTTATTTCAAATTCATTAACTAATCCGAATTCATTTATTCATTAATAATTTATTTACTCTCTCATCTTACGGCCTCAAATAATATCAGTCGGGCATATGTGTCCCCCTGTGGAATTAGCTGAGAAATTAGCCTGGGAGCGTCATATGCATTTGAATAAGCACCCATTTAGCTTATTTAGCCATGGGAATACTAAAATAATGCACAATGGTAAACAATTAATGGGGAGATAAAGTGGCAATTAATCAGAACGAATGAAGGAGGGTGCATCGGGCGCATCACTCCAGGAGTAATATGATTTGAGCGTGCAGGTCTCGATTAAATCTGCATTATTCTACAGTGAGCCCGTCGCACATTAGACAGTGGGAGGGAGGACGAGCACGCTGCAACGGGCACAATAGGCTGAGCTTGTGTGTGTGTGTGTGTGTGTTTTTTTTTTCCTGGAGGCATACTGCATGCTCTCGTGTCAGCCTCGCTCACTGCCGCCAATGACCAAATCCATCATGACATGTGGACAACAAAGAGCTACAAGAAGTGCCTGCCTTCAGTGTGCACACGCACGCCGCCGCCGCCACCACGTCTTAGGAGGCAGAACGCGAGGCGCTATCTCCCCAGAACACAAGCCCACCCCATCCCCTCCACACCCCCCCCCCCCCCACCATGCACAGGGAGCATTACATGTCACACAACACAGTGAAATCTTTAAGCGCCGTATCCAAACGAGAAAGCCCTGTCAAATAGTTCTGCTCGACGTGAAATACGGGGCCGAGCCGCGGCTGACAGTGCCAGAGCGGAACTAGTCAGCGGAGGGAATTTTCCAGATAAAGCTCCTCTGGTAGAAAATTGGGAGAGTCCAGTCATCAGTATGTTCCAGGCAATTCTTTAAATTAGCACGAGATTAGGGGAGTGCATGGTGATTAAGCTCATTTGAAGTATTGAGGATCCGTCTGGGCATTGGCAACAGCCACACTTTAATTAATCTGGTAATGGATGAGAAAAATAAGCACTCTTACGCACATATCAGCATTTTGCTGAACAGGAGGAAGTAGAGGAGATGAAGGGGGAGGAGGAGGAGGAGGAGGAGGGAAGGAAAGGCAGGAAGGGTAGGGAAGGGAAGAGAAGGGAAGAGAAGGGAAGGGGGGGCTTTTTAAAGGCAGACACAGAGAGTGAAATGGAGCATGTTGCCTACAGAGAAATTAGCACTGAGTGTAGCCTGATGAATGCACCATTGTGTCTATCTCATAATGGAAAAAAAAGGGAGATTGTATGAAGTGTGTTTTTTTCTCTCTCTCTCTCTCTCCCTCTCTCTCTCTCTTGCCTTTTATCACTCCCCTGCCCTTGTCCGAGAGCTTTCCCTGGAAACAGGGGATGTGAGAGGATTTCAGATCATGCACAGAGAACAGGGAGAGCTGTACAGTGTGTGTGAGACAGCAGCGAGACTCCCCCTCTCTCTCTCTCTCTCTGTTTCTGTCTCTGTCTCTCTGCTCTTTGTTCTGCTCATTACGAATGACCTGAGTCAGACCGGCACTGTGACTGACACACACTCCCACACAGCGACAGACGCAGACGAGGTGGCTCATTTAACCCTGTGCCGTGAGTTCGAAGCGTCGGTGACAAATGTCTGCGCAGCCTCCTTGCTTGACTCATGCGTTTTACAGGCAAATTAGGCGTAGTGTTAAAAAAAAAAGAAAGAAAAGTAATATTTAGTCACACGGAGCCTGGTGCTCCTTAAATAATTGAACCCTGGGAAAAGAAACAGAGAGAGAGAGAGAGAGAGAGAGAGAGAGCCCTGGAAGAGGTTAAGAGGGGCTGAGCTGCACAGGCGTTCCTGCACGGTGGTCGCCAGGCTGCCAGCAGGAAGGCTTCTCACCCCGGACCGTCCCAGGAGTGGACTTCTTCGCCTAATTAGGCTTACGCCCCTTTAACATTTAATAATGGCCGGCTGGATCTTCAGCTGAATACTTAATCCAAGTGGATGCTGAGGGATTTCGCAAAAGATTATCGGGATTATGAGACAAAAGGCTGTCCCTTCCTGTTTGCAATACCCAATATATTTTTTTTCCTTTTTTCATTTTTCCATTTGACTGATAAGTTTCTCAACTCCTGCTGATACATGAATAAATGGCAGACGTCTTTTTTTTCTCCCCCCTCCGTTCTCCCTTTGTTGTGTTCATTCCTCACAGACACACACACACTCACACACACACACACACACTGAAGAACAGATGCCTGCACTGCCATCATGCAGCGGGACAGATCTGTCCCGGTGCCTTGCGCTCTAATACACCGAGCTGGGGACGGTATAATAAGCAGTAGATGAGAGATCTTCTGAAAGCCTCTCCTAAAAAGCCCAATCACATATGGAGAGGTCAGCGGACCATCTGGTGGCTCATTGTTATCTCGGGCAGCACTCACCATACCTGAACATCAGCAAAGTGAAGGCATCCCCCCCCTCAAGCTCAAATCAGTCCAAAAGAAATACCCCCCTGTACAAAGAAATTCACTTTTAATTGCTTTTTTACAGTCACAACAGCAACATTGATAGGCATAAAAGTGTGACAATACCACTCAGAGAAAACAAAGGAACAGGGAAATGAAACACAGCAACAACTCTATTAATATAACTGCTAAAACAAATCTTCTTATTGTTAATGTTGTTATTATTATTATTCATCTAGTTTTTAGGTGATGTCATGTCTAAAATTGAGTCTCTTTTAAGCTCTGTTTTTTACCTCTATGAGGTCCAAGGTGACATATGAAAGTAATTTGATCTTGTGGGCGACATGAGGGATCGGTAGACAGGAAGAGGGTCTCTGGTTCGAATCCCGGACGGACTAGAGGCCTTTCTGTTAGAAGATTGCATGTCGTCCCTGTGACTGTTTGAGTTTTGTCCTCCCACCGTCCCAAAAACATGCATGTGTAGGTCAATGAGAGACTCTAAATTGCACCTGACTGTGACCATGAGAGTGAATAGGGTGTGTGTGTCCTATGACGGACTGGACATCCCATCATATCCTGTATCACTTTTCTGTTAGACATCCATCCCAATGTCCCAAGGGGTAAACCATCTACCACAGGACGAGACTATACTACATGTAGCAGACATATAGGGTCTCAATACTTAAAAAGAGAAGTTTATTGTCCAACTTAAAAGTCAGGCTACTTTGGTCATTTCTCATAATCATTCATGACGTTTCTCATGATTTCAGTGATGGCAGACACCTCAAACGGACCTACGCTATACTATACTTCTCATGCTTAATGCAGAACATTCAGCTCCATGTCAAGAGCTGGAAGGTGTCTGCAGGACATGCGCCGTCATCCCTCAGCTCGGTGTACATTAAGACGTGCCACTGTCTGTTTAGCCGCTCTGACATCCCCCCGCCGGACACGCAGCCCTCGCCGGCTTTGCTCCCAAACCAACTTCACGGCATGAAAAACAGATAATGCTCGCGTGGCCTACTTATTTTTGCCGCTGCCTCTCTCCCCGTGTGTGTAATAAGTAGTGATGGCATGTCCTCTTAAGGGAATGTAACTCTCAATGTGTGGAGGCCCTGTAGACGACGGGTCAGTGTTTAGGGGGAGGGTCACGGAGGAAGGGTGGGAGGGGTGGTCCCCTTCTCCCAAAACACACTAAGAGTGATAATTGGACCGGTGGGTGATATGACAAACCCCTACCGCTGTGCTGTCCACTTTAACACAGCTCTGCCTGTAATATCTCTGGCTGCATTAGCCCCATTCTGCAGATCAATAATCGGGACAGCTTTATGGCCCCATTGATTTCCTCCAATGTGTATAATTCACCGGAATAACCCCCAAAAAAGCAACGATAGGCAAAAAAATCATAAACATTTCATGTGTGTAATTCACTAAGTAACGCACAAATCTTGCATTTTAGCGACGCTGGGAAGAAGGAATAACACATTCTTCTTGTTATTCTATAAATAATTTGATATCGCAGCACCCTGGCCTGAGTTCAACACGCCTGTGCTTTACTGTGAGTGTTTCCATGTCATGCGACTTTATACGTCTTGTCCACTACATGCCAGAGGGAAATATTACGCTTTTCAGCCCACTAAATTTGCAGGTTACCGCTGATGTGATGAAATAAGAGCTGTACATTGAAAGCAGCCAGACCCTGCAGTATGGTATTAGTATGCTTATATAAGTAGCCTAAGGGATCTAAACGCTTGATCCTCCACTGTTAAACACACGCACCATAAGCTATTATTCATACCAGATAAAGTCACAGACACCTGCGGCCGAACCTCTGTGACCGTATCTCAACTTTTTATCGGCTCGGGGGAGCGATACGCCTCCTCCTTATAAAAGCGACCCGGTCTCGCTTTACGGGGACACGCGGCGTTTCCAAGGGAGCCACCTGCGAGTCCGCGCCGTAGAAAGTAAGTCAGGCCTGAGCTCCTTTATAGGTCATCTCTGTGAACGACCTGCGCTAAGTCAATCAAACGGCCCTGGATAGGACAGCCGCTGTCAACACGCCGGATTAGGTCCGCTGACCCACACTGCCGCCGGCCACTTACGTAAACCAGCCCCCGCTGCCGTAACAGTTGTGCAAAAACACGTCCGCATCCTATAACCTGAGCTCACCGGGAGGTGAGGCGAGGGGGGGGGGGGGCTGTCTACTCGGCATGACCCTGAATTTATAAGCAGGATTGCAATCTGCGCCGAGGAGATGCATGTGTTATCGTTTCGCATTTAACAGCTCTGGATGCGGCGAAAAAAGAAAAAAAAAAGCCCTTCCACCCCCTCCACCCTCCCCCGCTGGCGTCAAGGCATCTTAATTCAGGATGTGGATCTCAGTCAGCAGGTGAATGCTGGTCTAATCAGCCAACCATATGTCCTCCTATCCCTGGCTGATTAAGGCTTCCTCTCTCCCCCTCACTGATTGCTGTATGGTTTGATAAATCATATCCCCTGCGAAGAAATGCTAATGATATGATAATGCCGGGCTCCAAACCGCTTGTCCGGCCCGATAAAGGCTTCCGGCTCGTGCGACCCTCGTGCTGAGGGGGAAATAAATAAATAAAATACATTCCTGCCCACGTTCCAGGAAGGAGAGCTGGAGTAGTTGTCAGCGGCTGAATGAGCCCCCCCCCCCCAAATTCCTCTCTCGTGGTACATTTTTCCAGAAATCTGTTGGCCTTGTCCTCCCACATGGCCCATCTGTGCAGTCACAGGAGCTCGGCGAGCCGGTCGCTTTGTGGGTCACAGAGGCTGATCGTCGAGAGCAGGAGGAGGGTGGGGGGATCGGTTACCAGATTTCGGTCAAATCACTTTAAAAACAGTGGTCCGCTACTAATACCCTCCTCATACACACACACACACACACACACACACACACTCACTCCTACGTCTCTGGTTTTATAGATTGTTTCACATGTCACAGACAAACCCTCCCCTGCTGCCGGAGCAGGCATTGAATTTGGGTCACGACCGTTTACCTTGTTATCTTGTGATTTTTATACCGAGCCAGAGCGGAATAGACTGCAGTGACGACTTAATGCAGCTAAAGCCCCCCCCCCCTCCACCTCCAATGAAACCAGCCACCGTGCAGGAAAGAGTTCATCCCATTTCGGATGCAGCTGATGAACATCTGTTCAGCATTAGCGGCTGCTGCCTTGTGGTCTGCGGTGCCTGCGAGCGCAGCGCAGGGCTCGACCGATAACGCCCAAATCCTCAGGTGCAGCGCGCGTCTGTTCCGAGCTAGAAAAACAGACAGGAAGGAGAAATAAGGGCAAATTTCCTGTTTGCTGCTTCATGCGCAATCCATAACCGATGTGTGAGGCCTGTCACGTTGTCAGAAACAGACCGAGTTCGGAAAGAGCAACAAGTTGACGACTGCGGACTAAATTTAAGCGTTTTAGTCATGTTGGGTTGTTAATCGTTCCCCGGCAACGCCACAGATAAATCTAGAAGCCAGGCAGCCTGTTCGTGTTTCAGGTTCTAATTAATGCGTGTATACTTTAGGTCTCCCTTGTAGAAGGGATATTAAGGCTCAATGGGACTAATCTGGTTAAATAGAGGCTAAATAAAGTGTGGGTTGAATTAAGTTTTGTCCATAAAAGTCTCACTTTGGATCAGACAACCTGGCTTGTTCTTCTAAACCATATTGTTTTCTTATTTGCTAATTTTGCACTTTTGTCTTATATAAAAAAAACAGGTGACTGTTGTGGCTCTTTAAAATAGAGAAAAATATAGAGCCTCTCAGTAGATTAACAGCACCTTGAAATGGAAGAAATTGAAGAATTCAAGTCAGAATTTTCACTTGGTAGTCACCAAGTATCAGAAATCAAAGGTGTAACTGTTTATTTATTTATTTTGGCTGACCTATATGCTACCAGACGAGACCCACAGAGATCCAGATCTCATTTACTTAACCACCGGGTCAAGTGGCACACTTCATAACAGCGCAGGCAGCAGTTTGGTGTGCTAAAGTGCAGGAGGTGAACTCGGGCCACACTAACAATTATAAAACGCAGAGTTTAAAACCAACTTTCCGATGAGATAAACTCCTCAATAAAGCCTCGGTGATTCATATTGTCGAGGTGAAGTCACGAAAAGATGACAAAGAACAAACTCCCGATGACAAATATAGACATGCAACAATAGAAAAGCCTAAGGGACTTTTACAGCAACTACTGTGAGGCTGATTCAGTCTTTTATTTCTGATTTCTGTTGTCACCGGGCAGAGAATTTGGGTGTGTGTGCGCGTGAGCAGTGTGTGTGTGTGTGTGTGTGTGTGTGTGTGTGTGTGTGTGTGTGTGTGTGTGTGTGTGTGTGTGGAGGAGTGAGGGAGCGCGTGAGAGTGAAGCGTCCAAGGGTGTAGGTGCACATTCTTGGGCGTGTTTGTGTGATTCTCGCATTCCACGGGCTTAAGCAGAGGTCAGGATGAGCATATTTCTCCAGTCGTGTGGCACCTCCGTGTTTACATACCAGACGTGCTCCGGGGAGACGGAGCGACTGACGCGACGAGCTGCGTCTGTGCATCCCGCTGTGCTGCGGGCCAGCCTCGCGACACGCCAAAGACTCCTCCTGCAAACGCTGGAAACTGAAAGCCTCGTGACGGGGATTTTCACCAGCGTATGATAGTCTATAGCGAGAGTGAGCAAGAGGCTCCTATTATGAGGTTGATGTACAGTGAGTGGCTTTAAAATGGGTATAAAAACAAAACAAGTGTATTCAAAAAGTAAGATTTAGTTGGATTTTTTCTTCTATAATGACTCTATTGTCATATATACATATGTGTGTGTGCATATATATACATATACATATGTATACACATACATACATGCATACATAACCACCTCATAATATATTTTGGGGATTTTTTGAGGCATTTAGGTATTTTGAGCATTTCTAGGGCGGGAGTTAAAGAAAAAAAACTCCCCTACTTAGGAGTCACTGACTGTAAATTGAAAGTCTTGGTCCTGGTGTTTATAAAACAGTGTGATGTGGATTTTCACCATGTATTAAGACCCCGCGGAGAAATCCATTTGCAGCTTCAGAGCCAGAGCAGCTCCCACAGCTGCGATTCAACAGCGGAGGAATATATTCACATTTTGTTTTCTCTCAGAAAACGTAATCGAAGCCAAATTGTCCCTCTTCAAATCAGCGACTTGGCTGAGCCGGGCCTCTTTCCCACGTGATGGAGGGCTAGGGGTGGGGGGTGGTTATTGAGAAGGTGGAATGGCCCTGGGTGGAGACGGGCTGACCTTTCCCCCGGAGCCTGACCCCTGACTCTGCTCCCTGTGATCAGCTAATTGGGAGAGAGAGCGAGGTAGAGGAGCCTGAGACGACCCCGCTGGGGGAGGAAGAGCTGCTCCTCTACGGGAAAAGAAAAAAAAAGAAGGGATTGAATGATGCCTTTGTGTCTGGGACACTTTGCACGGGAACCGACAAAGTCACGGGGACGCTAGTCATTGCAGACGTATACACCCGAGACACGGACCTGAGAACACCCGGGGCAGGTGTGGTGCCTCAGACTGCACGTGATGAGTCAATAAATCAGGCAGCCGATCGAGTCTGAAACAGGCCAGTCATCAGCACTCAGACAGTCTGCGCCGATTTACGAACCACCACACTGCAATACCTCTCACAAGCAGTTATCTTATGAATAATACACGCGCACCATATTTGATGAGCCAATCTACGGGCGGCCATAAACTTATTTTATCTGCAGCACCGGGGCCGGTCGGCGGAGCTCCGATCTCCATATAGAAAAAAAAAACAAAAAGAAAACAGGATCCTCACTTCCCGCCACTTCTCTCCTCCTCCCTGTCTAATACTTTACGTCAGCTCAGGGGAGGAAGCTGATTGACTGGCTGTGGCGATGCTTGGGAGAGATCTTATGCAACCTGAGCATTGTTTCACCTCCCACGGCGTTGCTTTGACAGACGATTGTGAAATCCACGATGCAGAGGCAACTTTTAGACGCACGCTGGAGAGGGGAGGCCCTCGAAGATCCAGAAACCAGCCTCACTGCTTACTCTACCTGATGGAGGTCTGCGATTAGCGCCTCGGCCTGCACAGCAGTTTGTGTTTGCTTTTCATGTTCACCATAAAACTTAAAAAGTAAAGCAAATCATATTTACACTCTACACTGAAACAGAGTAAAACCAACTTGATTGTGATAGAAATGATAAAAGTTATTTAAGTTTGCAAATCAGATGCAGACAAGCACATTATGGATTATGAAGTTTATTTAACCTTCTGTTATTACCCCTCTGGGTGTTTTTGACCTTAAAAGAGTGGTAAAACTGAAAATTGATTTCACATTATGTCATATTTTATGCCCATACTCACTTGATTTTCATAGAAATCGAAACATTAATTTCTAAGTACGGACTGGTTAGTTTGAAGGTTTGGAGGGATGATTATGAATCACATTTCTGTCTATTTTACACATGTTTTAAATGTGACATTCGGCACTTATTCCCTCTGTGACTCTTTGAACCGTGCTGAGTCTAATTCCTCCGTCTGTAATAGTAACACACTACAAGTGAGTGAGGGACGAACGTATCTGATGTGAGGGAGAGAGTGAAAGTGGAGACACAATCTGTCGCCTCCGTGCTTGCATCATATTCAGCAACATGCAAATGTGCCAGATCTGTCCTTTTCGCTTTCATCAGCAAACACAGGCAATGGGAGAGCAGCGAGGCCTTGACAGCACACACACACACACACACACACACACACACACACACACACACAGAGCCTACGATCGACTGTGTGTGTTTAAGATAAACTGGTCAAAAAGGCTCCCAGTGCCTTATAAAACGCCGAGCAGGCCTGTTTTTACCATTCATTAACCAGACGACCCTGATCTCAGTGTGCGTAGTGTAGCACAGTGTGTGTGTGTGTGTGTGTGTGTGAGCTCTGTACGTCACACTCAGCTGCAGCCTGATACAACTGGTCCACCAAGCTCTGACCTCTGAGCCGCAGCCACGTAACAATCCGCCCGCCTGGCCGCCAGCACACATACACACACACATACACACACACACACACACACACGCACACATGTTTGTTTGTTTGTTTGGTTTGATCCTGATGGGTGGTGACAGTCTGAAATGAGGCGAATGGCGAATACTTTTTGTCGCTCCTTGTTAAATACTAACACGCGGCCATTTATTCACACAGCGACCACGCGGCCTCCTCTGACCCGTGTATAAAAATCGGAGGTGTTTTGATACTTTTCCGACCTGTTTCTATGAATAAATCATGCTTGAAGTCGGGCTGTTGTGGAGCGTTTGACTCAGCTGCAAAACAACCCACCAGGAAAAAGCCAATAGGCAATTGGTTGAGCAACTGGTCAAAAAAAAAGAAACTTTCCGTCTCTGCTCCTTGTGTAGTCACAACACAAACAGAGACACTTAGATACAGACCACCACACAGTACACACACACACACACACACACACCAGGATCTGCACAAATACACTCGGGCTTTTCACAAAATCGCCCGTGTTTGTTTACATTCAACACATTATTCTTCTATATTAAGCTCGGTTTGGCTCCGGATTGAACAAAACAAATCCTCTCCCGCTGGAACAACTGCAGTAACCTGAACATGAGCCAGACAGAGCCGAACACCTTCACAGACGTGACTTTCATCAAACCTGGTTCATACTGGACAGTTGCCGCTCGTGCTAGCTTTTAACATCGCACTCCACGAATTACAATATTGGTGAATTTCAAATCATCCACCACTGTAATTTACGAGCAAATATTTACAAACCAAATTACATTCCCATCCACTTCATTTTTGTAGCACGGCTGTAATTAAAAAGTTGGCCCGCTACGATGTGGGAGCGAGTCAGGAAAATACAGTCTCTCTTTAAAATGTGTTTTCATTCATTTGAATAATCATTCATATTAAGATTGTGCCACTTTGTTGTGTAAATGTTTGGCTGTTTCATTTTTTTTTGTCTCTCTATCATTATTACAACGTTCCTATAATAGTATGTCATGTACTAGGCTGCACATCAAAATAGCTACAAGCTTCAGAAGTGCAACATGAATACAAACAAAGTTGTTTATATAAGAGCTGTGGTGGAAGTGTTTTGCTGTTTCGCAATATGTTTCTATGATGGCGTGTGCAGACAGTATGCTCTGTGCTTGAACATCACCACATCTGCATAAAAATGACTGTGCTTACTGTGACAGCGCAACATGTGCCGGACTGTACATAAAAATACACTTTGTTGCTGCGAGCTACAAAAGTACAGCGTGGATACAAACTATTTTAGTCACCATAACAGAACGAGAGCCGAAAAAAGAAAACATGTTCCAAAGTTGGAAAAAAAAAAGCTTTTTTTTCTTTTCTTTTTTTAACAATTGACTCTGCAGAACAGTACATTCAAGCATGCGGAGAACTGATGACAAAAGCAAGGAGGTGGCCAGCACTTGCTGAGCCCACACCACTATGGAGGAGGAGGAGGAGGAGGAGAAGGAGAAGGAGGAGGAGGAGGAGGCATGTGCTGAGGCTGACTCACGCCGTAGCCAGAAATCATCCAGTCATGAATCTGTCTGTGTTTGGGCGTACAGAGGCACATATGAGTCATGATAGAGAGAGAGAGAGAGAGAGAGAGAGAGAGAGAGAGAGAGAGAGAGAGAGAGAGAGAGAGAGAGAGAGAGAGAGAGACTGCAGAGACAAAGACAAGAGCACGTACACTCTCTCAGTCAGACATACATTAGTTCCAGTGGCTGTGACAGTGGGAGTGTCAGCGGCTCTGGAGCCGACCTGAACTTGCAGTAAACCCGGGAGTTTGAGGGGGCGACACACTTTCTGGTCCTCGGTTCAGTATTTGTAGTGAAACTTGCAGATTCCTCCTACACTCCCACACTTCCATTCCTCATGAGAGCTAGACACGTACAAGGGGATAATGTCAAACCGGGCAGGAAAAAAAACCTCACTCAGACGCTCAGACATCAGCCCGTTCTATTGACTTCTGATGTTATTAAATAAATAAATAAATAAGTAAAATCCTGCTTGATCCGTGTCCTAGATTTGGCAAGACTTGGAGGCTCCCTGGTCAATCTGTGTCAAGGCTTTTCTCCAGACTGTAAGCCACTAGCAGCGAACCAAAAAAAAAAGTCCCCCTCGTTCCAACAGTATTTTGTCAGTGCGTAGTCTATCACTATAGCCAGGCGGTGTTGTGCAACTCTCCACTGGGTGGAGGGGGGAGGATGAGGGGTGAGGGGGGTGGAGGAGGGGGGCTGCAGTGGGTGCAGAGAGGTTGCAACAATCGGTCAGGAGCAGCTGAGCCTTTTGTGTGTTATTACAGGTTAAAGCTCTTCACCTTATGTTCCTCTCCAGGCTTTCAAAACGCACATTTGTTCAGCCTGGTGTCTCCTGAGAGCCGCCCGTCTACAGTACAGGGCTTTGTTGCCATGCTAGGATATACAATATACTTTAATTGACTGTGTTGATTTTATCATATTGTATGCATCATTGACAGATTTGGATTTAGAGAGAGCACAAAATATACACCATTCTAGAAAAGATTCTTTGAAGATTCTATATATCTATCTATCTATGCATGATAATCATGCAAAACTCCATATGTGATATATGTCCATATGACCATCACAGCCATTACACAGACACACAATATTCACTCTCACAGTCTCACCTAGGGCAATTTAGAGTCTCTGGTCAACCTAAACATTAATGTTTTCTTGCTGATTACCCAGAGAAAACCCACGCACACACACACACACACACACACACACAGTAACACACACACACACACGCACAACCCCACACAGAAAGGCCTCCTTGCTCTGATCTGGAAGTCGAGCCAAAGTCCTCCTAAACTGTGAGGCGACAATCCGCTCATACACTGTCACGCACATATCTTGTTACTCTATAAAGACGAAATTACAAGTGAAACACATGCTGACTGTGGAAAAACAGATCCATAAAACGCACAGCTCGTCTCCCTCGGCCTCTTTAATACTTGTTCGCACTCTTCTCCAGTCAAATCTCAACTTGTACCAAAAGTGTTTTCATTTCTTTCCCTGCCATGAGACATTGGGAGCACTTCATCCGGCACAGATGTGAGTGGATTTTCCAATGTTCGGCCCTTACGAGCTATTGAGGGATTGTTTTTGAGTCGGAGTGTTGTTTTTGGTTGTTTCGGGAGTCCGACCCCCCACCACCAACGCCGCCGCCACCACCACCACGTTGTCGTGGCAACCGGCAGAGGAGGGCAGTTGGCAGGATGGTAGCAAGACAGCAACGGCGACACACTGTTTGTTCTGCAGATGCAGCCCTCTGTTCCCCACAAGTCCCTAGGTGGTGCAGACTGAGTGGTGCATCCCAAGGGGCTATCACGTTTCAGAGTGAAAACAAGCCGGCCGGGCTCTGGCAAACAGAATCGCTCATTGCAAAACCTTTCATTTGCAAAAGGCGAGGGGGTGGCGGCGGCGACGTGTGGGGGGGGGGGGGGGGGGGGGGGGGCTTTGTAGCTGCAGGCGTCTTTCTCTTTCTGAGAAGTCAAGAAAACTATATTTTGAAGACCAGTTTCTTTGGCGAAAGTGATTCCCGCTTCTTGCCTCTGGCACGATGGGAAGAGGGGGGGAAAAAAATAAAGGATCAAAGTCCGTGTGTTTTTTAGCCGCTAGATGTTCTACAATCATCACAATAAACATCCGCCGGCTGCTCGAATCCATTTCGGGGTCATGTTTTTTTTCGTGGCGCTCCACGTTAGTCATGAAATCCCAGCCACATCAACGAGCTAATGCTGTCTGTGGAGGATGAAAAGGCCACTGTAGCTGGCAGTGATATAAAAGGCATCACTGGCTATAAATAGGCTCACCCGAGGCCGTGACGATGACATAAGTACCTCGATCTACCACAGCCGTGCGGCTCGCTTCCCGTTTTAACTTCTCCGTATTTACCCATAACCACATATGGAGAGCGGCACGTGCTGCTGTGTGGCCCTGATTATCCCCGATGGGCATAGGTGCTAAATATCACGACTCGAGGTTGGGAAGAGGAGCGCAGTTGCGTGACAGTGTGTTTCTGCGACGTCAGAGTGAAGGTGTCAATCACTCCACTGCCACTTGAGAACACCCTCCAGCTCGTCTGCGTCACTTTTTTATTGTTATTATTATGATCATCCCAGGCCCAACTAGAGTTTATTGGATGTCTCTGTGTCGCTATAAATAACTCGGCACACTTTGTGAATGTGTGCACAGTTCTCTTTGCTAATTAGGCTGGATAATAGTGAGGGTTTCTGACAGATTTCATTCATAATGGCACACATTTCCTGTCGAGGGTGACTCATGTTCCCCAGCAGAGGGAGAGTGAAGAGGAGGGGAGAAGAAGAGCTCCTCCATCATCCATCATCCATTGTGGAGGGTGATCTCATCCTGAGTCATAATATTAGCGCCTCGACACGTTAAAGCTCATCCACAGGTCATAAATCCTCCCCTCGCCGTCTCCTCCATCTGTGTCGCGGGTCATCCGCAGGTTTCGCAGGTCACTCGGTCAAGTCCCACGGCGAGGACGGTCGCGTCTGGACAGGTCGCCATGGCTACTCCAGGAGGGTCATTGGAGTCTGAGATGCTTCAATAAACCACCTTAAAAGTTTAGAGATGATTAGATCCATAATCATGTGTGTTTGTGGACTGAGGGAGGAACCTGGACCTACACACAGAATCAGAGGCGACAATACTACCTACTTATATGTATATATATTTCTACCATTGATTGTTATAATGAATGCGGGAAAGGAACGGCTGACATTTGGCAACATGCAGTCGGGTTATTTGCAAATTCTGTTTCGAATGACCAATTTTAACCTTGTTATACAAGTCATATACAGACCCTCTGGCTGATGCACACCATGAGAAAACTCCAGATGAAGTTTTAAATCACTCCTCAGGTTGGCCAAGGTTATTTGGACATAAAAATTATGCTAAAAAGAAACTGTGTAGACATTCTGTAAGTGTCAGAGTCAAGTCAGAAAGTGTGCAGACTTGGGTTTCTTCTACATAGAGCGATTAAAAGAACTTTAATTGTTTAATTGCACTTCCTTATGAAGTAGTTTAGATAATCCAGCTAAAGCAGTGTATAACATAACCAAGTGCATGTGCCCCTGACGTCAGCATACATCTATAAAGTTATACGTGATAAAAATGACAGCCCTTCCCAAGAAGATGGACATCAGGTTGTAAAAAAAAACAGAACAGTCCGTTACGTAACGTGCCCGTGATAAGAGGTCGACACCTGGATTCCACAGTCGCAGACGCAAGAAACGAGAAGTGAGACAGAAACCAAAAGGCGAGAGAAGATTCACAGAAATCACCAAACATTCCCGTAAAATCCAGCCTGCGGAGGAGAGCGTGTCCTAGATCTCGCGTAGCGCCCTTGTTGAGCCGCGTTGGCGAATGAGAAGACGCGCTACCACGCCCACGCACTCACACACAGCAGAATGTTTAACCTGTAGGTTGGTGTCGAGTCCGATATTCCCCTCAAAACAACATGACGACACATCAGTTCTCGTATCTTTTGCTTTCACGTTTGCGTCTCTTTTGCGTCACTGTCTTATTGTGTCTCCGCTCCGTCAGATGTCAGATGACTAACTCGTGAACCGTGGCTGAATCACGGCATCACGGCATCACCCGTTCCCTGAAATAGAAAGAGACGTTGCGAGATTTCTTTCTCGATCCACTTTCACATTTATTTACATATTTTGCCGGTTTTGCTTGTTTAAAATTCATGGACAAGACAAAAAAAAAAGAAAAGAAAAAAAAAGCCGTGGGCGGACAAAGTGCGGCACTGTTCTGCAGTTCTGGCGTGAGCGTTTGTGGGAGTTAAAAGTGAGAGCGAAATAAGACTCGGGTCAAAAGGCGGCTTTGAAACAAGCACGTGACGGTGCCAAACCAGACTCGAGGATACGTTTAATGACTGGAAATGAATTGCGAAGAGAAATTAAAGGTCAGGTTGTGTCTGTCGGGTACGACGCCTCGACAGCAACGCGGTCTTATAGTATTACAATATTAAGACTGCAGAGGGTGGCTGCAGCACCGACAGCAATTTTGATATTTCGGATCGCATTACAACATTTACAAGAATAGACGCCGAGTCAGGTGACGCGGCGTGTTGGCGGGAAGCGCCGTGGCCTCGAAACCAGGAAGAAGCTCTGAAGGGCTGAAGGTCGAGGGCTGTTCTGTGTCGAGTGTCCATGTTCTCCCTGTGTCCGGATGGAAACTCCACCTCAGTCCAGGAACATGCATGAATTCACATGACTGGCAACCCCCCCAGGCCTTCGTGCAGTGGAGACCCCATTGGGTACATGAGGTAAGATGATAAATGTTGGGACCCCGAGTCAGACATTAAACCTTAACATTACAGTCAGGGAAGACAAACTTCACGGCACCCAGGAGCGCAACTGATCTAGGATTAAGTTGGTTTTAGGATTCACTGGTGGGCACCGCTTCAGTCTCATCCAGTTTGATGAGAATAGTTTGTATTCACAGACACAAAGGTGCGTTTCCGATAGCCTTAGGAATAAAAGGAATGAACAATCGCATTAGAAAAACGGTGATTGAAACGCCTACAAAAAAACTCTCAAACTGCCAACTCTCAAACTTTTTCCAGACATGGTGATAAAGAAGTGTTATCAGAGAAGTGAAACTGAAAGTTACACCAGACAAGACATGTGTCTAGTACACGGTGTGTGTATGACAGGGGGTCACATGACCAGTTCAGCTCAAATAATATGAGGTCTGCGTGGGCAGAGAACAGCACTGAACTTCCCGAAAGAAGGTATCTAACAATACCATGGAAATTCAAGATGTTTTGAAAAGTCCATCTTCCTCAAAGCGGAGTCTGGCAAATTTTATAAAGATTACATCTCAAACACAAAGAAATTCATTGGAAACACTCAGGAGTTGTACGAAGCTTTAGAAATATTTTTATTCAGTGAAAAACCAAAGTGGATATTCCCTTAATATGTTATTTTCTGTTGCTAGTTCCTCGACAACCTGGTTTTGAGCAGATTAACCTTTGGAAAGTCTCATGTTTGGACCTCGCAGACTCCTGTACCGGCTAATATTACAAGATCGTAGCGGACCACTTCCAGCCGACCCGAGGCGAGGGAGGAAATAAATTCCTTGTTTTGTCTTCTTGCAAATTCATTTCCAGGGCTAACAGATGGTCTGCCACTGCGCGCACGTAGCTGTATGGAAACACCTGCCCGATTTTTTTCTCATTACGGGATAACAATAGAAAACTTTACGGGACTCACGCCGCCCCAGAGCCGTAAAACGGCCGCTTTTCCCTCCATTTTTCTTTGTGTTCGGGTTTGCGAGGTGGACAGAGGGCTACGGGGCGCTCAGGTTGTAGCCGTCGTGACAGATATTGAAAAGGAGGGCAGGCGCATTAAAAAGCATCCCTCCACGCCTCCGCTCTGCCCACTGTTTGCAGGACTTTTTGGCCGTCTGCCCCGTGACTTCCCTGAGTTCAGGTCGCCAAGCAACCGGCTCCCTGCTATTACAGTTTTCATGCATCACTATCTCTGCTTTGATGTCACGGTTGCCCCGGCAACTATACTATGACCAGACACCATGACTCTTTGCCACTATTAGCAATCTATAAGCCCCACAGGCAGGCAGCAGTGACGGCATGCCATGTCACATCCCAGCCCTTTGTTCAGACGTTTTTATTTTTTGGGGTTTTTTTGGGGTTTTTTTAGGAAACCATGAGAACGGCTTGTTGGTGGATAACAGCGGCGTCAACGCTGGTCTGAAAGATGTCCAGGGTCGGCAGGGATTTAGTGGGATCTAGAGTCAGAGATGGAATACAATATTCTGAGTTATGTTTTCGTACGTGTTAAATCACCTGAAAATAGGAATTGTTGTGTTTGTGTTGCCGGGGAAGCGAGTTCTTTTCCACACCATCTGCCCAGAACAGAAAAAACCAAACACGGGCTTTGGAAAAGAACCTGTTTGTGTTTTCTGGGCCCACTGTAGGTTTTTCTTCCTGGCTTGAAAGGGGAGAGTGGGGGCGAGAAGAAGGGGGGAGGTGATTCTGACCCGTTCTGATTCCCAGGTTATAGCCACGCCCCTTTGTATCGCACACCAATGCACAAGGTGTCACTTAGCGTCTGTACGATCGCTTCTAGAGAGCTTTTCCATCCTGTGGTTAATGTTGTAAAACCGTCAGAGTGGGGAGATTTAGAGACCAAATCCTATCATTCCTCATGATCACAAACAGTCATGGTTCAGGTTAAAATAAGCAGGTTTACGTCCATGATTTAAACCACTTTACACATGTTGCTATATGTTCTTAGTCCAAGTGTGTGTGGTACGTGACTTTGCGCGTCTTAAAAATGTGTTAACTCTGACAATCACCTGCGTGAAATCCCACCTTTTATCCATTCTCCCACCTCTCAAACGCGCTTCAGCTCCGCTCTCCCGGAGCAGCTAAAACTGCCTCAGGGCGATTTACATTGCAGTAGAAAGCCAGATGTGTCTCATAGAGATTTTAAAAGGTACCATGTGCGTCTGTATGAGACACTGAAGGGCGTGAGAGAGTGTCGGTATCAAGGAGTTGAAAAGTGAAGCCAGCACCGAATGACCACTTGAGGAAGGGCAACAACAGAAGAAAAAGACCCTTGTAGCAAAATGCAGAGATAAACATGTTTACAGCCTCGTAGGGACAATGGTTTTGGTCTCGATAGTCAATGTAGCCATTCATAGGGACTGTACAGAGGGTGATTTTTTTATATAATTCACTTAATCCAATAAAGTTCTGCATAATTGGGTCATGGCTGCTTGAGTGACAGGACCACCGCTTGATTTCAGCAGGGCGGCTTCGTTCTTCCATCCATCCATTTCCTTACGACATTTTATGTATAATTGGTGTCACGCTGCAATAGCACATAGGGCAAAGGCAGGAAATACACCCTGGGCAGGTCGCTAGTCAATCACAGGACACACACACACACACACATACACACACATCATTAGCTCTCACACCCTGAGAAAATCTTTATAGACTCAAATCAGGCCAAACATGCATGTTTTTGGACTATAGAAAACCCACATACATTCATAAAGAGCGTGCATAGAAAGGTCTAAGTCGAACCCAGGTCCTTCTTGCAGTGAGGAGACAGCGCACCATGTCTGCTGAATGACAGAATAAAATAGAATAGAATAGAACAGAATAGAATAGAATAGCATTTTTTTCCCACAATGGAGAAAATGCCACAGTAGTAAAGTGCACAATGCAGTAGAGGTACATAAGGAAAAACAAGTAATATAAATATTTAAAAAAAACTAAACAGTGGCAAAAATTGTACAAACTAGGGCACAAAATATCAACAAAATAGCAACAAATAACAGATAAAATCAGTGATTGAATGAATGAATGAATGTGGTTACTGGGAGCAAAGCGAAGGGTATCATTGCTTCCTATATTCATCTTGGATGAGTAGGAGGTGTATAACCTGTGCACTGAGGTTTCAGACACACATAGGTGATGTCTGACGCGCTGAACCCATTGTTTCGTGCAGTCGACAGTCGCTTGCTGACAACCCGGGGATAAGAAGAGTCTGGGCGTTAATTCGACAGCGATAATGAGGATTCGTGCCCGCATTGCTTTGAAATAAAGCTTCTGCTTCTCAGCAGTTCAGCCCCTACAGTAAATGTATTCTAAATGGCAACAATCCAAAGATAATCCACCACTGAAAAAGCAAATGATTAATGCCCGTGACATAAATCTGCTGCAGACTGCGACTGCCAAAAACCCAAGAATTGTGGTAATCTCGGCCGGTGGCTGCCTCCAGCGGAATCAGGCACCAGGCTGTGGGACAGCGCTTTATTTAGATTAGGTCAGAGTCAGTGCAGCACGACTCCACTCCAGGGGGTGTCATTCAGTTTCACAGTCGACGGCGTCACACTGTAGCCCCGCGCTTCCCTCCTGTCATCACAAAAGCCACGGCGCAACACAAAAAAGGCACGAAAGGCAATTTAGGCGAATTTGAAAGAAGGAGGGGGAAGGATGCCGGTCACGAGCTAGCCCTCATACTCCTCATACTTACTGTCAAGGCTAACCCCCTCACGTTGAGCCTAAAGGGTCATGACCCCCCCCCAACCCGACTCATACTACAACCCCCCACCCCCTCGCGGCACATGCTGCCCTTCTTCTGAGGAACACATGACAATAATCACGGTCACAATAGGAGTGTGCGTTCCCCTTTTGTGAGAGATGCGACAATGCAGTCAAAAAAAAAAAAGAAAAAACAATAAGAATCAAATAAAATGCCGACGGTGTTGGAAATCTGCGACAAACACTGCTGAGGTCAGACAGTCTGCACACGCACAGATTGTTTCCTGAGTCACTGGGAATGTTAATGCTTTAATTTGCACTTTCTCATTAACTATTCATAGTTTTGTCCCGTTCCAGCAATTTATGTCTGACAACCAGAAATTAGATTATCAGCGTGATACGTCGGCCTCGTCAGAGACGAATCAGCGGCTGATCTTCGCTGTACAATGGGACGCCTGAGATAAACCCTCTTCTTTTTATTTTTTTCCCCCACTGTGGCTTTTTTTCCCCCCAGAGCATCCCCCAAATGAGCTAACCACCAGCTTCTCCTGATAATAATCTCTAGAAGTGAGAGACTTTTTTGTCGGGTCCCCCCCCATACACACACACACACACATCCTCCCGCCCCGGAGGGAGTGAAATACCGACGGTGAGGACTGTTATGCGATGATCTGTCTCGATCTCTTCCCTCGACAAAGATAATCCGTCTAGTTCACTGTGTGCTGCGCCTGTTTGCCCGGCAGCCTCCGTCTGCAGGCTGGCGGCGCAGCTCTGGAGCAGAGCTGCAGGAAACTAGGTAAAGGACGGGGAGGAATCAGCGCTCGCAACGCCTGCCGCTGCCAAGGGCGATCTGCCGACTGGGAAGCACGCCCAGAATGTGTGTCCAGATAGGAAAACAATCCGAGGGATCTTTCCCCCCCTCCACCTCCTCCTCCTCCTCCTCCTCCTATACAGGAAGCAGCGAATGAGGCCGATGGCGTGTCGTCTCTATAGGTGAGACGAGGCAGTACAACTGTACAACTGTTTTTGTCCTGTTGTTTGTTTGTTTGTTTGGTTTCTTTTTTACACAGAGAGATCAGAGGATTAAAGCAGTCTGGACGTGTTATTAATGGTCCTTCTGGAAGTCCAGAGTAAACACGGTAACACCGTGCTGCCAAAGTCCTCACAGTAGGTGCATGTTCGGTTTGAGGTGCTGGGACGATTAGTTGGGTAATCGATCAGCCAATTAACAGCACGTACACTGACAACAACGCTGGGGGCTGATAGTAAGGGAGGGAAACAAAAATAAAACTGAGCAAAAGTGTTAAAAATACATCTCAACTTTCATTTCTGATCAACAAGAGTTTCTGATCAACTCTTGTCTTGTTATCCAAGTTTTTAAGTTATCGCCTGAAGTAATTTATAAACAACAGCTACCTGAGTTTAATATGTGCATTTCATTTTCATTATTTTAGTTTTTCACAGATTTTAGCCTCATTATTCACCCCCCCGGGTTCAAATCCCACTTTGACCTCTCCGTGTCATTCTGGTTTCCTTCCACAGTCCAAAACATGTATATTTAGGTCAATTGGAGACTCTTAATTGCCCCTAGGCGTGAGTATGTGTGTCCTGTGATGGACTGATGACCTGTCCTGGCCTGAGTATATTCCCTGTCTTAACCTGATGTGAGCTGGATGATTGGATGGATTTGTATGCAAGACATTTTTATGATAAAACAGCAAAAAGTCTCAAATAAGCAACAAAAAAACTCTATCCCAAGCACCACAGTGTGACATTACATTGAAAAAACTCACAAAATTTTGTCCCAAATCTGTTGTATAACAGTCCGAGCCTGTGCATCACATACAAACACAAACACTACTGATGTGTCTCTTTTTTTTTTTTACTATTGTTTCTAATCCTTCAAAATCCCCCTTCAAAATATTTTTTTATTTATTTTGAAGCCATGATGAGTACTACATACAGCTTTGTGTCACGTCCCAGCCCGGGGCCGGCTTCCAGGCAGCCGGTTAGCTGTGAATGTTTATCGGAGGCTGTGCTGCTTACGCCACAGAGGCAGCATGGGAGTCTGGCACCGACACAGCGCTGTGAGCCGAAACTGTGGCCGTGACGTCATGTGGGTGGCTGTTCTATGTAGTCAGCACTTTTTTTTCCCTTTTTTTTTTCAACCCCTCCTCCTCCTCTTTCTCGTCTTCGCCCCACAGCTGCACATCACACACTGACCTCTGGCCATCCTCCATGAGGCCCTGGGGGGGGAGGGGGCTCAGGCAGGTCATGGTGGGAGGGGAGGGAAGAGGGGAGACAGGCACAAAATGGGAGGGAGGGAGGGAGGGAGGGAGGAGGGGTGGGGAGGGGGTCAGATAACCTCTCTCCTGTGCCGACCGACTGATGAGAGAGCATCACTAGCCCGGCGAGAAACGCTCAGTGACGGCTCGGGCATTTCCTGCTGCCGTCCAGAGAGAGTGAGAGACAAAGGAGGGGAGGGAGAGAGAGCAACAGAGAGAGAGAGAGAGAGAGAGAGAGAGAGAGAGCCTGTCTCACATGCTCCCCCCATGTGAGACTGAGCCAAGCAGGAACGGGAGCAGCTTTATGTAAGTGTCTCCCAGCAGCCCGCGGGACTTGCTGGAGAGACTCACATGTTTGTGTTGTGGAACCAGGACCGGACCCAGCTGGGCCCGGACCACAGAGCTGCAGCCCCATTCGTCCAGCTCAGGTCGCCCACCCAGCCCCCCACCCCCTCCATCCTCCCACCTCTGTCTCCCTGCCTCTGTCTGAGCATTTTGTTTATGTGCGTATGTGCACGTCAGTGTCTGTCTCGCCCTGTCTCCATTCCTGCAGCCGCCGCCACTGCTGCTGCGGCTGCTCCACGGTTCACCCCTGGCTGCGAGGCCTCGCAGCTGGGACGGGGAGGGGCGGGGGGGAGGGGGAGGGAGGGAGGAGGGAGGGAGGAGGGAGGAGGAGGGAGGAGGAGGGAGGAGGACAGATCAGAGGTGCCGACTCAGTTTCCCTGCAGACACAGCAGAACCTAAACACAAACGAGGGGGGGGGGGGCGGCGAAAATCTACTCCCAAGACCTTCAGATGTGAGTCATGAGAGACTTCACTCGCCACAAATATCTAGCAAAAGAAAAAAATAACCCACTCCTCACGCACCTTTTCAAAGCACCTTTCAAGGTCCATTTTCAAGATTTTTCCGGCATCTTACAGCTGTGATAAATGACCAGGCTCTTGGACAATGTTGGGCTACAGACGAATCCAGGATTCAGTTTCACCGCTCTTCTCTCAAAATCAATTTTCAGGACTTCTCCAGGTTTTGATAAGTCCTCACACGGTACATAAATCCATGCTGTGGAGATGTTTCATTTTCTACAGTTGGACCTTGCCCCTGGAGTCAGTTTTAAAAGATGTGCAGTCTGATTTATGTAGGAAAAAATTGCTTAAATTGTCAGAAAATAGCATGAATTTGGAGATTATCTATCATGGGATAGAGAGGAGACATAATTTGTTGTCTAATGTTCCATGTGTTCTCAATGACTAGATAATTGGACAGTGATATTCCAGGTTTTCCAGGGTGCATGGTACCTTGGGACTATTTTTAGTCATAAAGAGAGACATCACTTGCGTCACTTGAGCAGGAAGACGAGCTGTTAAGATAAACTGTTTAACTTTAAAAAATAAAAAGGGAAAACGCACCACTTTCATCCGTCACCTCCCTCTTAGCCCACTCTGCTTTCTATCTAATCTGCCCACGTGAGTGTACAAAACAATCACTTCACTTCAAAACATACAAACTGGAGCGTTTTTCAAGGATTTTACGCACCCGTATGAACCCTGATCATACGGACACCTTATCAACTTGTTATATAAATAACATTAAAAACACAACCTCCACCACTTTTACACACACACACACACACATTCAGCTTCGTCGCCACCCCTCACCGCCCGCCCCCTCCTTCTCTCGGGGCAGCTGGCAAAATACAAAGGAGAGAAGTGTGCAACTGGTGCGATAAAGCTGGGAACATCTTGCTATTCAAGCGTCAGCATAATAAACTGGAGGCACAATTAAGGGAGAGAGAGAGCGAGAGAGAGAGAGAGAGAGAGAGAGAGAGGGAGAGAGAGGAAAAAAAAAATCCCCTGAACCACCAGGAACAAGTGCTGTGCTGCTGTAGCGCCTCAGTCCAGCTGCGGGTTGTCTTTAGGACACAGGAAGGGGGGAGAGAGAGAGAGAGGAAAAAAAAAGGACAACAGAGCTTTTCTGTTCACTCCTCTGGGGAATGCAAATGATCAGTCAGTGACATAGTGAGAGACTACAAAGCATGTGTGTTTTAACTTCAGATGTGCTGCCATGATACCATTCAGGAGGTCTGATATATTAGCGCGCGCAAACATTACTCCCTTTGTCTGAAATCCTCCCCGAAAAAGCTTCTTCAGCAACACACAGTGGGATATTCATGCAGAGGCGATTGTTTAAAGGTGTTTAAACTTGACAAAACGGGAACAAAGACTCCTTATTAAAACCTCTTTTTAAAAAAAGATCTGCTCTAGGATTAAAAGTTTTACTTTTTCCCCCCCAAGAAAAGCTTTTATTATTATTACTATTATTATTTATTTTTTCCTTTTTTGTCCAAAAAGAGAGAGAGAGAGAGAGAGAGATTCCTGGCCCCTAAAAAACCCTCCTCTCTGTTCTCACTATTCCCCCCGGAGGAGGCTGGTGCAAAGTCTGCCGCTGTCTGGCTGTTCCCATGGCAACCACCAGGTGAGCAGACAGGCTTGGAAAGCACGGCGAGGAACATGTGACTCCCTCCACATGCTCAGGCAGAGCAGGCACACACACGCACGCACGCACACACACACACACACACACACACACACACACAGAGTCTGATAACAGGAGGCGGACTCCCTCCTTGATACAGAACTTGCAAGAACACGGTGTCGTCTCAAAAAAGGCAACGTTTGGTGTCTCCGAGAGCAGACGAGCAGATGACCAGTCTGCCGGTCCGTCTGTTTACCACTCTGTGTGTCTGTCTCCGCCACACACACACACACATATATATAAATAAACACACATATAAACAGTGTATTGTGGACCAGGAGCAGGCTGCTGGGAGGTGGGGAGGGGGGGGGGACAACTGAGATGTGTCATAACCGCTGAACGTCAAGTCGCAGTTCTGCCACAGCAGCAAAAGGAGAGAGCAGCAGGAGGGAGTTCGGTGTGAAAAAGTCACACTGATGAGTGAGGGAGGAGAAGGAGGGAGGGAGGGAGGGAGGGAGGGAGGAGAGGGAGAGAAAATAAACTTTCCTCGCTGTGTGTCCATGTAGAGCCATTCCTCCGACGGCCGCGTGAGCCCTGGCAGAGATAACGGCGATTTAACGCTTGTTTTTATGGGTTCGCCATCGTGGTTTATGTCGCCTTCAAGTGCTTCAAGTATGACTTGCGAGTAAGTCATGTTCAAGTGAAATAAAATCAAAAAACAAACAAAGAAAAAAAAACTGCAGAGGTTTCCGGGAAATTCTATTTTGCTTCCATAATCCGTGTCCTAGACACACGTAGATTATAGATTAAAGTTACGTAGACAGTCAAAAGACATGGATTCTTTCACTGCTACAAATACAGAGAAATGGAGGAGTCTGGCAGCACTGTGGACTGGTGGATAGCACTGCGGTCCCCCGGTTCAAATCCTGGGTCAGGTCAAGGACCTTTCATATGTAATGTATGAGTGGTTTACAACTTGTATGAACTGAATTGTATTACATGTTACACCATAATAAGCTTATATTGGGACTTTAAGACAGCATAAGTAGATTTTATTTATTGATTGTTATTTCATAAATCAGAAGCAACTTTGGGACCAACATCTGCGTCTGTTTGCTCCTCATTTCTTTCACCTGTCCTACAGGATTTTTTTTGCATTTTATTGCTGCAGGCCTGACTGGGACCTGTAACACCTTTCAGATGTGAACTCTGCTTGTTCTGCCTGTATATGTGTGTAAGGTCTTCTTTGACTATACAAACATGCGTGTTTAGACCAATTGAAGGCTAAAATCCCTCTACTATGTGAGAGTGGCTGAAGAGTCCAGAACATCTTGAACCCGACTTTTCCACCATTATCACCTTGTTATTCCGACACCAAATCCCTTGCCCACATGTACAATAAAGTCTTATTTTGATTACAGTAAAGATAGTGTTATCGAGATAATAACAAAGGTCTGTGTCACATTTCCATCAGGAAAACAAAAAAAACGTGTTTCCCCCCATAAATCCACACACACACACACATGCACACACATGCATGCACACACACACACACAGCCTGATGCAGTTACTGGAAGAGAATGTAATGATGTTACTGTTTATTATTGACTCTGTTTATCACCGAGTTATTGCCCCGGAGTAATTTGCGCTACCTGCTGCATTTCCTCCTGCTCGCCTGTGACACGCGCTGATGGATCGCCGGTAAACAGCGGCACCCGGCTCCAGCCAACGACAACAACAACAACAACAACAATACAAACTGCCATCAGGCTGGAAAAACACAGCTGAGCACTGAGGAGTCCAGCATGTGCTCGGGAGTGGAAACACTTCCCAATTAGCCAAATTGGTCCCATGTCCATCACAAGCTTCTTTCATTCGAAGGTGATGTACGAGGCCGAACCGGGCCGGAGACATTCTTGTAAAACCTCTGCTCTCGTCTTCGCTCCGTCTGGATTATTTTGCATAATCAGCCCGGGTGACTGAGGTCAGCGCCCTCTGTCACCTACTTCCTCCCGGGCTTCTGTTTGGGTCCAAACTCACAGGGTCGACGTGAAGCCAAATGCAGGTCGGTCGGTCAGTCCCCCTCCTCGTCCCTCCTCACCCCCCCCCCCCCCCCCCCCCAAACTGGGACCGCTCTGCTCTCGTGCTGCTGGTGCGTGATCCATCTTTTATTCATGCCTGCTTCCAAAACTCAGAACGTGAGGTTGATTAAAGCTTGACCGCAAAACATGAGCGGGAACATTCCTCAGCGATCCCATCACTGTTTTAACACGTGCACTGTGACAGCCTGCGCCAGGGCTGGACTCTGTGTGTGTGTGTGTTTGTGTATGCGGGTAGCTGTGAGTATGTGTGTGTGTGTGTGTCTAAAAAGGCGCAGGAGACTGACACTGGAGCAGGGAAAAGTGCACACCTGCATGAATATTACATTACATGTGTTTTTGCTTTAACAGCCACATGTGTCTCTTTCATTTGAAAGCAGCCATAACTGCCACCGGCGTTCTATAAAAGAATTGAACCACCTCCTCCCTCCCTCCATTCCTCCCTTATCCCCTCCTCTCTCTCTACCCCCCCCCCCCCCCCCTCCTCCAATCACGCCCGTCATGGCCAAGTTGTGCTCCAGGCCCCTGGGCTCTTTGCAGCTCCTTTCCGCCGAGGCGATTTTTTTTTCTTTTCAGTGGAACACGACTCCAGAATAGGCTGGATCGTGTTGCCGTGGATTCCGCCTGTCCGCCTGCAGCGTCTATAAATAGTGCCTGTCAGATATTTTCACTCCTGTGCTGAGCACACTCAGTGGCAGAGCAGTGTATTAATATCCACGGTGACCAGAGTCGTGCCTCAGGAGGGGAGAGTATGGTGCTGAGGAGTGAGCGTGTGTGTGCGTGCGTGTGTGGGGAGAGAGAGAGAGAGAGAGAGAGAGAGAGAGAGAGAGAGAGAGAGAGGGGAGGTGGAGGGACAAACAGCCAGCAGGCTGTCATCTTCCTCCCAACCTCCCTCTGCAGACTGAAGCTCCGACAAAAGACCTCTTTATGTCTCACTCTCTGACGTCTCTCCACAGTGTGTACACACAGTTGATTTGAGCTTAAGCAGGACGTGATCTGAGTCACATTACCACTTCACCCCCCCCCACCCCCCTATCCCGATTATGCCGTAACTGGAAGACTCTAAACAAACGTCCCCATTGCGCAACAAGATGCACAAAATATATATAAATAATAAAAAATATAAAACAAACTCGCACAAGGCCTATCATCTTAATCATAAGGATTCTGCAGCATGCGAATTACATTACAGGAGAGGCTAATGTCCCCGGTGCATGTTGCTAATCATCCTTGAGAAAGTGCAGATCTGCAGATATAGCCGCCCGAGCGCTTCAGCTGTGCGAGACTCAAATAAATCGGGGGAGAGCGACCGCAGAGGATTAAGCAGAAAAGACCCAGTAAATGAGGAGAATAAAATAATAAACCGAGTTTGTGCAGCTCAAACATACAGTTTATCTTTCAAAAGCTCGCAGCAATTCATCACTCCCGGAGCCGGTCATGTGCACACTCAGCTTCCACAGCTCACAACCACACACACATGCAGATGCACATGCACACACATCCAGTGATTGCCTTGTGTAACAGGGGAGGACTCTGCATGCGTGGTTGTGAAGCTTCACATGTGCAGCTGAGCAACCTGAGGTCAGACACAGACATTCACACAGATGCTGCTCGATTGCCAAACCCTCCACGTGTTTTGGAGCAATTAAGAAATTATGTTAATTTAGCTCATTTCCATGCTTTTTTTTTAAACACCCCCCCCACACCCCTCCTGCTGTTTCTCTCATTGTGGGGGAAACAAACGGGTCTCCTCTCGTGCATTATCACAGCCACGGTTATTAAGGCAACACGACGTATCAACGGTGGTTAAATGGCGCAATAGTGTGATGATATTCAACATGATTGCATCATGTGTCTGCAGCAGCATCCTGTTCTTTGTGAGCAGAGGGAGCGTGTGCAGAGAGGCTGCACAACACTGCCCCCAGTGGACAGGGCCGGTATAACCAAAACAGTTCTGAGTGACAGGGCTGTGGACAGGCCGCAAAATAACAGGAACAGCCTCGACTGAACATGGACTCGGAGAGATTATGGAGCAGTAAATATTGTCTAAACAATGTTTTGAAAGGCATCAGTGCTCAGTTAAATCAAGTGTTGATTCGGCTCAAGTTTTTTTTTGTTTGTTTATGGTCCGTGTGGTATTGTCGGGGATATACAATATTTGCATATTTCATTGGATATGATGTAACTGTCTGTCTGCTGCTGGTTTGTTTCTACTTTTGATTTATTGCATAGAAATTACACGCATCGAGTGCATCACAAGGAACGGCCACTAAATCAGGGACAGACAATGAGTGTGAAAGTCAGTGATGACAAAACATGTTAATAGGAGTCAGGCGCATTGGTGGCAGGCGGTTATTGATTGCAAAGTTTATTCAACTTTCCAGTGTTATTCCCTCGATTGTTTACGTCCTGGGATAAGCAACAAAACAAAGTCAGATTTGATCTCGACATTCATACGATGCCTTTAAAACGAGAATCTCATGCTCTGGCGTGACAAGGCAGATGAGGGGTTAGCACTGCTGCCTCATGGCTGTTATTAATACAACTTCAGAATGGATTAAAGCAGATAAATGGGAGATTTACTATCCTACCCGCATGACAGTGGATCACTCACCCTCCGTGTCGACATGACACAGAGACACAGACGGTCGCCTCTGAGTTGCTCTTGTTATTGTGCTGTTTTGGTTGTCAACAAAGTTTTGTGAGAATTTCTTACATACATACATATATATATATAAAACACATGTACCTACATATTTTGTGGACTAATATAGTTACACAGCAAATTTCCTGTAGCTCTAACACAAAGTTGTGTAACTACTTGGCAATAAACATTATCCTGAGAAAAAAAAAGTGAATCTCCTGCTGTTTAGTCTCCAAAGCACTGGAGACAAACACACATGATACATGATACTCAAATCCTCGGCTCTGTGACGTCTGTGACTCCACGCCCTCGTAACTCAGGGTTTCTGTTTTGAATGTGGAGTTTCCAAACCTAACCTGAGATAACCCCGGATGACATCAGGAATATTTTCTCAGACTTGGCAAAGTTGCCAACCCAGCCCAGAGCGCTCCCGTTTCAGCTCACTTTCTTTTTTTGTTTCTTTTGTCAGCGTAAACACAGCAACAAGGAAAAGTCTACCACATGCATGCACAGTTTCCACTATTACTGTCAATATCTTTTAATTCTTAGTTTGGTGTTGATGCACAACTGCTCCACGTGCCTTAAATTGCTTGGAAAATCTAGCACACACAGTGCAAAGGCATGTTTTTTGGTCCATAACGGGACACACACACATTTCAATCTCTTCACTCATACCTAGCAGCAATTCACAGGACCAACAGACCTAAACATGCATGTTTTTGGACTGTGGGAGGAAAAAGACCCTTAGCCTGACCTGTGACGTTCTTGTTGTGAGGCAACAGTGCTAACCACTTAACCACCGTGTCACCCCCTCTTAGCCTTGCCAAAAAGTATTAAAGCTAGATAACCCCAGATGACATATTATTCAACAGTTCAGAGCAACAAGACGAGCAAGTGTTCTTCCCCAGCTACTAGTTATGTAAAAGTGCCCTTTCAGTGCATGTAATAACATGTTTTTCTCTCCACCGCAAGTTACATAAAACGCACAATAACAATCATTTGTGCTATTGATATGATAGAGAAACACTGAGCGCCGGGGGTTTCAGATCAATACGCAATCAATGCGGAGTTTACCCGGCTAATGCAGAGCGCGCAACAGTGCTACAGTACAAAGTGTCACAGGCAGAGATAAGGAGCGAGAGTCGGCTTCAGAGTTTGTCCTGTGTGTGTGTGTGTGTGTGTGTGTGTGTGTGTGTGTGTGTGTGTGTGTGTGTGTGTGTGTGTGTGTGTGTGTGTGTGTGTGTGCAGGACATTCCAGCAGCTGCTCCGTGTGACGTCTCGCATACGTGATCACATTACACTCGGTCAAAACCGCACAGCTCCTTCCTAGTCGGCCCAGCAGATAACTCACAGGCACTGAACAGCTTCAGGACTCGAATGTTAGATAAGGACGGGCGTACACACACACACACACACACACACATACACACACACACACACACACACACACACACACACACACACACACACAAACACACAGGGGCGATTCATTCCCAAGAAAACCAGGAGGAAACTCTGCAGATACACCCACCCCACCCCACCACCCCTCCTCTTCCTCCTCCTCCTCCTTCCCTAGTTGCGTGTGACTACGCTGCAGTATTGTGCCTGTGCCTGTCTTCTTCCTTCTCCAGCTTCATAAATTTACTCTAATATCCTCGTACACTTCGCTTTGCACCCCTCCCCTTTCCTCCTCCTCCCTCCTCCCTCCTTCTCCTCCTCTTCCTCCTCCTCCACAGTGCCCGGCCTCTGCTGGCGCCACGGTGGGGTCGTCCGGGGTTCCACAGCACGGAGGGGAATGCGTAGAAATAACAATCGCACATTTTTACAGAGTGAAACCATGAATGAGCCACACACAAAGCCATGTTTAAAAAAATATATTTTTAAAAACACTTTAAAGACTCTTTGTTGCTCTTTGCACCAACCGGGTCCAAAAGCACCCACAAAGGGTCATTTTAACTGTCTGGCCATGCTCATCCCCTGCCATCTTAGCGTGCAGGGACAGTTTGCCAGTGTGTGTGTTTTTTTAGTTGTTGTTGTATCCTTGGAGAGCAGTGGCAGCAGCAGCAGCAGCAGAAGAGCGCCGTGATGCAGTGCTGCTGCTGTGTGCTGACAGAGGCGGAACAAAGGTGAAGCTGTGAGTACAAACTCTGCACAAAGGCAGGAAACCTGATATTCCAGCTCTCGACACACGGACCCAGGGAGGGAGTGTGAGTGTGCGTGTGTGTGTGTGTGTGCGTGTGTGTGTGATATCAACAGCGGGGAACATTTAGTCCTGCAGGACACACACTGCACAGACGGGTACACTGCATGTGTGTGTGTGTGCGCATGTGTGAGCGTGCCTCCTACCCTTACCCCCCCCCACACATACACACACACACACACACACACACCCTCGCTACAGTACATGTGCGCCACAATTAATCATCCTGAGCTAAAGTAAGTTGAGGAAGTGTGTCAGAGTTTAACCTGCTTTCTCTCACTTCGGCTCACAAAGAATATTTAAATATATGCAAATAACCGAAATGCATCAAATGAATTGCATGCACTTGCAAAATTACGTCTCATCAATAAAAAATGCTGCTCTTTCTCGGCTTCACCCTGTTGGGTTTTTTATTTTTTGCTACTCGACGGGGTGTGGAGCTTTTCATTCAATGCAGTCATAACAAATGAAGCAAGAAAAAGAAAAAAAAAAACCTGTTGTTTACTTACAAGTAATAACTTACAAAAGGGTGACACAGAACATTAGCGGTTATCACTGCTGCCCCGCAGCAATAGCCTTACTGTTTGGTTTGCATGTTTTCCCTGGGTCTGCCTGGGGTTTTCTCGTGGTACTCCAGTTTCCTCCCACGGTCCCAAAACATGCATGTTAAGGTCGATCGGAGACTGTAAGCTGCACGTGAGAGTGAGCGGTGTGTGCATGTGTGTGTGTGTGTGTGTCCTTTAATGACCTAGCAACCTGTCCAACCCAGAGTGCATTCCCTAGTGTCGACCTCCATTTGGTGTCAAGTGTTTAAGATAATGGTTGGAGGGACACAGTGTTACTATACTGGAATACAGTTTTTTAAACTCAATGCAAAAAAAAAAAAGTATTCAGTAAATTACCAACACTGTGTAAATTATTCAAGGCCAGTGAGTCTGTGGAGTATTTCTCCACTGGTAAACATTAAACACGGACCGAGGAAAGATGAATTCTCCCAGCCTTCCCTGACAGATTAATGCTGTCACTTTCTCTGAGCTGTGTTTGTGAGCACGCACAGTTCAGAGTGCCGCCTCGGCGGGCCGCCCCTGACCCCCGCATTGTTACGTGAAACCCCAGGCACCATGCTCCAGTGCTCAGCTATGCCGTCGGCCCCTGCAGGCATGCATGCAGCTAGCGCAGCCCTGCTCCGAGCAGCCAGCCAGCCAGCCAGAGGCTGCCCTCCTAAGCCTCGGGAAAAGCAGCTTAGAGCTCCGGCCGCCTCCACGGCTGGGTCACATGTGTGAAACGTGCACTCTCGCTGACACACACACACACACACACTCACACACACAACCACACGCAGGCAAGGCTGGAGTCACCACCTCGCCTTGTGCACAACCACAGGGAGGCAGGCGGGGCTTGTCGGAGGCTTGGTATGGACAGAGAGGGGCCGGGTCAGGACGTGGTCACTCCCACTCAGCTGTACCGGAGCACGTTCCCCCTCAGGCAACAACACACATGCACACCTGCAGAAAACAGACAGGGACACACACACACACACACAGGCACACTCACGCAGCGTGCTGCTCATGTTGTTCTTAGAAAAGAGGGAGTGTTCCAGCAAATCATAGCCATGTGCGAGGGGGAAAGAATACACTTTCTTTCTGGAAGGAATGCGCTTTTCCCAGTGACACATAGATTCCCACTCGCATCCTCCTTCCATCGGGCACGGGGAACAAACGAGCTGAGAGATGCTGCGGTGGAAGCAGAGCTCGAGTTTTGTTTGGTTTCCCCTCGCCGCACTCCAAAACATGACGCATTCTGGGTGAGCTGCTACACCTAATTACAGTCAATTACAGGCAAGGAGAAGAGGGAAAAAACAAAAAAAACAGGCAAACAATCCAGTTTCTCTGACAACAGAACAAAAGTGCGTTTATCTGGTTTTATCTCTCTGTGGATACGGGGAATATTATCAGGGTTTGTGGCGTCTCCTGCCATTGGCTGCTCATGATTCTGGTGATCTGAGACTGTAAACCTCAGTCAAAAAGTCTCTCAAATGATTTAAAATGCTTAATGCGAAACAAGCACGGCTTTGGGTGCCTCTTCGTGCGTGAAGAGAGCTCGGTGATTCCTTTTAGGCCGCAGCGTCTCTCCAGTTGTTTTACTTGATTTATGACTCAGCCCAAAGGATAAATATATACACCTTCATCTGGCTCCTTTCATTCCTCCTCGTCTTGTTTCCCTTCCTCCTCCTCCTCCTCCTCCTCCTCCTCCTCACTCTGAATGAAGAACTGGCCAGAAGCAACCAGCAGCGGCACAGAGATTCACAGATGTGCAAAAAAAAAATAGTCTGAAAATCTGGATTTGACCACGATGGATGAAGAAGAATTGGACGTCCAGTTGCCTTGCTATTTCCATCCTTCCATCCATCATCATACCTGCATTGTACTTTAATGGTGTCACAAGGGGTCTGGAGGTGTCTCTCTCCTGCATAGAAAGATTTCAATCAACCTGAACATTCGTTTTTGGACTGTGGGAGGAAAGTGGATAGCTCAGAAAACATGCAAATGCCCACAGTACAACCTTTAGGGGTCCTTGTGGCCGATGTGGCTGAATATCAAAAAGTGACTGTCTTCATGACAGGCATAATCACCTCATGCTCTCTGACATTTCGCAGGCTTTTCTTTTTCCTATGCGTGTTGCCTCTGTGGCAGTTCAGTTGAATTTCCAACTTTGTTTGTGACTCGGCTGAACAACAAAGTTTCAGTTTCAGCAGAAAAAAAACAAAGTTCAGACGGTATCTGTATCAGGTTTTAACACTTGCTGCGTCGCAGTCAAATCTGTCGAAATAACGCGGCCGGAAACGACGTTGTCGGTCAAACCGGTCGTCTTGTATGTGTCGTCGCTGTTTGGCAGCGCGCTCACACATAAGACGGACGCAGACGCAGACACACACGTACCGTACGGACCCTTCATCTGTTCTCCGTTTTGGATCCGCACGCTGGACATTTGCTGTTACGTCAAACGCGTCTCGGGGAACAGATGAACACGATGCGAACGCATATTGAGACAGATCCGCTGCCCACGCTAATAGCTCCTAATAGATGGTGCATGGTGATGTGGGGTATACTGCGGCACAGCACAAATACATCCTCATTATGATGTAGTCCAGTTATTCTGGATGGAGGGCTGAGAGACATGACGGCAAATGTTTATGGCAGCAGAGAGACGCTTCTTTCCGAAACATTATCAAAGAGTGTTAAAGTTAGTAATTGGAGTCCGAATTATTTATCAGTTAAGAAATGCAACCATGCCCCCCCCCCTCTCGTTACTAGTTATATTGTATGCTTTTGCCTCTTCGGGGGTGGTCTGTTTCCAGACTGCAGATGGGATATTTCTAACTAATTGGGCTTCATCTTGGCATCAAAGTAATCTGGCCGAGAGACGACTGATGAATAAATAAGATATTCCTGCACGTGCCAAAAAAAAAAAAAAAAGGTTTGAAGAATGACTTTTCCAGTGTGATCAGTCTTACAAGCTAAGCTGCACCAGAATGGTTAAGATTAGGTGCAGATTTGACTCGATTTGATGTCAGGCAAGAGGCTGTACAATCAGATGGTTTGGTGAAGATTTCTAAAAATGTTTTCTCTCACATTCACAACAATGACAAAATGTTTTTTTTTGTTTTGTTTTGTTTTTTTTGCTTTTCCTGGACCGTTCTCTGAATGAAACCCTACTGAATTACCTCAATTACATGTTGGGCAGTATCTCTAGTAGCAGCAGCATGAATCACACCCATACACGCACGCAAACACACACACGACTGCTGCTGAGTCACATACCCACACACACACACGCACACACACACACGTACACTACGCCTGCCCTCTGTGTCATGATGCATACGTATTACCCATCATGGGCGATCTGATGACTGCTGGCCGTGTGAGATGTGTGGTGCCCTGGAGTGTGTGTTCATGTGAGTGTGTGTGAGTGTGTGTGTGTGTCACTCATATCCAACCGGTGTCACACGCTCCGACCTCACGCCGGCACGTGTGATGCAGGCAGAGGAACGTCAGCGGTCGGTGGGGTCGAGTAGGAACCTGAGTGTCGTGTTGCGACGTCAGAACATTTCCCTGGAAAGCGGTGAGGCAGATCAATCCTACGTACAAAGTGATTGCACTCCCTGGGATAAATTGTGCTTTGCGTGTGAGTCACTGATAAAAACGGAGTGAAGCAGTTCTTACGCCCTTATCTCCTCTGACTATCTGCTCCCGCTGCTGTACGTTCTGAGTTATTTTGATGCACTGAAATAACCCAGTTTGGCCTTGAATAGCCCCACTGTAATGTTCCCATATAACCCAAATGTGGGCAAGACAATGCAGAGCAGTATGTTCTTTGGTCTCTATCGCCCCCTGCTGGAAGAGGGCGATTACATACATGTGGGGTATGGAAGGCCAGGTCCTTTTTACTGGCTGTTTTACACACAGAAGCACAGGAAGTCAAACAGATGTGTCAGTGAGGGAGGATTGTGCTTTTCTTTTTGCAGCCCTGCAACATGTCGTCGAAGTGTAATCCGCCGCTATTCAAGTCTCCCTCCAGCCGGCCGACGAGCCTCCCTCTAAAAACAGCTGGCTGGTGTGAAGCAAGTGTGTTTAAAAGCGCAGACAAGGCCAGTAAACTTCCCCATAATAACCCGGCGCAGTTCGCAGTCAAAGGCGGCACATTGCATATTCCCTTTCATCTCTGCAGTGCCTCTGAGACAGAGACAGGAGTGGGTTTTTGAAGGGAGGGATGTGGGGGGTTGTAGTCAGAGGAGGGGCAGGGGAGGGGGAGACAGCCAGGCTGAATCTCTCGCTTTTTTGCCCCAGGGGTGTGTGCTGCCGCTGTTGCTCCCTCATTGTCTGAGGGCTGATTAACAGCGAGCTTCACTAAAGAGAGTGAATATGAATTCTGTGCACACACAAAAGCTTCCATTGTCTCAAACCTCCACTGCACTTTACAAGTGGGTGAAACGGAGGAAGTGCCAGACACAGGATACTACAGCTATTTGCACAGATTGGGTGAGGATAGAAACATGAGCCAAAAGACCTGCATTCAAATGTGCACATTCAATGTTTAGATGTTAACTCGAGTTTTGTGTAGGAATGAAAACAAAGGCGCTGTTTGAGTTGGTGGCTCTGACCATTTGACACTGTTGTGTTGCTGGTATTGACGATTATGTTTAATCTTTTTATCTCATGCTTGGAAGAAAAGTTTTATGTAGATTTTAGTCTAAGATCCTAAAATGGGGATCTAATTTCCATAATTTGTAATGTAAAAATGGACTTAATGCAAGTATTATGTGCTCAGCTCATTATGCTGACCCCAAGTGGTCATTATCAATTAATACAGCTTTAATGTTAGCATTTAAAATAAATGCTTTTTGCAGCAAGTACTTTCCAAAGCTGATTGTTGCCATTTCACACAATTTCTGACACTGAAACGGAACTCTAGGTAAGCTTTTATGGACTTACGAACAAGAAGAACCTGGGTTTATTGTGACGGTCAGACAATCGTTTCTCTCACCACGTAATTACGTCATCATTTACGTCAGGTCTGTTCCTGAGTTCCAACCATCAAAATGTAGTTTTCTGCTTGGCCGCCTCTTGGCCTTTCGATTACTGTCCATTTATAGTGCGTATAGAAAAAGAAAAAGAACGGTAGACTTGCTGTTTCCGTTGGTCTCAGTAGCCCCGCCCCCCAGCCAATGACGTAGCCGGTTCTTATGCTGCGTTCCAGAACAATTCGAAACTCGGGAATTTTAAGCTTTATTGAAGAAAAAATGCATTGGAACACCATGTAATGTCGAAGCTCCGACTTAGGAAACTCAAATCAAAATAAGTGAAAAAATTCTGCATCTGTTATTATATAGAAATATTATAAATTACAAGCTGTTGGGACACAGAATTACTCCTGGCCTAGTAAACAGTGGGACTGCACTGCTAGCACGAGCCCAGAACTAGCACAGGAAGCTAGCTAGTCTGGCAGTTTTTATGGTCTCCCTCGGTACTCCAGTGTGCTCCCACAGCTCAAAATCTATACTGTGACACTGCAGGAGTGCGAGTCGCAGCCTGTGATGTGGACAATCAGTGAAAAACAGTCAAACCCAGAAAAGCTGAAGCAGCAAGCACATTTTCACGCTGATGGAGTGTGGGCGCAAACATGTGTTGGGAGGGATCTGCTCGGTGACGGTGTAGTCAGCGAGGTCACGAGGGAGCACAGCCTCCCACCGCTCCACTCATTCCCTGAGGGTCTGCAGGTCTTGGAATTCCTGGGTGGAGCTGAACTTCTACAACACTTGTTTCCTCTCGAGCTGTCTGGGAGGACTGAACTCCAGCCTGGTGAAAGCTAATTATAACTGACAGCACATAGCAAACAGCCTGTGAAACAGGGATGACCAAAACCTACTCCTAAACTGAAACATCTACTGTGTTGTTGTATTAGCGGTACCAGGGTTAAAAGTTTACATGGCAAGCTCTGAAAAGAGCATGTTTACCCCTGAAAAAACAGCACCAACACTTTGCTTTTAATCTTTTTTTTTTGCCAAGACCAAAAATAATTAAAATATTGCCTTTGCTCGAAACATCTGGCAGGCTAAATTGCACCGTCTGTCGGGCAAAACTTTGGGCGTGCTTTGGGAAGCCCTGCTTTAAAAGTAGCAATAAACAAATGGTTGTTTAGTAGCAATAGTGTATGAGGGAATGAGGTATTGCCCTGACATTTAAAATCTGAAATTTTTGCAGTCAAGCAATTCAAAATATTTTAAGTAAAGTACGCATAATTTGGTCTTTCCTACCCCAAAGATATTGCATTTGCAAAAGATATTGCATTTGCAAAGGGAGAGAAAACAACAGAAGACACAAATAGCAACAAATAATGATTTTGCAGTACTCTGGACCTATACATACTGAACTAACATGAGGCTTAGCTGCAGGAGCCTCGAGGCTTGATAGTTGTTAGCAGTAGATAGTTCACATTGTTTATGAATCCTTCATAGAGTACACTTGTTTACTTCGCGCCTACAGCTAGCGGGTACTGTACATTAACAGTGCTGATGTGCACCCATATTGCATTGTAAATTTGTAACCACAGAATCTGTTAATCAGTGTCTCCAAACAGTCAACCCAGGCAAAATGCTCTCAAAGCAGCACAATATCTGTCTTCTCACAATTCCTGTGTTTTTGAATACATTTGCTGCTCCTCGTCTCTATAACCGTAGCCATAATGGCTCGCCCTCACAATCAATAATCTCTCTTATCTGTTCCGGTCCTTATCCGCTAACGCTCAAAGATCAAGTAGCTGCATCTCCTTGCGCTAAGGAGGTCTGACCCGGCTCCAAACATCAAGGGTTCTCCCGAACCCTCACGAAGAAATAAATAAACACGGTTAAAATGCTGATGCTGGATGAATGATTTATGAATTAATAACGCTGAGTTCCTGTAAATCGGATAAAAGCAGCAGATGGAGCCTTGGTCTGCTGCCCCAGACATTTTCACAGATCATTTTACACTGTCTGCATCAGGGAGGAGAGAAAAGGTAATGAGGAAGAAAAAAAAAGCAATGAGGAAGAAAAAAGGACTTTGCTCACCTTGCTCGCTATGTATTATGGACCTGTGATGTTGCCGACGGCCGTCTGCGTGTGTCTGATTGTCACAAGGAAAAACACTGACTGACGTCTGCAAGGTAACAACTCCATTCCTAATTTTCCTTTATTTAACCGATTTCAGCAAACATTGTTTTGTATCTCTAAATTCCATAGTGATTTCAATATGCTGTTTTAAAGCTGCTTGACTTCCGCTAAAACTCGGCAACGCCTTATTTATTCAGTGCTATGTGTTCTAGATATTCCTCTTATTCCCACAAGCTAGACGTAGAAGTTGCCACATAGAGGACGAAACCTTCTCTAGACTAAAATGATGTTGCAACTATGATGATCCTCTAAATACATAAGCCATGGACTGGAGGAGCAACCTGAGGCGAACCCAATCCGTAAAGAGCGTCCGCTCATCGGATGATGTCCAGCACACCTGGACAGGAGTGGGGCTACACAACAAGACACAATCTGTCTCCCAGCTTGTTGCCAGGTAAAAGGAGCATCATCTTCCTCGCCCTTTAAAAATCAGTCTGAGCTAAATGGAGTCCAGCTCCCAAGAGTCCTCCAGGCATGATTAATGAGGCTTTTACTGTGTGTGACAGGTACCAAACTACAGCGAAAGTGAGTGCATCCACTCAAGAACCTGCGGTTGATGATAGTGTGGCAAAGCCAAAACAAAAAAAAGAGGTAGGCCAGACACACAATACATTTTTTTAGCTCTATCCAGACATCTTTAGTAAAGAAGTCAACACAGCTACAATTTTCTTTCCCTCCATCAGACAACTCCATCTCCTCCACAGAGTCGTAAGACTCTGGATGCTCTGATAGTGAAGAATGAGGAGAAGCAGCGACCTCAAGCTGGGACCAGCTTGCTCCGCAGTAAGTCAATGGGGAGCCTTCAAACCAGCACTGTGTCCATCCAGGCCCTGATGGCTCGGTTCGAGTCGAGCGACCTGCCAAGGATCAGAGTCAGAGATGAACTTCCCCCTCAAGCTGTGACGAACAAAGTTGTCAAAGAGCCAAAGAGCCCCCAGGAAAAGCGGAGGAGTCAAATTCCTCCTGAAATCCCAGTTAACGATGCAAAAGACCATGTGATGCAAAAAGTGACCAAACCCACAACACAGGTGCATAGGATCTAATCTCTGCAGTGTGGCATATAGCAGAGGTGGGTGTACTTAGCAGCAGTGACAGTTCATTATTCCTCTCTCTAGGTGGCGAATCAGAGGAGGACCGAGAGGAGAAAAACAATAGGGGGTATTGATTTTGAAAGCATCGCAGCCTCTGAAGCTGGTGAGTACCAGACAACATTCATCAAAGTGTGCTCTGAGATAAACCACCCCAGTCTGACCACTTTGCAGTCCCATCTAGTGCCCTAATACAACTGGGAAATACTTCCCCGTGTAGATGACAGCAAAAATTCAGACTTTTTATGGCTTGGTGAAGGACCTTTAATTGGTGGACAGTAAAAAATATTTAAACAACACAAACAGGCTCATTAAATAAGCCCAACAATGACCTATGAGGATAAGACCAGCTGGTTAGAGCAGATGAGATCCTGTAGTGTATTGACCACAGCCCAGATCAAGGTTCCAAGAAGGGATTTGTACCTGGCATCCTGCCCTCGAGCTGCTATCATGAATCTTCATGAAAGTGTGGTGCAAAGTTGAGTATCAACAGAGCTGTATAATGCCACCGCATAAGCACTAATGGATACAGAGGAAATTCATGGCAGAGAAGAAAAGTCCTCTGTTGTTGGTTGTACTCAAATATCTTTTCCTTTTGATCTGGAACAATGACATGTTTAGCTTTTCAAGACGCCGGTGTCAGGTGTCCAGATGCCGGTGCCCGAGGTAAACATTCCCTGGAAAGCTGCCTGTGATTCCCATGACTCAGGTCAAAGCTGCGGTCGGTGTGAATGACAGGAAAGATGAATATCAGCTCAGTCAGTCACTGAGCGGGAAACTGTGATTGACTCAACCTGGTGCGGGCAGTGAGGGCCGCTCCAGCACGCGACAGAAATAGCTACAAGTCCTGAATAAGTGCGAGAGGGTGAAAGGGTCAGCTGTCGCCAAGGCAGGAAGGAGACAGAGAGAGAGGGAGCGAGCAAAGGTGGCGGAGGCATCACTGCCAGACACAAAGTGTCGGGAAGTCAGATCTAAACCCGTCCACAAAGACTGAAGAAGTCGGGCGAGCCGGAGGGAACTGGGGGCTGTCAGTTTTCTGTGAGTACGGATCTGTGATGTGTTTGTGATTGAACTCTCAAACTCACAACTTGTTGTCTCTACTACCAGCATGTTATGGAGCATGTAATCTAGAAAAGTAATACCGACCTTTAAACTCATAACGTTAACATACACAGTAAAAAAAAAGGGGAAGTCAAAAGACAAACACAGCTAGTGTGAATCACTGTAATCCCTACTGCAAATGATTTGGTTCTTTCCAAAATTAAGAAAACAACAACATGGATTTAGAAGTGTTGGGTAATTTAACTTGTTGCTCTTGGGTTAATTTCTTAATTTAGGTGTACACTCTTACACTCCAAAGCACATCGCATCATATTTCAAGAAATCTCGTCAAGTGAAATTATCTCAGTGCATAGACAGATAATTTCACTTGCTCTCAATACCATTTTCCCCTACATTTTTTGTGTTTTTATCTTGTGTTTAGACGTCCCTTTTTTGAAGTGTTGTTTTAAGAGTTCATAACACGCTAATGTCAGAGCCTCTGGTTTTGCAATAAACTTCAGCTTGTGCTCGTGGGCATTCACTGGCTGTACGTTTTTACGTTATATCATGAGCGTTTTCAATATGAGTGTTTTAAATCATCTTTATGTGTTTAGTGAATGGCGGCTGCCTAGAGGTGCCTGTCCTTTTAACTCTCAGTTATCTGTGTCAGTGGAGTCAGGTATCTGTGTCTCTCCACCCCGAGTGGGACATTTATAACTCAGCCACGTGGCAGCTGTTGCTAACTAACTATTAACACACACTGTAGCGGCATGGATGTGAGTGTAGCAGTCACCTGTAATATATGAAAATGGGTCACTCTCATTTAATTAATTCAGTCGCATTATATTGTGAGAAAAAAAGATAATTTCACTGGATAAATCTGATGGCACAATTGTGTCATAGAAAGGACTTAATGGCACTTTCAACTGGGTCCTCAGAAAGCACTGATTAAATGCCTTTTTAAAGTTTCTATATACTATAACTTCAGCCATAATTTGACACATTAATATCTGGTGTCTCTACAGATGAGAAACAGAAGTCAGTTGCAGATATCAGAGGCAACTCCTTCAGCCAACTCAAGGACAGTCTGAAGACTGTCTCAGTCAAAGCTATGTCTGCTCTCTATTTGTCAAAGGTGGCAACTCAGGAATCACCACATGGCCTTTTAAAACCGGTAAACATCTGCAGACTCTTCAATATCTGCTCTCTTCTTTCCTGTCCTGGATTGTGCGATCTCAAATATGCTGTGCTTTTAAGTGTTTTTAGTGCATGTCAAAACATTAACGTCTAATAATTTGAATGTTACATGTATGTAAGTGTTGTAGAGAAACATACCACACACCTGTAGACAGAGCAAATGTATCGCACATCAATGTTATTGTTAATGTTAATGTTTCTGTATGTTTGACAGTGCCCAATGACAGATCATACCACATAACAGTGGAACATACCACTTAACTATATCATACAATGATGACAAATATGTTGAGTTAGTAAAATTTGACACCTAATGTCACAACGTTATCATTATTAGCATTATTCTTATCATCCTCATCTGAAATGATTACTGTTTTCATCCAGGTCCAAGATCAGTCACCTGAATCTGGGAAAAGAGTCAAAATAATCAAGGTAGGGTTAAATTTTTACCAGACAAAACTGCATGAAGGTGTGCACTGGATTTTGAGTTGTCACATTTCCACTCTATCATATACCATGTCGCTCGAAAAACCAAATGCTTGTTTGGAAACCAAATGGATGTTGGATCACGTCCTCTCCACATTTTGTTTCACTTTGTGGTCGTGTTTGTGGTGACAACTCCGGGTTGCTTTGGAGCTCAGTTAACCCACTTACAGCAGGCATGTGGAAAGCAAATCAACAGGCATGATGACGGTAATATTTCTGCATGTCTGCACCCTCTGGAAAATGCTTTAGACTGTTACAACGGACTCAGTGACGAGAACATTACTTTGTACTTCTAAGATGGCTGACGACTCCCAACAGTGGAGCGATGACCTTCCTCCACTTCCTTCCATGAGACACCAGACTGGGCCAGAAGACGTCTCTGGGACACATTTGCCACCCCAGCTCTCCAAAGAAAAGTTATACCAACAGCGGCAGAAATGTGAGCTGAGGAGACTCTTGAAGCACACTCACCCAGAGCTGAAGATGTTGGATGATGTTGTGGATGAGGAGCTTGCCGAGGTTTTAAGCTCAGAGACCGAGGTGGCAACTGGTGAAACCGGATACGAGGGAGAAGTGCTTTCAAGACGCCTGCTATTTGAGAACTGTGCCTCGAGTGAGCAAGTATCTCCTTACATTCTCAAGAGGCACATGGCAGAAGGAACAGGAGAGAGAGGAAAAACGTCAGCTGTACTTGAGAAACATGAAGAGAGGCCTTGTAGTGAAAGTGTTGGAGGGATCATAGTGGATGATAACAGGTTTGGTTCCAGTCCAGATCCTCATATGGAGGGTGAGGAGGACGTGATAAGAATAGATGTTAAGGCTACCAGGAGGATATTTGAGAGTCAGCCTATGAACACATCCGGCCAATGTTTGGGTCATAAGTTCCAGGCAAAGGTTTCTGTTTCCATGGATCAGAAGGGTGCAGGCCAAAAACAAAAACAGGAGTGTCAAAAAGAGAACCTAGGCAGTGAAAAGCAAAGCAATTTGTGCACCAAAGCTATTGATCTGAACGCTCAGCCCCACAAGCAAGGACCACATGCCGTTGTCATTGATCAAAGGACAGACCATCAGTTTCCTGGTTATGAGGATATTTCTACCGATGACTCAGTATTTGAGGACGAACCGTCCAGCGTTCCTGATCCAGATATAATCAAAACCAGTGCTGCACTTTTCAAAAACAATCCATTTATCCAAACAAACATAGAGAAGGAGCACACATCGAAATGTCAAAGCCCAGCAGGAGACAGCGAGGCAGTGCAGGAGTATCCGATTGCTAATGTCAAGAATAGAGCCAATTTGTTTGAATCGATGCCATTTGACAAAATCAGGCATCAGAACAGGGATGAAGTTGAGACAATGGTGGAGAATATCAAGGAAACCTTGAATTGCCTCTATCATGCAAATGTTATACATTCAGGTGGCTCAATCATTGAGGTGAATGAGACAATGATAGCTAAAAAGGCCAAATTCACACCATCAGAGAGCGGGCCTCAAATAATATACAAAGAGGTGGCTGAAGGTGGTGCGCAAAACTTTATACTCCAGCTGCTTCCTCGTGCAAATCGAAAACCTCAGATCACGTACCTGAAGGAGCGTAGCGATGGAAGTATGGACACAAAAGTGATAAATGTACCTGTGCATCAGCATCATTTCCCTTCAAGTCAAGACACAGAGTTCAAAACAGCCAACGTGGTTCAAGTTGTGGAGGATATTCTGATTCAAGATAACTCCATGAGGAAAGGAGTGATAATCCAGCAGCGTGAGAACAGATGTGCTGAAGTCATGGTTTATTCCCTCTTCAATTATTTTGATGACGAAGATGTGAAATCTTACCGCTCTCCACAGGTTTCAGAAAATGATGACCCTGAGGCAGAAAAATGTAGTGTGACTAAAACACTCGATCCAGGGCTAAGAAAAGGCACAGTTGAATCAGCAATAACTTGCCTTCTTGATTCATCCAAAGACCAAAACTGCCAAGAATCTATAAGGCCTGAAATCCCAGTAAAGGGGAATGTAAAACTGTTCAAGAGCTATATTGAAAAGGGAGATCTGGAATATCTGAAAAGCCTACAGGCTGAGGAAACAGTGGAGGAACAGGAAACTCCCCAAAACAAAAATGTAGTCAGCATGGAGTTTCATCATGTACAGGGAGTCAATCAGGCAGATGAGAATACTCCAGAGCTTGTCCCAGTGGATGTAAAACGACTAAAAGATATGTTCTCTGGGGATCAAAGGCCAGTCCAGCCAAAGCAAAATCCATGGGAAAATTATACCCAGTCGAGGCCCATAGTTTGTACAGCTCAAACTACGTCCCCTGGAAAGATCCAGGCCATGACAGAAAGCAGTCTTGGTGTTTGCCCCCATGGGGAACTAAAGAATACCTTGATGGAGAAAGGTGTCACACCAGAAGAAGAATCCTACCGCCCACCACACCTGCATGGTGAGGCAGAGGATGGTGTCTTGGTCCACAAGGCTGAATTAGTAGAGGCTGTAGATGACAGAGATGAGATCTCTAACCTCCAAAGTGCTATTCAAAGCCTCCAACAGGCCACAACGGAGGCCAAATCTTTGCATCACCAGTTGCAAGAAAATCGGAAATTCCTTGTTAAAGAATCTCCCAAGGAACCTGTGTCAGCTACAGCAGAGAGTAGTGAACGCTCAACAACAGAAGCGAAACTACTTCAACAAAATGAAGGCCAAAAAGAGCAATGTCTTCTGTCAAGATGGGACAAACTCCAATCGCCTTCAGACGTTACCTCAGTACAGCTGCAACCCAAGAGCACAGAGACGGGCTGTGAAGACTTAAGTGCTGCAGAAGTGCAATCTAATGAGACATGCAGCAGAATGGGTCAGAATGACAATGAAAAGGTCCAGACATCTGCAATGGGGTCTGCACCTTGCTCAGAAACAACTGTCCCACAGCAAGATGATGAGGAAGTCATTTTTGAGGGTAAACTTCAAGCTGCTCTGGATTCCTTAGAAAGATCAAACATTAATGTCACTAGAGGAGACTTCAGAGCAGCAATGATATACAGAAGCTCCTCCAGACCTCACACAGACAAACCACAATACATAGAAGCAGGATCTGGTGAAAAGCCAACAAAGGAGTTTTGTCCTGTAGCTGAGCCTACATCGACTCAGGCGCCACTGATGCCAGCGGTTTCCAATCAATACGTGAATTCATCGAGTGTGGACCCACTGGTAAATAAACCAGCGACAAGCGCTCCCTTGGAGAAAACCAGAACATCTGTTGGTCAAAGACCAGTCATTCCACCAAAACCAGAGAAGTTGAGACCAAAACCAAAAGACGTTCAACTGACCAACACAGAGAAGGGAACTGAAACTAATACCGTACGATCGGAAGTTAAAGTCCCCAAACCAGTGATGCTTTCAGACAAAGATGAGCAGAGAAAAGATGTGTTTCAAATGAAAAGTGATACAGTCTCAGGAACGGATTCAACATATTCTCAGGAAAAGGAGAGTATTGATGAACATATTGCAATCTCTCTGGAAAATAAAGTAAGACATCAAGTCCAGGATTGTGGCACCTTGGTTAGTGATGACAGAGATACAAAGACCGGAATTACCGAACCACAGAAGACAGAGGTCAAAGCAGGTGAGAATCCGCCCAAAGATAACATGAATGAAACGGATGAGAGCCATGTAGATTTTCATGAGGCGCGTAGGAAATTTGGAGGGAAAAAGGCATCTCCAGTGAAGACTGCTCCTGTAAAGCCAAAAAGAGTAAAAATTGCCCAGTCTGACAACAAAAACCCAAAACACATGTCTGAAGATCGCGATTCCTCAATTCCCACACATGTGGTTGAGAAACCACAACAGGCTGTCACTGGCCTGTCATCCAACGAGCCAATCACGTGTGGACAAGCCACTGACAGCAAAGACAAGCGTGACACAGAAATGAAAGCAAAGAGTAAAGTTGAATTGAGGGAGAAGAAAGGACGGACCGAGACGGAGGATGAACGACGACAGCGTCTGTCGGTCCACATGGATGAGATCATGAGAGGGAACATAACGGCGGCCATGGAAATCTTTGACAACCTACGAAAGCAGGAGGAGCTGAAGAGCATCCTCAGCAGGGTCGAGGAAATCGAGCAGGACACGAGCGATGTTGACGTCCGGTCTCTGCGGGGAGTGTTTGAGAATGTCCCTGACTGGGTTGTCAGCGGTGAAAAAAAGAAACAGAAAAAGAAAAAGAGACAGAGCAAAGACGAGAAGATGCCACCGATAAGAGAAAACGCTGAGAGCAAGTCCTCGATGGCACATGTTTTCGGAGACCTGGAGCGAGCCAGCGAGGAAATCATGAATCTGAAAGAACAGACGCTAGCCAGACTGATGGACATAGAGGAAGCCATCAAGAAAGCTCTTTATTCTGTCTCCACTTTGAAATCGGACTCGGATATTGCAGGTTTGTCGTGCCTTTTCAAAGAGTCTTTGGGGACAGTGCAAGTGCCCCCTTCCTCTGGTAACATCAGCAAGATTAGCATCGGCTCGAGCAAGTCGAAAGCACTGCGGATGCAGGAAAACTCTCCAGCGCAGGGAGACAGAGCTCAGCCGGGCGGCCCGAAGCAGCGAGTGAGTCCCCTGTCTTCGCCCGCGTTCATCTCCATCCAGTCCGCCGCCAGGAAGACGGACAAAACGGAGGAGCCTCCACCCGAGACGCCGATCTGCCCAACGTGTCAGCACAGCCCCAAGCAGGAGGAGAAGTTTCTGTCGACGAAAACCCTGACATGCAACAGCCCGGCTCAGAGCAGAAAACGAGACCCCAGGAAAGGAGGTCAGAAACAGACGTCTCTCAGTCCCAAACGAGAGCTCAGCGTGCTCGAGGTGCAAACTGACCGGGAGGGCAACAGCGTCGCAGGCACCAAAACGGTCACGGAGAATTACGAGAGGACCGACAGCCTGGGGAACAGGTTTTATTCCACCAAAACCTCCACAGTCGTCACAACTCAGCCAGAAACCACCACATCCACCGTTCCACCTATGTACCAGGTCACCCAGTACCCAGAGGTCCTGCTCCCGATCAATCAGAAACCTTAAACCTTCACAGACTGGTGCAGTTACCTGTTAGATGAGGTTTGCTGTGTTTTCATATTTTGAATGATGTACAGGATGTTATTTGCTAAGTTGAGAGTTACGTTATGTGGTTACCTATTTGTTTTTTTTATTATTCATTCGAGTTTCCTATTGCTGTTTTTTAGTCCACATTTTCTTCTTCAATCATTAAACTTTGATTTGAATTTGACTTTGATTTACACTGTTTATGCTTTTGTGGTCGTTGTTATTCATGCTATAAACAAGACAAACTGTTCCAACAAAGCTCAGTGTGCTTCCTCTCATCAGTTTCAAGCAGCTGACCAAGAGATGTGTTCGGCCTGTCTGAAGCCAGTATATCCCATGGAGAGAATCGCTGCAGACAAATACGTTTTTCACAAAACTTGCTTCGTTTGTAAACAATGCAGCAAAAAATTAAGGTGAGATTTTAAAATACGCTCTGACTCTAATCATCTTCATCTTCTCGATTTGATTTCTCGAACTTTCCACAAATGGATGATCAACTATTCTAATATAAAAGAACAACATTTCACACGTAACTGAAACATCCTGAAGCCATATTTTTCTTTAAATGATACACATTATTAACTAACAAGTGGACGTTTTTTTCACAGTTTAGACATGTACATACCTATTTCATAGAGTTGAAGCTGGTTGGATCATTTTGTTTATCTTGAGACTACCATCAAGTTTGCATGAAAGTTGCAAAGAAAGAAACTCACTAGCCCAGCAGCATGTAGGCTGCAAACAACCCATAATGCAACACTTCACACACTTAAAATCACAGGACAGCCTTGTGACAGCTCTATGCATATTATAATTGGGGATGTTTACTGTAGTAAAAGGAATTTGTACATAGAACATTACAACTATTTGATTGATCCCTCGATGACTCGGTTGAATGGCTTTATGGGGCAGAAGGGATGTTTTCTACAGATTATAATAAAAGAATAGAAGGGCTCAGTACCTGTCACCAAATGCTATCTTCTTGTAAGTGACAAGCTGTGCTTATTTGTAGCATGTACAATTTCACACCTATATACGGGGAGTTCTACTGCACATATCACTACCAGCAGCTGTTCAGAAGGAAAGGTAATTACGACGAAGGATTTGGACATGCTCAGCACAAAGACCGATGGCTCCTGAGGAACTCCACTGACATGATGTGATGAAAAAGTGGTTAAGTAAGTCTTCAGCAAGCAAGCAACACTTCGTTTAATATGATAATACAGTCACTGGGGGTTTCTTCCTTTAAGATCTCGTCTGTTTCTGTTCTCAGCTGATGTTGGTGGCTGTGACAACACAGAAAATCTTCTTGAAGATGTGTTTGAGGCACCGTGTAATGGCCAACTGCTGTGCAATTCTTAGTCTTTTCATGCTCCGCTGGGTAATGAATTACAGTGTGATGACACATAATCCACAGCATAGCACTGGAATAGAACAATTGTTTAACCATTCTCAGACACTGCAGCATGCAATCATCTTATTTCGTTTGGTAAGTCTAAATCAAATCAACTTCTCGGTGGCTTCAACAAATTCCTTTTATATTTTGTGTAATGTTTGCCCCGTGGGCACAAATTGCTTTGTAGACTTGATTAAGAGAGAGGAACAAATATGATTTGTTGGAAATATTCTGAATGTAAATGCTCTTGATTTACAATAAATAAATCACTCTGTACACACTAAAAATGAATTTAATTGAAGGATTTGATGGCAAATGTTTATAAAAAGCAGAAACGATATATTAGGATTGATACGTCTGTACAGATAACACAAAACGCTGACATTAGCTCGTTTACGAGGCATTCTGCCTCAGGGCACAGTACAGATGCATGTTGTTATGTACACGACTGCTCTGACGGGGAATAAAATGTTGAACTGCAATCACGTTGTTTTGTTTTCCAGCCACATGGGGGCAGAACTCTGTGGAAGGGAAGCTTGTGCTACCATTTACATGTCCATCCAGCACAATTCAATATTAGCATAGGACATTTTTCTGGCTACAATTAAACACTGGTATCATAAAGTCTAAAAAAAATGTCTTTCTAATAGTTCATGCACAAAGTAGGTCATAATATCAGCTTGTGGGCGGGACTAAATCCATTACAAAATAAGACACACAAACACACTGTCCATCATTCAAGTAAAGTGAGAAACAACAAAATAAGTGTGTACCAAATATACAAACACACAAAATATGTTATACTGTATATCAGGGATGTTCCGATCGGGGACATCCCTTCTCTATATACAAATACTAGTTATCAAACAGGCTCACAACTGGTGTAGTAAATACCATTTTTAACAGAGTGAAACAATGAAAACTATTGTTGTGAATGATTTGAAGATGAACACAACTTATTTGGTAAATTTGTCTATCAGCCATTTGTTCAGGTATGAAAAACAAATGTTGAGTAACCATTACTGTACGCCCATATAAGTTACATTTTTGTGCTCTTTTCCGAGTTCTCGCAGGATGCTTCTCGTAGGATTTCTTCCTTTCCATTCTCGAGTTTCCTGAAATGTAAAAAGAAGAGTATTCATATAAAGCTGCTCCACATTACTTATTTAGGTTGTTTTGACTGGCATCAACTCACGTGGCAGCCACGTGGTCCTGGAGTTCGACGTTGCGGGTTTCAGGCAGAAACAAACAAAACCCTGCAGCAGCAACAGGGACGACTCCGTATATCAGCATAGGGATGGAGTGGTGGTAGACGTCCAGGAGTCGGATCAGAGGAGCCAGGATTCCCGCCACCCGAGCGCACATGGCGTTCAGACCTACACCGTTCTGTCTAACGGAGACGTTACCAGACGTTAACGTTTATTTGCCAACATCTTAGAGCTCATGTTGGACCTGGAGGACATTACGTACCTTACCTTAGAGTGGTCGGGTAAAGTTCTGCCGTGTAAACATAGACGACGGAGAAACAGGCCGTGGCAGCAAATTTCCCGAGCACGGCTATGACTGTGACCACGATGGGGAGTTCTGACAGACACATAGTATAACATCCGTGACCCACGCAGGTTCATTCTACAGACTTGAATGGATTTGTCTGGAACAGGCACGTACCATCTGGAATCGCAATTATCACAAGGCAAGCACAGCCTCCGAACAGCAGGACAACTGCCTGACATATTCTCCTCCCAAAGCGCTGGATGAAAGGCAGGGTGCCCAGACGGGCAGGAACTTCTACGACACCAAAGATGAACTGTGTGAGGTAGATATCCACGCCAAAATGGCCGACATTCAGGCTCAGCCCGTAATACATCAGACTGGTTCCAAACCTATAGACAGGGAGGGGGGAGGAAGTCAGAGCAGTGTTGAAAAATGTGGCTGAAGATGAATCTTTGGTTGGAAACACACACTTACCAGACGCAGCTCATTATAATGGCGCGTTTTCTCAGATATGATATCCGGAAGATGTCCAGCATGCTTCCTCTTTTGGATGGACTTTCTCCCTCCAGCTAAACAGCAGAGGTGTCATTTCAGCAGCTGGAGGACATGATGCATGTGTGTGTATGTAATGTCAGATTTAATCTGATGCAGGTCACCTTGTCAAGCAGATCTTCTGGGACTTTCCTGCCATTCACCTTGGCTGCCCTTTGGATCTCCTTTATGGCCTCCTCTTTCCGGCCCTGCGTGATGAGCCAGCGTGCTGACTCTGGAAGAATCCTAACGGACATTAAAGTCTATGATCACACATGTAACATCCACTTGAACTTTTTTATTTGTTTTTATTATATGTGGTTAAAACTGCTCACCAGTAGAAGATTCCTAGAACAAGGACCAGAGGGCTGAAGAGCACCAGCTGCAGGATCCTCCAGTCCCGGATCAGATAGGCAATGCCAGACAGCACCATCAGTCCAAGAGGGAAGAACGAGTGGCAGATAATGGTGCAGAGCGCAAACTTGGAGGAATCGCTCCACTCTCCACCTTTCAAAGCAATACATCTGCTATAGTAAATGTCAATGATATAAAACAACTGACATCATTTTTCCTGCTCTACATGTGACAAATGTGTATAGTCACATCTGTTGGAATAACAAAAAGGAAATCCATCTGGAACGCAATTGACCTTTCACAAAAGCCCCGCCCCCCTTGTTACTGTCGCTATGCCCGTCAGTTTTATTGATGCAGACAACACAGTGTCCTGGCATGACGTGTGTCAGTGAGTCTTTTTGGACCAATACATGCACAATATCCTCCAGGTCAAAGCTAAGCTAGGTAAGGTTTGCTAGGATGTATGAGGGGGTGAGATTTTGCAAAACGTCAGTTGTTTGTCATAAAAGCTTTTGAAATGGTGCGCATAGCAAAAGAGGAGAATTGGACCCACCTATAACAAACACGTTACCGAGAATTCCTGAAACGGAGATGCCGCCTAGAAATTTGGCAACAATATAGAAATAGATGTTGGGTGAGAAAGCAGCCACGACCCCAAACAACAGCAGCATCAGGTGTGAAAGCAGGACCACAAAGCGTCGACCAAACCTGACGGAGAAGAGACGAAACAACACAGATGGTTCATAACTGTAGTCGTCAGGTCAGTGAGGTATCATGAAGCAAACATGTACCTGTCAGCCATCTGCCCCAGCACCACCGCTCCCACCAGCAGACCAGCCATGTAGATGGACTGGGAGGCTTCGATGAAGCTGCTGCTGTCACACACCAGGTTGAACTGATGATAGGGAAGAGGGAGGAAGGAGGAGATGACTGAGAAAACTGTGTTTTGACTTTTCTTCTGGTGCTGCTTGAGAACTGTGAAATGCAGCTGGCTATCAACAAAAAAGAAGAGTCATCCCATTGCAACTAAACTTACCAAGGTTTTGTAGCTTATTTGCTGTATTTAAGGCTTTACATTGACCAGCAATGCTCCCAGTGAATAGAATAGAATAGAATAGAATAGAATAGAATAGAATAGAATAGAATAGGATAGAATAGAATAGAATAGAATAGAATAGAGTATGCCTTCATTCGTCTTCATACACACCTGGATTGCCAGTTTTACTTATACATTTTTTGTTATTGTCTCAGATTTACTTCATGTCCTGTGCAATGAATTTCCTTTGATTCACTTGATCGTTTCTTACTATGTTTCTACTAGTATTGTTTTATTATGTGCAGACATATTATTTGTCTGTAGGCTCAACATTCTGTCACATTCTGCAATTGTGTAAATTTGTGCAATAAAACGTTTTTAACACAGAATTTGAGGTGAGCTTGTTTAAGTTTAAGTGCTAAGTAACACCTTTAGCTTTATCTGTGTTGGACTTGCATGTATTGGACTTCCTCCCACTTCCAACACATGCAACTTTAGGCCAAGTGGAGATTTTCAATCCACCCTAGATGTGGGAGGTGTGATAGTGTGTGCCCTGTGATGGACTGGTGACCTGTCCCAGATGTATTCACTGCCTTCTAATAGTTAATTTCTTGTGTTGTTTCTAGTAATTGGTGTTTGTGTATTCAATGGTTTGCAACCAGCTCCTTCACCACTTGATGTCACTGTGTCTAACACGTGAGACCACACTCACCTCGCTCACTATACTGGATGCTCTTTGGGATTTCTCAAAAACCGATCCATTGACGCATCCTGTCGTCTGGTTGATTCCGTTCTCTATGATGGTCTCTAGATCCCAGTCCACAGGGGTGAACATTTTACAGCTCTCGTACTTCCCGTCCTTGTTCAGAGGGATGGTGAGGTTCCTCTGACTCTGCTCCGTCAGGTTGGGCGCCTTCTCCAAGATCCAGTCTGTGTTGCAGTGATGCGGGAAGCTCATGCCCGTGAACACCTGGCCGATCACGTCGAAAGCCACGAACAAGCTGGGGATGCACAGCGCAGCCACCAGGCGCTTCTGAAACAGGCCGAACTCCCCGATCTCCTTCAGGATCTGCCCGAAGTTGCTCATGTTGTCCTGTTGATGGTTTCGTGTCGAGAGAAGTCGGGCTCGAAGCGAAAACTGCAGCCACAGTCCTTCACTTTAACCCTCCAGCTGTGGATTAATCTTTAACCGGGCAGTGACCATGCTTTTATGACCGCTGCCAGGTTCCTAACAAACACAATAATGTAATGTATTAAAAAGTGACAGGTCAGGATCCCGTCAGGCTGAAGTCCAGCTTGTTGTGGGGCTGCCCAGAAGCACAGGCGTCCTCATCCACCCCGACACCTGAATACGTAGACTGAGGGTGGACAGTCAAGCAAAGTCTGCTTGCACAGAGAGTGTGACGCTCGAATGGTCTTATCAGGAACGCTCTTCCCAGTATGAACTGTGTTTGGCCTCGGCCTCGGCCTCTCGATTGACTAAAATGCGAAGTCCAAAATGCAAAAGTCCCACGAATCCTCCAAACTCCCTCAACCAGTCTCTGCTTGAGATATGGAGAACACCGATCCCTTCTGGGATTAGTTTCTTCTGTTTTCTCTGAAACCAGTTATCTCATTACTATATCTGCGTATTGGGAAAACAAACTAACAAACTAAATGTCAGAAGGAGGAACTCTGAGAGGGAAGGTAAGGTCACCTCGCCGTCATAATCCTGTCAGAATTAAAAATGAGGAGGAGAGGTGGGACACATGCTGATGGGTTCGAATTTGATTTCTGATACTATATGACGCGTGTTTTTGTTGAATTTTGTCAATTTCAAACTTTGCACCTCACAGACCCCCATATCATCAAGCTCCAAACACGTGAAAAGTTGTTAAATAACGCAGTCACATGAAACACAGACCCCTCCAGGCCACAGAGGCCAAAGAGCCACAGGCTCCTTCTCAACGTATATCCAAGGAGCACTGAGGTTCAATATGACATGACAAAATGTTTATTCTTCTCTTTTTTTCTACATCTCCATCCTGATATATCATATACGATAACTAGATGCCCTGAAGACATTTTCTCATTTTGTTTTTTCCCTGAGATCTTTTTCGCATTTCTCTCAGTTATATTTCTCTTATCCAGGAACAGAAGTGGGACACAGTAGTGTCATCAAAGCTGAAAAACCAAAGAGAGTTTGAACCTCTTTTTTTTGCCTAAATTTCAACCAGAAGATGAGTAATTTTTTATTTTTAGGATCAGTGAAGTATGACACAGGCATACAGTGACAGAGAGCAGATCGGTGATTTTGTGAAGTTAATATCTTACACTTAAATCAGTTTCATGGAGCGTAAATACTCTAAATGTCTGTGTGTGACAACACGTGCAAGACGCAGCCATAAAGCTCTGCAGCTGAGTGATTAAGATCAAAAAACGAAGGCCAAGATTGAGAGGGAGCGTACGTCACGGCCATCGGTAATCTCTCGTTGTGTTTCGCGACTCACATCAAGACCCGACAGCTCACATTTCATTACGCAATCACAGGTTGTAAAATTATAATGAACTCTGCACCTTGAGAAGACATAAAGAAGAACTGTTTGAGCCACATTTAATGACAACTCTCGTTTACTATAGTAGGGACCTCAGAGAATTAGGATCTCCACCCCCCCATCTTTATTGATTTTGATGAGATTCGATAGAGTCCTCCCAGCTTTGTAAGAGGGCGATACTAGCCGGATGAGTGCCCTCTTAATGTGCGGGGGAGCAGAAGATAACGTAAACTCTCTTGAGTGAAAGAGCTGTAAAAGAGAAAACTGTAATCGCACCAAAGATAGTGAGGGTGATAAACCAGAGAGAGATCACAATAAGGATTAGTACTGGAGAGGCACGCCTTCCCAAAGAGAGGGAGAGAGGAAGCAGGACAGGATTAGAGATAGAGATCGTGGGAAGAACATTTATCATTTACATTATCAACTTACAAGCAACAACAGCTGCACATTAAAGAACAGGAAAAGTGCCGTGAGGTGGCTGATATGCTCATTCTTTATTGATTAAAAATAATCAAGAGGAAACATGCTCTGAACTCCAAAACGATCGAAAAGTAGAGCAAATGAAAAGGGATGAAAAACAAACCGAAAACAGGTGGAACAAGTTGAATATATTACAGCCTCGATGAGTTGCTTGTTTGTTTGTTTTGCTTTTTTTCATCGCTCAGCTGTTCGGTTGCTACAGTACGGGTTGTGTGAGACACGGACGCAGGACAGAAGAGACCGAGGGAGGAAGAGACGAAACAAAGCCGTGAGATCTTGAACTCTGTTAGAAGCAGCGTGTTCACACACACACACACACACACACACACACACACACACACACACACACATTTCTCACAGCTCATACACACTGTTCCTGTCATTATCTGCTATAAGTGGCAGACAGATCCTGGAAAATGGCACCAGATACTGCAGTTCAGACACTTGAGAGCGATGTTGGAGCTTTGTTTTGTTTTTGTTTTGTTTGCACTCTCTTGAAGAGGAACACGGGGTCGACACACCTGTATATCTTTATTTCAGGTATCTTCACGTGTAACAAGAACTACATTTCAAAGACACTGAAAATCTGAATCAAAACCTCGACACGATGTCCTCCAAAGAAGAAGAAAAAAAAGAAAAAGGAAAAAAAAATACACTTGGTCATTTTCAATTTAAGGCTAGCGTAAAATTTAACATGTTTTTAAAGTCAAAATACGAAGATTTTTTTTCTCTTTTAACAGTTCATCTGCAAGCAAAAATAAAAAGTTCATTCATTTTCATTCAGTATGGCATCTGGAGGGTTATGATATCATCACATCACCAAATTAAACAGTAAAACCTTGCTGGCGTTTCAGATCTACACGTTAGAGCAGAGTTTAAAAGTTTGTTAAATGAACTTGCCAAAGGCCGTCGGATGCACATTTGTTACAAAAAAAAAAACTTAACAGCCCTCCTCTGCACGCGTTTCCGATTTCATTCAGCCGTGGGAGAGAGAAAGACAAAAAGCAGCCGGGTGACGTTTCTCTACGTGCTGTAAACTGCCTCTGAGTTGCTTTCAGACTGACTTTGCCGTTTTGCTCGGACCCAGGATTTGGATTTGGACTCGAGAGGGGATGGTTGGGTAAATCTTAGCTGTGGCGAATCGTATTCAAACTTTTCAAAAAAAGAAAGAAAAAAAACAGAAAGAGAAAAGAACTGAAAAGCTGTATGTATGCACGTCCTGCAATATGAGACCATTCAAAGCTAAATCTGCAGCCGAGCCGCAAACCCACAATCGTGTCGTAGGACAGAGAAAAAAAAAAAAGGCCAAGAGTGAAACACCCGGTATAAAAACAAATCAAAGCCAAATGTCATTATTTACATACTAGAGGTTAAATCAAGTACTTATGTTTCCATCCACATAAACAGAAAATGCACTTAAGTCTTTTTTGTTGTTGTTGTTGTTGTTGTTTGTTTTTCTCCAAAGAATCTGAGAAACTCGTTTCCAAAAACAGACACAAACTAACACCAGCACACACACAGATCTGCTCGTACGACACGTGTGGTTTCGTCTGCTGTGAAACTTTCCACTTGGCTGCAATTTCATCGTCACGATCACATCTCTAAAAGGTAAAAATCGCACTTTTCTGTGCTACTTTTTAATCAACATGTACGGGTAAATTGAAAGGCTGGGTGAATCTAGATATGTGTCATACAAGACCAGCTCACACCCCAACGATACTTTATATCTTCAGATTATCAATGAATCTCATGAAAAGACCAAAAGGACTGAATGTGAATCCTCAAACTAATGTGTGAATTCATTTCTGGCCTCAGAACTGTCTAAGACAACACTAAAAATCATCCTTAAGTCCCACATACCTATAGATACCAAATGGATATTAATCCCCAAGATAAAAATCAGTCCCTGCCCAAAACTGTTGTATTTACTTCATCTTCAGCTTCAACTAGTGTATTCTGATATGTCAGAAAATGTCTTTGTCTGACAGAATAATTGAGATAGTAATTTGGTGGACGTTTTGGTCTTCACATGACATAAGAGGCGTAAAATCATACTAGCGACTGTCACTGTTGGGAGTGTTTATCTACTTGTCTTGGAATAGAGAAGTTCAGACGTTTCAGCGCTTCTTATGAGTTGAAATCGGGTCTAAAAAAAACTCAGTAAAAAGTTTGGACACGCGCAGCTGAAACCACATTTGTACAACATAAAGCTCCATATGGTACGAGTGGGAGGGGGGGGGGACTTCCCCTTTCCCCCCCAAAAAAACAAAAGAAAAACGTGCATTCAGTAGTTCTGATGAATATAAGGCATTGTTACACTTATCAGGGTTCAAGGGCGTTAGTTCAGATTGTGCAAATGCATCACATATTAGAGAGAAAGAAGAACAGGATGAGGGAGACCAGAATGGAAAAATGAAAACCGTTTGTTGTACATACTTGCATCCTTCTACATATGAGCTGTAAACTTTTTTTTGTTGTTTGTTTGTTTGTTTGTATGTATGGAGTGAGTCTGACACTGTAACGCTCTGACACTTCAGGCACACCCAACTCAGCGAGGCGGCATTGTTGTTGTTGTTGTTGTTGTTGCTTTCAATCCTACTGGTGACAAACGGTACTGTTTTCTTGTTTTCTTTGGCAGTAGTGGTTTCTTTACGGCCATAGAAAGAAATAATGCATTAAACTAGTTTTTTTTTGTCTTTTTTTGTCTTTTTTTTTTTTAATTTTCACATTTTTTAGGCAAATCACGGTCCCAGGTAGAACAACGGTTTAGCTAATGCTGAGCTGAGCAAAGCCCATCAACTTCACGTCGTCTGGTATCTCGGATCCCTCGATTCCAGAAGCCTGCGGAGAGGACAGAGTCTATAACTAAAACATCTATAACTGTGCGTTTATGACCCCTAAAAATGACATGATATGATGGAGGAACCCAGAACTGGCAACCCATGGAGTGCACTCACCAGCTTGAACGTGACGTTTTTATTGGCTTGAGGCTCGTCTACTATTTTCTGCAAATTTGCAGCAACTGAAAGGAGAGAAAACATCTCAGCCCAAGTTGGGAAAAACAGACCAAAAACACACTTATACATGTGTACATTCAGCAGAAAACGTGATCCTCAGAGCAAGGGTTAAGTTCAGGTTAAAAATTCCTCTGAGGAAACAAGCTTTTTGGCATGGAGGTTAAGTTTCTTTTTAGGTAAATGGCTGACCTATTACTAAGTCCTTCCCGTCCACCAGGCCTGCTGACACCAGCTCCTGGGACACGCCATCTGCTGTGTCTGAAAAGTCAGAGAGGAAGAGACAGACTGTGACAGGTGCACCACAACACAGCCACCTTAACCAGGGCTCTTAATCATTTCCAAAACGCTCCAGAAGCAACTAAAGATACTTTCTCTCAAGCCAAAATAACAGTTAGTCGTCCCTCGAGGCGAGGAGTGACCCGAGCGGGTGCCCGTCAGATCGAATAGGTCGGCTCTGATTTTCTTCTTTGTATAAATCATTATCTTAACACCGTGCAGGCTGGTCTGTGACTGCACAGATTGCACGCTCTTCCTGCGGTATGTCAGTCATTAACATCCGCTTTTACAATCATTTTCCACACAGTTTGGTCCAATCACACATCATTTGGGGCCACAGAGTGGATAATAATCAGTAATTAGAGGCCTGACCTTTTCTAGAAACAGAAACCATACATTCAGCGTTGGCTGAGGACATAACATCAATACATTAAACGGCCTGTGGAGGAAAACATGTTGATCGTACTGTACCGGGTCTAAAATCAGAGATTGGGAGTTTTGCGGGACATGAGATGTTACTTTTACTCATTACCCTGAATTGAACCTCTGCAGCCAAGAGATCTGAGCCTCGGGACATTTTCTGTTTGAACTACTCACTAGTGCTAGCGAAGCTTCACTCACCTCTGCCTGGCATGAACTCAAAGCGGATGTCATTTAGCTCCTTCTTTGAATTTCTGAGGAGATGAAAGACAGATGGGAGGCGTTCAGAATATCGCTCGCTGCTACTTACTTCAGTGTAGATTTACACTGAATGGAAAAGAAAAAAGGTGGAGGTGATGAGAACGTACCTTAACCTTAATACCAAACTAATGGGAGCCTTGACGTCCCCTAAGGCAGCCGGAGCCTGTCCAAACACAAGAGAGGCCATTCACTCCAGTTCCCCAACACATTTATAGAGTTGAAAAAGAAAATGGTAAAAAAACGAGAAGATGAGCGGGTGAAGAGCAGAGCCGGGCTGGGCTGACCTGTGTGGGAGCAGCGGGGGGGGCAGCAGCAGCAGTGGTGGGGGGGGGCGCTGGCTGCGGGGGCTGCAGCCTGGCCGGAGGGCTGAGCGCTGACCGGCGTGGGCTGCAGAGGGACGGCGCCCGCAGCCTGAGGTAGATCCGCCTGACCCGTGGCCACCGGCTGGAGCTGCTGGCTGCTCAGAGGCTCCGGAGTCTGGAAAACCTGAGGAGAGGAGAGGAGAGGAGAGGAGAGGAGAGGAGAGGAGAGGAGAGGAGAGGAGAGGAGAGGAGAGGAGAGGAGAGGAGAGGAGAGAGGAGCTGCATCAAAACCCTGGCCTGTGCTCTCTATCAGCACTGCGAGAGGTGTTGTCTATGTAGAGATATAACAACTATGAACAACTTATAACATAAGTGCCGATCTCAGCTTCCAAATGTGAATATTTTCTCGTTTCTTTAGTCTTCGTGACATAAAATTGAACATTGTTGATGTTTTTGTGTCATTTTGTTAAAAACTTAAGCAAAGTTAAGATTGAGCAACTACAGAAATAATTGTCACCGCCATCACCATCCAATATTTTCTATCTGTTCCTTAGGGGGGAAATTTTTAGAGCCAATACAGCTACGAGGATAAAATTGAATTTGCCAACAAGTGGCCGGTAAAAAGCAGCACTGAATCAATCAGGAGAGATGATGAAGTCCCTCTGCAGTACAAACAAATGTTCTTGATTGTTGAGCCTAAAAAAACGTTTTGGAGTGTTTTACCAATTATGCCTGAACTGCACAAAAACAAAAACCTGTACTTTTAAGTTTTCCTGCTGGATGACTGGGACTTATATATATAGAGAGAGAGTACATGCTGAAGAAAAGATGTGTGGGTTATGGTGACATCTAGTGGCGAGGTTGCAGAATGCACCCAGCCTGGCCAGAAACTTGGGGGGAGAAGAAAAAAGCTCTATGAGACAATACTAAAATAGTGGAGCCACATGGCAGATTTCCATCTCCATCTGTACATTAATTACAAATCAGGGTAGAAACAAACTATTATTTTTGTAGTCAATCTGTTTTCTCAACAAATCAATTAGTTGTTTGGGTTAAAAATGTAAAATTGTTACCATCTGTTCCACAGCAGCCAAGATAAGGTCATTAATTGACATTTAATCATCCTTTTTTTTAATTTTCTGTCATCAATGACTGTAGAAAGAAGACAATACTCACTTCTTTTAAGCTGAGATCAAAGCATTTTGACTTAACTCTACATTATAAGCTCAAGACGACACACACAAGTAACTCTATTCTTCCATTGTTGTGCATACAGTATGCAACATATCCGCCCCACTCAAACTGAGCCGGTTTGGTTTGATGACATGATCTGAGGGCGAGCAGCTTGAGAGACTCACCTCTGCGTTCTGCGAGCCCTCCTTGACTCTGGGCGACTGTTGGGGGGGGAAACAGACAAGAGGGAGAACGGCACTCAGAGCAGGATATCACTTCAAAAAGGTATTAAGGCCAAGCCAAGAAACGAAACAAACCAAAAAAATAAAAACAAACAGCACGCTCGGATGCAAAGAACACACAGAAAGCCAGAGAGGTGGACAAGATTAAACACAGCTCACTCGTTTACGTTCCTGGTTTGATCCGCTGGCTTGAAGTAGCCTTATCTGCTTTATGGTGAACTCTATGTTATGGATGCATACTTGTAATACTTGCTCCTGAGTGTGTGTGTGTGTGTGTGTGTGTGTGTGTGTGTGTGTGTGTGTGTGTGTGTGTGTGTGTGTGTGTGTGTGTGTGTGTGTGTGTGTGTGTGTGTGTGTTGAGCTATACTGAGATGAGACAGTGAAGCTTTAGCTTTGCAGTGTCAAGTTTCATGGCTGCTCTATTAATATCTGCAGGGATGAGGCCGTGTTACTAATCAATGAGCAGGCCTGGTTTACTGTATGGGAGCAGAGAATTTACTGGATTTCCGGTGATGGAGACTAACTAACCCCCCTACCTAACTAACCTCTGGCCCTCTATAGAGAGCTTTTCGCCATCATATTGATATGTACACTATATGAACCATTTACATGTCACTATTGTGGTAAACGAGTGAAAACACGTACTGCGCGGTTAGGGCGCACGTTTGTTTCAAGCTTTAGACTTGGAGAGCGGCTCAGCAGAAAGAGGTAGAAGGTAGAAATAAAATAAAATCGCACAAAATAAAACAAAAATGTAAAAAAACACACACGCAGAGTCAGACAGAAGCCCGGCAAGCCACACGTGAGGACAAACTGACTAGACCGAGAGGATACGAGTCTGGGGGTCTGATTCTGACCCGGGCTCTCCACCATCTGATCGTCTTAATATCGGATCTTGGAGGGAGGGGCGAGGGGCGGATTTTGGAGGCGTGGCGCCCGATAAAGCTCAGGAGAGGGAAGTTCAGTTTGCCGACAAGCAGCCAGCGAAGCAGCATCGAATCAATCAGCAGAGAAATTGGTAAGACTGGAAAACCCTGAGCGGTCATTAGTGCTCCGACTGGGAAATAATAACAAATTAATACGAATGAATAAATCACTTGTGGGCTTGATAAGTAATTTGCCTTGTATTGATTACGTGTGATTTGGTCAGTATTAATAAAAGTGGACTGAGAAGGAGAAATGGGAATACAGATGGCCTCCAGGAAAGGGTCAACTCCCCTCAGAGCAGACTGCGGACCAAGTCCACGTCCTCCGTGTACAAGCACATAGACCTGTGTACAGCCGCTAAGAAGGAAATCTGAAGCATTTACTCTCACACTCTCTAAAGTCTACGATCTGTGATCTCAACGCCTCCTTTTCCGAGAGGCGTGCAGCAGCTCCCAGGTCTTAAAAGACTCGTCCTGCGCTGCTGACTAATTGGCCCCGACAAGGTTAAGTTGTGGATCAAACTGCGGCCGCATGTGACCAGCGGCCTGCTCCGCTCTCTGACGAGAACATTTTTCCTTGCAGCGGTTCCATAACTCAGTTTGGTAATTACCAGCTGTTAAAAGCTAACAGGTCAGAGTTAAGTGAAACACTGTGAGCACCTGATCAACATATTTACCACATCCGATACGAGGTTTTTCTATCGTTGCACATCCTTTTATTGATGTTTTATTTAGTCAATGTGTAGCTGTGTTCTTTTAATAAAGGCCATCGCTTTGCAAAGCATATTCGTCAAACAAAGCCATTTTTCCCCCAAATGAACAGCAAATATGGATAAAGTACAACTACGACTTAAAGGATGTTTTGTTCTTGTTTTTTGGGGATAAGCTCATCCCTCAAGACTCCACTCTGAGCAAAACGGACTTCCAAAACACTGTGTTATCAGATCATTTAGAAAAAGTTTCAGGCTTGTTCCATTACACAGCATCTAGTCTCAAGTAAATGGTGATGCAGTGTAAGAAAAAGTGTTTCCAGTCCACAATTTTGCATCTGAAAACCACCCCATGTGGCCACAGAAATGTTTCAGCAACATTTTTCTTATCAGTTGATGCGGCTAAGTAATGAGAACTGACAGGTGAGACAGAGCTTATGTAATAAACCACTGATCTGCTCATAAGACATGATCTGCCCTCGCTCTGGTTTGTTTTTCATCTCCACCTTCCTGTCTCCTTACAAGGACTTTTCTGCCCTTTTGTTTTTTTCTCTAGCCTAGCCGCAGCCTGCAGAGAGAGAGAGAGAGAGAGAGTCTCCTTCCTTGTTAGGGGAGAGCCATCTGTATTACAGGGGGGGGGGGCAAGTGAACAACCCTGGACGCAGGCAGCTCGAGTGGGTAGGAGAAGCGCACTTGTCGCCTGGCGGCGCCAACAGGCTTCACCTGCTGCTCCTTGGCCGTCGGACAGAACACACACACACGCACACGCACGCACACACACACATACACACACAAACAACAGGGGAGACTCAGTGGAGAGGCAGTGGACACACATGCTACTGCACAGACGTGAGAGTGACCATTTTAACATCGTAACAGCCGTTAAAGAAAACAAAAAGACAAACAGCGTATGAAGAATGTCTGCGTGTGTCTGTGTGCGTGTGTGTGTGTGTGTGTGTGTGTGTGTGTGTGTGTGTGTGTGTGTGTGTGTGTGTGTGCGAGGGCGTCGGAGGAGGTCCAGCTCCGTCTCACCCTCAAGGCGGCGACGGCCGCTTTGCCCTCCTCGCTCTCCTCGTCCAGCTCGTCGTCGCTCCACTCCCACTCGCCGTCCTCCGTTTTATGCAGCCGGCCGCTGGAGCCTGGCACCCGACGTACCTGGACACACACACACACACACACACGCACACACACGCACACACACATGAACTCAGAGCTATCCAGCTGAGGCGAGAAGCAAAAAAGCAGAGATCTGAGTGAACTTCCTTTTACCTTTTTCGACCTCTCTGTTATTGTGGGCGCCCTCTGGAGCAGCTTCTCGTTTAAATACTCGTGGGTCTGTCACGGGAAAGAAGAACAAATGAGCGTCTCGCGCTCCTCCTTTTCATCGCTCCCCGCCCCGAGATTTATTACGCCTTGCATTATTTATCGTGCCCGGCCCGTCATATGCATGAGGCCTCTTTGCCACAGTGCCGAGTCATTATCAGAGAGCCGCACGTCCGTCCGGGACTCTGAGGTCAGCAAAACAAGCACTCTAGTTTGTGTGAGACTCATTGAACGTCCCCTAACATGACAAAGTATTTTTTGTGGCTACTTTAACATTCGGCGTGACGATGCTGTTGACAAACAGTGAGTTGTCGGCCAGCAGACAGTGACAAACGAGCAGATTTCACCAACTGTGGGAAATGAATAATCAGATGCTCGGCTGGCTGATTATCTTCAAACAGAGACGTCTCAGCCTGCCCTCTGCTGGACGTTCAGAGCACTGCGGCCCGGCCGGCCTGGCCCGGGCCAGGCTGTGTTTGGGTGGGGGGGGGGGTGGAGGGGGACGTGTGACACGCTGAGGCAGCACTTTTGTTGTTCTGGTTGCCAGGGAGCCGGGCCGGCCGGAGGCTAGAGTTAGACTGCTTATATCCCTGCCTTTGTTGGGGGACGGCTCTGGAGCGGTCAATAACGAGAGGAATGCTGCCATGGCCTCAGCTCGGGTCAGACACGGTGCCAAGTTGAGCCAAGTGAGAAGTAGCCAGACACACACACACACACACACACAGACAAACACCTCAGGGAGGCAGACTTTATCAGTCTATTTCCATCGCTCCATGCATGTGCTAAAATCGCAAAGCTGTTTAAGACCCTTTAGTTATAAAAGGCTGGCTTCACCCTAAAGAGGAGTGAGAGTGACTTTAACTCGTCCGCCAGGTGAAAGTGAAAAAGTGCCCGACACTGGGCTGATGCTGAGTCACTGTGTGACTCGGGAACCTACCTTTGCCTTCTGAAAGAATTTATGCTTCAGCAGCTCTGAGGACGTCGGCCTGAAACCCGGCAGAGATAAAAGTAGAAGAAAGTTTATTGATAATAAAAGAAATAGTTGCAGGCGCAGTCACAACAACAGAGAGAGAGAGAGAGAGAGAGAGAGAGAGAGAGAGAGTGCTCGCATACCTTTTCTCCGGGTCCTTCTGTAGACACAGCGAGATCATCTTCCTGAAGGATTTGCCGTACTTCTTCACCATTTCCTTGTCCGTGATGCCGGTCTCCAGGGCCGGGGGGTCGTTCTGCAGCGTCAGCATCAGGACCTGCCGACGGCATCAACACATCCGCTCAATAAATACCTAAATAAGTCGAGGAGCTGGGCCCGGAGGGGGAGGGACGGAGGTGTCGCCCCCCCGTCTGCGTGTTTGGCGTCCTCACCTTCATCGGCGGGTATTTGTGATAAGGCGCGGCCCCCGTGGCCAGCTCGATGGCCGTGATCCCAAAACTCCAGATGTCTGCTTTGAAATCGTAGCCCCTCACCTGAGGAGACAGCACCACACTTTAACCCGCAGCCCAACCCTGACCTGCGCCTTCACCGTGTGAAGCCGCCGAAGGCGACGATGATGAGGACATTGATGATATGCCGCTGCATCTGCTCTCTGTTGCCACGGTAACGGGACCGACCTGCTCCATGACCTCGGGCGCCATCCAGCACGGCGTCCCCACGAACGTCTTGCGCACTTTGTTTCGAGTGATGTCACCACCTGTGGCTAGAAAGGCACTGACGCCAAAATCTGGAGGAAGAAAAAACAGATAAATAAATAAATAAATAAGGAGGTAAACAAGGATATAATGACTTCTTCCTCTACACAGACCAAGACAACACTGAGAATCGGTCTAACATGGGGGTGGGGGGTTAGGTGAGGCCACAGCGCAGATCAACTCCTCCACACCCACAAGGATCTGGGTTACAGGCGACAGGTGACGATGCCTGCGGGCAAAAATACCTGCAATTTGCACCGATCCGTCGTCCCCGAGGAGAATGTTTCCAGCCTTCAGATCTCTGCCAAAGACAAGAAGACAATTTGTAAGTCGTACAAATCCTTCTCACGCGGCCGCTGTCACAGAGAAGGTGATTTATTAGGGAGGGTGGGGGCTCCACACTGGAACAAACTGCATAAATAAGGACAGAATTATCACTGGTTTGCTCGCCATTGGTAGATCATTACTTCATCTTCAGCCCCCCACAATTTAACTATGTCACTTAATCTAACAGTTTAAATATTAATTACTTGCCCAAAAGAGTGTGATTTCATGCATCTCGGTGAGCCAGATTGGCCGTAAAGTTTTTCTCTTTTTTCTTTTTTTTTTTTATCTCTGCGCCACTCCGGGTTTCTGTTCTATTAAGATTTTATTAGCAACAACACAAGCAGTCTGTAGTTAATTTGTTCATCCTTGTTCGGCCTCCCCTGGTGGCGATAAGACGATTCAGCAGGGACAGCTGTCTGGCCGCCCGTCTGAACCCCACACACACACACACACACGCGCACACACACGCACACACACACACACACACACACACACACACACACACACACACACACACAACTGCACCGAGACACACACACACACACACAGCCACACAACTGCACCGACACACACACAGATACCGAATCCTGCCACCTCACCAGCCAGCCAGACGGTTGTCATGGCAACAGACTTCCAGAGATAAAGTCGAAGGGTCAAATAAAAGGCGAGGAAATAAAATAATAAAAACTATGGATGGAGGAGGGTGTCAGCGAGGACAGCAGCCCCGGCACTACCTCCCAAAGCCCATTTTTTTTCAAAGAGTATTTATAGGAGGGGGAGACAAAAACCACCGGAGTGATTCAGCCCTTGTAAAACACGTCTGCTTGTAGCAGCACCTAGCGCAGTCTGACAACAGATTTGCACAAATTAGCCATACGGGCCGATACGTGAACTGTACTGACGGGCAGGCGGATCAGTGAGGAAGAGATGCAGGATTAAACGGGGGGTGCAGTTCCCCTTCAGGCCAGACGGGGGCAGCGCAGTAAAAAACTTGCAGCTGCGAAGCTGCGAAGATAAACGGCGATGGACCATTCCAGGCAAAGAAATTGGTCTCAATGAAGGTATAAATAGACTGGTCTTTGGAGTACTGGTTTGGAGGAGAGACAAGACGCAGCTTCCAAGAAACAAAGGCCCATTTTATTGGGGAAATAATTCAGCCCGTATAGACTATAAAACGCATGCCAAATACACATAGAGGGGGGCAAAACGTGGCAGGGATAATTGCAGTGGTTGGAAAGATTCTTGTGCTTCTCCAGTGCTTGCAGCCTGGTATATGGGCTGAAAACTCCTGCCTCGATCCCCCTGAAAAGTTTTACTAACCTGGGGGTAAAGAGGTGGAGTCGACCCGTTTTCCCCCTGTAACTCCAAGCTTGGGGGTGCAACCTTTACGGGGCGGGAACCCACTTCAACATGCGGCTCTGAAGGCTTTCAGAAGGTCGCAGTTCATACCGAGGCCTCTCCGGTAAAATACCACACTGACAGCAGATCTTCATGGTGACATGGGAGTGGCAAGCAGTGAGCCACGGGGGGAGGAATGCGGCATATGTGACACATTAGGACCATTTGCTGGAAGCGGAGATGGGAATTCCCGCCGCAGGCCAAAACCGAGAGCCGGGGATGGAGGAGTAAGGATTAAGACGGAGCCGGGCCTTTTTCTTGCCTGGACACGAAGGCCGAAACCTCCGATTGCACGTTCGGGTCGCGACCGGGTCGATTGTGTAACTGTCAGGACGGCGGAGGAGAGGATGCGGAGGCCTCGTGGAAAAGAGGCGATGAAAAACGGACGTGACAGCCAAAAAAAAAAAACACCGGAAGAAATGTCTGTGGCAGTCGTCTGTGCTCGGCGGCTCGGCCTGTCCCACTGTCGCTTTGATGACCCCCCCCTGACATAACAGCTGGGTGATATCAGGTCGCAGACTTGCCCAATTCCTCCTGCTCTCACTGCTGCTGCTGCTGCTGCTCAACATGCTCATCCCTCCACCTTTAGGCTGTCAGCGGATACAACTGCCCCGGATTTCACGTCCGGTAATTTGAGATGTTGCTTTTTAGGGATTAGAGAGGCGGAGAGGAAGGGGAGAGGACCACCTGAGGCATCGAGGGAAGTCTGAGAGTATCTTAAAATATACTTCTTCTGCGTTTACACAACCTCTGTGCCCGATCTCTCTCTCTCTCCCTCTCTCTCTCTCTGGGTCCTGTAGTGTCATCTAGCACATCTCCTGGGCCAAAAACGCATTGCGTGTTCACAAAAAACAGGGGGGGGTGATGTTAAGTCAGCAGGATTTATCTCCTGGAAACCTTGAAGAGTTTTTTGGGGGAAATCCATCTCATCAGGGGTCGAGATATGGACCTAGATGAGCAGAAACCGGGGCAGAAATATCCCTGCCAGATTTCAATCTAATGGATGCTTCGGATGTTTCATTCAAGTGGTCGTCTGCCCGGCTAATGTGGCTAATAATAATCAGGATGATCAGATCATCAGGGGGGGACTTTTTTTTTTTTGGAGTTGTAAAACCAATGAATCGGCGTCTTTGTGAGCTCAAGGAGCTTTTTGTCGAGCTGATTATGTCATTTCCATTGTCCTCATGAGTAATGTCATTAGATCTAAATTTGTCTCTGTATGACGTTGCATGTTATTTTCCCCAGACAGCGATTTGGGCCGATGAATAGTATTGTGAGGTGCGTTCGGGCCTTGATGTGCTCCACTCGGACAAAAAGGCGACCCCCTGAAGCAGCATCATTCACGACGGGTGATCGAGCGATCCTCCTACACTCATTCAAGAGCCACGAAAAGGAGACTGTGGTTCACTGCAGCAGATTGCAATACTCTGAGGAGGGGAGGGGGGGGGGGGGGAGAAGGGCTGCAGAGTGCAGACAGTCATTAACATTCACAGGAGAGGAAGGCGAGGAGGAGGAGGAGGAGGGAGAAGGAGGAGGAGGTGGTGACACAATGCACCATGCAAGTTCAAAGAAATACTGTAGCAGGGAGGAAATCAGCCAACCTGCAGTTTAACTCCCAACTCAGACACTCTTCCAGAGCTAAAAGCAGATGAAGAAGCTTCTGGGTTTTTAAGGTATATCTCAGACAATACAATACAATAAATAAATAAATAAAATGCCGTGGAGACGACGAGTGTTCCCCGGCTACAGTAGATGATATTGAAAAACGGGCAATGTGCGTGTGGTCTCCTCCGTATTTACGAGCCAGTGAAATGATATTCGGGCAGTAGCCAGGTGGGAACGGCAAAGGGTATGAAACTGTCAGGGAGATTTATCATTCTCATCTGGCAGCTCTCACACCTCGCAGCTCCGCTGGGTCACCTCCTGTGACATCACATCCTGGTGCCAGGCTCACAGTGGCCCTAACGGAGCCGTGAAAGGGAGGTTTATGAGGTAACCCCCTCCACCCACCTCCTCCTCCTCCTCCCCGTCTCCAAACCATGCTTTTTTGTCTCTGTGAAAACATCTCAATCCTGATGAACTTCCAATCTTGTCCAAATCAATTTTTACGTCTTATTTTTGTCAGTTTTCCTTTCATCCACACCAAGGGAGACATGTGTGTGCGTGCTCCCGGAGGCAGCATAGCTGCAGCCATTACGTGATCATTACTGAACCACATGCAGGGTAATTTGCTGGGCTAGAACTCTCCCATGAACCCTGGCTGGATGTGAGGTTTCAGAGATGAGTGAGGGAGAGGAGCTTCCCACAAACAGAACGACTGCTGTCCGGGGGGGGCTTTTGGGATAATTCACTTATAGGCTTGATTTTGTGTTTCTCCCAAACACGTGTCGGCACAGTACCCTGGAAACTCATACCTCTGGGTCTGCTTCCACATCAGGTGGTGATCTGCGATGGGACATGGACATACCCCCCCACGGCGTTTATCAAGAGATTAAATGAAAGGAAATGACTTCTGAGTGTTGGCTTGTTATTGGTTTGTGGTCACAACAAGAGTCCACTGTCATATATCTGTGTTTAAGTTGCTTAAATGTTTAAAACCTCTGAAATTGTGAAGGCCTATTGCAGATTTTATCACAGTGGTTCCATTACAGCTAAGTAAAGGCACTATTTCCCTAGAAACTACATTACCTATATATTACCCTTGACCTATAAACTATAGACTATATATATGCGGGTGTTTCCATTGAAACGCCCACAAAGACTTTGAGGAATGTGATGTTCAAAGTATTGCTTTAGTACAATTATATTTAGACAATCTCGCACCATCTTTGGTGACCTCCGACACGGCATGACAACATTTGAGAGTTTTTCTTCTTTGTCTTTTTAAATGCAGGTGTTTCCATTACCAGCTTGTATTGTTCATTTGCAGGGGTGATGGAACTGGTTCTCGCTGCACCACTTACCGCCAGATCAGACGCAGGACACCGAGGTTTTGTTTTGTTTTGTTTGTTTTGTTGTCGGGATGTGGTTAGGAGCAGATGAGCTGCAGTTCTGCAGGAAATCCTGCATCAGAGCTGAGAGCACGCTCGCTCCCATTCCCTTTGATCAATCAATGGTCTTGCCGTGTTTCGGCCCCACCTTTTGACTATCGACTCGGCTCGGGGACTCGTCAGGATAAACACCCACCGGGGCGGTTTTACACTCACCGACCGCAACGGTTTCCCAGTGGAAAGGCCGACAGCCGTTTGTCGCGTGTTTGTGTTGACCCGCAGCTCGGTTTAGAGGACAGCTGCCACCTTCTGAATCACTGATTTTTTTCTTTTTTCCAAGCAGCCGTGAAGGCAGAGGTGGAGCAGCTCGCCGTCTTGTGGTAAATGCCTCTTGTCGAGGCTACAGCCCCGGCTGCGACACTCTAATTGATTTCTGCCGTCCTGCGGCTGGGATGGGAGCCTATCATGTGACACTTTCTCTCCCTCTCTCTCTCTCTCTCTCTCTTTCCTCACCGAGCCTCACCCTCTCGCCCCAGAGGCTCACAGTCATATGACCCGGCTTACACGGGAGGGCCGTACGCACTGGTTAGCATCTGCGGCCTGCAGAGCGTGGAGGCTGGTGGGGGATTACCCCACACACCTCACACTTTCTTTTTTCACGAGCCTGTGGCGAACCGAGGCTGATGAACGTATGAATGAATGGTCTTTTAATGACCCCGCGTAGATCTTTGGGTCTTTGTCTCCTCTCTCCGGCACTGCCCGATAACCCCGCTAGATTACACCCAAAGTGGATTCTGAAAACGCTGAGGGAAGCAGCGGCGGATTTCGCTTTCAATTAACTTGGTAATTTGAATTATTTTCTCCCTCCAAGTCTTAATCCCGCGGCCTGTATCTTCCACGGGCGGAAGCCATTAGCGAACCTGCAGGTTAACGAACGAGCTGATGGCTCAATCCACAGGGCTGGGAAAACAGAAACATCAGTCACCGAACACTTCGATCGATCCTCTCTCACTGTTTCTGTGCCAGGCACTTAACGAACACCCCCCCCTCACACACACACACACACACACACACATGAGAACGCTTTGCATTATTGATACGTGTTGCTTGTCCCGGGCCGTGTGTGCTCACGTGGGGGAGCGTACGGAGAAGCGACTGATGAATATTAAAACACCGGGGGGAGGAGTAGTGCGACGACTTACAGGGCCCGGGCCCGGTTCATTGTGACAGCTCGAGTGGCGAGACTTAGCCCGGTCTTGACCCGGCTTAGGAGGGAGAGAGGGCGAGAGAGAGAGAGAGAGAGAGAGAGGGAGCTCTTAGGATCGCGTTTCCTGTGGCATGCAAATCTGAAGTCGACACATTCCACTAATGCATATTCATTCACTAACTCTCCAGAGATTATCAGACCGGGAGTGGGCCGAGGCACGCGCTGGCATTCTCTGAGTGTTTTTTTTTTCTAAACTTCATTAAAAAAAAAAGAGGCTCGTGCCAGCTTCTAGACTCAACCGTTGGCTTGTTTCGTACATAAGCGGACTCTAGTAGTGAGGCGTAAACACGTCGTCATTGCTTCGTCTTCTGGAAGACTTGTCACCGCTCTTATTAGGAAGCGCGCCGCCTTTATCTCTATATAGATCCAAACGACACCGCTGACCTTTAGGCAGCAGAGTGTGGCCGCCTGTAATAAATGCCATTTCCTGGTTACGGTCCTCTGTCCGAGTCGATGAAGAGTGGGAATCGCCTCTGAGAGCCGGGCTTTATATCAAACTGTGCACCGAGAGCGGCCACGTGTTTGTTTGTCAGCTTGTTTTCCACTTGGCCGGCTGAAATATGCGATGTGACGTCAAAATGAATTACATTGTGATAAAGACCACATGATACAATTAGTGGCTGTAACGCAGGAGGGGAAAAAAAAGAAAAAAAGAAAAGAGTTATGCTACGGTTTATCACGTAACCCACAGTAGGTATTAAGTTTAAAAGATTAAATCCATGTATAATGGTGGGCCACTGGTTAGCCTTGTCATCTCGGTCCAAAAACTTGCATGTTAATTAGGGTTGTGAGGTTCAGTAGTACCTCAAATGTAAAGTGAGTTGTTGGGTCATTTTCTGTAGAGTACGGAAACAAAATACAAAACATAAACCTCTTTGTTTAGTGAGTGGTATGATTAGATGTTGGTTGAGAGTTTCCATTTTAAGTATTTGTCAATACTTGAAAGTATTATTGCTTATTGCATGTTCTCCTTAATACTGTGCAGCCCTATTGTTTAGTTCTTCTATGGAAATTGTTTTGGTTCTGCAGAGAGGGGGGGGCCCTAAAGTTTTTACAACAAATAACATCCAAGAGGCTTAGCTGCCCAAACAAAAAAGTGCTAACACAAACATTAATAGAGCCCACTGTAAAAAGCATAATGTCCCATGCAGTCAAGGTGGCAGCCATGGTATCAGGCTGACACCTTTTAAGGAGAGCGATGGAGAGGAGGAGGACGAGGGCAGAGGTCACGGTTATTTCCGCTCCATAAACCCTCAAGGTGAGGTCCGGTGCTCATGGCAGCCCCTGTGCCAGCATCGTTACTGGAGCGCAGAGCGGGGCCACCTCGAGCCTCGTTTACCTGTGGATCTGTCCGTTCTTGTGGAGGTACTCCAGGCCCTCGAGCACGTCCTTCAACACGGTGGCTATGCTGGCCTCGTCCAGGACGCCCGTCTTGTGCTCCCCTCGTGAGATGATATGCTTGATCACGTCCAGCACGGAGCCTGGATGACAACCAACAGGAGACAAGGGGGTGAGGGGGCGTTTTTTTTTTGCTGAAAACTGCTTTTGCAGTTGTCAACGTCAATGTCAGGCAGAAATTAAAGCTATCCAGGAGCAGACCTCTCTGAAAATGGCTAAATAAATCGTCCTGCTTCTGGTTCCTGACGGATGATCTCGCTACTCTCAGCAGTGAGAAAGTCACCTCGGGCTAGCCTATATCACTTATTAAGCCTATTCTAAACCAAATGTTGTTATGAAAACACATACTTCCTGCCGGACTGGCAGACGTTCAGTCAGGATAATTCATGGATAATCTTATATTGTTTGCAGAAATTAGATTGTGGGTACACAAAGGCCTTTTTTTTCCCAGTTCCAGTAAGATGGGTTTTATTGAAGGAAAAAACAAATGACTGAGCGGTGTCAAGACTGTCCTTTAACCATAAACATCACCATGACCTTTTCATTTGGCCATGGCAAAACAAACCAATAGAGGAGGGAGGGAGAGAGAGAGACAGAGAGAGAGAGAGAGGAGAGAGGGGGTAAACTGACCAGTCATTGCTGTGCATAGTTTCAATGGCAAACCAGCCTCTCAGAGAATTTATGTTGGGTCGTCTATGACTTTAAAAAAAACACAGGCGGCTCCGAGACTGGAATTTATGATGTCATGAGGGGACATAATTTGGATTTGATCCATCGACTTTAAATTAGATTGACTGCGTTGGCTCTCAGGGATCTTTGTTTGAGCTTTTCCGTCCAAATGAGTTTCATTTTGGACGTGGGGGCTCTCTCAGCAGGCAATCAGGGAATGTGCACAGCTGAAGCCATCGCAGCTCCGGTCAGCTTTGCCATTATCTGCCCTCTGCAGAAGAGACACATGCTTTGACTCTTGATAACATGGTCACGACAGCCCGTCTCTCTCTCTCTCTCTCTCTCTAGTCGGGCTGCAAGAAACCATTTCTTCTGTAGTCGATGAATCTGTCAATCGTTCTCTCAATAAATCAGTCTATTGTTTCCCTCCTTTGGCAGTCTCGGAGAGGGAGTCCAGACACTCGGTTTTCTCCAGGAGGATCCCGAGGCATTCCCAAACCAGCTGATAGATGTAATCTCTCCAGTGAGGCCTCTGTGTCTCCTCACAGAAGGACATACGGGAAACACCTCCCGGGAAGGCATCTGAGAAGCACCGAACGACCCAAACCACCTCAGCCAGCTCCTCTCAATGCAGAGGAGCAGCAGCTCTACTTTGAGTTCCTCCCTAACAGCTGAGAAAACGCATACCTGAGTCTTGGTCTGGTCTTGGTAAAATCCATAACAATCAGGTCCACAACATCAATCTGCACATATACATCTATACCATTGTATTGAATTGTATTTAAATCTCCTTTTATCTATATATTTTGCATATTTTTGCATTTTCAACGGTTCATAAGAATAATGGTTCATAGAAATTTCACTGTAATTATTTGCAATGACTAAAACATTTCTCTTGAATCTTGTATTCAATCTTGAATTCATTCATCCTACCTCATACCCAGAGCTTATTACCATATAAATCACCTACTACTTGTTAGAAACTGTTGAAAAATGTGGATGTAGATCTCAAATCTACCTTGTCAACACCTTGATTTTCAGTTGACTTTCTGTCATGCTGAAAAACATATTTCTAAAAAGGTGCAATCGACGTATCCATTGTTTAACTAGTCGGCCATCATCTTTTATTGGACTATTGGGCTGTTCAGTTTGACTTCAAATCCAAATGTCGGACTTAATGCCTCTGAAGTCTTTGGTCAGCGCCAAGGGTCTGCACAAAAGTGCACGTTAACGTTTGAGATTGAAAGTCAGTCTGCCGCTTTGTCTCCGACTGCCCGGGCTGAATGGAAGAATAACTCCGCTCTGCTCGCTGACCAGGCAGGTCAGCCATGTCTCCCCTCAGCCGGCTCCTGCAGCATAAAAGGAGCGGTCTGGATAGGGAAAAAAAAAAAGTCAGGACAGGCCGCTGTCGCTGTATGATTTCCTTTGTGTGCCACTTTTCCAAAGAATAAAGAACATCTCTCTGAAAAGGGGTCCAGTATTTGCATTCAGTGCGACAGAAATTTGGGGGACACTGGCAAACGAGGACAAAGCAGAGAGGCAAAAAAAAGAAAAAAAGAATGTCACTTGGCTGACAAGCTGCATTGTGCCGAGGCGATACGCAAACACAAACATCACGCTGCCACACTGTCGATCTGTCACACACACCCTCAGCCACACACATACACAGCGGCACTCGCGAACAAAAGCTGGAAATGGCCTTTTCAAGGTCCCGAAACACTGTCCGCACACAATTCCAGGACTAAATTGATTGCGTTTTAGCGAGCGTGCCAGGCCCGGAGTGCAAAGACGTTTATTTGCACGATCACTTCAGGGTGTCCTCGCCTGCAGCACTTAGTCAAGCTCTGCGATGACGGGCCGCCTGAGACGAGACGGTGGTATTGCAGAGAGTCTCGTACATAAGCGAGGCAGAGGAGGGAGGGAGAGGAGGGAGGGAGGAAGAGAGAGTTCAGTGGGTTCCTGGTATAGTGACGGTGCACCGCAGAAAATGTGATTCAGCAGCGAGGAAGAGACAAACTCAGTCAAAGGGAGAAAGGGAAAAAAAACTGCCTCGACGTGCCACACACACACACACACATTGTGTGTGTGCGTGTGTGTGTGTGTGTGTGTGTGTGAGCAAGAGGATTGGCAAGCAGCGCGAGGGGAGAGAGAGAAAAGAGCAGCCTCGCCTCTCTGATGTCAGATGTGACACCACTTTGAAACTTATTGAGAAAAGGCAGCCTGCTTGAGGTTTTTTTTTTCTTCCTTCCCTACACCCCCCCCTCACCCCCCCCCACCCCCCCACCCCTCCCTGTTCACCGCACACGGTTCCTTCCTCCCTTGATGCTCCTGCGCTCAGCATGGTGTTCATCGCCTCGTCTGAAAATGGCTGCGAGGAGGAGAGGAAGTGACAGGGAGCGACAGGTGACAGAGAGGAAGGAGGGCGAGAGCCCGGGGGGAGAGGAAGAGGGGGGGGGGGGGGGGGGGGGTTTACTCAGCCCTAATGGGGCAACAAGTAGGGTTATGTGGCAGAGTTGCTGGTTAAGCTGCCAAAGTACCTGATCGGTGCCTGCAGAAACCTGAAGGTTACAGCTGTGCTTTATCTCTAAAAGTACTGATAGGTACTGGTCAATTATCTGCATCATGTTTGTAGAAGTGGTACAAAAACCATGCGGTGGCAAACTGGCTGTGTGACAGTGGTTACGAGCTGGACTTTTTGTTCCTCTTTCTGGTCCAGGAATAGTAACTTCCTGAAGTCTCTGCTTTTTTGTGTGGCAACCGTTCCCACCCAGAGAAACAGCGAGTTTTGCCCTATATACGAAAAAACATAACAAGTTCATTAACAAGCTTAAAACGGAGCCGGGTGGGTGGGATTTGTCCCAGTTGGCTTTCTTTCCATTCCTTATCTTAAGAGAATCCAGCTGACTAACCTATATATATATTAGACTATATATAACACTTTTCAAAAGTGTCAAAACTTTTCCTTTCAGGGAACAGAGAACAATGTCGCCAAAGGTGAAAGACAAACACCCCCCCCTCGATTAAGCCGAGGTGGCACCGAGAGGGGGACATTTTGAAGTGCACTTGCTCAGCGTGACGCAAGCTTTGGAGGATCACTAAATGCCAGCCTTGTCAGCCTCTTTCAGATTCATCTGATTGAACTCTTCACGCCTCATTAGGCTGTTTCAACACGCTGACGCTCACTGACAGGTTTACAATATGAAGCTCCATTTTGCATGGAGAGGACTATCGCCTCCAAGACAAATGACACCTGTTGGCCTGGTTGGAACGGCGCCTGCCCATCCAGGCCCCCAGGGGGACCTTTATCCAAATCACACAGAGTAAATTAAGCCCCGCGGGTATAGCGCACCGCAGAGTATGCAAAACCTCAGTAAAATGTCAGATCGTCGATGCAGTTACATGCTAGATTAGCCAGATCTCTCCCATGATACTATCTGTGTGACTCTGCTTCATCTTTCACAGACTTTCCACTCTCCTGGTCAGAGCAGCAGGTCTGGGACTGTGGGAGAGGACGAGAGCGTAAAATGGGGTGGGGGAGGAGGGGGAGGGGGAGGAGGTGGAGGGGGACGGGTGGAGAGGAGAGGAGAGGAGAGGGGAAGAGGAAGGAGGAGATGAGAGCCGGTGCCAACTGTGTTAAAGGCCGACGGGGAATGCCAAGCAAAGCTGGAGGGGCAGGAGGAGGGTGGGGCATGGGAGGGGCTGTGGACAGGCCAAGGTGGGGTAGAGGAAAGGTAGAGAGGGGGGACTGGTGGCTCCATCTACTCCAACCACTCTCTCCACCACTAGTTTAATTTTCTACAGAGGAAGAAGAAGAAGTGACGCCTCGATCAGAGGTCATTTTTAATTCTGAGAATCAGCTTCAAAATAAAAAAAAAAAGAAGAAAGGAACACTCCGTCAGCACTTTGGCAAGCGGAGGGCAACATCGTGATGTGACAAATCCACTGGCTCCCAAACTTGACGGAGTCTTTTCATATGCTAAAACCTCCCCCGAGTCGATAACAATCTGCCGTCGGCCGGGCTGCGCTCTCTGAGTGGCGCTTCGATCCAGCTCGGTGGCGGCGGGTGGAGGGCGAGGGCTGCACACTAATCTCCTGGGAACACATTCCTCCGCTTGCTCTGGCATGACTCACGCTCCGTCCCTGCGGGTTTCGGTGGATGTCTCTGCGATGGCTGCGAGCTCCAGCCGCTGACAGGCCGCGCGGCGCTCTAATGAAACAGCCGCTCGCTCGTGGCGCCCAGAACAGGAATTTCCGGCTTGCGCTACCTGGCCTGACGTGCGGCGCGGCTCTACAGGTTTGGCCCGGGTCGGATTCTGCCGGGGCAGGGACGGACCCGGAGACGAGGGCCTGTCAGCGCCTCGGCTTTAATGAAGCAACGACCACGAGAGGAGCCAGCCTGCAGCGGGACGGACGCTGTGTTGGGATTTCAGATAATCAGTCCCTGCCTGGAGGAGCACCCCATTAAACCTTTATGAACCGGGGGGAGGGTGTAGAGAAAAAAGCTGAAAATAACAGGCCTTCTCGAGTCTCATCTCCTAAATTCTGGATTGGAGCACAATGGTCGGAATCGATTTTGTTCTCATTAATTTCTAATGTGGTTTTCAGAAGACTCCTGGACGATCCGTCCAGCACCCGGACAGCAGATGCACAGGTTTTACATTTACACTCCGAGCAGAGTTCACTGTAACTGCTAAATAATTACTTTTGCGAGCGCGAGCTAACGTACGTCACGAGGCTACTCCGCTAAAAGTCAGAGCCTCGGGTTAACGGGAAGCAGAGAGCGACCTTTGCCAACAAACAGGAAGAGTTGACCTACACAACACAGCAGCACTGAATAATTTAAACCAACTACGGTGAAGAAAATAACTCGCTCAGCCACGTTTCTTTCACCTCAGATTCCCCACGCCCGCACGCTGAGGCGATCCCTCCGGTCTGAAGCGAAGGCAAGAGTCGGCTCTCCACTGCTGGAAACGTAACGTTAATAAAACATTTTACTGTTCTCATGCAGGCACACGACTGTGAAGACGGGAGCCTTTGAAGAGTGGTCAAACATTGCACAGTGGATGTGGGACACAGGCTCAAGCACGATAATTGTTTTTAACTCAGTTATCCTATTTAGCCTCTCCAATTAGCCACTCTAATTGACAGATCTTTCCAGGCTGTCTATACCATAGTAGCCGCCCCAGACGAATCAACTCCATCTGGAACGAATGTGAAAATGATGCCTCGCGACGTCTTCCTATTACAGAGAAGCGCCTTTCACAGACCAAAAACTGTGGATAAAAACACGTCAGGGTTTCCGTCAGATCAACTGTCGAGCTGCTCAGCCTTTTGAAAGGGGAAGACAGGACGGAGCTGGAGGGTGGAGGGTGGAGGGTGGAGGGTGGAGGGTGGAGGGCATCTTATGCTCCGTCGAGCCAAAGGAGCAGACAGGGGTTGGCCTTCCTCTTGTGCTGGTGTGCTCTGCCCTGTGGAGAGATGCTCTACAAACCCCGACCTCACTTGAGGTCTGTCTCCGTGGCAGACACGGCCACCACGGCTATCGCTTAATTACCCCGCACAGTAAAAAAATCCAACATCAAGGACCTTCTGTCTGACTGGGATAAGAGGGGGGGGGGGGACATGCCATCTCGAGCGGTGCCTGCTCCCGCTGAGAGGCTGGCCCGCCTGCTCCAGCGTGGCTCGGCTGGGCTGCCCGACCCCCGGGCCCAGCTGCGAGGCGGCTGCCAAGAGGCTGTTCACGTCTGGAGCGTATCCGGGGGGGTGGGGGGGGGGGGGGGGGGGGGGGGGGCAGGCATGCCACCTGGGCATCGTCCGTTACAGCGGGACGCTGTTTACACAGGCCAGGCAGGGCAGGGACCAGACGCAGGGTAGAGACAATGTTTGGCATGTGGATGTATCTCTGTTTGCTTGTGCTGGTGTAATTAAGTGTGTGAGACTGAAAGCAGGTTTTTGGAGAACGGGGTGGAGGATCTTTTTTTTTTTTGCCTCCTCATAACCTAAAAAAAACATAACATCACGTTGGAGAGCCCAGGTTTAAGACCGCAGGATGGACCGATGGTCTGAACCAAGGCAACATTCATTCATTTCATGTCCTAATGTTGAAGTGTCATCAGTGGACCAAACAGTGCAAATGGACAATGTAGGGTAGCCCCTGGGGTATGAATGGGTGAATCTAAGCTGTAAAGCGCTGTGAGTGGTCAATAAGACCAGAAGACTACAAAGTTTAATATTCAAAGCCCTTAAAAAACTGCAGTCTAAACACTATAAGGTTTCGTGGCTTGTTGCTGGCTAAATAAAAGCAGAGCAAGACAATCAGGTGCAGATGCATATTGTTGAGGTCTTGCTCTCCACCGGTGGTCTCCTCTTCATGCTCCTCTCGCTAGTTAATTGCAGCGCTGCCACATGGGTGCCGTGACGCCAGCCCGCGGGGCTGTTATTACCTCTGCCCTGTCATTAGCTGCTGCACCGCGCCGAGTTAAAGCGCCCGGAAAGAGCTGCAGCTCACGCAGGACACAATGAGGATCAGCGCTGTCACATTCCCCGCAATCACGGCCAACATTACCAGCAGGAAGTTGGGGGACAGCTCTTCCTACTGGGCTCTCGTCTTCAAGGGTCCCCCCCCCCTCCTTCCCCTTGCCAAACATCCCAGACTCGAAAGGCCGGGGCGAGAGCTCCCAAACCAAATTGTGTTTGATGTGTTTACCCATGTGCTCGTTCAAACCCTTTATTTCTGAAATGGAAAATACTGAGATTGATATTTTGGTTTGTGCCTGGGCCCGAGACAGTCGCACTGGCCCGGAGGCATTCTGGGGGAGCGTAATGAGAGATCGGACAGATAGCGGAGGAAGGAAACCTTGGGAGCAACACAAACACTTACCGCCACTGAGCAGCTTCATGACCAGCCACAGCTCGTCCTTCACCACAAAGGAGGTGTAGTAAGACACAATGTTGGGGTGGTGGCACTGACTCATCGCCTGGATCTCTTTCTGTAAAGAGGGGGAAAAAAGAAAGGACAGAATCTAATTCATCAAAGCATTTTATACGACACAATGGTAAACCAGCTCATAGAGTTGTCATAATCTTTTAAGATTCGTTATGCAAGTATGGGTGTGATTGATGACTTTCCGAACAAGAGGTGGCAACCAAAGGATCATTATCAAAGTGGTTTAGAAATATGGATGGTAAAACCTGAAACGCACAATACACCTACCCAATGTTTTCATGCAAGACACGTTGTACCTGATAGCTGAATTAATTCATCTGACTATTGCAAAAAAAAAGGAAAAAAGGTGTGAGAAAAGCCTGGAGGAAAATATTCCAAACGTACACACAATAAATGCCTTTGAAGCTGCAGCTATTCTTGAAATTTAGTGTGATACTTAAGCTCTTAATGACGTCAGTAGTCGGAAGAGAAATAGGTTAGGTCGATATAATGCACATCTATGCAGAAGAGAGAGAAAAATACAGCCTGTACTCAGCCCTTTATACAGCTGTAAAGCCCTCTTTGTGTGTGTGTGTGTGTGTGTGTGTGTGTGTGTGTGTGTGTGTTTGGAAAGCAGTAGAGCTGAGGTAATGCTGGCACAGGAGTCTAATCCATCACTTCAGCACTAGTCCTAAAGTCATTTGAGGATAGACAAGCTTCCTAAGAAAAAGAAAATTGAGCCGACTTCGGACTCGGGATCACTGCTTCTGTTTCTGCACTCGAACGCTTGACAAATGACTGAACCTGTTACCGGAGATCCATGCTAATGTACTGCTCACTGAAATGGGATAGCAGGAATGTTAAAACAGGGAAACAATCGGGGAAGCCACCTTTCACTCAAACATCTTAATGGTTTACTGAACAAATTATGACACGAGTGATGACATGAGTATAACACAGTCCCCACTTTGAATCCCTGAGATTATTTTTCTTAAGGTGAGGCTCAACAAGTAAATTAAGAAAAAGACCAGAATTACAAAAAATAGGTTGGTTTTTATGTTACATATAACTCAAAACACATGTTTTGAATACTGAGTTGATATGGTCGATCGATAGATAGCGTTGCTGTCTCACAGCAAGAAAGTCCCAGTTTCGAAACGTGGTTGGGAAAAGGGCTGGCATGTTTTTTTCCCACGTCTGTGCATGTTTTCTTCTCCCACGGTCCCAAAAACATGCCCGTCTAGGCTGTGTTAAACAGTGAGTGGCGTGTATGTGTGTGTGTGCGTGTGTGTGTGTGTGTGCGTGTGTGTGTGTGTGTGTGTGTGTGTCCTGTCCATGCTGGGATAGACTCCAGCAGACCCTAAAGCTAAGGTGGTGACGGTGATGAATGAATGAAACTGCAACGGTTTGATCTCAAACCAATTTATGTTGAATTAAATGCCAATTAAGCGTCATTATGCGTCAATTACAGTAATGTCTGAACAGTCGATGGAGGGAGGCCAGGGCCCACCCCCCCATAGTGTTTTGCTGAGCTTTGCCATGCCAGCCCTGCAGTTTCTCTACATTTGAGGCTCAGAGGGGGAAATCGATGAAGACCTTCTCATCTCATTGTGGCTTTCCACCGCACACAATATTATTTCCCCCAAATTTTCAGGCCGCTGTCTAAAATAGCTGTTACGCAGCGGGTGTACCACACACCTGTCAACGGGGAAACCTCAACACTGGAGCGGAGAGCACCTGGTAAAACGCATCGATCAATGCATGCTCGCGGGGTCACAAAGTAAGCAATCGAAGCCCGACGTCCCATCAGGATAAACGCTGAGCTTACACAAAGTGCATTTGCATTATCTGCTGCGGAGTCATCACTATTGAGTTTGCGGCCGCTACTCGCTCAGAGGAGCCGGGGGGGGCAGGCGGGTTACATCACGATGCCTTCGGAGTAAAAAAACAAAAAAAGCACTCGACAAAAGAGGGTTAAGAACGTGAACTGAGTCATAATGAGGGTGGATATCGACATGAAACAAGGTCAATGGACCATGACGGGTGCAGTTTAAAGACACACACACACACGCACACGCACACACACACAGAGGAGGACAATAGCACAGTGGAGTTTCGGTCAAAACACAGGTAAACACACACACCCCTATGACGCCTGCCGTCCAGAGCCGTTTGGCCACCAAGCAGTCCAATAACTTCCAGTCTGCTGGGCCAGACGGCGAGCTCTGTGGGTCGTCTCCCCCTATCATTCTTTCTCTGGATGCTACCGGCTGAGAGGGAACAATAATGATACTGCCTGTTTGCTACAACAGGCCAGCTCTGCCCCCCCACACACACACCCCCCACACCCCCCACTCCCCTCTGTTCTCGGCCCAGTGGAAGGGGCAGGTCAGCGCCGCTCTGTGGGCCCGGGGTAACCCCAGAAAAGAAAAACAATGGGATAACAGGGAGGATATCGTGCTCTGGCAGTTGGCAGGTTTTCCCATCTTTTCCAGCGGACAATGTGTGAATGAGAGGGACTCTTTGTTGTGGGGATTAGGTCACTGTAAACCTATGCTGCGGCAACGACAGTGGAAATGTTCTCATCGCTCCAAACCACCCGGACGATTTCATTCTGTGTAACCTTCAACGTGTGACCTTTGACGTGAGAGGAAATGTTGCTGTGTGAGAATATTTTTGCAGGATATCTCTGGGGCAGCGAGGCAAAACGGTGATATTTCATAGTCCTCCTGCACGATGCATGGATCTTACATGGAAGCTACTTATATTACATGTGACTTCTGCATAACAAAGAGGTTTGACTGCTGAGAGACTTTATGACGGCAGCTACTTCAACACATCATAAATGTTCAGAACTGACATCTGCTATAACATGAAGGTCATCCGACCAATCATCCAACTGTTCTTGTCAATTACTACTACTTCATACACAAAAGTCATTTCACATCTTTTATCTATAAATTAGTTCTGGGTGAAGTTAACAGTTTCAATCAAGCCTCTTTTGTCCATCCATAAATTATCTTACTGTCTTTGTACTTTGAACAGTGTCCCGGAGGCCTCCAGCACACAAAAGACAAAGGCAGGGACTATATTCTACATAGTCCTCCTGCACACCTAGGAACAATTTATGAGTATTCAATCAATGTCGATGCATATTTCTGGACTGTGGGAAAACATTGCTGTTCGGTGGCAGTGCTCCTCAATGAATCACAGTCTGCCAAAATCACTGTTCTGACTAATAGAAACACGGAAACACCTCTGCCAAACAGTCTTTGTGGTGTGTATGGAAGTGTTGCAGTGACCTCATCCTTTGCCATGGCCTTTCAGAGCGGTATTATTCAAACCATGCGACCTGGAAACCACAAGTGACTCACCTGTCTGCTACCTCAGACAAAGCCACCTGTGGCACCAAAGGTCTGGCTTCCCCTACGATTACATTGCCAGTTTTAATATACAAGTCACGGGGGACTCTGGAGTAGGCACTTACGGTAACCTGTAAAGGACATTATGTCATGTAAGTTTTAATAACGACCATCTGTGTTCCATTCACAAGTTGCATACAATCTGAATAGTGTATTGACTGCACAAACCGGTGGCGCCTATTTCTGTTCTTTTCCCCGGGATAAAAACAGGTTAGAAGAGCGAGAAGTCAAATTGTATCACATCAAAGCCTTGTTCCTTGTGGAGGACAGATGTGTGCCAAGAGTTCAAATCAATACAAACGTCAGGCTGCCCCTCCGTCCCGCCTCTCTGCTCCTTTTCATTAAGGCCAAATGGAAATCACACTAGTTTCTAAAGTCTGTAACCTGGCTCGAATCTCTGCGACATGTCAACTCAAATTCCTGTTTTCACGAAAAAAAACGTCAGGAAAACAGTGCGGCCATTGTGACTCAATGCGCTCAATTAGGTTTATTTAATAAACAAAACCGAGGCTGAACTTTCTACCTTGTGATGGGCCTATAAATCTAAGCCGATGCCCAGCAATATCCAAGCTAAACACTATACCCCTTGAGAGAGTTTAGTCTACAAATTATATACAGTGTTGGGACCTCGGCACGTGGATGGACAAAGAGGGGCTTACATTCAGACAACATGTCCAACAAAGGCGCCCGAGAGAGAGACTAAAAATCACATTAAAGGTCTCGCACATCACACCCGAGTCTACTCTCTGGTTTTCCGAAGAATCGATGCACATAATCAACACCATCCTTGCTTGCAGAACAAGCAACAGGTAGCGATGTCAAGAGGCTTTCGTGTGGGTTGAGACGGCTCGATAATGATGTGCCAGTGTACGTTTTACTGTTGTGTAAGCTGTGAAGTTAACGGAGCAGCGAGCCCTTGTTTACTGCTACGTATCACTGTGCCTGCTGCTGTGTGGATTGTTAGCACTTTACGCTGCTGTTGTGAGCTTTTTATTGCTTACAGGTTCAGTGGCACAAGTCACGATGGCGCCGTTCACAAGTTGGATACTGGAGTGATAAACAGCAATGGTTGCACTTCAGAGCTCTGCTCTCATGGATGGCATAGGAACAGATCTCGTCTTTTTGTGGAAACACAGATCCCTTATCTCCCATCTTATTCCAATTTGATTATACAGGTGGGTTCACCTACTGGGAACTCTGGGAGACTCCAGAGTCTCCAAATGACCCGCTCTCTCCAGAGCTGACCATTCATCCTCCTCTTGGTCACCGTTTATTGTATTCCTCGTCTGCCTTCGCCAAGCATCCCAGCCTTGAGCCGCACATTATGTGACCACACAGGTGGTCACAGCCTTCCAAAATAAGGCTGAGGCACCACAACGAGACCTCACTAGATCTCATGGCAGATCACCCTGATTAGTCATTAGTATCAATAACGAGCCTTTCTATCTGCGGATTATCTAACCCCCCTCCTCCCACTCCCAAACCAACTCTCCAAAAACAGATCAATCCACGCTAATTGTATTTCAATAAACAGGCCTGATATTATTCACTGCATCTGTAGACCCTGAAACTGAGTAATAAATAAATAAGTAGATAAATAAATGACCTATTGTGACGAACCGAATACAGTGCTGGCTTCACAAAGTGGTGCCACTGAACTGCACTGATGGCAGACGCACAGAGAAACCACTATGGAGGCAATGTTACGTCACCATCAGTTAGTCAGAGACTAACACACACTCACTATGACCCAGTCCCGCTGCAGTGGAGCAGCACACACACACACACACACACACACAAATAGACAAGATACCACTGGAAAACTGAGATTAGGGCGAAAGCATCTAAACTGCCAGGCACAAAAATAAACCTCTGAATCACTTCCTTAAGCTTGATTCAGACGTCAGACTGTGTTGGAGGTGACTCCGGTCGACTCGACACTTAGGTCACTGCTACCTCGATGTGTTAAAGATACTGGAAGCTAGGGCGAGTGGCCCAAGCTGCCATATTTTAAGTGTTGGGAGTGAGAACAGGCTGCCAACCCCACACACACCCAAAGGTCTCTTCTCCTGAGTGATATCGCCAGAAAACATTCTAAAACACACGCATTCCCAGTTTAGCAACGAGGCTGGGTTTGTTTGATAGAGAGCCAAGACTCTTACGATCGCCATACCATCTTACGCTCATAAAAGCTCTTATGACCATCTACTGTCGGACCATCATACCGTCTACATACCGTCTGTCTACTTACTGTACCATCATTCATAGCCGGACAGCCAGTGAGCCTTGGTTTCTACAACTGTTCTGCTATCATACTGTCTACGTGTACTACATGCTAACGACTTTAGAGAGACTCAATCGTATGCTTTCCCACCGGAAAGATGCCTATTGGATGAGAGGTAAAACAAGTCTCCAAAAATCTATAGCAAGTCCAGTTGCCACAGCTCTACAACTGTCCTTGGATAATGACGACCTAGACTTTTGGTGCCAAGAAAATGAAAGTCACGCTAGATGAGACAAAGATGATGGTCATAAAACAAGGATATGGACTGGCTGAAAGCAATCGGGATGGAGCAAAGAGTAGAATTGGGGACCACAAGGAAAGACAGGAGGAATAAGGTTAGAAAAAGAGAGGAAAAAAAGGGCAGGCCTAGGAAACTGAGATGAGGCTGGAGGCTCAACAGAGCGAGGAAAAGGTGAGAGGGTCAAATGAACAAAAAGCCCCGGAGAAAACCAAAAAAGACTTCAGTGGTGAGAGGTCATGATGATGAAGGACCAGGTACACTGAACAAGAACACTTCTAAATCTTTAAACCAAGAGGTTTTGCCAGAGGCCTAACAGCTATTCCATGACGTCCTTTTGGCTGTGAGGATAGGAAATGCGGGCTCATGCTGGTATTTGGTAAACCTGCTTGTAAAGGAAAGCAATTCAGGCTTATCTTCAGTCAAACACTTGCGATTGCATGAGTTGATAAACTACGACTAAACAGAAACGTAATCAACAAAGACAGTTTTATTACACAAAACAAAATAGTTGCAATGATTGTGCAATTATGTAAGAGGATATGTGAACTGAGCCGCACACTCATTTGATCTGGCTCGAATCTCTCCAAAGCGCCTGTCCGTCAAACTCCTGTTGCCAGGAATAACTACGACATACCGCTACGTAAGGGGGGATGGGGGGTGGGGGGGGGGGCACGGCAGGTTATTGGTATTTGTGACAATAAAGAATTTCACGGGTAAGACTTAAGACCTGCAGCCCTCTCTAAAACTCGTGGCATCCTCTTTAAAAGCCTCTTCTTTAGAGAATCAATCTGGGTTCAATTTAATGCTTCCACAACACTTAAATGGGCACCCAGCAGGCTGTGGAATTAGGGGGGAAACCACAGGCAGGAAATCCGACCTCGCTGTAGTCCATGTGACCGCCTGCTCCGAGAATTCGGGAGCAACATTCTCCTGATTCATCCTCCAGAAATCTGAGGGGTGGACTGGGGAGGGCTCCTTCTAGGTTTAACGTTGCCGGTCAGTAGTGAGAAACCTGCCAGTAATCTCTACCCGTGATCTCCTATCCACGTTTTGAGGCCATTTCCCACAGGCTATACTTTCACAGACCTTTGGAAAGAGAAGTGGGAGAGCGGACTGGAAAAATCCGTCAATCCATCATGCTCCGGGTCTAAGTTCGCATCGGCTGATTTCCCAAGAAAAAATTCTGTTGAGGATGAAAGGTTTATTCCAATGAGAGGTCAGTAGCCGCAAACAAGCATATCTCATCTGGGTGTGCAGGCGAGCTCGATACAATCCTTCCACCTCTTCCGCTATAAATCACACGTCGTGCAGTAAATACTGAGCAGCAGCAGGATTGCATGGAGGGCATGAAGCTACAATACAGCCATCAGGAAGCTGTCCCGTACACAGCGGGCTAATGGTCCCGCCAATCCTCCTTCAGCAAACAACAAGGATGGTGCGGCTAGTGACAGGGACGGTTGGAGGAGGGCCTCGAAGATAACCAGTAATGAAAAGCAGAGGTGGAAGTAGCTGTGTTCACACACTCACACACACATACACACACACAGAAACCACAGAGACAACGCTCTGAATGACATCGTGTTGCATGATAGTTCAGCTCCCTTTCATTACATAAAAAACACCAGTCACAAAAGGGTGTCCAAAAATAATGTCAAAGAATCTCTTTTTTTTCATATATATATAAATGTATTGTTAATTGTTTTGTACAGCATTAGAAAGAGAGGAACAAGTCTTGAGGGAAATGTCCGAAATAGAGCCTTTCATTCTCAGGCAGCTGCTGGACGGGTGTGTCTGGCTGTGTTTGACTGACAGCACCTGGCAGTCTGAACCCCCCCCACCCCCACCCCACCCCCCCGGGGGCTCCAGCTACACTGAAAGCCAAACCCGTGTTTCTGCAGAGCCACATATCATGGGAAGACAGCGAGACGCATGTTATGGTACGCTCAGGCTTTCTGCAGTCATGCAATTTATCGACCAACCGGTTCAGCACAGAAAAAGTATCATCCAATCAGAAAGCTGAATTCACACTCCTACTATTAACTAATGAGAGGCTGATGGACAGCTTTGAGATGTCCACAGAGTGCAGTAGTGTCAACATCAATTGATGATATGCTAGAGGCAGGCCTTTTAATTTCAGAGATGCACCATTTATTATTTATTTAATACTATATGATATAACGCCCTATGCTCCTGAGAGAGGAGAAGACCTGCTGAACAAGGCTCTGCTGAATGTCTACAAGCAGTAGTAATAACTCATTTCTGCCTTTCGTTAAAAGCCCAGTATGTAGACATGTAATGAGGCGATGGCTCTTCAGTGGTTCCCCTAGGTTGTCAGCCTTGGCTGGTGGGCGGTGGGCCAACATAATGGAAGGGGAAACGCCGCTCTTCCTTTTAAGAGAAGCTCAACTTACCATAGAGAACTTACGATCCAACAGTCACATATAGACAGACAGACACACAGACAGATAGAGAGAGATAAATCCTGTGTCTTACCAGGAGTTCATCCATACTTGTCTGGCACTTCTCTAGGTTGATGCGTTTGATGGCCACCTTCTCCTTGCGTGGTAGACAGTAGGCTGCCTGGACCACTGCTGTGGCCCCACTCCCTAAAACAGTCAGGAAATGCACATGTTAACCTCTTAATGCTATAACATTAGTCAGCTCATGTAATGCAAAGCTCCCAGCACTTTAACATGGAGCACATGTCATGTCAGGTTACATTCAGGTCCTCGCACTCGCCCCGGGGGCTTTTTCCCCGAAAATGTACATCTAAGAAGTTTTATTGTTGCCTCAAAATCTTTCGGAGTTCAGGAGGGTTAAGTGCAGTTGTGCTTCGAGGGGGGATCCAATTTCTCTTTGGTACAGCTAAACTGCCTGTTCATCAATTATGAATCAGCTTTCCCAAATCCTGCCCGGCCAAGCGAGTCTGATCGGGGGCCGGTGACTCTGCCCGACACGACACATCCCCTCCAGGCTTTTCTGAAGCTTTGTGCCAGAGAAGACCAAAGTTTGCTGCTTACGCAGCTTAGAAACGTCTCCTCCTCTGGACCTCACATCCACACGCTTTGCCAGTTTGTCAGAGCGCTGGACAAAATCGATCCGTAATGATTCTTTACGGCACCACGAGCTGTAAAACACGCAGGATTCGCTCAACTGTGCCGTCTTTATGGAAACAGGCTGTTCCTTCAGTTGGCCTGAGAAGAACGGAGAGTAAAGCTTGGAAATGAAGAAAAGTGAAGGATGAAACTGCAGCCCGCGATGTGGATTGTATGCAATCTTATAATATTAAGCAGAATTAAAGACTATTACGGTTCATTACTTTTTTATATGCGCTTTTTATGAACTTTCCAAGACTTGAGCGAGTAAAATCGACCTAATTTTTCTGCACGTAGCACTGCATGAACCCGCATAGCAACAGTGGGACTTTATGCTAATTCATAACACCACATCTGCTGTTACACTGTGCAGGCAAGCAACTAAGCAAACAACACATAGATCACAATATGATCAAATCCCCAGTCCTACAACATTGGCCTTTTTTTTTTTTTAAGCTTTTTTGGACTAATGTGCGATAGTCGGGGTAATAGCCTGTAAAATCCTCCCCAGGAGAGGGATGGCTGCTGTTCCTGCATCGTGGGAGGTCATTTCACTGGCCCCACCGCGCTCTTATTTGACAAACATGCGCACAACGGCTCGTGTCTCCGACTTCTCTGGGGCGTACGTGATGCCGAGCGACGGCGGGAGCGTACTCTGAGCGGTGACGGCCAGTGAAAAGCAGCGAGAGGTGAGTAGGTTCGCCCTCCAGTAAGCTTTTCCTAACCTCCCTCATCTTAGCCGTGCCCAAATTATTCACAAAGTCCTCATTGTTTGGAGTTTTCATTGAGCCAGAGGTGTATGGAGGTTTAAAAAGGTCTATAGTAAAAGAAAAAAAAAAAGGGGGGGGGGGGGGAGAGAGAGAGAAACAGTTTGCTGATTTTAATTAAAAACTAAAGCTGTCCCCGAAGATGTGACCGCTTTTTACTTAACCATTTTTATTCACGATAATTAGCATTCCAGGCTGTATGGGAGAGCCAGAGATTAAAACAGTTAGCCTATTTAATGCAGCTGAAATTAAAATGAACCCTTGTTTTCCAGGGTAATCCAATAAAACTGCAATTTCCTTGTAATTCCCCAAAATTGCCACAGACAGTAAGGTCAGTTTGATCACGGTGAATCTCCCATTTGTCAGATGCATTTGATGCATGTCCTGCGGCGGTCCCGCGTGGCAGCGCCATAACTCAAAAAGAAAAGAGGCGAACGGCTCTTTAAATATATCCCGGAGCGGCCGCCACAGCCGCCGCCGCCGCCGCCACCAGCAGCAATGCCAAACAAACCTCTGGAGGCTGGCCAGGGATGGGGAGCCGGGCCCGGGCTGGACCACAGGGGAGCCAGCTGCCCCATACGGAACAAAGTGAAAATTCCTGCACACAAACAAACAGCTCAGTCGTCAGGGGTGGCTGGACAAGCTGGGGAGCATGTGTGCCTGTATGGGACTGTGTGTATGTGTGTGTGAGAGAGAGAGAGGGAGAGAGAGAGAGAGAGAGGGGATGAAAAAGGGGGAAATTGTTGGATTTGTAGCAGGCGAGGTTAAAGGGCAGCAGGGCCCTGCAAGCCCATTTAAGACCGAAGGAGCCCAACCTTCCCCGGCCCGGCCGGGACCCGGAGTTAATATAGACCCGCTGCTCTTTGATATTTGCCATGTCCGAGCTTAGCGCAAGGTTATTCTGCGCAGAGTGGTCACGTCTGCGTTGGGATCCGGTTACATGATTATTCGATACGAGTAATTACGCCATGACGCACAAACCCGCCGCTCGGGTCTGATTCATCACCGAGAGGTTTCGGGGGGCCGAGAATAACGGCTCTCGTTACGAGGCGTCACGTACCGACGTGAGTCACCGACGAAAGAAAAGAAATACAAACATCTGATCCGATCCGATCAAACGAGCCACATCTGTCGGACACAGTCGTAATCCGGGGTTGGAAGCACACAGAGGAGTCTTCCTCATGAATGCCAGCAGTGAAACAGTCAGGCTGGGGTCTAATCTCCTAAATGACCAGGCTTCACTGACGTGGAGGGGGTAGGGGGGTGGGGGCCCCCCTCCCTCAGTTTCGATTAGTAAATAACCATTGGTGATAAACAGCAGTCAGCTCTTTATGAATACAGATAAAAAGTTCTGCTTCTGTCCGGAGTTTCCACTTCCAGAGGGCCTGACAACAAGACGATCTGCCGTGTTTTGGAAGCGGACGGCTAAATCCAATCTAAGTTTCCACATTAGCCGAAATCAAATGAAGATGATCCAGCTGTCAGCTGAAAACACGGCGTGTCGACCGGGCAAGGGGGGGGGGGGGGGGCAGGCTTAATTGGCTTGTTGATTTCCATTCGTTTCCATGTTTGATTTCTTTTTTTTTTTCTCTATTTCCATTTTATTTCCATTTCGTTTTCCATAACGGCACCGGAATCTGTAACCGCGTCAACAGTCGATCGACACGTTGCTTAACTCTTCTCATTCTTCCTTTGTTTGTATGAGATGCAGCAAAAGCGCAACCCTAAGTTTCCGGTAATGGATTAATTATCCAAGCAATTAGTCAGAAGCCTCCCCGGGGATCGCTTTTAATCAATACCTCTTTAGTGTTTTAGAAATACCTCCGTTCACTGCGAGATTTCTCCAATTCTGCAAAAAGATGTTTTCTCAGGATCAACTTTCACTCTATAATTCATGCTATGTATTCTCATTTAGTGGCTTACACATTTAATAAGCAATCCATGCATATTGTGGTCATGCAACATGGTTTTTACTGCATTATTGTTGCTCTTATCCACTGCTGCATATTTAGCATTCTGCTACAAGATGCTTATTGCTGTTTTGGATCTACACTCAACCTTCATTGTTAATAATAATAAAGCATTTGAAAGATTGGTTCATAGCCTTGTTTACACATTGCCTGTTCACTCTATTTTGTATGCGAGACGCTGAAAGCGTGCAAATGATCCCACAGGGGGACGAATAAAGTTGATCTTATCTTATGTTGCTTTGTTTGGGTTGATCCATTATGTGTGAAACTGTGTTACAGCTCTGAGGAGAGAAACTTCACAGTAGGAGACACAGTATAACAACCCGATTACTCCTGTAAGGAGAGGGGTGGGGGATCAGGGGGGGGGATGCATTGACAAAACAATGTTGATCTTTGAGAAAAGCGGCCAATGTTTTCTGTAAGCATGTTTCCCTCACAACAAATCCAGCCGGGGCCTTTATGAGCACGATACCATAAAATGACACTATGTGAACGGGGCCGGGGTTTCTGCTTCCCAGAGGTTAAATAGTCAGGAGGGGCTTCTTGCTATTAACCCAGCATGTTTGCTCCGGAGGGAGTTAACGTTGACGTATGGTATGTTTGCACGGCGCCTTTTCTTTTTTTCTTTTTTTTTCAGCTGCAGCTTCACAAAGCCTTAACAATAAGCGTGAGTCAACAGAACAATAAGTTTCCTCTGGACACAAACAGAGCTATGGCTTCATTAGTAAAAAAAAAAAAAAAAAGACTCCGAACCATTAAAATACTGAGAGGACGTTTACAGACGTGCTTACAGAACATATCTGGCAGAAGAAGGAGCCCGGTAGGAACAAGGCAGATCAGTCAATGTTGTCGTTTTTTTTTTCTTTTTCCTTAACCACAAAACGGTACATAGTGCCCAGTCCAATAATATCTTATCAGATTAGCTCGGCCTTGAATTAGCCTCTTAATGGAGTAGGTCAGCAGCGGTGTGGCGGCAGCCATGGGTTTGTCTTCCCCGTGCTCGGCAGGCTGGTTTGGCCGCTTTACGTCAGTCACCTGTTATTACATTTCCTCTAAATTCCTGAACTAACATTCCTCACATTATTCCAAAAAGGAAAAATGAGAAATGTCACACAGGACTAAAACGCACTGCCACAGCCACTAGAGCTCCGTCTCATAACCCAGAAAATAAAAGTGTGTGTGACCTTAAACCTTGAAGTGGGAGAAACCTTAGCCTGGGGTTTGTTTTCCATTGTGATAAGTTTCCTAGAACATAATCAGTTTTTTTTTTTGTGTGTGTTTTTTTTTTTAACAGTCAGCTGAGGGATGGGACGAGGAACAGGGAGGAAACATGGTTGCTGCTGGATACAAACAGTGGGAGCAGAAAGTTTCCAGGCCCGATTTGCAGACACAAATGATCCAAACTCTTGATCCAGAATGAGCAAGCGGTACTTTTCTTTTTTTTTTTTTTCATCCCTATGGGCTGTGTCCAGTATGATCCAATGCTCAGTGGGGTGAAAAGAGTGGGTGTGAACCATGTAATAACAAGTCCTCTTTCCCCGGGGGAAGTTACCAAAACAATAGCTCTGCTGAGCATGCTGGGTATACTGTGGCCATCCTCACAACGGCAACCTTCCAGCTGAGCACCAGAGCTGGAGAAAACATCTCCCTGACACAGATGACACAGCTTCTCCACAGTCACTCTGCTCTGTCAGAGCGGGAGGCGGAGATGGCTCCAGGTCTGGGAGGCTGCGGTGAGACGTTAAGCCAGCGACAACCTGCACAGGCTTTCAAAGGCTGGATCCTCAAAAGCTAGTCTGCATCAACAATGAAGATTAAACAGAGAAGTTACAAATATTTTCCATTTTCAAAATGCTTTTCTCCTTTCTAATCATTTGTGATAATAAAAAACACATTTTGGAGCTGGGTGCCCGTCAAATCACAGCAAGACGATCCCTGGTACGAACCCCAGATTGAACAGAGGGTCTCTCTGTATAAAGTTAGCTTTTTTTGTTTTGTTCTTATAGGACACATGATATGACCTATTCACCAGTCAAACACAAGAAAATGAATCAATGTTTTCTTCTATTTAGCACTGTTGCCTCACAGCAAGGAGGTCTGCGGGTCTTTGTGGAGTTTGCCTGGGTTGTCAAGGTACTCCAAATTCCTCCCACAGTCCAAAAACATGCATTAAGGTCGGCTGGAGACTCTAAATTGCCCCCCGAGTGCGAGAGGGAATGGTGAATGTGTGTGCTGCTGGAGAGAGAAACCAGCAAAACTCAGATACAAAAAGTAGGTAACGAAGTGAAAAGATGTATGGACAGATGGATGGATTTCTTCAGAGGAAAATGGTTAAAAACTTCTTAGGCTTTTTTTTCCATTCCCACATTTTACATAATAAATAATTATCCGAGAACTAAAAAAAAATGTCTGCGCATTCAATAATGAAGACATCAATCAGCCGCAGCCTTAACATTTGCATAAATGCAGTGCTTTGCTAGGAAATAGAGGAAGAGCCCCTGCTGCATTATGGTTTTCTACAAGTCTGTGGCCATGTAGTGTGGGATATTAACCGACTGTGAGGAAAATTACAAAGCCAATGAAAACCATTTTCTGATTCAGTCTGTGTTGCCTTAGAGCCGTTTCAACACCAGTCCCCGCACAAAGCATCAGATTCCTACCACAATCATTTTCAGAGTTTATATAGATATTTGTAAATAGAAACCACACACAAACATCAGCCTGTAATCACTTGCAGGCCCCCTCCCAAAATACTCATAACTGATTGTGCAACCTCAGGAGTATGTCAACCAAATACAAGCCCACACAACTGATCATAAACTGTTTTCTTCATCAAGTTAGGTTAATAAATACTCCCCATCAAGGCATCAATATCATGCTTTTTCCCCCACAGTAAGTTAACGGTCGACTGTGGTTTAGAGATTGGCAATGTTTGGGGAAATCCTGATGGCAAATGTCAAGACGGTAACTTGAGGAAGTGACTCTCAACTTTGCCGCTCCCTGGTTGAAATGGGAGAAAGGGCAAGAGCCCTTTGTCGTGGTCACTTATAACCAACAAGTCCATTTCCCCAAATATTAGGCAGATGCGTTCAACTACGTCCCTGTTTCAGACCGGGGCTGGCTCCCGGACAGGGACCCGATAACCCAACGAAGTCCACCGAAGAAGGTACCAGTTGCTCCCAGGCTGCCATGGCACCTCACGTCTCCCCAATGTGGGACCATTAAGGGAATACTTGCTTTCTTTGTCTGACCCTTCACCTCTGACCACTTTGCATTTGACCCTACCAGGTGAAAAATAACCTCAAACAACAGAGCTCCTAGGATCAAACTTCTCCCCCATGGTAGTTGGAGGAGGGCTGGCTTTGGAAAGCCTCCTTCAGGTTCCTGGGGAGCGAGTGGAAGTGGCCAGGGACAGGAGTGTACTCCTCTTGGTTAACAGAACAAAACAGGTCTATCAGGTCTGATGGAGGAAAGATTGACAACTCTGAGGAAAAACTAAACTATTTTTAAAAAGTTGTGTAGGTCATATGGCGATCAAGCAAAGAGTGAGAGAGCTCCACAGGATGGTTGGCAGGGTTTAATAACAACAGAAGCGAGTGCCACACTGGCAGGATATTTCGTGTTTGCCTTGTGTTTTATGAGGAGGCTGGAAAAAAAAACAGCCTCATAGAGAGGATTCTGCTTATTTAGATAATATTCAAGCTCCTTTAAAACCGGTAATCAGCTTCCAGACATTTAAAAAGCAAAGGGGAGGAAAGTAGGCTGTCTGCACAATTCATTTCCAAAGCTAAGTTGATAATCATGATCCCTTGTCCGATCCCTGGGTAAGCAAGTAAGTAAGCACACTGTGGGCCAGCCTTGAAATAGCCATACTGGCTTCTAACCTATTGCTGTCAATTTGTGTCACATATTATGTTGGAAATGCCACAGAACTGGTTTTTCTATACAAGAGGGGCTTTATCTGTGCGCATGCCAAATTGCTGGGCGTTATCTTGTGGGGTGCCCCAGATCAGATTTTCCAAGAAACTGAAGGGGGGAGGGGTGTGTGTGGGGGGGGTGTAGACATGGGTTTAGGTTATATCCAAGTCTTTTAAAAATACACAGAAAGGTTCATTTCGGGCCCACAGAATGGACCCTCTATAAACACACAGATTCCCTGTAGAGGAAGCACGCACGACTGAGGAAAAGTAAACCAGAGGCACAAACTAACTGAATTGACAAACCGGCCTGAGTCTTGTCAGTGTAAGTCATCCACAAGACACAAAATGGGAGGTTTGACAGAGATATGTCGGTAAATACTGTGGTAAACTCTCCTGACAGACATCAAATGCTTCCTCGATCGGACCAGACTGTTTATTAAAGAGCTTATTATAGATGATGTTGTGCAGCGAATCAACAAATTATTCCTCTTTTCCATTTTCTGCAAGGGATGTGATTAGAATAATACTGATTAATCCTCTCCAAAAGAGCTCACACATACCTGAATTAATTCAGGCAGTAAATTTCCCAAAACAATACCCTTCTCTGAGAGTGGCCATGAGGTATAATCTGAGTTTTGGGGTGAAAAAAACCCTGAGTGCTTCATTACCTACTGGATTTGCACACGGTAGTCTATCTAGTAGACCTTGCACACAGATCACCTGTAATTTGCACTTTTGCACTAACTAGCTGCATTACTCATGGATATGATTTGCTACCTGTCAGATGTGTGCTTCCCTTTACTCTGGAACCTGAATTTCCCTGAGGGATCCTCCCTAAGGGTTCAATAAAGTTTCTATCCACCCATTTTATCTGGAAATGTTCACACACACACACACACACACACACACACACACACACACACACACACACACACACACACACACACACACACACACACACACACACACACACACACACACACACACACACTTCCCCAAGCAAAAAAGACAACTTTGAGAGCAGGTAATTTATCATGACTGTATGAACATGCTCTGCAGGTTTTGTTCTAATGCGAATTTGAGTGAGACACTGTTGATTTCATTCAGTTACAACGCCTCCTATTCTATCGGGGGAACTATTAATCCCGCTGTGTTAATTAATAAACGCCTGCTCATTGAAAAACGCCTCTCCTCCAGCATATAGTCAGAGCCTGGACTCAGACAGTAACGTTGCGACGCTCGTTTAGGTCCACGGCGTAGCCCCGGCGGACGGGGCAACCGCGCTCACGCGCAACATTCCACTGACTCCGACTCACAACACCGCCCGCCTGGGACTGCCAAGTGACCAAAAGCGACGAACTCAAATCGAGCTTCATGAGAGGACGCCTTCTGCTCGCTTTTACACTGCAAATACGGCACCGTTTGTTGACGTTAAAGCCCGTTGAGATGCGAATGTTGTCGGTTAACACATAAATGAAATCAACAAGCCGAGGATCACATACCAATCACCTCGTGTAGCTCATAATCATCTTTGTTGATGGACCAGGGTTGGGAGCTCAGGTCCTCCGACATGGCTGAGGAGTCGTGCTAAAGCCGTGCTATCTGTAGAAAGGTGGTGAATCCAGCGACTGTGCGTGAAAAACAAGAGAAAGTAATCCAAACAGGACCAACAAGGGCGACACTTCCCCTTCTTTGCGAATCCTGCAGCACTCCTGTCATTCCCAAAGTTTGACACTAGCCTAGCAGCCCCGCCTACCGCATTCCTACTGATCAAATGTGGGCCTTCCCAGCGGACATGTTGGGTGTGGGACGTTAGACCACAATGAAAGAAATGGAAAACAATTACAAACGCTTTTAACTTTTTATGCCTAATGTACGTCTGATTTCCCCAAACGCATAGTAAATTTCAGCTCTGTTATGACAAAAGAGCTACAAATCACGAATCATGTGTTTGATTTCCGCCACACTTTCAATGGCGGATATCCCTCACAGTCACAAATGCTGTCCTGAATTTTGTCTTGAAGGCAATATCTTTTCTCTAAAGCAAACTATCTCCTTTCCGTTTTACGATCTGAACAGATTTTGCCTCAAGCGCCGTCACGGCCGGAACATTGATTGATTTAATGTCTCTAGTTTTTTTAAATAAGCTGCGAGGAGCTGCCTGACAGGTCTTGCCCAGGGCAAAAAAGACAACCCTGAAGAATGTATGAAAGGAGGCGTTGCAGCAGGACCACTCTGCCATCTGATTGGACGGCAACACGTTCGTCGCTCTATGATTGGCTGATCATGCGCCGAGGGTAGAATGTATTAAACGGTGGGTTTTCTGTGCAGCATTCAATTAGACAGCGCTGGTGCAGTTCAAGCCGTGCAGGGCTAACACAACCGCGTCGCCTGCTGGAGAAATGCAGAACACCCAGCTCGAAATTCATTATTAGAAATGCATGGTTCTACTCATAAATAGACAACTGCTGCTGGAAAATGAGTACATTTCTCAGCAGCAGTCTCCACCTAGAGTCTAAACACGTTTATGTTGAGGCCCTTTGGATAAGTGTGAGAATGAATGCTGTGTCCTGCAATGGACTGGAAAACCAGTCCAGGGTATATTCTCTGCCTTCACCCTACAGTATCTGTGCTAGAGACAGGCACCAGGAGACAGACAACTGCTGCTGAAATATGCAATAAAATTTATTTGGACAAGATCACAAAAATTACATTCAGACCGTATTTTCAAGACATATGAAATGTAAAAAAAAAAAAAAAAAGTGAAACCCAGTGGCAAGACGCAATACAAGTGCAACAGACAGGCGAGTGTTAGCCATCAGTAAAGCACAAAATACTGAACTGGAAGCAGCAAAGTAGCAACATATGTTCCTCTTTACCCTCAATCTCATCTACAAACCGCCTCATAAGAGGAAGTGGCCAGTATAAAAAAATGCTCTTAGTGAGTATTCAGCATTGACTCTCCTAAACATCAGCATACTCTTCTCAGATACAGCTTGTGTATATACAAAACATAGGCAGGCACAGCCTGTGTTATTCTTGAATGTATAAAAACATAATTGTGTTGTGCTATCGGAGCTTTTCTGTGATTTGGTAACTTTCTGCAGCATAGTCTTATTATGATACAGTTGGATAATAATATTATAATAATATAATAATATATCATATGCATACAGTGAAATAGGAAGCTCGCAGGACATGGGCGACAAGCAGTACCACACATCTGAACAAGAAATGTGCAGCAAATGTCCAAAGTTTCCATTTTGATGGAGTAAAAAGGCACTTTTAGACACAATGAATGGTCCTCAACTACGGCAGTGCAAGAGTTCTGCCCAAACGCTGCCAGAACCAGGCCTGCGTGCAAGGCCGGGTATAGTCACATGTGGTGAGGAAGCGTAAGATGGTGGGGAACGGCTTCGACATTTGCTTGTATTTCACCGGGATGAGACGCTTATCTCGAGCTCCTGAAATAGGGACAGAATGACAGAACAAAAGGTGAGTTATTACACACGTGCACTGGCATTTGACAGGGGGTTTGGAAACAGTAGGAAAAAAAGGAAGGCGGTAACTGACCGGGACAGAGGCTGAGTGCAAACTTGGTCTGAAAGTCGCAGGCATCGCTGTCGAGGTACTCGTCAGAGATCACCACCACCATCCTCTTACACCTGCACAAATGGCCACACGTTAAAGTCAATGAAAAGTCCAAGCATCCATTAACCGAAATGATAGCTGGAGATTCTGAAGATTATGTATCAGGGCTGTGGCTCCAAACAGGCTTCCTGTATCTTAATTTGATATGAAACTCTTTTAGACAAATTTGGTTTGTACCATAACTGCTAGTTTCACTTCTTTACAACTACACATTTCACTTTCAGTGTCTTCATCCAGTTAATTCTACTCCGCCTTGTTTACACAAATTCACTCAGGGGTTCAGGTCCAGTTTTGGCCTCACGTGAGTGTATATACTTAATAACTTTCCCATTTTAAATTAAGGGCAGAATGATCCTGCGTCGATCCTTTTCTCACCTCTTCTCTATGAGTTCGCTGGTGATGCTCCACACGCAGGAGCCCGGCAGGACGTCTCTGTCAAACACACACAGCTTCAGCTGGTACTTGGTCTGCTCCAGCTCCCGGATCATCTCGTGGACAAACTCAAAGTCACTCTGGCAGTAGCAGATGAAGGCGTCGAACAGCTCGGGAGCGCCTGCAATCAAACCGTTCAGCTGAGTGGGGTTCGATAAGCTAAGCTAACCAAGGTTGTCTCCATTCCATGTATTGTTGTTTCAATGCAAAGAAGAAAGCGTGGGAGTAGCAAAGCTCTGCAAGGAAGGACGATGTGTGCAATTAAAGTTTCACACGATTTCTCAGATTTGGAGACAGGCTGGATATTTCCTGTGTGATGCCATTCTTACAGGAAATCATTCTGCCGTCACTGTCTCAAATTTCCCTTGAACTGGCTCCTCTCATCGCCTTGCAAAGAATAACATTTTGAATGTTTTTGGTGCCAGATTTGGTAAAACTATGAAATTAAGTCAGTAGAGATTTAAAAAAAAAGCTACTGCTGGTGACTATGAAGTAGCACTTGTCTTTGAATCTCAGCTCTTAAAAGACAAAGATGGAGCATACAAACTCAAATTTTGTCTACCGATTGGTCAGTAATTAACTGCATGTTCTTGTTTACAATTAAAACACAATATTTGAAGCTGTGATTTGACACTAACCTAGTTTGTGACTAACTTTTAGCTGTTGAAAAGAAGTAGTAGAAAAGGAGTGTAGATCCCTTTAATTATATCACTCAAACATCCAAACATTAACCACAGCGCTAAATTCAGACTTACAATGGTAAGGGCTGCAACAGGTAGTGATGGAGTCTGTCTAAATATACTGATAAATAATTGATTAATTGTTTAATTGAGCTCAGCTCCTGGAAAATGCACAATGGCTGTTCAACAAATGGGCACGTAAAGCCACAACCAAACAGCCAGTCAATCCCCATAGGACGCCATGCAACAGCACATGCAAAAGCCTAAAGCTTCAAATAATCCACATAATAATATACATAATACACAGTTAAAGGTATAATGGAAAAGGGCTATAGAAGTGCTATACCATCGGGATCGTCCTCGAGGGTGAGACCCACCCTCTCCGGGGTGGGGGGACGGCAGCTGTCGACCACAGCCACCTGAAGTGGGGGCTTCTCCTTCAGGCTCTCGATATACTTTCTGACATTCTCATCTGAGACACAAAAGGCGAGATGGAAACGATGAATATGTGAAAACTGACGAAAAACAAACCAGAACACGCACACTCAAGATAAATCCAGATGTGGGAGAAAGTGGTTTGGCGACGGTAGCCAGTCTTCTCGTTTTATTCATGCACTAGGAATGACCAGATTTGGACACATGTTGTGCAACACTTTACGAATCACGTGTACAAATACTTTGCAACATAGGAAACCAGGCTCATGAATCACTTCCTGCAGCAGAGCAACGGGATGAGCGATGGAAAACAGGCCGTTAACAACTACACGTTGCCTGCTTTTAGTAAGTGTTGAGGAGTGACGGAATACATCGAGGTATCAATCAGACTTTGTTTTTTACTTTTGGAAGGTACTTTTAACACTAGTAGTAGCACACAGTTGTTGGTGTGATAAAAAAAAAACAAGTAAAAGCATGATTCTCCACCCACACACACACTCACAACCACATGCAAACACACGACACACTCAAAAGGTGGTGGGCTGAAAAGAAAAACCAAAGGGAGGTCAGTGAAAATCCAGAAGTGTTACGTGTCACATATTTACAGTAAAGTACAATATATAAGTACCTTCTACGCAAATACAGTCTAAGTAATTATCTGTGTATAATGACATTGTGGATATTAATGGATTACATCTATTGGCCGTTCTGTATCATCTGTATTTTGTTTGCAACTTTTTTGCCACCAATACAAAAATCTGTGTGTATTTTCAACCTACGGGGCTGGACTTTGGAGCCTGAATTTCCATTTTACACTCATACTAATGTCCAAAGTGACCTAAATCTGACTGTGTAAACAGTGTAAAGGGCATGGAGCTTTGTTAACTTTCGTTCAATTCCAAAACAGGTTTAGATTACCTGACAGAACAAGTGTCATATTCATACCGTTTTATATTGTTTTTGTATTGTGAGCTGATAAATAAGCAGTAATAGTACTTCAACGTGACTAACTGGATCAATGGGTGGGTACAGATCATTTCTGGTCCATCGTGGAAATTCAGGCTCCACAATGGGAGTTTGGTGACCTAAATTGACTAACCGAATACACCATACATTACATGCCAGGGCATGCATGTTGTAATCTGTAGTGCTCTAACTATAATTCCTGAGTTTGCTCCTGCTTCGTTCACTTTTAGCTCCTCCTCGACTCATGTTACAGCCTTGCATCACCATGTAATCAAATAATTTTAAGTAGTTACTGCTTTTAACAAACAACCAAACACCTCGTCTCTACTTGTTGACAGAAGATGTTGACGTGAGACGCACCTATCAAAGCTTGTAGGTCCTCCACGATGTCCTTCCTGTCCGCCTCCTTCAGGATGGACAGCAGCCTCCCCACGGTGGCGTCTGTATTCCTGGCTCTCCAGTCCTCCAGGATCTTCTCTGTGGGGCTCCGACAGCTCTCGTAGTTCCTGATCTCCAGGTAACTGAAGCCCATGGCCTCCGCCACCATCATCCAGTCCGCGGCCACCGCGTTTCTGGGGTTCAGGTAAAGTCCCAACTTCTTTCTCAAGCTGACGTTCAAAGCGACCAGAGGAATCGTGTCCAAGTCCACTTTAGAGTCGGAACAAGGCATGGTAGAGAGTTTGGAGGATTCTCCCGAGGACGACATGATGTATATATTTTTTTTTTTTCGTAGTTTTCAGGTGAGAAGCGAGCACATGACGACAGTCAGAAGAAGAGATTTCAACTGCTGCCTCCCGTCCGCACCTTACCTGACGACAGAACCAGGAAGTGACGCCAGCGGTTGCGTCACGCGGCGGGAGGAAGGGGCGAGCAGGGCTCACTTCCAAAAAAAACTTCTGAGAACTTCTTTTCAGTTTCGCTAATCTGAATTGTCATGGGTTTATTTCTCAACTCGCCCTGTACTTATGAAGCACATTCATAGACAACCAAAGTTGAGTGTTGTTAAAGAATATAGCAATAAAAGAACATAGAAATATAGGATAAAAACCCGAGTTAATTGGACAGTATGAGAAAAAGAGAACATGTCTGGGGAAAAGAGGATGTTAGGTCACCCTAGATTTAGCCATTCACAAACAGTTCAAAGTTCATACACTGATGACCCAGCATCGGGCAGTTTGGGGTTCAGTTTCTTGCCCAAAGAGGCTCATGTGGCAGTCAGGATAAGACCAAAAATGGCAGTGCATATCAACTTAAGAAAAAGTGGGTTTTCAAAGAAGATTTAAAAAGGCTGTAGGGTCAGTGCATATCTGACTACTATAGACTGCCAAATAAAGTCTTGTTTGCCTCTGGTTTTCAGTCTGGTCTGGGACATGCAATGGTAGTTGGCTAGTTGACCAACATGCTCCGGCTATTAGGGCGCCATTTCTTTAAAAATGTTTCTCCTTTTTGGTTCCCTTTTCATTACACACTATCAACACGGTCTGGGTTTCTGTCATTGTCTGCATACGTTTGTTCTTCCACAAAAGTTAAAATGAATTCTCACCTGCACAGTCACAGAAACCACAAGCCAAACCAGAAGTTTCATCAGAATTTAGTTAAACTGTGAGTGAAAACAGGATACAGACCATGATTTAACCAAGCTTTCATCTAACAGTAAACCTGCTTCATTGCTTGTGAGGGACTGGGCACAAGCATGCTTCTTTCGTATTTATTTTTGTTGTTTGAATGACATGTACTGACATGACTCACAAAATGCCTTGCAGAAGTGGCTGCTATGAGCATGTTGGAGAAACAATGAAATAAGTTTCTCTTCCTTTTTCTTGTACAGCTAAAAGCTGCTCAGTTCACTTCCGTTGATAATACTTAACCAAACACAGGAATCCAGACTTCAGGACTCATTCTAGTGTTGAAAAATGTAACATTTATTGAGCCTCAAAACTCCACACAAACTTTGTACATTTAGCAGCCAACTGCCTCAAATAGGCAAAAACAAAGTATAAAAACAACAGCTGTAGAGTCAAACAGGAAAAAAAATGTCGCAATCAGTGGGCAAGTCGGTTACTGTACCTGATTCACTGCAGCAACACTAATAACCACAGTGTGGCTTTTTCTGCTGCTGCTGCTGCAGCTGAACAGGAAATACAGCCCCGGACATGCGCCTCCAGAGGTCTAGTTTTCAAGAGAAATGTTCCGTCTCTTTAGAGACCAGCAAAGTTAAAGCATTCACATGTACACAAATGCATTTTCTCAAAACCCATTCCCACAATCAGCCCATTAAAGTCTGCATGTTGTGCTTGCACTGTGGACCGTCCATCCACGTGAGCCACGCGCATCACAGGTTTTTGCTTCTGGAGAAATAGAAATCTATGCCTCTGTCACGATGCTGTTTGGGAGTGTGAGATGGGCCTTTCTTTCCTCTCATTGAAGGCCCTGCACCACTCTGGACAAATAAGGGAAAAACAATCATTAACGTTGTGCCCTACAAAAGCATTTTCATACACAATAATAACCTTTAATTGTTGACATTGTATGTAATAAAGAATACGGTCCAAACTCAATCACACCATCCACTTCCCCTTTCTCATACAGTCCACCCACCGGTTTCTTGTTAACATGTCGGCTCCACTCAGGCGCTGTGACCACGGGGGTGGGGTAGGTCTCGCCGAGAGAGATGCCGGCGTGTGACAGAGAGGCGCTGCTGAGGGTCCAAGGCGTGTGCACGTCACTTCCCTTGATGCCCTGCAGCTCGGGAACCCATCGGCGCACATAGTCCCCCTGGAGCGACCAGACAACTTGTCAGAAATGGTTCCATCGTCACGATAATATGCAAAGGGAGGACGTCTTCTCAAACTTACGTTGTTGTCATAGTCGAGGCCTTGCTTGATCATGTTGAACTTTCTGTTCTCTCTGGGGTCGTTTCCTATTCCAGCACTGTACAGCCAGTTTCCGTAGTTGCTGCAGACATCGTGGTCAATCTTTGGAACAGAAGATTGAAATAATGAGGCTGAGGCTCTTCTGTTATTTCCACTGCTCTGCAACATCCCAATAATTCAATGATCATTGGATGTTTCGGTCTCACCAGGAGGTATTCAAACCACTCAGCTCCCATCCTCCAGTCCAGGCCCAAGTCTTTAGTGAGGAAACTGGCAACATTTTGTCGCCCCCTGTTGGACATGAAGCCTGTCATTGCCAGCTCTCTCATGTTGGCATCCACGAAGGGCACTCCGGTCCGTCCCTCTGTTATCACAAACAATATACACTTTCAGCTGTAATGTTTATACTGTATCTCTGGAAGACACCTCTAGACAGTATATTTTTGTGAATGTTGGTCAAAAAATACGATACAAACCTTTCCATGCATCGAAAAGCCTCATGTCCTTTTTCCACGGCACTGATTTGTCTTGAAGACCTGAGACAGAATAAACAGAAGCTTTACATTTATTTCTCAGCAAATTACAAAGATATATCAGAATGAAACTCAGATATTATTTTACCTTTGATATTAAACAGTCTGTTTCCATACTTGACTGCTACAAACTTGAAGTAATCCCTCCACAAGAGCTCAAAAATAACCCTGAAAGCAGGAGTGAGGACAAATCAGTGCCAAACAAACGTATTTTTATTCCCATTAAAGATGTCACATGATGACACATTTGTATGGCTCACCAGTATGTGCTCTGGTTGGCTGTTCGCTGTCTCTCATACTGTTGGATCTGATGATAGATATACTTTGGTGAAATGCAACCCAACGCCAGCCTGTAGAATTAAAGCACAGTTAGATGTTTATTTCAAGGACTTGTTAGCATGAGACTTATCTACAGGAGGAGATGACTAGTGGAGGAGATTATCACTCACCAAGGTGCAAACTTAGTGGAATAATCCACACCGATCAGGCCATTACGAGTCTCTTTGTACGTCGCAACCGCGTCCTTGTAAAACATAAAACATACATTTATCACACCTGTAGGACCTTCTGGAAAAAATGCAACGCACTTTATGGGCTTATTGGAAATTGTTCTCACCGTGTCCCAGAAATAATGTTTGAGTCTGGCCAAGGCGGCGCTTTCACCTCCGCTGCAGGGGAAAGCTGAGCGGGCGTCAGTCGCAGCATCTGCGAGCGAGGAATCAAAGCCAGGGGGAAGCGTTTCAGTATCGCGGCAAATTCATACACGCCAAACACTCCCTGGTGAGCATTTAAGACGCACAGAATCATAAAAGCTTAATCCAATGTGTGCAATTCGAGACTGTCCGTGCACTCGCTGGCACTCGATGGGGAAATCTGTGCTCAGCAGTTCATTTATTGAATCTTGAAAGCAGCAGTACTTTGGATATTACAATTCATCTATTGAAGCACTGCGAAAAATGAGGAAAATCAGCTTAATACCCACTAATGGCATGTGATGTATTCGCATGAAAGTGAAGTTAAAAGGCTACGTTAAAATGACTGGCTTTCAAAACTGTGTTGTTGCTTTTCAATGAATTAACAGAGAGGAAGTGAAGGATATATTGTGTGAGTAGTCTGGGGTTATTCACCTGCTTGTTGCAGGTCCTCCGCTGTAGGTATGGCACCTTCCTCCACCCCTTGGGGGAGGGGCTTCAGCTGCTCGGGGGTTGGGAAGATAGGCCTCACCTTGCTCTGTGTCTCCACCGCCTTCCTGAACTGAGTGTACACATCTGGCAGCCTGCCGCACCAGGTGGAAATGACGTGACAGTGTGTCTCATTTCTTAATCTCTCAGAGAATCAAAAACAGGACGTTTAGCAACACGAGATGAGCCACATCCTCTCTCTCTCTCTCTCTCTCTCACCTGGACGTGTGGTGAAATGGCAGATCGTCTCTGTGGTACAACGTCGACCCCCAGCAGGTGTGAACCTTGACCCTCATCTGTGCACACACGTCCCTCACCCTTTTCTCCACATTCAGCTCTTCCGATGTTATCTGGGACACGAGTTCAACAGGGGGGGGGGGCATGTTACCATGACCAGACAGTGTGTAATGAGGTAGTGACAACGAGAGACAGACGGTTTGAAAGTACCTCCTCGTGGAAGGCCACAGCGCTGACAGAGCCCAGCTGCTTGATGAGCTCCACAACCACCTCCTCTGGTTTGCCCTGTCTCACCACCAGGTTGCTGTCACGCACACGCATGAAAAACAAACACAGAGAGAAGTTAACGCCGTGCCAGACAAGCTGCATCCTGGACAGAGCTCCCAGCTGAACAGGGAAAATGAAGAAAAAAAGAAGGGAAAAGTGCAAGCGACACCGGTGTTAATGTAAACATAACCTTCTATAATGCCAGGTGTGTCCTGATCCTGCCACATCTAGAGGGTTTAAAACCTAAAGAGCTGTACTGACCGAAAGACCTGAATTCACAAGTTAACGTCCCTATGAAAACATTGCAAACAGATGTTCCTTCTGCGCTCGGACAAAAACAGACCCCGAGTGTCGAATACCAGAAGAAAGCTTGTTCCATTACCTGCCCTTGTTGAGCAGTGTGTTCCTGAGGTCCCTGACACTCTCCAGTAAGAAGCGCAGGCGGAAAGGCCCAGTCTTTGGTAGGTTGTAGTTGTATGTCCCCGCATAGTGCCTGGGGTCGAAGCAGTATAGTGGGATGATGTGCTCTGCATTTCTCTGAGCCCAGTAGAAAAGCTGAAAAAGGACAAAGAACACAGCATAAGTCACATTGTGCCTTTAACCAGCTACTCATCGCATTTTCATAGTGGCATTCCAGTGATGTAATTATAGAATTCTTCTGTTAGAGGTTTAATTATTTGGCAAATAAAGGTTTTGTTGCAGCTAACAATAATGCAAGTTTCCCTTGATCAGATCAATAAATGATCGATGGCTACTGTGTGTGAACTAAGTCAATGACTTAACCATGAAGAGCGGTGTTGAAGACACTTTGACTCAATTTAAATGCAATTGTCTAAGTCAAGACCACTAGGTAAATTGTTCCATTGCTCTACTTTTATTTTGAAAAACCATACAAGAAGTACATTTCCACGAATTCCCCGAACAAAATCTAATATTAAGATCTCATACAGCGCTGCAATAGATAATACGATATTTAATACACAATTGTGACATTTAAGTAAGTTAATAGTATTTATGTTCCAACATTTACCACTTATTAGGAGCAGGCTTTTACTCTGAAGGGCTGCATCCCAGAAGTAGCATCGTTGCAGCTAACGAGACGAAGCTAACCTTGTGTGTGGTTCAAAACATGAGACAAAAATGCGGAAAACAGTCGCGTAACAGCGGCAAAATCGAGACAAGACCCACGCTGCTAACACAGAGTATAAAAAGACTTAAGAGTAATTTTTAAGCCGTGGGTGTTTACATTAATTAACATCGCGTTTTACATCCGAATTAGTAAACCAAAACACATACCTCATTGTCGTGGAGGCGCAGGTCGTTCCGCAGTAAACAGATGACTGTGCGGGAGGCAGACATGACTTATACCGAGATGTTTAGCAGCCAAAAGTAGAGTCGGGACTGCTAAGATCAGGGTCCTCTGGTGTGTCTGGTCTCTCTGAAGACCAGGTCACGTTTTCCAACACGCTGTTACCAAACTCCACGTTTCGTAAGTGTCAGAGCTGAGCTTATGTATACACGCCGCTTTCCTCCACCGTGGGGGGACGTTTGCATTAGCATACAGTCTGTAGAGACTGTTCACTGATACCGTCACCTTTATGCCAAAGGAACATAAACAAAACTGTTTTATGAGACATAAAAAACACTAAACCAAAAGTTAATGTATGCAAAGACGTCCAAGGAGTATCCACATAAAATCAAATGCAGTGTGCAGTGTTCACAATTTATGCAGTCATTGTTATAATTTTTAATAGGCAAACAAAGTGGGTATCTATCTATCTATCTATCTATCTATCTATCTATCTATCTATCTATCTATCTATCTATCTATCTATCTATCTATCTATCTATCTATCTATCTATCTATCTATCTATCTATCTATCTATCTATCATGGGTATCTATATACCATGTACCTATCTAGCTCTGTTACCATGGTAACGGAGGCAAATCAGTGCTCAGAATGAGTGAAGAAAATATGAATGACTCCAAAAAACTTTTTGTGACATCTTTTAACAATTTACTAATAAAAGTCCATCTTGTTTACCACCATGTATCCAGGTCCTCTTCTCTCCTGTTTATGACCATAGGTGAGGGTTGGAATGAAGACAGACCAGTAAATCTAGTATTTTAATATCTAGAAAGAGACATTTTTTCATGTAGGTATATGGCAATTAGTCACACAGAGAAATCATCTTAGACTTTGGATTTATTAAGTTAAATGTACAAAAGATCAACGACTTGATACATTTCATGTTTCAAGGCTTTGTCATTAAGACAAAACAAACTCTGTCCCAATCGAAAGCCTCCCAGCCTTGTCATACTGCCTTTCCAGCTCTCAAAGAGACAATCATACATAATCCGGTCTAAATCACAGTACAGTCTACTGTATAACATAGCTATTTCATCAAATAGATTTGTATATAATGTAAAGAAATTTCATACAAAAGTGCAGAACAATATGTATTTACAGTATACTCTTTTTTTTTATTTCCATACAAAAGAACTTCAGCAAATCCTGTGTGTGTGTGTGTGTGTGTGTGTGTGCTCTCTACTGAACAGCCGCTCACCTCAGCTTTCCGCTTTGGCAGTGAACATTTGTGTTTACAAGCAGATTCAGATAAGGCACTGACAAGGGTCGAAAAGACATTTTGATCATTCCTCACATGCCACTGCGTTGCAGCTAGCCAGCCACCACCACTCCCCAAGTCAAAGTTTATCTCGCCACTTTAAGGAATTCGGCATTTTCAGCTTTGTCTTTGCAACTTCACCCCCTGGTGGTGACAAGCACTCTCTCTGGCCCACCTGACGTGATGGAGAGAGGTGTGCCGTCAAAGTGGTCATTCAGTGGCCCGTTTCTTTATAATAGTGTAAGAAGCAAACTAAAGGCATGGGGTGACTGGATTTATACAATAAAAGTGGAAAATGACAATCTTTGATCTAATTTCCTAGCACTTTTCATACGAAACACAATGTGACGTCAATGCATCTGATTTGGTCTGTGCAGTCTACTGTGCACGAAGCTGCCATAACATAGAAAAGGCTATAGGGCTCTGAGGTTTCAAAAACAATCAAACATGACTAATACTGCACGTCAACTTTAGCCTAACGTGGTTTTACGTTTGTGTCTCTGCAACCTTTTCTTTGGCCACTTCTCTCTGGCTCACTGCATGGGAAGTTGGGGCGGATGTCACAGACTCCAACAGTAGTGTGGGTATTGCTTTTATAGACATTGCACACAAATGCAAAAGTTTGGTTCTTTTTTCTTCTTCTTCTTCTTTACATCAGCAACAAACTACACAATTCTCTTTATGAAAGTCTATATAAAAAAAAATGCTTCAAATAGAAAAATATCTCCTCGGGTTGATTATCCTGCATGTTGGAAATATTTCAATGCATGATATCAAAAGTGCAACGTTGACGATCCTTCTTAATGGGCTTGTGAGTGCTATGAAAGCAGGGCGCAGCCGCCCTCTTGCGATGTTTCTTTAAAAAAAAAAAAAAAAAAGAAAGACACATTCTTGCTTACAAATTTCTATTGTAAGGCGTTGACGAAAAAATACATTTACATTTCTTAGGCGACAGTAGAAAATCCATTTGCTAAGATGACTTTGATAAGTGTTGTTGTCTGTCATATAAAAATATTTCACCGCCCCACGGCTAACTTTAAGCTGAGGAGAGACTTCATAGCACTGTCACTTGTGATCAGTATCACCGGTCAGTGACACGTGGCGTCTGGCCCGAACCGGGACGCCGAAGCGAGTGTTGGGACCCAGAGAGCCTGAGAGGTCAGCGCTCTCCTCCGCCTCGGGTCGCTTCTTCCTGCTCTTGTTTGAGGACAGCAGTCTGTAGCGTGCCAGACTGCTAAGTGCTTTCTCGTGGGTTCCTCCTGGGGGAACAACACTGTGACGCCTCGGAGGACTCCGGAGCTCTGATGGCCTCTCGGTGAAAGGTCCGGGAGAAGTGGGGGTGGTGGTGGGGGTGGAGCTGCTTTCTGAGAGAGAGAGAGGCAGGGGTCCCGGTGAGGCAGGCACTGGTGATAGACGGCAGGGCAGGAAGTCGGAGCGATGCAGAGCCCTGGAGCCTGGTGGAGAGGTGCGGGTGGGGGTGGGGGGCGTTTGGGGCCGGGCCGGAGAGACTGGGAGGCACCAGGGTAGCTGTGGAGGTGGGGATGGGTGGGGATAGGGTGGTGTGTGTGTGTGTGTCTTGAGGGGGTCCCGTCCATCTCAGAACCCGCCCTGGACGAACGGGTGGCTGAGCAGGATCTCCGCGGTGGGACGCCACTTCTCCTCCACGAACACCTGCCGCAAGAAGTCCCTGCACGCGTCGGACACGCCCTCGGGCAGCATGGGCTTCGTAGGCTGCGTGGCGATCTTAAAAATGGCCGCCATGGCCTCGTACTCCGCCCACGGAGGTTTCTGGGTCAGCATTTCCACCACGGTGCAGGCGACGCTCCTGAGGACAGAGACAGGTCAGGATTAACAGTCAGGAAGTAAAAGTAAATCATGTCAGTATCACATAGTTTTAATGCAGTTCAAGACGTCCTTATTACCCCTTTACCTAGTGGGTTGTGTTTTTAATCCTATTTGTTTGTTTACATAACAGGAAACTATGTGATAATGAAACATAATGAACATAATCTGGGGGGGAAGCAGGTCCATAGCTTACATATACATTTAAGACATTTAAGTGGCAACAGCACCATTTATGGTTCAAAAATTGAGCATTTTGATTTCTGTCATCTTGTTATAAAACTGAATGTAAAGTTTTTAAAGATGTATTGCACTGTTATTACTGTATCACAACTTTAAAGTTTCAGTTTTAACACTGACCTAATGCTGCTTGAACTCCTGGCTCTTATCCCTGCTGTGAAAAATGAACTTTTTCTTCTTCTTTGTATTCTTTGACACAGTCCAATCTCAGACAGCCGCCTGTAATAAGCTTCCAGAAGAGCGTGTTTGTCTCAGGACTAAGTCAACTAACTTGAGCGTAAAGGATTTGGGGATTTTTCACGTTTTCAGATGAACTGAGGCATTAAATGCCCTTTTGCGGGGTTTAGACAATTCTCATGTGTTGGGCCAAAATAAATCCCTAACAAAAAAAAATAATTGAATTGTTGAATCGTTAAATACTTTTTCGACAGTCGACTCTCACATGGATTGTTCATTACGAGCTTTGCAAATGCAGATTTACTGTGCAGCTACTGCATTAGGTTACGTCACTGTTATTTAACCAGGGATGCCCTGTGTTTCTAAAACGAGCAAACATTTATAGAAATGCAGTTTAGAGATGCAAATTCATATTAGCATTCCTGTCTCCTGACTGTTAAGCGCTTCATTAGAATTTGCATAAGTACATACAGCACAGCACCTACCGCTAGCACAGCTGCTTCAGCCCACCCCCCACTCCCCCAACAACATTATTGCTATTACTGCCATAGCATATTTTTGTGCCTGTGATGTATTTGTTCGTGCCGCAGCCTGTGTAATATCCCCTCCGGGCCTCATTACGGTTCCATCTGATCTTATTCTTACCACACGTCGGCCTTTCGGCCGTAGCCCTCCCCGTTGATGACTTCCGGACTCATCCAGTAGGGGGTGCCAGTGACGGACTTGATTCCTGTACCAGACATGCAGATGGTCTGGATACGTTTGCTGGCTCCAAAGTCTCCCAGCTTCACGTTCCCTGATGAGTCTCTCAGGATGTTAGCACCTGGTGGAACGAAAATAAAATGAGCTCAGAGTTATTCAGGAGTCTCTCGGGGGCCACGCCATATCCTTGAAGGCATACTTAAACAGTCTGGCAGTCTCCACAGTTAAAAAGCGGCCTCTGGTTGAAACAGGAATTTTCAACCTGAGCGGACAAACTGAGTGGGAAAGGTAAACGTTTCCTGTGGCTGCGATGATGGAGGATTGTATTAATGAAAGGTCAAACTTTATCCCTCTTCAGCAATATTTATATAAATACATCACTGGCTCATATCTGCAAATACCAAAGAAGAGGTTTCACTCCTCAAGACTCGATTGAAATGAGAAAATAAAGTATTGAATCAACCGTTGGCTCCGACTGGATTAAAACACCCTTTTCCCCCGCCTTGCTTTTAGTAATTTTCCGACTTGTAGCAGCGTCTATCCCGTTTCCTCCGGGCGCTTCACTTGTTTGATCAGTGACTAATGCACGCCACTCTCCACTCACCCCTCCACACCCTCTCCAGGATGGAGGGTTTGCACAGAGGACACTTTTTACTCCGACCTTTTTACTCCTCTCGCTCCTTCTCGGGCGGCGTTTCCGCAGCCTCGCGCTTTGCTGCGAGGATGTGAGATTTCGGCGCGGACTCGTCGCGTTCGCAGGAACTTTATTGACCGTGACTCTCCTCTTAAAACGACGCCGGCGCTGACAGCTCCTTTTACGGCCCACAGAACTGCTCTTGTGTGGTGGGTAAGAGCATTTCAAAGTGGAAAATCCCACCCATATACACATATATAATGTGTGAGACCTACTATCCCCCCCGCCCCCACCAGACGTTATGTTTCCCTCTCCTGAGCGAACCGGTGGCTCCCAAAAAAGCGGCGGGCAGCCAAGCTAAAACCTTTCCATCCGGTCGCTGAACATTTTTAGCCCGGCTGATTTCACCAGAACAGAGCCTAATATATCTCACAGGGAAGTTCAAAATAGAACTTTTTTTTTTTTTTTTTTTTACAAAATTCCTTCTGTAGATGGTGAATAACCAAATGAGGAAATGTCAGGCGGAATAGAAATGAATGCGTAGGTTGTGGTTCCCAGTTTTACACGCTCGCAGTCTCCCAGTCTCAGGTGAGGCTGTTAGCCGGGTTACAAATCCAATTAAAATCCCGGCCTGACCTTTGCCGGCTCGCCGTTCGGCTTACCTTTGATGTCTCTGTGTACAATCATGTTGCTGTGCAGGTAGGAGACCCCTTGGAGAATCTGCCAGGTGTATCTCCTCGTCACCTTCTCTGTCAGGGCCCCGTAGGCTTTGAGCTGGTCCTTTATTGAGCCCTGGAGAGGGAAAAGCAGAGAGAGGGGGAGAAGAGAATGAGTCCAAGTACTCTCTATGGTTTCTTTTGTGTCTGGGGTAAGAAATGTTGATCTGCGTTTGCATATTTTGTATATTAAAATACAATTGTCTCCAATCCCATTGGTACTGGCCCATTTTGGTTAAACAAAGACCAAGAGGAAGTCCTCAAATACCGTGTTTTGTTCATACCTCAGTTTGGTGCCACAGAAGACTAAAAAAACTAGAATAGAAAGCTCATATTGACTTTCTTTATCACTCAAATCAACAACCACTTCTCGAAAATGTTTCGTTTCATTTTCAGCCACTTATCAATCATCCGATCCCTGTCATCTCTTGCATCACGTTAAAATTCCTGGTATGGCTGTGGTAAACACGGTCACACACGCGGATGTGAAACAGTCCAGACTCTGACATCATAACGAATTTAAGGAGCGCCTTGTCTGCACGCTCGCAGCAACCGGATGATTACTTTCCTTTTAAGGTGAAAGCGAGCCCGTGAGTCCCTTTTGAGGTTTTTGTGAGATAAAAAAAACAACAAAAAAAGAAACCCAAACATGTTTGATGTCCCTGCATTTTCTTTCATTTCCTGTTTTCGGTTCCTCGCGATGGAATATTCTGGATCTGGAGACCTGATCCGGGTTAAAGAACAAAAAAGGCGCTCCGCTCGGGTCCAAGCTGTCAGCGGGACCCCCCCCCCCCACCCCCACCCTCCCTCACCCCCCCTCACCCCACCCCCCACCTCGGAGAGACACTTGCACTGTGGCCGACTTAAGTGTTATCGGTCAGCCACAGTGGTGCTGTCGTGCCGAGTAGTCACACTCACACACACACACTCACACACACACAAACGCACACACACACACACACACAAACGCACACACACACACACACTTGGCTTTGTCACCTCCCCTCATGCCCCTGCCAACAAACCCCAGCGAAATATAAACATTTCCAAGATCCAGACAATGTGTGACTAAGACACTCAACGCCACTCAGGGAAAAAAAAAAAGAAGAAGAGGAAAAAAAAAAAAGAAAGAGTCCAGGAAATATTAAAACCAGGCGCAGGGACGGGGTCCACAGGCGACAGCAGCTCATTAAGACGCTCGTTTAGCGAGAAAATGATCTCATAAACCGCGCCGTTCTGCTGACATCAACCACTGAGGACATGTTTGTCGACAGCTGGTGACATTTCCAAAACGCGTCTGATTCGATGTTTGTGTCCGAAGACGTCTCGTCTGCCCACCTCTACAGCTCCGATTATGACATACATCCGCCTGGGCTCTCGAAAGAAAAAAAGTACGCTGTTTGCTTCTCTGCCAAACGCCTTAAACTCTAAGCTTCGGACCGAAATGCTTTTAGAGTTCGTACCCCGGGCATAAACTCCACGAAAATGGTGAGTTTCCTCTGTTCGAGGTCCCGCAGACATCCGTAGTACTGGACGATCCGCTCGTGGCGCAGATTCTTCAGCAGCTGGATCTCACACTCCAGAGCGTTGACCTCCTACAGAGACGAGAGGAGAGGAGAGGAGAGGAGAGGAGAGGAGAGGAGAGGAGAGGAGAGGAGAGGAGAGGTGAGGAGAGGAGAGGAGAGGAGAGGAGAGGAGAGGAGAGGAGAGGAGAGGAGAGGAGAGGAGAGGAGAGGAGAGGAGAGGAGGTGGGGAGGGGAGGGGGGGGGGATGAGAGACGTAAATCAGCTCAGATTTACTACATTTTGGGCCCTGACGCGGATGATGACAGATGGAGCTGGTGACTCGTGATTTCACCAAGTAAACGTTGTCCAGGATCAACATCAGCAACACTTGATTTTCAGAGCGTTTTCAGGGTGTGAGAGTAACCAAGTAATATGTGTTTAATCTCCGCTGGGCCTATTTAAGAAAGTGTGAGAAAGAAATACGTGTGAAATATAGATGGAGATAGTGCTAGCTCTATATATTCAATCATTCCCACGTCCCTAAAATGTTCTTAACGCCCATGCAAATCTTACAACTGCTGCTGAACTAAAAGCACGTTTTGTTTCTGTCATTTTCAAAACCTTTTTGAGACTTCTTAAAGACTTTCCAAACATCAGTGATACTTCTTTAACTTACTGACTTACAGGCGCGGTTTGCAATTAAATCTATAGAGCCCAACCGCACAGCAGACCTCAGATCAGCCGGGAAAGAACAAAAACTAGTGAAAGTAAAGTTTATTAAAACAAAGTTTGGTCACAACAAGTGACTCTGACTCTCGGTTATTCACCATAAATACACCAGACTCTTTGCAGTCTAACTACTTGGAAAGGGCTCTCATAAAACCTGTTTTTTTTTATACTTTTAAAGGGCCGTAATTTTCCCCAAATTGATTTACCAACTTTTAACAGTTATTGAGACACGCTGTGTGATCAGAGTGGAGTTTGCGGCTCACCTTGCTGGTCTCCTGGCAGTCGGGGTCAAAGGGCACCTGCTTGGCGGCCAGCTCGAGGCCCCTGTCGGCGTCGTAGCAGAGGTAGACCTCCCCGAACGCCCCGCGCCCCAGCAGCTTCCCCTGCCGCCAGTTCACTGGCGCCCGCGGCGCTGAGGGGGGAAAGAAAAGCGAGACACCCGCGTTGAAACTAAAATCCCAGCAGTAACTCATCTCAGCGCTAATCCCCGCTCCGAGGTGATACACCGATCCCAACAAAATAACAAAGTTCGCGCACTAACTCCTACCAGACCCGACGTCAAAAACCATCCTCGCCACAGACCCTCCATGTGATGAGTGGGGGGGCCTGTTCACATATGAGTCACTCATAGAAAGAAGAGAGGTGGTTTAAGCGTGAACTGTGAGGGCAAATGAGGATATTTTTGACAACTATGACGTTTTGCATTGTTGGAACAAACTTTGTCTGCCTGGTTTGTCTGGAAATTAAGGAGGAAATTAAGGAGGAATGATTATGATCTCTGTCTCTTTTGCTATAAAAGCTCGACTGTAACATCACTGTGTCGAGTCCTAATCCTTGTAATTACAGAAAGATTTTTATCGCCTTTTACCTCACGCTAGAAAAGTTTCCCCTCTGCATTAACGAGCCTCTGTTAGGGAGCGTGGTGGAGGTGGTGGAGGCGAGGGGAGACGACGTGTCGACCACAGATTGCTGAGACGAGCGTTTTGTTTCATGACAAAGGCAATTTGTGGGCGACTCATCCCACGGACTGAGCGAGGGCAGATGTTGTGAGCCCGTCACAGGGACCGAGACGAGACGAGATGAGATGGGACGGGACGAGGGGGGAATTCTGCCTGCTCTGACTTACAGCCTCGCTGGACGCTGGTTTTACTGCCTCGTCCCGTGCCGTTTCAACAGCTCTGACAGCCAGTATTTCCTGACCCGTCAAACTTGTATTATCCCCCGTTTTGTCTATGTGAGTTATGGCGGACAAAAAAAACAAAAAAAAAAAGCATTTACAGCTCGCCCGATGTATATCCTGCCTGAACAATTCGCCCTCTCTAACGTATGGATTTTCCACTGCTCTCCATTTGACTTAATTTGTTATTTACATTTACTGGCTCGTCCCCAGTTTGAGTAGTTTCTGCTAGTCGTATCGTGCTTTTTTTTTGTCCTCCACAAGTCATTATGTCTCAAAGCCAGCTTACGTGTGAGACCTTGACTCTGAAAAGTTGGAATTTTGAATCTGAAATGATCTATTCACGCGTCGTGCCAGCTCTCGGCAGACTCTCTGGACCCATCTCAGCAGCCAGGGCTGAGAGTTGTTTTCTGACTCGAAAACCCACACACACGCACACGCAGACGCGTTTCACTTTTCAGAAAATCGACGCGGATTTCCAAAACTGGGTCGACTCCAGACGAGCGGAAGAAAACACAACTGAACTTTCTTCATTCCTGTCCTGCGGGTTATCAGCGATGGCTTATTTGTCTCATTATCCACAGGAACCAGACAGATACAACACCAATCAACAACAAAGGCCCAGAAATTCTGTTTATTCAAGACTGTTTATGTGTTTGGGAGTGGAGGAGGAGGACGGAGGAAGACGGTGGAGGGGGGGGGGTGGTGAAACGTTTCTTTAAAGCTGCCCTGGGTTCTCCAAAGGTCTCCCACACCTTCCTCTACTTACACTTGGCGGTGCCTCTCTGGCAGCTCTTGTCGGAGGTGCGTCCCAGGGAGCGCAGGTCGCTGTACTGCAGCGTGCTGTCGCCGTTGTAGCTGCGGGTGCGACTGGAGGGAACCAGCTGGAACAGGTTCTCCTGGGGCATGAAGCTGCGAGGAAGCGTCCTGCGGCCTGAGAAACACATGCTCAGATTAGGGGCGGGGGGGTGGTTCAGGGACGACTGGTTGGTTCGCAGGTGCTGTGCAGAAAAAGGCGCCCGGGCTGAGACACAGGGCCAGCAGCCGGAGCAGAGTGCCTCTCTCGCCACTCCGGCCCACTTCCCCTCAGACAGGAAGCAGGGCGCTGTGTTTTTATACAAGTTCGGGTTCACCGCGGGGAAACGTAAATCACTGCTAGCCAAGGTTAGCCTGCCTCTGAGTAAGCAATAACTAACAGCTGCCTGGAAGGAACGGCCGAGCCAGCACTCCGCGTACCGAAAGGAGAAGCAAGTCGATGTTATTTAAAAAAAAAAAAATCTTTTATCTGGAAAAGTGGAGGAAATGTGAGCAGGAGGCACAGTTAAGATGTCTGAGTAGCGCCGAGGGATGCAACTTATCCGTGTAATAACAGCGGCGTTGTTACAGCTCAAGAAAAAAAAGAAGAAGAAGAAAGAAAAAAGAAAAAGGAAAGAAAAAAAATGCTGGTTTCTTACGGTCTCCGTAGTCCTTGCTGCGATTGGGCAACTGGAACTGGCGAGGGAAAGTCCCCCCTTTCCCGTGGCGACCTGGTGAGGGAGCAGCGAGGCAGAGCGGTCAGGGAGGAAGTGAAGCCTCCGCAAACAAGCCACACACACACACACACACACACACACACACACACACACACACACACACACACACAACACGACTGATTTCTCACGTCTCCGGCTCACTGCCGCAGCCTGCCAGAGCTGCTCAGTGGAGAAGACGAGCCAAGAAAAAGTATTAGAAAAAAAGTTGATAAAAGTTTGGGGAACGTAAAAAAAGCATCAAAAAGTCATGATTTTATGAGGTATTAGCTTTGTTCCCTCCCAGCTGATCTGAGATCTGTCGCATGGATCTAAAGATTTATTTTCAAAACTATGAGGACTGTTTTTTCTTTTTGGGAGGTCTTAAAAAGGTGCTGAGATCAGCTTGAGGGCTCCGGTCAGGTACCCTCGAATCCCCTGGTCCGGTTCGGTCCGGTCGGAGCGCCGAGTCGAGCTTTTCGCACGCTTCTCGTTCAGAGAGAAGGATTAAAAAAAAAAGTGAAAACAGCTCATGTGTGCGAGCTCAGCCTCAGCTCTGAACCCAGTGGAGCGGTAACCAAAGGCAGGTGGGGAGCACTGCTGACGCAGGACAGCGCTCACACACTCTCTCTCTCACACACACACGCACACACACGCACACACACACTGTACGGAGAGCAGCGGAGCCACTTGCAATTGAAAGCAGCTGTTCTGTCAGATGACTGCCTCCCCTCGCGCTGTTTTTGTGGCCGTATCCCATGGCGACCGGGGGAGGTTTTTTGTGTGTGTGTGTGTGTGTGCGTGCGTTTGGCAGCGCGAGATGGAGAGGAAAAATCTACTCACGGGGAATGGTAAACAAATACTGTAGCCCTCAGCGGGACGGGCCACACAGCTTTACATCTGGGAGGGGGAGGGAGGGGGAGGGAGAGGGGGAGGGAGGGAGCGTGCTCCACGGGGTGGGTGTGTTTGCCTGCACGTGTGTGCATGCGTGCCGCCCGGTCTTGGAGCGCCCGCTGCAGCTTTATGGAGCTCCCAGGCTCCCCCCGGCCTGTGTGCACGCAACGTGCAGTGCTTCCCCCTGTTTTTTTTTTTTAGTTAGTGTACAACGAGGAAGGAGGAGGAGGAGGAGGAGGGGTGTAAGGGGGAGAGAAATAAATGGCCAGATTGGGGAGAGCTGCTGCGATTCCTCTGTTTGTGAGGATTAGAGCGGCGTTATCTGTCATCCTGCTCCATTTGATCTGCGTTCTGAAGGAAGAGACAGACAGGGAGCCCAGGGACGACGGGACATGTGTGTGTGTGTGTCTGTGTGTGTGTATGGGGAGGGGGGGGGCATCAAGAGACGAGGGGACAGACAGGGGAAGCGATCATGAAAAGACAGGAAAGCGGCAAAGTCTATTAGGAGCTGGAGTTTGGAAAAAAAGGCAGAAGAAGACGGGAGACAAAGGGGAAGAGGAGCGTGGAGCAGTTATGATATAATCACACACACACACACACACACACACACACACTCTTCATCTCTTCCCGTGACGCAACAAATGCGACCCATTCCTCGTTTCTTAGTCATTTAACTCCCTGATAAAGTCCTCACATCATCTGGTCTCCCACGTCAAAAAAAAACCTTGAGAATGTGGTGAGTTTTCACAGACTGAACAAAGCAGTACGAACACACACACACACACACACACACACACACACACACACACACACACAAAAAAAACCTCTGGGTAATGAACAAGTATTGTTTTTTTCTTTTGCACCTCCGCTAGGAGATTTTTGCTTCCCTTACCTTTGTATTCATAGTTGAGGTTCAGGTAATTATTGTCACGGTTGTTCTGCGAGAAAGGAGGACTGGAATGACAAGAGAACAAGGAAGGAGGGAAGGAGGGAGAGAGAGAGGGAGGTGAGGAATGGTTTTCTATTTCAGTCTGTAATTCCCCCCCCTTCACCCCCCACCCCTTATCTTCAAACAGAGTCTGGCTAAAGCTGCCGGCCTGACGCCTCAGAAACGCCTCGGCTGCAGAAGCATAGGACTGACTTCTGCGTCCCGTTTTGCTTTGCTTTGCTTTGAGTCGGTTTGTCGACCCAAGCCCCCCCTCCAGCCCCCAGCCCCCAGCCCCCAGCCCCCCCCCACCTACGTCCAGCCCTGCCCCGACAGAGAGTGACGTCTCTGGTGACCGCAGGGCGGCGCGGGGCCACGAGACCCTGGATAAGGGGCACGCATGCCCGCTCGCGGGGAAAAGTTCCATGCACTCGTTTCCTGCTATTGTTCTGCAGCCTGGAGCCCTGATAAGCCTCGTGCAGGTAGAGCTGTTTCCGTCCTACGCTCTCTCTCTCTCCCTCTCTCTCACTCACTCACTCAGCCTCGCTCTTGCACACTTCGCTTTCCCGTTTTTTTCTCTTTTTTGGATTCACATTCAATCCCTTCAACACCCCACCATTCTCTCTCTCTCTCTCTTCAACTTTCACCACTTTTCATTTTCCACCTCAGTCCCCCCCCCCTCTCTCTCTCGTCCGGCGTCTTCTTGCTTCACACTCTCAAAGTCTCCAGCTTCGTCTTTCTCTGGATGATAACGGAGGAATCCAGGCGTCTCAGATAAGAGTTTCGTTGCCACGGCAACAGAGTCTGTAGCCCCCCCCCCACCCCCAATTCCGTTCGAGGCAACTCAGGCAGGATCTCTGTTTGCAAACTTTTCCGTGTGCGTGTATTTGTGTGAACAGGATCACATCCAAGTGTGTTAACAAGCACAAAGTCTTTCATAAAAAAAAAAAACGGTCTCCAACACACACACACACACAGACACAAAGGCACTGTGGTGATGACTCACCTGTCCAGTGCTTGGTCTATTGATTGGCAGCTGCTCGACAGCGAGTTGTCTGCGCTCCCAAAGGGATCCAGCATCTGACGGACACAAAAACACAAGGAGAGAGAGAGAGGGGGGGGGGGGGGTTGAGGGTCAGAGGGCACGCAGTCATGTGAGGGAGAACATCCAGACACAGAAGAGTATAAAAGTACACAAGGAGGAGTGTTTTTTTCCTAGAGCTGCACGTCCGTGTTGTTAATCTCCGCTACGGTAAACAAGTCTTGACAGTAACTCAGCCCGTCCTGTGCAAACATTACAGGATTTCACACTGCTCCACACCACAAACCAGGGCACGGCCTCCCATTGGCCGACAGCTCGTAAAAAAATCACACATCCAAGTATCACAAGCTCGAGGGCTTCCTGTTTTCTAGAGAGGTGATTCACTGGTTTTAGAAGTTATGAATGATGGGAAATCAGTCTTTAAGTACACTAAGAAAGGACACGCACCCACTCCAGTCTGTAAATGCTTGAAAATAAGCGTGTTGATGCTAAGGTTTGGGTGAGTGGTGCCTTAAACTGGACAGAGTGACTCCACGAGAGGTGAACGAACTCAAGGCCCCAGAGCTGCGTCGCGTCATTTAAACACACCTCAGAGTGAAGTTTCTCCACGTCCTCGTCGGACAAGAGTCTTTAAAAAGCCTAAATTAGAGGGTTATGAAGCCAGGGTTAGTCATAGCTCCGCATTAACTGCGACGGCTGCAGTTTCAGCATGTAGTTAAACAGTCTGGACTAAAATAACACCCGCTGTTTAACAGTGAAGCGATATGTAAAAATACAGGATTATTTTTCCATTACCCCTGTGAATTGCAAAATCTAAGTAGTGCAAAAAAATGGTAAACGAAAGATCTACGTTTAGAAGGATCTCTCTGATATCTCAAAAGCATGTTTATCCTCTCATGACGTTATTTTTTACACATATGTAAAATATATATAAGTGTAATGGAAACCTTTGAATGACGGACTGGACCTTGGGAGGTGACAGAGACTGAATTTCCTCCTAAAACCTAATCAAAATATCTAATAAACCCATGAAAACGCAACATTTTTTGGATGTCCATCTTCTTCTTCTTGCAAGTCGATAGTTATGGAATAGACTTTACAAGAAGTGAAACACCTGCAAGTACTGAATCGAAATGATCCCTTTTATTTTACAGATCAGCCGGTAGAGAAGTCAGATCTTCAACACCTCGGGTCACGGACCAAAGCCTTTCATGCAAAGGAGTCAAATTAGTAAGGCGAGAAGATTAGTCATGGCTATGACTCTATGTAGTAATCCAGGACGTGGCAAAGTGTATGATTTACATATTATTGGTGTAATCTGGTGTTTTTCATGTACTGTATCTTGCACCATTCATATCATTTAAGACTACTAGTGCTCTATCTGTACAGTATTTAACACCAATTTAGTACTTTTCCATTGTTTGGATATACATTGAAAGAAATCTTGATCACAATGGCATTAAAAGGAAAGTCTCTCGGTGTGGTGGACGTGCTCTCACGTTCTGGTCGTGGGTCTCTGGGATGAACTCGCCCTCGCTGTGGATGCTGGTGTAGGAGCCCTGCCGGGCGATCTGCTGCTGCTCCTCGGGGATGCTGCCGGGAGGCGGGGACGTCCGGCCCGTGTGCAGGGAACCTGCCACGCACCCGGAGAGGGAGGGAGGGAGAGAGAGGGTGAGGGAGGAGGTATGATGAAGAGATGAAGAGCGGGGGGGGGCAGAGAACTCACACGCCGTTGCCGTGTGAGTTCGCGGGCGCGGGTTCAACGGCGGCAGGAGAGTGTGGAGTGATTTAGTGGAGCCGCGCCGCCGCCACCTCTGACCTCAATTACCGAGACAAACGCTCACCTGGACCGCTCGTCCTTGACACGGTGAGACGGCCTGAAGCTAGTCTGACTGCCTGAGGGAGCTGACGGGAATATCCAAACAGGCAGGAGAGGAGGAGAGGAGAGGAGAGTAGAGGAGAGGGGAGGGGAGGGGAGGGGAGGGGAGGGGAGGAGGGGAAGGAAGAGGAGAGCAGAGGACAGGTGCCAAGATCCCGTTTTTGATTGAAAGCTAAAACTCTGTTTTCAGACTCCGTCCTCCTTCTCCTCCACCTCCTCCTCCTCCCAGCCGGACTCACATCACATCTCCACTCGAGCGTCCACTGTGACTGCTCTCCTGTCACCTCCCATCTGCCACCGCTGCCTCCACCTCCCCTGCCTCCCAGTCGCTCCAGCTCCAGGCTGATCCTATACCATTTATCCCAGCCGGCCATGGAGACAGAGCTACGAGCTACATGACAGAGATAGACCCCCCCCACCCCTCCACCCCCCCACCTCCACCTCCTCAGGGCAGTGATCATAAAGGTCTCTCCTCTTCTTCTTCTTCTTCTTCAGTGTGGATAAAAAAAAATGCAAATGTGACACAGGAGAGTTCACTGCGTGTGTCTGAGGGCTGAGATGCGACTTCAACATTGACCTTTCTGGATATAGACCTGATATGTGGGGGTGGGGGGGGGGGGTCTCAGTGCTTTCACAGAAGCAAATAAACCTTCATGCTGAGTTAGCCAACAAGCCAGGGGTGGGGGGGGGGCAGGCAGCAGAACCGCGGCGCTCTCTGTGAAGTGCGACGTGACGAGAAAGCAACTTTTATTTGTCTTAAAGGAACAGTTTGACATTTGGGGCTTGTTTGCTTTCGCGGCCGTGGAAGATTGATGCCGGCTTCATATCTGATAAACAGAGAGATCGGCTTGCCGAGAGAAGCTCTCGCAAACTGGATGCCAGGAGGACACACCAAACATGGCTCTGACCTAGAGCACAGTTTGTGCATCTGTCTGTCTATTGTGTAAACCCGACATAATCACAGTCACATCGCAGTTTTGGGTTTTGAGTTTCTTCCAATTCCAGACTCTGCACAAGCTAATCTAACCAGTTACATAGCATGTAACTTTTTATCTATGGCTGAAACTTCCTATTTAATGCTAACTGAAGAGTTTTTTAGTGATATTTTTGCCATAGGATGGAAATCTTATACTGCAAAGAATCTGCAGAATTTCCTGATTGGATGATGACAACTAAAACCTAGTCTGTGTTGTTAATATATTATATAGAAATAGAACAGTGCATTATGTTTTGGATAGCCCAGACAAATGACATTCTGCAAGAAAACACTAAGTTTCCTCAAATACAAGGTTTTGCATTTCACAATAGGACACAATAGAATAGAATAGAATAGAATAGGTCTTTTTTGTCCCACAATGATGAACTTTCAGCCTTTAGTATGCGGGTTTGACAGTCCAGAAGAAGGTCATTCTGCATGTCAAATCCGCTTTTAATATCCAAGGATCGACACCTTTAAGTCCCCTCCCTGGAATCAAAGTGCCATCTGATCGAGCCGCCAGGCTAATCTGTATGAGAGCGGAGACTTGTCCTTGCTTCGACCCCGACGTCTCTCCGGAGGCTCTGACAAAAGCTCGTCCCCTCGTCTCGCATCAACCCCCCCCTGCAGCTGTGGCATCGCTCTGACACGAGCCTGACAAGCGACGAGCCGCCCTCCAGGCCTCGGCAGGTGGGCCAGGACGGGCGGGCGGGCGAGATAACACCGTGTCCTACTTTTCGCAGATGATTTTGCGTTTCTGAATGTGTGTGTGTGTGTTTGAGATCTCACCTGTGGAGTGTTTGCGCACCCTCTCGGAGCCTTTGAGCAGGGAGCCCTTCAGGTCTCCCAGTGACCGCGATGACCTCATCTCGCTCTGCTTGTCCCTGCTGTTCACCTGAAGGTACTTCCAAAGGAGAGGAAAAAGAATAAATTAATAAAAATTGGGCAGGAAGTGAGAAGTGGGGCAGGAGGAAACGAGGACAGCGTGACTTCACGGTCCAGTCATACGCTCCGGTTCCGCGACACTGGAATCACGACCTCTGATAATGAGCTTTGATTAAATCCCAACGAGGCCTTTGTGTCCGAGGAAGTGGACTAAGTAGAGCGCTGACAGGTCCGCTGGTGACTATTATTTATATTTTTCCCTTTCATTCTTAAACTGAAAGCTGCTAGAACAAAGGGAGAGCCATAGCTAGGTGCTCGACAGAGGTCTGATTAATGCTGGGCTTACACCAAAGGATTTACACAGTCCCAGAATCATAAAAATTGAAAGTAAATCTGAGGAGTTTTACTGGATTCACAGTGCGTTATCTCCCCTGTTTCATATCAGTCTTTTTCTAGTCTTGGGCTCGAGACATTATCAAGTGTATTTGATATTGTATTTGATATTGCGACCGGATGGCCACCTCACTCGCCAAGAGACCGAGCGGTTGGATGTCAGGGGGATAAGGGTAAAACAAAAGTAAGCAGACCAACATATGATTATGAAAAATGTGCAATTTATTTATAGTGCAACAGTCTATCAAAAAGAAAAATGACAAAAACCCCAAAATTCTCAAAAAGTCCCAAAACACCAGGAAAAGGTAATAAGAAAAGCAATAAGCAAAAAGTAGCAACAAAATCAAAGAGGTGGATAGTCCACACATCCCAACCACTCTATAGAAAAAGATCGCACCAAATCAAACATATCTACCACTCTACCACTAAAACCCAATACCTATCCAAATCTCACACGGCGACAATCAACAACCAACATATGAGCTCTGACAAAAGAGGAACCAGGAAGCAGTCAGAACATGAAGAATTAGTAGCAATGAGACATCAAAATTGGAGATAGAGGAGCGGACGGTGGATGGACAGACTAGCCCTGCCTGATGCTAACATGCTAAAGAACATGCTAAAAGAATCAGGTTGTAGTCTTATAAATAGTGACCCAGTCTATGTAAAATCTCTGAGTCTGAGGCTAGGCTGCGACTAACAACTCCTAACACTTGTCTTTAGATGTGAACAGCTGATAGTTTTCCAAGAATCTCTTTTTCCAAATCTTTTCAGAAGTCTTCAGATGTACGGGCCGCATCATTAAACAACCTATTGTTTGAGAAAGAAGAATCTATTGTTGTCTGACAGCATCCCACCACTTTCAGCCCTCGCTTTGCCTTCAGGTTCCTCTTTCAAGAGCAGCAGATCTTCACACCTTCTTTCACTTCTCATCCACAGAAGCTGCTGAAAAGGTCACCCCAGCTCAGCCTATCGCTATATTTGGCCCAGCGATCAAACTCGGGGGACGCATGAAGTCAGTGTTCGCGTTTCTTATAGTTGCATCATCATATCAGTTTGTATTTAAGTGTGTGTGTGGGACTTCCAAAGTTTGGCAAACACCAGCCCTGATGCAGCTAATTTAAAAGGTCACACGGCTTTAAAAAGCGAGTGATTTCACTCAAATTGACGCGGGGTCACGCAGCTGTTGCAGACTTTGGCTTTGTTGTGGCAACCCGAGTGACAGCACGATGAGTCTTGGTATCGCAATCGGTCTGATCTGGCAGGATGCCTCGCACTCACGTGGTTGTTCTTGGAGGTCTTGAGCAAGATCCTGAGGGGCCCGTTGGCGGCCGAGCTGCCGCCGAGCGTCAGCACCGCCTGGTCCACGTCCTCCTGCGTCTTCAGGGGCAGCAGCAGCTGAAAAGGATAAGAAAACACGTACAGCACATGACCTTTCATTCACCATTGTTCCAAAAAAGCAGCGGCACACGCGGAACCCATGCACTGATGTAACGCTAAGGTCTCATAATTTAATCTGAAAAAAAACAGAGAGAGCCACTGTCTTGTTTTCTGACACTTCGTAAGAGCGGCCTAGGGTCTTAACCACATGCCCACTTGTTGTTTTTGCACCTCTTTCTCCATGAAGAACAAGTCCAGCTGCTGCCCAAAGGCCTCCGTCACTTTCTGCAGCAGCTCCTTGATCTTCAGCGGCCTCTGGAACGGGATGATCCTGGGAGGCAGAGAACAGGGAGCGGGGTCAGAGATCAGGTGCAAAACAGCAGCTGAGCTCATACAAAACCCGGCTTCAAAAGAAGACGGAGAGGCCGGGCTGCCGAGCAACAGCTAAGACAAACAAGAACGTGACATGATGTTTTGATCCGTTTTGAGGTGTCCTCGCTCTAAAAAAGGTACCTCAAGAATTTAGGAGCCTTCAACACAGGGATCGGGGAGTCAGAAAAGATAGGGGAAAGTTTGTGGATCATTACTACTAGGTGGTAAGTGTCCGGACATAAAAGTCTCTTACAACAATGGATCTGGCACAGATCAGCACTTTGTAAAACCAGTAAACACAGCTCTTTGTTGTTTTCTCTGAATACCTTCAAGGGAATACGACTCCGAGTAAAACGGAAATGGAAGTAAAAAAAAGAAATCGGAGGCAGAGTTGGGGGGCTGAATTGCTGTTAATTCTTTTGCCATTTTGAAGTTTTTTATACCATAAAGTGAGCTTGACATGGTATAGAATATCTCTCCTGGCCATTTCATAACGATGCTTCCATGGCAACCAGAGGAGGAGGACGGACAGGTCGTCCGGGTCAAGGAGAGGAGCGAGCTGATGCTTTAGGGAACATTAATCAATGCAAGGAAAACAGAGCGACTGTCCGTCCCACTCTGGGCTTATCAGCCTGTGTTTGCAGGCGAGTGTGTGTATATATATGGATGCGTGCATGTTTGTAAAGCCCCGCATGCATGAGTGTGCTTCCCAATCAGTGTGTGCATCGGGCCACTGTTTCAACACCGCTGGGCCTCTCCACTAAGCCAGCACAAAGGCAGATGGGAAACTTCCTGAGAGGAAAGGGGGGTGGGGGGTGAGGAGGGGGCGAGGGGGGGGGGGGGGGGGGGATCTGGAGCGGCAGCAAAAGCAGCAGGATGTGTGTCTTTCCCTCCTCTTTTAAAGAGTGACAGAGTGAAAGATACGGAGTCGCGGAGATATTTACAGACTACGAGAGGGAAACTGAAGGAGACAGCCTGACAAAATAAAAGGAAAGAAAACGAGAGAGAGAGAGAGAGAGAGAGAGATGTCCTCTCCTGTATGTCTTCTCCTCTCCCGGCTCTTGCTCTCTCCCTCTCTCGCGCTTTTGAAGGATCCACAGACCACTATCTCTTTATAGTAGGCTGATAAAAGGACTTGTTTTTATCCCATCATTTCCTCATCAGAGGCCAAAGCTCTGCCTATCTTAATGACTGCTCGCTGGTTCCCTCATTTGAGGAGAGGATTCTGGGAATAGGGAGGCTCGCAGATCAGAGGCGAGCAGCAGCACGGCTAAACGCTCTCCCATCTCTGTTTATACTCGCCGATGACGTGTCTGATAAAGAGCTGGAGGGATGTGGGGGGGTGGGGGGTGGAGGAGGGGTGAAGGGGAGGGGGGTCGAGAGGGGGTTTGAGGATGCTGCTCCAAAAGATATGGCTTTCCTTCCTCTCTGCGAGCATGTGGACACACAGATTTGCAGTAAAAGAGAGAGAATGCTTTCACACATCCCGGCACACTCTCTCTTTCTCTTTCCCTTTCTCTCACGGACACAATCACAATCTCTCACACACACACACACATAGAAAGAGGAGAGAGAGAAAGAGAGAGAGTCTGGCTCTGTTCCTTCACTCTCTGGCAGGAGACCCTGAGGCAGAGCCAGGGGGAAGAGAGACACAGCTCCTATTTCCTGCCCCAAACCTTCAGCCGTTGCCAACGAAAAGAGAGAGCGTCCAATTAGATTCCATCGTGGACAGACAACACGGTTATCCTGACTCAGGGACTCCTCGAGTGCTGCGGACGCCGCTCAGATAGAACATGTAATGCCGCGGCTTTTTCTTTCTCTCTTCACCTCTGAGCTCGCAGGAATGAAAGCAACCGGGCGAAAACTCGTCCAGAGGGGAGCCCGAACGATCAGGTTTACTCGAGTCGCTGAGCAAAGGAACTCGGGGTTGAGAGGTTCTATCTCTCTCTCTCGCTCTCTCTATCATTTTATTTTATCAGAAATACAAATAGTTTTTAAAATTGCATCACGGCTGGTGTTTCCTGCTCGCAGAAATTACAAAGCGACGCTTATCGTTCACTTGGGGGAAGAAAGCTCTAAATACCAGGGAAATATCATGTGGCTCTTTAGCGGAGAAATGCTCCACTTTTATTCCCCAGTAAGTCAGCACAGCTCAGTGGCTTTTTAGAGACTTTTGTTTCTTTTTTTCCCCCAAAAAAACAGCTGCCTGCTGGGAAGAGCAGCACGGGGAACAAAAAACTGCGAAATTACAAGTCAGAAAAGCCAAAGACGTCGGGCTGAGAGCTGCTAAAACGCCGCACTTTCACGCACGCGTCACCACTGTCGACGATCAAAAAAAACGTGTCGATCGCGACGACACCACGATGCGATGTTATTAATTCACTCCTCGAGATAACAAACTCAGGATATCCTTCTGATTCCCAAACGCGGCCTTTAAATCAAAGCCGGCGAGGTCACGGCTCGGCCGGGGGGGGGGGGGACGGCGAACGGGCGACGTGGCAAATAAAAGGAGACGCGTCGAGGTAGGATGCGAGGCGCTTCAGAAATCCCCGAGAAGGCTACGGCAGAGAAAGCGCACCGTCTGCCCCCGCCAGCAGCCAATTAGGGGATGTGAAAAGACCCGAGCGAGGCGCGACGTGAGGCCGTATTTGGCCGGTTGGAACGTGCCGTTTCCCTCTCCCGTCTCACTTCTGCAAAGCCGCATCAATGCAGCCTCCCCCTCTACCTCGATGCACCCTGCATTTGTCACTTTGCCCCCCCTACCCCCACCCCCCCCACCCAGAGGAGTTGTTTGGACAACTCCAGACTCTACGCAGCTTCATTGAATAAAGGTTTCTGGCGGGGGACGGAGCCTGCCTCTTCTTCCCGGATTGCCGGGACCGCATGCAGCCGTCCATACATGGAGCCGCAGCTCGACGCTGATGGGTCCGAGGGCGCTGCGGCGCGGTAAACAAATGGTGAGGCTCAGCATCCAGAGAGTGAAGGAAAAGAAGACAGAAAAACTGTTTGGATGAGCGTCTCTGCCTCTTGTGCGAGGGAGGACAGGCGTCTGGAGGGTGAAGGACACGGAGTGCGGAGGGGAAACGCACAAGAAAACACAGGAGATGAAGTATTAATTCGGGGTGTGCCTGGAGGACTGGACACTAAACTGACACTCTTGGCACTCTGTTTTTCTTTTTTTTTTTTGATTTCGTTCACTCCCTCTCTCAGGCCCTCTCTGTGTTTTTTTCCCCTCTTCTCAAACGGGACTCGTCCGAGTCTGAAGGCACGAGGCCACGGCTGAATGTCAGAAGGCAGGAATTCTTTCCCTTCTCCTTTATGCTGCTCTGGCATGTAACAGTGATTTCCCCCAGACACAAAATCCCAGGCATGGCAAAGCATAACAAAAAAGATCCGAAGCGAAGAGTTAAAGCTTGGACAGGGGAGTAGAAAAAACAATACGGAGGTTCCAACATACCGTTTTTCTTTCTCATACTCCAGCTTGACTCTTAAATCCTGTTGAGAGGAAAAATAACAACAGAGGGGGGAGTTATGGAAGTGGAAAGTTAAAGTGATTCATGCTTGTGTGTGGGATTTGTGCGCTGGATAAATGAGAGCGATAAGCCGGACGAGGAACAAGTGACAGAAAGTGTTACAATGATGCGTGTTCTGTGCTGCTGTACTTTCACTCGGCGACACAAAAGAAGGCTTTCTCCTTCGCCTCGAGTCGGGAGATGGCATGACACATGCTGAGTTTTTTTTTTTTTCGTCTATTTATAAAAGCAGGAATCTGGAGGAGCCTGCATGTCTGCATGAAGTCATGGTGATAAACCAACACTGACATCATATCGCTGCGAGCGAGCGAAGAAGGGGGTTTACCCCCGGCTCGCGGATGAGCCGTCTGAAGCGGAAACTCGCTAGCTCCTCGCTGTTTGTTTATGTCTCGTCATAAACATTGGTGCTTCAAGAGGATTCGCCAATTATCATTCCACGGGGGGGGGGGGGGGGGGCTGGATGGATGGGGGGGGGGGGTGACAAACATACAAGGAAACGACTTCAGAAAGAGGCACGAGGTGATTGAGAGAAATTAAATCCTAGGGGCATTTTCAGCTTTCAGCGTACCGGGGCACGATAAGCTGTGGAAAAACGAGTCGGTTTATCGTTTCCAATGATCTCCGCGCTCGTATGCGGTGGCTATAAACAGGTGGCAGGCTGTTGAAAAAACACGCTGCAATCTCTGCTAGCGATGACTCGGCGAATCTTAGGTGGCGTTTTTTTCTTGTTTCTTGACATCACGCTGTGAAACCAGATTCTGCACCATTTGGATGGAGCGCTCAAATCTGCTCCGCTCGACTCTGTAAACGCTAAATCTGTGTGTAGAAGTCCTAGTCGAGCGAATGTTACGTTCAATTTGGGGGAAAACTTCACTCAGTTTAAGCTCCTTTCAGTCACAGCGCAACCTTCACCCGACTTTGGCAGCCAGCAGCTGTCAGTCCAGCGCAAAAATCCAAGAGGAAATGACAGTGGTGGAGTTTATGTGTGCGTGTGTGTGCGTGTGTGTGTGTGTGTGAACCCAGAGTGACAGTAAAGGTTAAAAGCACTGCTGTGTCTCTGGCGCGTATGCTTAATAAACTGTAATCGAGCACCTGTGACAGCTTTAAACATGCTACTCGACCCAATAACGTACACTCGGCCCCGGCGGGTTTGCAAGGAGGCAGTAAAAAGTTAAGTTTATAAAAAGAGGAGACAGCTGCGATCACACTGAAGCCGAGGCCAATACAAAGGATTCCAATGGCTGGAATAATCTACTCCTCTGCTGTTTTTATTTATTTATTTTTGGGGGGGTTCTCATTCTAAGGAAAACATCTGAAAGGTGCTGACATCTCGCGAAAAATTCAAAGAAAACTTGACTTTTGACTTCTGAGTGACATGTTTGGACCACGGCGTGCTCTTCTCAGCTGGGAGGAGACTATAAGAGGACACAATGGGAGACAGACGCGTTGAGGACGAGTGGACGTACCTGCTTGTACAGCATGGTTCTGCTCTTCAGCTTGTGGCAGCGACCCAGGGCTGCCAGGTCCTTCATAATGGAGTTAATCGCTTCCTCCTCGTCTTCCAAAAAAAAAAAAAATTAATAATTACTTACAACAGCAAAACAACAGGGATTAAAACAAAAGTTATGTCAACATACCCGCAGGTGCATAATCACGCCGTACGAGGTAAGATAAACTACCTTTGTAAGCAGCTACTGACATTTTGTCAGCGTAACAAGTCTGGTTTGATCACTTGTCATGAAGCACACACACACACACACACACACACACACACACACACACACACTAACTTGTCTTTCCTAAAGGGGAATGTGCAGACCTAATACATGCGGAAGGCTTCCTCCTCGTCACCCCTCTCAGGGACGGGTGTGAAAAAGGGGGCGGGGCATGTCAATGAGGCGATATGATGTTTTGAGGGCGTTAGCAGCACCACCTCCATTCATGACAGCTTGTGTCCGTTTCCATGGTTACGGGGAAGACTCAACTGAAAAAAGCCAGACTCCTGACAATTCCTGACTCCTGACTTTCTTCTCTATGTGGAGTTTGCATGTTCTCCTGCCGTATGTCTGCGTGGGTTTTATCCCGAGTCCAAAAACACATATTAAGGTCGACTGGAGACTCTGAATTGTGTGAATGGAGTGCGTGTCCTGTGATGGACTGCCCGAGGTACGCTCCAGAAAATGAATGGATGATAATGTCTGATCTGATCGCATGTTTTTAAATAGATTACGAGGTATCTCTGCACCCAGTTCAGTCAACACAGCACACAACCAGTTCATCTGGCCTCAGGTGTGTCACTTCCTCCACTGATAACACCTGTGGAGGTTCAAGAATCTGGCGCTTTCACTCTATGCGTTACTTCCAAAGGATGAGCTGTAAAAAAAAGACTAAATTCCTGTTTTTTTCCTCTCTCTCTCTTTCTCTCTCCCTTTCTTCCTCTCGCTCCATCTTCCCAGATTCAACTGTACGGTCCTAACAACGCTCACAAACTCTGCAAAGGTGCAAGAGTGTTTAATAATGCAGCACGTGCTTCAATGTGAGCCCGTCGCAGGGGGACAATGTGGTCGGGGGTGTGTAGCCTGCAGCTTATTAAGGACTTCAATATTTTATTTTACCTTTCGGGAATGCATCAAATCTGGCCTCACGTAATCATACGAATGATTGATTGTTTCTTCTGTCAAAAGCCGATTGAGGAGGAAATGCGGCCGCAGGCTTAAACCCGAGATGAACCTTGTGGCTTTGACGGAGGAATCGGAGGCCAAACAAGAGGAAGTCGAGTGTGTTTAAAATTCATCACTCTCTCCTTCCAGGGGACGGGCCCGTAGTGTGCATTAAACCCTCTGAATTCATTTAGAAAATCTGCAAGCACCAGAGCTCGGCATCGAGACGCCTCTCTGGCTTTTCTCCTTCCACTTCTGCCTCACACACAGACACACACCGTCACAAACACACTCTGGTGTGTAACGGGGGGGCAATCATGCAGATGAGCGTGTCATACATTACCATATCAAGAGACTTTAATCGAAGCAATTATCTGAGAACGGTGATTACAATATAAAGAAGAGGTCGTTGACCTCGCCTCCTGACTGCCTCTCAGATGAGCCCTGGGTACATTCATTATAAACACACACACACACATACACACACATACATGCATCCCTCACTGGCAAACCAGGCCAGGTGTATAGCATGCAGTGCAAACAGCACCTGCAGGACAGACCACATTCTTTACAAAGAAAGGTATCTCTGTGTGTGTGTCTGTGTGTGTATACATGTGTGTGGGTCTGCGTGTCTATGTGGTGTGTGTGTGTGTGTGTGTGAGACCATTGGGAATGAGTGTGATCGCAGCCCGGGCAGCAGATGGGGTCTGAGACGACACTTGATCTTCTTCCCACTGTACGGCTCTCACAGCCAGCTGTTTGCCGACACTGACCGAGTCCGTTGGGTTCACTCAGGGGACACGCCACACACACACACACACACATACACACAAATGTGGCTTTACCAAGCCAGACTAGGGGATCAATGCCCATTCCCATACTTCAAAGTCAGGGTTTGTACCGAGGCTGTCTCCTGATCTGATTTCCCAGAAATGTATTAATTTGGGTCATTTTTTTAAAGAAACGCAACAAGAGGTCAAACATTGAAACTGTCACAACATGACTGAGCACAAGTTACTGATAACACTACATTTCAACAAACACAGACAAAGAGGCTGCCATAGATTTGATTTATATTTGGCTGATGAACAATCGCATTCGTTATCAAGTATTGTTTCATGGTTGCCTCGATCTGGACTTATGTCACACCTACTCACATTCCATTCAACTGAAAATATTCAGTCTTATCTTATTTGAGCTATTAAACGCCATTACAGCGCTATCGCTGAAGCAACATGGTTCATAAACATGGATCCATAAATGCGAGGTGCGTCAGATACAGCAATAACCACCAGGGAGTGAGAAAATATGTCTTATGTTTGTAATTTGGAGCAAAGTATCTTTTAAAGGCGTGACGCAACTGGTGTTGGACAGCGGCCAAGTATAAAAGCACAGCGTGAAGAGGGGTAGAGGACACCAAACCTGTTGTGAATGATGTCTATTGCAATCACCTATATTACCTTACTTGACTAAACTAAGTTAAACAAACACTTCTAAGAGTGCTCAGCTAATAGAGGGAGCTTTATTTTTAGTGGATTCAGCTCCTCATGTCAAAGAAGAACATTTTTTTATCCACTCATGGGCTGTGCAACCTCCTCTTTATTTCCCCCCTTTTTTTTTTTTACTAGAAATGTCGAACCTTGACCGAGTCAGTCAGTAAAGCAAACATAAAATGAAGTAGACCGGCCGAGGTTGGCGATCCCAATATAGCAGAGGGAGTGAGGTGAGGGACGCCGTCCCTGCCCTCTCCTGCTGCCCGTCACACTCCCTCCGCTTGCAGATAAATACGGCCGAGCGATAAGAAAAGTTACGCCCGCTGAATCAGCCCGTAGTGCAAACAGCGCAAACAAAAGAGTGCCACGGGGAGGAGTGAGGAGTTCTCCCAACGAGTGGCGATAGATAGGGCAAAGTGACTTGGAGCGACGTATAATTACGGAAGTCTTGCTCTCAGTGGCGTGGTGTGATTGTGCCCCTCCAGCACATTCCTTCACAGTGACGTTACTGCGATAGGGCCTGATGACTGTAAAGCAGGTGAGCTTCTTCTAGTGTGTTCTACTCTTCTCTGGGCTGGGAGGACAATAAAAGTGAAACCTGGGACCACATCGACGCCTACGCATGCAAACAAGCCACATTGCCCCCCGCAGATATCGAACACTGTTTCTTTCCTTTTTGCACAGACTGTAGGTCCCAGTCAGGGCAAAGGAGGATTGCTGGTTGAAGTGTAAGCTGTCAGAAATGGTGGATGACTAACGGCTCGACCAGGCCTGTCCTCTCTGAACAGGAAGGAACTGAGTCACTGTTTCTGCTCCGAATACGGAGCTGGGTTAACCACCCTCATTTCTTTTCCAAGTTCTGGTTTAGTCCTCTTGATTGACTCAGCTGAAGGGGCAGAGATGGACACGTGGATGAAAAGCATGTGTCCACATCCTCTCTGCACCTTTGCATCATAGGGATTTTACTTCGTTTTGAGACAGGAAGCGCACTTAATGACTGCAATTATCTTGAATGTAGGGCATTTTAGTTACCTGACAGTTGTGGACATTTCCCTTTGACTATGGTCTGTCTGAAAGTCTAAAAAAACACTCTAATTACAACTGCATAGAGAAGAAAGAAGTAACATTTTAACTTTTGCTCAAAGTTGTTCATGTTAGAGACTCTAAATTGTCAGTAGGGTATGGTGGTGTGTGTGACCTGCCCAGGGTGTATTCCCTGCCTTTGTCCTCCTACATACTGTATGTCTGCTTGAGATAACCCAGCAAAAAGAAGGTAAGATAATGGATGCATTGATTGTATATGACTTTCACCACTTTTGTTGCATATCACATTATAATCTCAGCATTGTTTTATTTTCCAGTATGAGTGCCTCTCTGGTGATAAGTGTTGTTTCAGTCTGGCCTCGACAGCCTCACAGCTCCAGGCTGCTCTGTGCAGCGGCAGTCAAGGATACAAAACAAACAACAGAGGCCTGCATATGCATGTGTGTGTCTCTCTGTGCGCGTGCGTGTGTGTGTGTCTATCTGTAAGTGTGCCTTTCTGAGTGTTTGAGAGAGGGAAGAGTGGGAGGGTCGGCTGGCAAAGAGAGGGGGCAGTGAGAGTGTGAGAACTGCGTGGTGGCGTGCAGAGCCGACTGTGATGGCCGCCTATAAATGAAGTTATTACATCAGCGGGGCCCGGTCCCGGGACGCTGCCAGGGCCGGGGCCGGGGCCAGCCAAGGCTAAACCACCGGCACAGCCGGAGAGCAACCAGCTCTGCCAGGAGCAAAACCAGCGACAACCTCACAAACTCAGAATAACTTGTGAGGATACCTGCAAGTCTCCTTCCTGTGCATCTCGGGTTAAAAAAATGTGACAGGCATAAGAAAAAGGGGGAATTCCAGGAGGCTGTGGAGAGCGAGCGACATTACACAATGGGAGCTGATTGCCTTGCCGTTGCATCATCGTGCTGCATCTTTCTCTTTTTCTCAGGCCGAGAGGCTGAGCGCCGTGGAAGTGGCAGGCGGGTGAAATGCAAATGGAATTCCAGTCGGAGGTAGTTTACATAAATAAAGGAGCTATTCTGCCGGAGCTGAGCTGCTCCGGCAGATAGTCCTGGAGTCCTGGAGAGTTGAAAGAGTTTCCAGGTGAGAGAAGTGTAAAAGTGCAGCGCTGGATTTAAGAGCCCAGTCGTTGCAACTTCCAAGCAAACACACTGTGCGTGTAAGGGCCGAGCGAGGCAGCGACTGTGCATGTGTGTGTGAGTGTGTGTGTGTGTATGAGTGTGAGTGTGTGTGTGTGTGTGTGAGGCAACACTGGCTGAATGAAGACATTGAGGGGATTTCCTGGTGCCGAGAGACACATCATGGCAAAGGCATCCGGCAGGATTAGCAGCTGGAGCCAAATGTGTCCTCACTCTCCAGCAGCACGGGCCGAGCTCTGACGCACAACACACACACACACACACATGCATACACACCGATGCACACACACAGTAATGCATGCACACTGATGCACAGGCCGCCAGCTATAATAACTAAGTCGCACTGTAAACACTCAGCACACCTTAATCGAAACTGCGGATAATTTAGCACCTAAATGGGCGTAGTGGTTTAACCCCTGGAGTTAATCTTTCACTGAGAGTACTGAGTCTGATGTAATGGAGGTTGCTGTGGCTCTGCGACAATGGTTGCGCAATTAGTGTTTGCACAAGGTCTGTGCCGAAAGTCTTTTCATTGCTGAATGTATGCAAACATTTCCTCTCGGTATCTGTGGCTTTGACATTCCTTCTCTTGGCCGGTGTGCGCTTGTGTTTCCACTACACTGTAATGGAAATGTAATGGGCGCTTACAGAGGGCTCAGTGTGTGTGTGTGTGGACTTTATTTATGTTGAAGAAATAATTTGACATTTTGGGAAATATGCCCCTTGGCTTTGTTTTTGTAGTGTTATTTACACTCCTGTAATGTCTGTGCTTAGAGTACGGAGCCGGAGCCAGGACGCTATTAGCTTAGCTTAGCCAAAAGGCCACAGGCGAGCTCTGGTTTCTCCACAGCTTGAACATACAGCTCTTAAACTCAAGCAAGAAAACACAGAGAAAAAGGATCCACCCTCCCCTGTCCGCCCTCGCAAATTAGACAACCTCACCGCCTCATTGACGTAGTAGAGGCCGAGACGTCTGAACACTCTGGCGCTGGTTAGTCAGCCGTCTCTCTATACTTGCTATTCGTTGGATATCTGTCTATAAAATATTCTCAAAAGTCACAGTTCAACAAAATCTATGCTAACCTGCAGTTTTCCCAAAACTTTCCCGTAGCTTTTCCTGAGGCTGAGATGGTACCAAACAGGACCGGCACACAGTTAGTAATGTGGTGTCATTTTTAGCTAACACTGTATATACTCGCTTCCACTGTACCAAGACGAGGAATTTGTGTATTTCTGAACTTTGGCCGGAGCTCACTTCCTGTGCCAATCTAAATGATAAAGGTTGCTGTAATTAGCTCCTTAAAGCACAGACATGAGAGAGGCCTAACAGAAACTACTTCTATGATGCTAACTTTGCATGCGAGGGTTAGGGTTTACCTTGTGTGTTCCTGTGCTGTCCGGGTCCATTTTGGAGACCGTCATCTGCGGAAACCAAAGAATTGTGGTTTTAGAGCACAGTGGAAAATGCCCCAAAGTAAAGACTGTAGAGGGTACAATATGGTTTTGAACAACTGAGATCAGCAGGTTGAGAGTGCAGCTCTTTCAGGTCCTGTGCACATGCAAATCTATCGCAGGAGAGGGTCTATTGTTTGATCTGAATTCTATGGAGGAGCTGCATATGTGTGTGTGTGTGTGTGTGTGTGTGTGTGTGTGTGTGTGTGTGTGTGTGTGTGTGTGTGTGTGTGAGTGGGTGAATGGCTTTGCGTAGAAGTAGGAGTGATTATGTGGTTCGGGAGAATTTTTCAATACTTTTTCAAGGGGGAGCACCCAGAACTTCCCCGAGTGCAAAATCAAGTGTTTAAGCTGAATAAAGCGTTAAAAATCAGGAAAACAACATGTTTGCTGACAACAATGTGAGCACGCCAAAAACAAGTGTGTATAAAACTGGCCATCTGGAGCTGTTAACTGCCCCCTCACACTTTTCCGCTCTCGCACATGTGTTATTTTTCCCCGCACTGTTCCTGCCAGAGGATGTGTGAGAGTTGAGTGTATATTTGTTCGTTTCCCTGCCATCGGGCAGGTTTCGGCGTACATGCGCTCTGCAGCGGCTTGCTTTCGAGTACTACTCACCCATGTTTACTGTCATCATCGGGAAGTAGTCCTGTTGAACTCGAGCGCAGAGCTCAAATTCTGTCTGCGAGCGAAGATTTCATCCTGAGAACAAAAACAGAAAAAAAAACATGGTTTCAACATCCAAGAACTGTGCCACTTTCCTTCAGCTCTGCGCACATAATATTTCTATGATTGCGCAAATACAATGACAAAACAGGACGCAGGTGGTAGTTTCAACACAAAGCGTTTGTTTTTTTCCCCCCTGCAACATGAATGTCGACCACTTCTGGTATTTTCTCAATCTTTATTTAACCAGGATGGTCCCCTGAGGTTGACAGAAAACTGCAGGCCAACAATCTGGCAGCTAAAAGCTGCATTTTAATGCTGTTGAATCGCGGCATCTTAAATCCTAAAGGTCGCCTCTTTCTGTCACTGTGACAAACACGAGCCGACAGCAGGAATTCCTCATGGATTGATGCTGCAGGAGCCTGGCGGCCTTGAGATCCAGCAGCGAGTGGGCGTCCGCCTAACCGCCTGCCTCAGGTGAGGACCACGAGTGCATCTTCAAAGACGGAGCTTTCTCTGTGCATTTCAGCTGGAGAGCGCTGAACAGTAAAAGCAGTTGTCACATCCCATAATGTGGTGATAGCGGAGGAAAAAGGCTTGCCCAAAAGCCCATTTTTTTTTCTTTTTTTGTTCTCACAATGACAGAAAAAACATCCCGCCTTCAAAAAAAATAACATCCACCTCGGATGGCATTTGTGTCGAGGAATCGAGCATTTCACAGTGCGCTCCATCTTAAAGATGGCTGTCACATCCTGTAGTGGGCTATTTCACACACACACACACACACAAACACAAGTACACACTCTTGCATCCTGTTGTGGTACACACAATCGTGATCTACCTTACCTTGATTGTCTGGAGACACTAACCATGACCTCCACTTGGCAAATCTTACTCTAGCCGAATCATAAGTCTTCAGTCTGCACAAAAACATTCCCCCAAAACATGACTAATGCACAGCCTCATATACAAATTTTTGTCTAAATGCAATCTTTTAAAAAAGGAAGAACCACAACAGGAACTAGACACAGTTCACTACGCTTCCCTATTAATGTGCGTATGAGTGGTACAGAATCAGCGAAGCAGGTACTTTACAGCCAAATAAATGGCAGATGCAAAGCAGGCCACTTCATATATTGCCAATAGAGCAACACACAAGTGACAGTTTTATCACCAGTTATACAACAGGAACAGAAAAGTTAACAGATGAGTAAAACCATTAGTCAGCAGTAGATATTGGAGATTTGCTGTTTTTACCACCACAACCCTCCACGGGGAGCACTGAACTGAGCAAGAGATCTTTTGTAAAGGGGGGGGGGGGGGGGGGGGCAAATCTCTGAATGTTGCTTCTAAAAACGCAAAATAAAGAAACAAAAGCTGAAATAACAACTGCCGTCTGAAGCGTTGGTCGTGAGAGAGGGAGCGCGTGAGTGAGAGAACTAAAAACAGGACGAACGTTAAAAAAACGAAGCGCATTAATACGTCTGTTCCTCTGCTTTGTGAACGACGCACAACGAAACCTGTTACCGCAGCAATTACAGGCAAAGGTGGAAAAAAAGCCTCCAGAGAGTTTTCAGTTAGTACAATATCCCAACACTCTTCCGAGTCCTTATGTTCACACTCGAACAGGCTTTTTAAAACTCGCATTGAGAGCGACGGGCAAACCGTTAACGGCTGAGTGATCTGAGGACTAACTGCTGCTTGTTGTCTCACGCGGACGAGTCAGGATCGCAGCTCCTCGCTGTCCGACTCCCAACACCGAGCCAACACTTGGTATCAGAGATGCTAATTCACGGCTGCTCCGCGGCTGTGATATTTCGCAAGTTTCATTTTATCAGCGCAAACTAAACGCTCGTGACCGATTGAATACTCCCATATAAAAAAAAAGGCAGCTCTTAAAGTGTTTACACGCGCCACACAATCGTCGTGACATGTTATCGTTAATACACACGGATATGTGCGTCTCGCCAGGGAAACATCAAGGAAAATCCTGAGGGAGAGATGTTGTATGAAGTTGCAGAGAGTTAAATCTTTGGAAAAACACTAAAGAGGCTCCAGAGAGTTATGTCCTCCTTTCTTAAAGCATCATTCATTTTTTTGTTTTGCTATCTCCGACGTCTCTGACGACCGCTGTGAACACTGCGTCCCGCACAGCCGGAGCAGACAGACGCTCCAGCCCGTCTGCTGGGACACTCATACTTTCTCTTCGTGTCGGCCAGAAAACTTTTCATGAAAGCAATAAAGACGGCCACTTGAGCAATTTGCAGCCTGAGGGGGCAGAGTCGCAGGGGCGCCAGCTGAGTCTGAACATGGGAACACGCAGTGCCTGTCAGTGGCACAAATCATGAGAGCTGATGGAGTGGAAAAACCACAACACACGCAGTGGAAAAATGTTACAAGATGAGCTACCACAATTAATCTATCTGTCAACTCGTTGTTGAGCGGTAAAATAATTGCTGACTCAATTAATCAAGAACCTCTCAGATAGCTGTTATATATTATGGAAAAATCACGTTTTCAGTGCAGATTTTTTTTGCTATCTTGTTGTGTAACAAGCTGGCTCATGTAAATACATATCTTCTGATGTGTAGGCAGCTCACAAAAATTTGACTTGTGTAATTTCACACTGTATGGGTAGGCAGGCAGATACCCAAACACCAACCAAACCAAAAAAAAGACTTTTCTGAAACATGTACCCTTGAAAGAGACAGGCGCCCAACCCAGGCTTTGTGAACAGGCCTGTTTATCAAGGGTGGGAAAGGTGCTGTGAGGCTTTATCCTTGTGCCATTTTGACCAAAGCATGTCTGAGACGTTTCATTAAGACAACTGATGAATGATTTAATTTGTGGGGAAAAAGGTCATATGTCACATATTTTCTAGTTTCCATTGGTTTCATTTGTCATCAATGACAAAGACAGAGTATCTTTGAGATTCAAACCTTGTGCACAGTTTTTAGCCATTTTTCCTATACTTTACAGACTAAGCAAGTAATTTATTAATAGATAAGGTCAGATAAAGTCACCAGACATGTAGTGTGTAGTTTGTTTCAGGACTGATCTCTTCCTGAGAGCACTTAGATGGGAGGAAAAACATAATTTCGATCCACGTACTTCGAACAACAAAGGGATGAGGGTGCAGTAGTGTGAGTACTGCTACAAAAGTTAAGCACTCGCTGAGAGGAGATAACGATGGGGCAAGCAAGTTAGGAGAGGAATATAAACAGGAGATACAAACAAAGAAACTTGCATTAATCATAAAGCCATGTCACCATTTGTGTGTGGGGGCTGATTCACGTTTGATATGAGGCAGCACGGAGCACGCCGAAGAGGGGGGGTTAAAGTATGTCCGGCTGTGCAAGTGTGGTGCAGCTGACCACACATGAAAGAGACGAAGAGCAGCTTCAAGACAGGTGGTCTCCTTACACCACGTGGCCCACCAACACACACACACACACACACACACACACACACACACACACACACACAGGAGCAGAGCAGCCCCCGGTCTCGTGCCAGCGCGTCACCAGATGGCCCATCTGCTTCGCCCCGTGCCCAGCGGGATGCCGGGCCGGCGGTGCCTACAGATCGCGGGCCCAGCTCTCCACACGCCGCCTGGCTCGCAGGCAGGCAGGCGGGCGGGCAGGCGGGCGGGCGCCGCCGCCACCGCCGCCGCAGCTGCCCGGCTCGTCCCAGATCAAACGCCAATCGTTTGCTCGAGACGAGACCGCAGTCTGTCTCTGCGCTCGGTCACGAGACAAAAAGAAAGACACGAATCAAGAAGAGCTGTTGAACGCCATCAAAAAAAAAAGAAAAAACCTTGAGAAGATCAGCGTCTCTCTCTCTCTCTCTCTGGCAGAGGCCTCTCCTTTGTCAGAGTGTGAGGACTGTGCTGACATGACAGTGGAAGTTAATTAAAAAGAGGACAGCCGAGGATGGGATTTCAGAGGAGGATCGTGAGGAATCGTGAGCCAGATGAAGCTCAGAAAACCAAAAAATGAAAAAAAATGTTTTTATTTTGATTGGATTTATTAGATGGGAATCACAGCCAAGGCTATGCAGGCCAGCACGTATGTGCTTGCGCTGTTTCAGCTCCGTTACATCACTCTCTGGCTGGGTAAACAATATGATGTTGGGTCTCCCAGGGAACCCCCCCCCCCCTCCATCCATACACACACACTGCAGTGGAGAGGTGGAGGGTCTGCTCTCCAGCTGCCCGGTGGCCTAATCGCTATGACCTCATGTCTGACATCACTCATTGTGGAGTGCCTCGGAAATCGCCACCTCAGAGGTCGGCTGCTAAACTTTGCAATGAGGCGGTCAGAGTACGCTGGGTTTGTGTTCTTTAGCCTCTCTATAGAAAACCACGAGAAGAGGCAGAACAGACTGAGGTCCATAAAGGGAACCAACGGAGGTCAGAGAGCTATGAGAGTTTGTTCACTGGGAACAGAAAACTGCAAAGAGGTTCAGAGAGCCTCGGGTCTTTGTAAAGCACTTCCTGTTTACTGTAAGACTCAAAGACTGATACTGATACTGCTGAACGGGCTTCTAGAAGGAAAAACCGCAACCTGCTTATTCACGATGAGCGGAGACAACATTTTATTTAGGAACACGTCTGAGGAGTAGTTTTAAAGCAGACACACTCGACCGACCTGCTTATCTTAGCGTAAACAGTGGAAGCAGCTACCGTGGCTCTGGTACATGAATCAGGTTCATAAATTTTGCTAGCGGCACCTTTAAAACTCACTGAGCACGCTCTTGTTTGTTTAATCCAACACACAGAAATGATGTGTTGTGGTTTCATGCACCACACATGCCAGAAATGACAAACAGTTGTGTTTACATCCCACTAGTAAACCATTAAGATAGAGCATGTTAGCACGTGAAATCAGATGTGTTTTAACAGTGTTTTGTACCTTTAGTAACCAAAGTGTTTAAAATGTCCAACCTCCACTTTGTTTCCCTTTTAATTTCTGTGTCAGATTAATATATCTCATGAAATTTGCTTTTAGAGTTACTTCTCAATGATATAGTATTGTTTTTACATTCCAGTAGTAAAGAAACAAGATATAGTATCTCCTTTGTTGAATTTAGAGGCATTTTCGGGTGTACAAATGTCCAGTATGCCCTTTGTTTTACCTCAACTTCTGTGTAAACTGAACAAGTCTTGCTTTTGCTGAGTTATTTGTCCCATGGTTGTTGTTTAATAAACCACTACAGGGTCCGCTGTAGTGATGCAGTTTGCACCTAGTAACGACAATGTTTTGACAAAAACCCAAGGCTTGCGTTGCGACATCCTAGATTCTGTCCAGGATTAAATCATTTTCTATTGCACTGTGACTCAAATGCATCGATGATCTCAACGAACCCATCGATTTCGAATCACGTGTTGTCGACACGACAGCGCAATCGTCGAGCGCTGTAGCCAAAATAAAAAACCCACATAATGCATCACAGGCTGAGACGGTGAGCTGGACACAATACCAAAGCAGCCTGTCTGAGTTGTAGCACTGACAGGAAGTGCAGGGTGATTAGTGAGCCGCGGATATTTAGGTGACTTACTCTTTTTAAAAAGGTCACTGGCGGGGGTGTCCTGTCCCCTGAACGCTTGCCAGGCTTGAGCTGTGACCACATGAGTCAGATGCATTATTCAAGCTCTTTCTGGGAAGTAAGACAATACACTGTCCCCCCCCAAGCACAACCCGGGGTTTTCTACGCAGGGACACACTTGAGGACTAGTGGGCGGCGTTGGGAGTGCGGGGGCAGGACGTCACGACATGTGCCGTCTCAGCGCTCATTCATCATCACTTTGGCTCCTCTGGCTTTCTGTCTCGCAGCACTTATTGCCCTGGAAAGATGTCCAAGTTTTTCAATAGGATGCGAAAAGCTTTTGAAAGTCCTTCCTAGAAAATAACAAGAGGATCCTTTCCCGCCATCTGGCATTAAATCTATGTTTTATGTCAAATACAGGAATTTCCTTTTTGAATTGGCGCCATCAGTCACAAATTTGGATCTGTCGGTTTACTGTTAATGCGTACTCGACTAGAGCTGCACCGTGAGCGCACGCCACTGCCAAAGTGCCCCTTAATTACTGGCAGCACCTGAATGCATCGCTCTCAGAACAGACAACAAAATGAAGCCAAAGCCAAAAGGTCGTTTTGGAAATAGCTCCACTATTCAAGACGGCTCCAAAATTTAATGGCTACCTCTTCTTTGACCCTGTACAACATCCATCCGCCAAATTTAATGCAAGTTGGTTGAGCGGTTTCCTGCATAAACCCTGTAGCTCAGTGGAAGAGGTAAAAGGAGCTGTTCGCCTTAATACCACCAGAATCCAGTGGAAGTCAAAAATGACACTCCCGGTGAGAAGAGGCGACCCAAGAGGCAACATAGCCGTCCACAGATCAGAGGGTTTGATCGGTTTGATCCCAGCAACCCTCAAGCCTAAATGTTGGAGCATCTTTGGTCAGATACTGAACCCCAAACAGCCTCTGTTGCTATGTCATCAGTGTGTGAATGATTGGTGCTACTGGTTGAGTAGACAGACAGTGTGGAGTAGCCCCGGCCACCAGTGGATGAACGGGAGTGAATGTGTGACTCATCTTTGAGTGACCATGACCAGTCAAGCACTACACGAGAACCAGATTATTCCCCATTTTATCAAAATCATCTGTAGCATCATTGCCCTTAATGAATAATGGAGGTCGCTCTACGATGTTAACTCAGCCCAGGAGAGCCGACGAGACTCCAGTGAAAGAGGAACCTCCTCTGTGACGGTGACGGCACCGTTAGCTCAGAGATAAGTAGATCTGCCTGCCGAGATCATCAACTACACAACACCAGCTAAAAATAGCCACGTGAAGAAGTGATTCTCCTGCCATCCGCAATTTATCCACTCCCTCGATCGGTGGACTCATACCCTTCCCCCAGAGAGGAGTCTGAACCCGATCTGTAAAGTAAGCTGTCTTTTCCATTCTGCGGTGACGTGCTATTACAAGCACATTCATTCATTGTTTTTCTCCACCCAAATGCAGCCATGCAGAGACAGCTCATAGACTTGAACTCGTTTCATGGGGCTGAATGTCAAACAGCTGTGCAGCTTCATAGAAGAGGCAAAATAAAGCATTTCTATGTCGCCCACAAACAGGTCCGTCCACCAACAGTTTCTCGGTTCAGAAATCATTTTCACTTAACCTCACTGAGAGGAACAGCTAACTTTCATTTATGCAGTCACATCAGGGGCACATTGAACCACAACTGGAGACAAGGACGCCTGACTAGTTTCAGTCATGCAACGTTTTGACGCGTCCTCGGCGTTATTGTGTGCGAGCAGTCTGGCGGCGTGTTGTTGTCAACCCCGCTGTCCTTGCAAGCTCAGGATCTGCTGCTGCTGCTGCCGACGGCATTGTCCTTACGGTCAAACAAGCAACGCAGACAAAGCTCAATCAGGACAACTTCCTCTTGGCTTCTGGGGAAGAGGAGGAGGAGGAGGAGGGGGGCGGACCTCCATGTTGCACTGTTGCAGATAAAGAAAGTAAAGAAAGGCGACCCAGGCTGACTTTGGCCAAGCTCCACATTGTGTGCTCTGCAGCAGCATTCATTTAAGGTTTAAAGTAGGGCTGCAACATATTTTGTTGTTGCTTTGAAGCGATTAATCTGTCAATTATGTTCTACATTATCTGATTACTTGTTTGGCCTGTTAAGTGTCAAAGAAATGGTTGAGCTATGTTTCATAGAAAGCTGAGATGATGTCTGGAAACACTTTGTTTTTGTCAGTTCCTCAAAGACGCTCGGTTTGCTTTGACAGATGACCAAAGAAGCAGAAAATTTACATATCTGATATCAGGGGATTTTTGGCTTTATTTCATACTCATATTAGTAACTACTGAGATCTACTAATCCATTAGTCACTGAATAGATTAGTCATCGGTTAAACAGCAGTATTTGTTTGCACTGGCTTTCACAAAGGATCCCATAAGGACAAAGATGTTGCAGTTTTGTTCTGGTTCTGGCCATGTAACCAAACCCAGACTCCCTGCAGTATTCCCGAGTAGTCAGTGATATGTGTCATCTAGGGTGCGCCGCTAGCAGCTCTACACACCTGTATTTGTGCAGTGTCAAGGCTTTCTCTGTTGCACCTAAGTCCTGTCACATTGCTTAGAAAACGTTCCCGAGCCGAGCGTCTCAATTCAACTTCTCAGATCTGGGTTCGGTGACAATTCCTGAAGCAAATCCAGGAATCAATCAGTCAGTTCTTCGTTTCCCGTGTATTCTGGAGATGATTTTCTCACAGGTTTATTTCTGTATTCGTCACAGTTCGTCGTTCCCTTTGTCCTGACCTGTCTCCCACTGTCTGTGGCTGAGAACCAAGATGCTTGCCTCACTGTGGGGATGGTATAATCCAGGTGGCTGGTATTTGGATAGTGCCAGATACGCTGCTTGGCAATCAGACCAGAGAGCTGAATTTCTTGTCCTGTCAGACCAGACAATCTCTTTTCCCTCTCGTGCTCAGAGTCCTGTGAGCCATCTGGTGAAGTCTGAAGAGGGCTTTCGCTCGTTTTTCACCAGAGAGCTGTTTCGCCCTGTCTACCCACAAACGCTGTGATTGATGTGACGAGAGCTGCCTGGTTCTCTCCGTCTCTGCAGGAGGACTGAAAGGTTACTTGTCTCTTGGCTTTTATTGCCCAATGCTTGAGATAGGACAGAAGAGCCCAATGATGGGACTAAATGTTTTTTTTTTTCACTTTTGTCTCTGATAACTCCAACCCAGAGTTCAACTAGAATAGCTTTGTTCTGAATGGTGTTTGGAGCTGTATTGTCTGGGGAACTAAACCTGGTTCATGTGGACCCAAACAAGCGTCAGGGTAGAAAACTGAAGGAAGTGAAATGCCTGCCTATTGAGAACTACTACTTCTTTATCTCCTTGTTGCAGTTGACTCACTTTTTGCAGGCCAAGTCTTGCTTAAGAAAGAAGCCATTGTGCGGATATTCATTACAGAGGTGCGAAGGCTGCAGAGGCCTGTTTGGCTTGACCAGGGAGGGAGAACAGGAGCTGAGATGGGTTGTTTCAACTAGAGGGAATGGCGTGTTCTCTGAACAGCTGACACCTGAAATGCCTTGAACAAAAAAAGAGAATAATGCAGTCTCTTTGCTGTCAATGGACTGATGGGCGAAATGTTAGCGGGCTCAAAGGGAGACCAAAATTTCCTGACTTTTATTCTCAAATGTCAATCCATTTCCCTTTTCCAGCTTTATACCTAGTCAGTGAAGTAGGAGCCTGTCTCAGTCAGCACATACATGGGTAAAGGCAGGGAATACACCCTGGACAGGTCACCAGTCCAGTCCAGTCCATCACAGCACACACACACTCTCACACTCTCACCTATAGGTAATTTAGAGTCTCCAATTGACCGCAACACTCATGTTTTGGACTGTGGGAGGAATCAGTCTGAGACAGTAGTCAAACCCAGGTCTTTGTGCTAACCACCACACAACTATAATCCATAATTCAAGCTCAAAATTGCAACAATCTGGTGTGGAAAAAGAAGGTTTCCAGAGCCACGAGACAGTGAGACAACATCACAGTCAGACTGTGTATATCACTCTATTAGATACCATATTATTACGCTATTATCATCTATTTATCCTGCGTGAGGATGGAGGAGAAGCTGAGGCGCTTTCTCACATGTGACAGGACTATTTTCCTCTCTAGGCAACATCCAAAACAGGCCTTCCAGGGAAGATAGCACCATTAGTCAGCGTGACCTTTGACCCGCAGCCCGGTCTGGTCAGTGGGCGTCTGGCACTGAGAACAGAGCGCACTCCTCAGCTCAGCTCGGAGGAGGTCGCCTTTGCCCTTGATTGAGACACTCGGCGAGGAGCCGTCGCCCCGAAGGATTTGACAGCGGGGCGGCGGGAGTTAATGGGTGAACACAATTTCCCTCGCGAGTGGGAAGCAGAGAAGCAAAAAAAAACATAATACAGCAGGCCTGGTGTGATGGAGCACTTTTCTCTCATCATCAGGGCAGAGACGAGACGACTGGAGAGACTCCTTAAGCGTGTGACAAACAGCGGCGACCTTGGCGTAGACGCCTGTTTCATTAATCCCATCAAAACGCAATTAGCAGCCCATCGCTGGCGTCTCTAGCTGGCATCTTTTCTTTCTTCTTTTTTTTTTTCATCCCTACTGTGGGATCCAGCCTCCCCGTTATCAGCCACATGGATTGTTTTGCTTGAGGCACACCAACCCTATCTGTGGGCGGTTTCCACTTGACAGTTTGACTCTCACTTTAAGGCTATTTCATAGGGGTGTGTGTGTGTGTGTGTGTGTGTGTGGGGGGGGGGGGGGGGGGGGGGGGGGGGTTGCATCAACGTGCTGATAAACTTGGCTTGCTGCCAGCTCTTATGAGTGCACTTCATATGGATTTGATTTTGACGAACACCACGGCCTCATTAAAATCTAATTTGGCAGGCGGTCTCCGGGGTAAATGCGGCGGGTAACTTCGTCTTGGCCGTGGATGCATCAGAGGGTGCGTGGACGGAAGTGGACGGGAAGCAGGAAGGAGCGAGGAGGTTTTTCTTTAGGAGATGAGTGGAGGAAAACAGCAGCTCGAAGTGACCGCTGTGAGTCACACACAGAGGTCTGGAAGAGACGGAAGAGGCTACACAGGCCCGACAGTGACTTTCCAGAGGAAAAACCACAACATGCAGGTTGAATTTTTCCCTGAGTACCGCAACCAGGGGCTAGCATTTAAGAACAAACAGGATCTAAATAAGAATCACACTTATTTAGCAAAGCAATCATACAAATCAGCTGCACAGCTATGAGGAATTTGTTGCCATGTTAGGTGCAAAAACGAGCAAAGTGGATGGGTTAGCAGAGCACAACCACACAACAAAATACAGATGGATGTAAATGTGGTACATACTGCAAGTATTCATCTAGTATTGATTAAGCACTATATTGAGTACAAATATAAAGTTTTACTTTCAATTTTATGCACACACACACATAGCATTTGCTCCTATTCATATACTTTGGACATCCTCTGTTAACTCATTAGTTATGCATGCATTACTTCCCTAAAACAACTCATTCGAGAACTCCAACATAAGTGCTGACAATGTGTACAGCTGCTGCTACTCTCTATCTATCTATCTATCTATCTATCTATCTATCTATCTATCTATCTATCTATCTATCTATCTATCTATCTATCTATCTATCTATCTATCCATCTATCTATCTGTCTATCTATCTATCTATCTATCTCCATTTCTAAGTCAGCTGGCATGTCAAGACGTTATCCCCCAATTTTTACTTTGTGCTGTAAATGTAAATTTACGCACAGTTGAAGACATGCTGCTCTTCTCCAAAGGCTATAGACCTCACGTACCTTGAGTATTTCTATCTATCTACATGGATGGATGTGTGTATTTTAGCCTAATCAAGCAGGAAACACACACCCGCACGCGCACACGCACACACACCTCCGTGCATGCAAGTTGAGCTCTCCTAGTGTTGATTATGATGATTAATAGCACGCATTATCATTAAACCCATGCGGAATCAATCAATCCGAAGCTTCACTTCGAGCAGCAACATGTGAATGTATCTGCATGTATTTATATAGAAACAAGGCTGCCCATGGGCGTGCACTGAAACCACAGTCAAATCCACTGGAACACAGTTGTCCGAGTAACAGTTTCCACTCGCGAGGAGGCCTGTGATCCATCAAACAACTGTTGTGCTCACAAGAGGCACGTTCGCGCATTCCCACCGCAAAACGCCAAATAATGCCAACAGTGATGACAACAATAGGCTCCAAATCTGTTTCAAGTGTTGAAACAGAGAAGACAGACTCTTACCTTGTTATCTCCCTGTCTCCATGTTGCAGTTGCAGCTGCAGGATTCTATGTTCGGGAATTGCTCGACGAGACCTTAAGTTATGACAGGGAGGCAAACAAATAAAAGAAGAGAAAAAAAGAGCGATTTTTCTTTCCTCCCTTTGCAGAAAACAGTGCGCTGGTATCCGGAAACTGCGCTCTGTGTGTAGCAGCAGATTATAAACGGTCGCTGTGTTGAGACTGGACGATCCTCTCCTGAATCTGCGTTGTAATCCAGAGACGAACGGGCACGAACTGCGACACGGCAAAGTTTTATTTTCCTCCTGCTGCTCTAGCTCTCTGCCTCTCTCTCTCTCTCTCTCTCTCTCTCTCTCTCTCTCTCTCTCTCTCTCTCTCTCTCGCTCGCTCACTCTCTGAGTTGCTCTCCGGAGCTGCGCCTCTGACGTCAGCAGCGGCGTCGGCTCCAGGAAGCGGTGACGCGGGCCGTCGCTGCGTTTCCACGGCAACTGCGTCAAAAGTGGAGGCGGCGACGCCCCCTGGTGGAAACCAGGAGCCAGCACAATAACAATTTGTAAGAGGGGAGCAAGAATGGTAAAATAATAATAATAAAAAGTACCCTAATTGGCTTTGTTGAATAACACCAGGCTATTCTTAGCCAAACATATACATTGGGTCCGTCCAAAAACATCCTCACGTCCCTGTTCATGCAAGCTATGGATTTCGAAACTGAAAAGGCAGTTTACTACAAAATGGTAAATTTGGTCAGAAACAGTTAGATCGTACCTCTAACATAGTTCATGTACCCATTACTATTTCATTCAATTTCCGATGAAGTCGATAACATATTAGCATACAAGCTGTTAGAACGTACAACCCAACGTGCTATCTGTCCTCACACCTTACTCTTGCATTGTACTATGTGCCAGTGTAAAATGGATTCAATTCTGCTTCAAACATACAGTATAAAGCTAGATATGCAGCTTGTCTTACTCTGGTTACTACCTTATTTGAGGAAAAAGATGCTGTTGTTTAGCAAGGAATGCAAAGTCAAATCGTAGTTCCTTTGAGTGGCAGGTAAGTCATCCAAAGTGAAGCCGACATGAGGCTGTCAGAGCAACATGAAATAAGATGACCTTCTTACTGTCAGGCAACGGTGTTATCTGCTTTCATGCTTGCTTCTTTAGAGGTTAATTAGAGATGAATTCTAACAAAAAGGATGCACTTGATACACTTCGGCTTTTTCAATTTTTTGGCATCTCTTTGCTATGAAAACATGTCTAAGTGTTCTATAAATTCATGAGGCAGGGAGAATAAAACAGATCCTTCGGCAATGGATAAAATATTGATAACATGGTTAGAGGAGCTACAGCAAAATCCTTGTATTTTCTGTCTCACTATGCGTGCTCAGCTGATCAGCTGCGAGCGTAGGGCTGCCAGATGTAGACTGACACCTGAGCAGACGTTTTCTGCAGCTGTCGGACATTTTGTGCGAGCACGGTGACTGCTGCCTCAGTTCACCCGCAGTCGCTGTCGGAGCTGCTGCCTCATGGAGCGACTACAACTGCTTCACACCGAGATAAACGCTCCTCATTAGCGCAGCCACCGTTTGTGACTCCTGGCGTGATCCCAGTGTGACTTCCCGGTAATTGTACCTGTCGACAAGTCACCAGCCAGAGCTTTGAAAACCTGTGACAGCATTGTGCACCTCACACCAAAAGAGACACTCCACCACTAATGATATATTCCATAACTTACATACAAACATTTCATCAACACAATTATATGGACAAATAGTCAGAGACTATTTTTTCTACAATAAAAATCATGTAAAATAGATTAAACCGTCTTGCTTAAAATTCTAGGAATCTCAAGTTGTATGTGACTTAAATGGTATGTGACTAAAATTACAATGTATCTGGATTTCAAGCACATAAAAGCTTAATCTAGTGTACATTGTTAGACTTTAAATATTAATGATTTAAAGTCTTCCGTAGCTCTTGGTTTTCTGCAACATTGCCCTATTGTGCTCTTGTTTAGTTTAATTGCTGTATTGACATTACATGTGGTTGTTCATTGTTGCATTTTACAAATATTGAACACCCCATCTAGTTTTCCCTTCTCCTCACTTCCACGGGCACAATGGTACCTGTCTTTGTTTGTCTATTTCTGTCTTCCTGTGAACCATTCCCCCCACCCCACAACTGAGTGTGGGTACAACGAGAGCAGCTTAAAAAAATGGAGTCATGATCCCTGTGTGTGTGTGTGTGTGGAAGTTTCTGGAGCTGAAGATTCTGGAACATCTGGAACATCTGTGCTCCACCGAGCTCCTCGTACTCCAGGTCATGACACTATAACTCAGGGAGTGAGTGTAGATATCCTGACGAGACGTTCTGTCTCTCTCTGAGTCTGCTGCTTTGAGAACCAGACAAAGCGACAACCTGTTTACCAGAATTATTCATAATGGGCTCAGAAAAGCACCCGAGGCGGGCCACTCTCCCGTTTGTGGCCCATTAGACCGTCGGAATAACAAGCGCTCCTCTGACCTTGGCTGCGGCGTCGCTCTCTCCAGATGAGCTCGGCGCAGCTCTTGTTTTATTGTGATCAGACTCCGCGCCCTTGCTCTGCGCAAAAGACTGCTTCGGTGCAATGAATATCAATTGGACATTTGCATCCCTCTGTGGATTTCGCAGCACTAGTGGGCGTCTGAAGCTCTGAACTGCGCGCTGGATGATCACCACAGGCGGCTGTTATGAGCAATAATAACAGGCAGAGCGTGAGGGAGTGCGTGGCCGTTACAGCGGCACTTATCGGAGTGTTTCGGAGAGAGCTGGAGCCTCTGGAGAAGATGTAAAGAAGATCTAGAGCAATTTGGGTAAATGTTAAGACATCTGTCATTCTTAGTGCATTGGATGGGCGATGATAGGTAGGGAGGTGGATAGACAGATGCTCAATTTCTTCAGTTTTCAAGGGCAAACTTCTCCAAGTTCTTTTACATGACTGGTACCTGTTCAGATCTGCTTCTTTAGGAGTGAAGCTGGAATTAACACATGAATGCTTCTCTCGCAGCAGTTCGCTCACAAAGGCACCTGTGCAGACTGTTTGTGGGTCTACAGTCGGAGCTTTTGTTCTGCTGTGTTCCAACTCATGTTACACGTACTGAAAAGGCCTCGGCCCTCCCTGCGGCACTAGAACGAGCCTCTGAGATGTGTACGTGTGTGTGTGTGTGTGTGTGTGTGTGTGTGTGTGTGTGTGTGTGTGTTTGTGTGTGTGAGTACAATTAGTGTCTTGCCTTCTGGCGGTCTTTGTCTGATCTCTATACTTCGCTAAAAGGGTCCTCTCGAAAAATCCATTGACCCCTCAGGGCGAACTGCGTCTGATATCGACTTGTTGGAAATCAAAGCCTTGAGCTGTTGGGATAAAACCCAAAAAAAACACTGGGGGAGTGATTCCTTTTTACCAATAAAACTTTACAATAGATGATTGATTTCCTGTGGGCATAGCCGAGGATCCCAGCAGTGAATCCGGAGAGTGCAGCCGTTGCTTGGGTCAGGTGATAACGGCTCGGAGGTGAAAGGCTTTTCACAAACGGCGACAGACCTGCTGTACATCTGTTAGAGAAACACTAGACATGCTTGATATGAACCCGCTTGAAAAACGCTCCTCCAGGATTGGGGATGTGGTTTGCTGATCTGAAAATGATCCCCCGGAGGTTTACGGATGTGCTTTGGGAGTGGAGCCTGCTGCTGTTTTTCATTTCCTTGAGTTTAGGAGGAGAATCAAAATGAATGCTCAGTCATGTGATTACAAGGATTTGAAACATCACAGTCAAAGGGTTTCTACCTCAATGGTGTCTCACACACACACACACACACACACTGGTGTTGGGCAGGGAATAGACAGACTCACACACACACACACACACATACAGAGATGATCTGGGGACCTAGAGGATATTTAGGGTATCCACTTGACTTCAACGTGGTTGCTTCTGGACCAGTGAATACCCACGCAGACTTGAGGAGAACATGCAGCGATTAGTGTATAAATATTTTATTTGCAGAGGACCTGTGGGAAATTCACAGCCGTTTCACACTGAGCCTGGTGCCTGAATGGTAAGTAACATCCACGGAGTAGCATCCATGTGAAAAACAGCAGAGGGATACGAGTCCTGATCGTCTACGGGGCCAGGTCGGACCTGTGCCTCTCGTCGAAGGATCCTGTTCCCTGCAGCTGCAACGTGAGGGCCGTCTTCAGCAGAGGAGAGCGGATCAGCACTTTGGCTCTGAACTCTCTGTCCTCACTACAACACACAACGCATGACACTTGGCACATTTGGTTCACGGCTCTTGTTTATGCCTTCATTACCATTATGAGTTGATCATACTCCACCTGTCAGCGATCGATGCTTTGTTTACCTGGCGGTGAAGCTGATGCTGAGACACTGACTGTGGCTGGTGATGCGAAGCTCTTTGGACTTGAGACACCCAGAGTCTGGAGTTACTGTGAACACGCCTGCATCTGACTCTACACACACACACACACACACACACACACACACGCAGGCGTGCAGATCAGTTTCCAGTCATTACTGCCTCCATAAGTGTAATTTTCTCTGTGTTAAAAGTCTTGGCACCGCAATTATTGCTGCAAAACAGACGGCAAATATTGATGTGAAATCCTCTCATGATATGACACCGGCTTTGGAAAACCTCCAAGTGTGTTGTAATAAAGCAGAGATGAGTCAGACACCTTCCTCCTGCTCCGGGAAATAATGAGATCGGCCAAGTACAAATAATACCTGTCACTCCAGCACGGTACTGTAAGAGTAAATAATTGCAACCCGCACAGCCCCAAATTAAGGACCATGAACAGGCTCCGCAGACGGTGATTACCGAGACGAGACTTCCAGGAAGTGCTGGCTCCGAGACTGTACAGGATCACGCCGACGGTCCGCGTCCAGCCCACCAAGCAGAGGCCGAAGTCGACGGTGTTGGTGGAGAGACGCATGGTGGGGGCGTCCATGAGGGCGCGGAGAGGCACCGTCTGCACAGACATGAGAGGAGACCTTTCCAACAAATCTGCTCTCTCCTGCTCTTTTCACACTCGTGTCAGAGGTTCACCATGCTCCGACCTGCAGGCTGTTGTTGCTGTAGTGGATCTGCAGGTTTTGCTCAAACTTTATCCTCCTCTGGCCGTTTGTTTTGTGTACCACTGTCACCCCAGGTGGGAGTTCCTCGGGGGACCGGTCCACATGGTCCAGGAGAGAGAGGGAGCAATGGAAGGCCACCTTCACCTGCAATCACAGATCAAAGACAAAGATCATCTGAATCAGACATTTTTCTGTCACTGGATGGAATGCAAAACACCCAACAGAAATCATAAAAGCTTTATTTTCATCCATTATTAATTTCTGTTAAGAGAATGAGGACTTGAGAATGAGCACAAGTCTTATTTTAAGAGGCAGAACCCACAGAATCTCACAGACTGTGGGTGCGGTAAAATCAAGGACACGACCTGTATTGTGACTTCTGTTGTGAATCAGTCAGTAATTCAACAAATGTACAAAAAATATGTGTGTACGTATATACATTTAGTAGACTAACAAGTATTTCAAGTATGTGCAGTATTATATGGATGATGCCGGCTGAGTCAGCCAGCCCACAGGGCTCCATCATCTCCTCTCACCTGCATGCTGTGCTGTGACTGCAGCACCAGTGACTGGCTCTCACCAGTCGACGGGTTACTGGAGTTACTGGTCCGGGCTCGAGGCTGCGGCCTGACTACTGAGAACGGTGGCTGGCTCCCCAGTGTGAACTGCAGGGCCATCTCTGAGCCGTTCCTCAGCTGGAGGGCCCGCGTCACGTCAAAGTCCTGCACCCGCGGCTGTGGAGCAGAGCAGCAGACCTCGTACGGGCTCGGGATCGATAGCTCAGCGTGGCGCTGTACATTTCTCAGACCCACCTCCTCCTCCTCCTCCTTCTCCTCCTCCTCCTCCTCCTCCTCCGATCCTCCCTTCAGTAAGTCACCGGCTGAGGCGTGAAACTGCAGCACCCCCCCGTCGTCCTCCTCCTCCATCTGCACCAGCAGCCTGCAGCCAGGAGGAAGATTTCTGACTTCATCAGACCACCTCTGAGCCGCCATCGCTCCGCTTTCATTTAGAAAACATAAAGGGAGCCGGATGCCTCGCCGCTGAGGACGTAAATAAGCAGGGAGTGTAATTGCTCACCCCGCAGACTTAACGGCAGCCAGTAGATTCACTCTGACGGGCTCCACGTCCAAACCGTGAGCTCTGCCAACTCTACCTGGAACGCACAGGGCTGCCTGCAAGAGCACACAACACGGTTTTAGATTTGCCATCGATTTGAAGGGAATATTCACTGTCTGCGTTCGCTGCTTTTATCGCTTCACCTCCGAGTCCAGGCTCATGAAGCCCAGAGCCAGGCCCATGCATCTGGACTCACACAGCGACCCCGAGAGGGTCAGAGGGGTGAAGGACACGTGGACCGTGCCGCTGCCTTTAGCTGGAATCACCTGCAGATGGAAACACGCTGTTGTTCATATGGTCAGGTGTAGGTAGACTGATGCAAGTAGGTGAAATTATGACCGACGCACTATTTGCTGGGGTGTGACGCAGTACGGGTAGTCCGCGAGGTTCCCCATGTGAGGTCTGATGTGGACGGACAGGAGCTTTTCCTGCGCAGGCTGTGGATACGGACATGCTTCCTCTTCTCCACACTCTTCCTCCGATACGTATTCCACCGCTTCCTCTGCCTGAAATCAGCAGATTTTGAAGCCTTCCATCACCTGCTTTTGTCATGTTTTCGTATGCTTGTTGTGATGATAAATGCACTCACGGTCGTGATTCCGGAGGAGTCACTATCGGAACTATCGGAGTCGGGCGAGTCGTTCCTGCCTAGGTCCGTCTGAGCGCTCGCAGCAGGGAAGGCTGTGCTGAACACCACGTCTGCGTCTTTCAGTGGGAAGGCCTCCCCGAACGACAGCCTCACGTCCACCAGCCTGCGGTCCTCTGGGTCGACGTTGTAGGTTTCCCAGTCCAGGCGAATGTCTATAGATACGTAACGATTTTAATTAGCCGCCTTTGAGAAAGAGAGGGAGGTCTGAGCAGATTACAGTACGTTAGAGTGACACTAATGCTTCCCTGTGTTCTTTTTGTATATGGTATGATGTGTACATTTCCCCATGCAGAGATAAAATCAAGACACTGATTCTGAGACTGAGATTCTGAAAGAGGACCTAGGAGTGGCATAAAAGTACAACAAAAACCTCCAAAGCCTTTGTCCCCCAAAACCAAGCAGCTCTTTTACGACCATCACTGCTGCGTGTTAAAGGGCTTAAATGGCTCTGTGGACAATTAAAACGGGGCGAGACCTCCAGACGCTCCTCTATCGCGGCCTGTGAAGAACGAGGACTTCACGTACCGAACATGGAGGGATTGATGATGCGAAGCGCGCGGGACACAGTGTCCCCGCCCGACAAGTGAGTGCCAAACCTGCTGAAGCAAAGGGGACGCGTCAGACCGGCACATCCGCGCTGATGAGCACAGAAACCATGACTGGAGAGAGAGAGATGGATGGACAGACTGTAGGAGCGGCCCCCGCTTCCGGCTGCCTGGGCGCGGGCCCGTCATTTGGAAGTACAGAGGACAGCCCTGCACCTCCATCCGCACAGGGATGAGCGTGGGCCGGAGGTCCCCCACCTGCGGGAGGAAGTTACATTTCCGCATCAGCTGCTCGTTCCCTGACTCCTGAAACACGTGACGTGTCGTTGCGGGGCCACGCACTCTGCACACGAGCCGATCTCTGTATTCCCCCCACATGTCGCTGTAGGCCGTCACGTCCACGGCCTGGCTCTGAAAAGGTCCCAGCGTCCCGGCGCAGGGAGACACGAACAGGGCCGCGCCTCTTCCATGTGCCAACAGGCTGTCCACGAACTCTGCCAAGGCATAAAGAAGCCGTGAGTCACAGCCTGTGGAGTGTGTGCTCAGCCTGTTGACAGTGCGCACACTCACCTTTGTGCGCTTTTTCCTCTATTTTCTCAGCTTTGAGCGAGTGAAGTGGTTTCTTGACATAGGCGAACCTGCGATTTGAAGTGCGTTCATGACACATCTGCACTATGGTGACTTGGTCTATTGCTCAAGTGGGTGAGACAGCTTACGCACTTTTCCTCCCGCTCGTTGTTTGGCTTCGGGGCATGGCAGGTGAAATACTCTGCCTCGATGGTGAAAGGAGCAGGGATAGCGCTGTGATTGGTTATCAGAAACTGCTTGCTGACGGCTCTCTCCAAAACCACGTTATCTCCGAAGTCAAGCAGCAGAGTAGAGGTGGTCTCATCACCCGGGGCAGAGCTAAAAAGCAAGAACAGTGATCGTATTTTTAGTGTGACACGTCTATCTAGACTGTTCATGATACTCCTTCTCCACTAGAATGGTTCCAGTGCTGGTTATCCCAGAACCAGCACTGGGACTGTATCAGTGGTGATCCACTGAGATACTAGATGTTAAATCCAGATTACCACCTGACACCGGGTAGTGAGTAGGACACGCTGAGCTTCTTGGTTTTGGAGGCGAGGATGCTGAGAACAACAGGAGAGTTCATCTCCTGCACCTCGCAGAGAGCCACCACCTCAGTCAGCTCCGCCTGGAAACACAAAGACGGTTATTGTAATCTGGATGTAATGACCCTGAGGAGTCTGCATCATTTGACCTTGTACTTACATCAGTGTGAGGGATAAAGCTAACTGTGACCTCCATGCTGGCGTGGGGCCCCAGAGTACCAGAGGAGGGGTGGAAGCTGGCAGCACAGAGCTCAGCATCTTTACCCTTCAGCTGAGCCTGGGGGAGAAAATGTCAACCCTAGCTCTATATAGGCATGTATATAAAAAGAATCTGTGCATGACAAGCTGCAGGTCAAGCGGGGCTGTGGTGTAATCACTGTGTACCATCCAGCTGAAGTGTGCGGGCAGCAGAGTCTGGTTGAAGAGGGTGACGGTTGACTTGGCGGGAACCCCGACGTAGAGTTCAGACAGGAGCAGCTCACAGCTGAGCAGACACACCTGAGGACTCTGCACATCTGCTCGCACCGACAGGTAACTGCAAACCCAGCGCAAGTGTAGCGTGACTGCTTACCGGCGGGGAGCTGTCACCGAGGTCACCAGGCAGCTCTGCCACCGCTGAGCTCCTCACAGTGAGGAGGGAATAAAAAAAACACAGAAAAACCTCCAGCTTTTATGTGTCCTCACCATCCCGTCCCGTGCTCCACTGCCAGCTCCAGCTCCGACTCGTAGTGCTGACTGAAACGTGGCATAAACAGCACTCTGACAGCGCAGGAGGCCAGAGGGGGCAGCACGCCTCCGGCCGGCTCCGCCACCGTCTGAGCAGCAGAGATTCGTTAAGTCGGCAATTCTGATCGCGGACGAGCTGCTTTAATCAGCCGGGCGTGTGGTACCTGTACGGGGTCCTCACGGTCCTGCCTCTCCCTCAGCGTCCAGGAGGCCTCCAGCTGGGTGATGTTGGTGAGCAGCAGTTTGGCCTCTGTCTGCTCCCCGAGCTTCAGAAGCCCAAAGTCCACACTGGGAACAGCGATGGTCACTATGGGACCCTGAAATCACACAAAATGGTTGCATAGTTGGATTCGTGTCAACAGATGTCCCACTGAGGGGTTCGCTACGGTTTGCACTGCACTTTACGTACCTTGAAAGAGACTTCCACAGCCAGGGTGACAGGCTCGTGATGGTGCTCTATGTGGCAGAGCACAGAGGTCACGACCTTGCCTGGCTTCTCTCCAGTCACTATCAGCTCGAAATCAAAACACTCGTTCTCCTCTGGACCCAAACGCACAAAGGAAAAGAATAAATAAATTAAAACAAATCAAATCTACTGAAGTGCTGTTGAGAGGGTGCAATCACAAGCTGAATCTAGCTGAAAGAGGATTTTGTTTTGTGCGCTGTGACACACCTATTGTGCCAGTAGAGGGCTCTACATCTATTATGTGGCTGCTGCTGCTCCCTCTCTCCCAGTGAAAGGAGATGCAGGTCCTGCTGTGGTTCCACATCTGAAACGCACAACAAGGAGGCGCCATGAACGGATGATTGAGGCGCATGTAGTAAACGACTGGTGAGGGGGGGAAAAAAAGGAGAACGTGGCTTCAATAACCTTAAACAGTCTGCGCGTGGACGTGAAGATGAAAACCTCTCCGGGGATGACGATATCGTAGGGCTCGAGGAGGACCTGGTACGGCTCTGTGGACCCTTTCACCTCTATCTCCATCACGACCACCTCGCTCACCTTGGACCTGGGACGCACAGGCTGAAGGACGCTAGATATCCACACACACACACACACACACACACACACGGGCAACATTGAGTCAAAACTACATCAGAGGAGCCTCTGTTTAGGAAACACGACGCGTGATGTCAGTTGTTTGCATGTGAAGCCGTTTTTATGTTTTTATTTACAGTCAACTCTTTACCCATTGTCACAAGTCTCTGGAGGCAGCTGGGGGATATCCTTCAGCACTAGGTGACAGACACTGTGGTAATCCTTCAGCTTGAGAGAGAAAGGCACACAATATGCTGTAAAAGGTTTGTAAACTTAAAAAATGATGAGAAATGCAGTTATAGATAGCGATGTGAATGGTAAAGAGCGGCGCTTGTGTTGAGTTTTCAGTACGTCTTTGGGGCAGAAGGTGAGCAGGAACTCTTCTTCCTGGCAGGGAGCCAGCACGCCTGCGGGGCGGCTGACATGGAAAACATCGTCCGTGGCCAGGTGGAACTGGATACGGGAGGGCTCTGGGGAGTCCCCTGGAAGCAGCGGCTGCAGGTTGGGCTTCATGATCTGCCAGTAGAAAGGCAGCTCCAAGTGGCTTCAGCCCCCCCACAGAGCGACAGAGAGAGCAACGGCTACGTGATACTTAATCATCTCTGATGGAAAAAAATCCTCTTTCGGCTGTTGTGAAACACTGGCTTAGGTGAATAGGCCAATACTGTGATCTGGCTTTACAGTGGTCACTAATCATCCTGCTATCCTGAGCTATGCAGAAAAGAGCATGGATGAGGTTGTGGAGGCAATAGATTCACCTCAAAACATGGCGCTGTTCCGCTGTCCTACGCTGCATAGTGTATGTAAACGATGTAATGAGGCTTACACGTTGTTCCTTATGACGATTTTCTTCTGTTGCACAGCGTGAGGGTTACAGGGGCTAAAACGGATGAAGTGCTCTGCGGTGAGGTCGCGCTCCTCTCCCACCACAGGAGGCTCCTTCTGGCCTGACACAGACGTGAGCTCCAGAGCGAGCATCTGGCCCTCAGCTGGGAAACACACACAGTGATGAGGACACGAGGCGGGAGGGGAGGGGGAATCCTCCCAATCAGCATCCACTACTAGCATCTCCAGCTCCGACGGTTAGCAGGGATTCACCTTCAACGGCGATGTCTTTCACCTGGCAGTTGTCACACACGATTGTGAATACCTGGCGGCTCCTCTCTACGGTGGTAGGGAAGAAAACAACCTGCAAACGCACATTTGAAAGACAGGGAAGATTTGCATCAGGTCCCATCAGGTCATGTTGTGCGCGCAGCATAAAACATCGCCCGATGGGGTCTCTTTATGGCTGAGAAGAGATGAATTTCAACAAATAATAACAGAGATGGACTTTCATATCAGACCCACCTCCACCACAGTGGCTTCACCTGGCTGCAGCGCAAAAACAGACGGGCTCACTGCAAAGGGGGGCTGCTCAGTGAAGAACGTTTTTCCCACCGACTAAATGAATGAAGAAGCATAGGGTATATGTCAAGAAGCAGATGTAATGTAACTGTCTGTATGACTGATGCGTTTATGATGTATTGGTTTACCCTGAGGTTAGAGAGGGGCCACCGGTTCTTGGGGATGATGCAAAAAGTCCCAGCACTGAAGCCAATGTTTCGACAGTGGAAATCCACAAACTTCACTCCCCCGATCAAACAATAACCACAGTCCAGCACTCTCGGTACTGCAAAACAATTACATATGAAAATGTGAGAAATGCATGTGTGGGTGAAGCATAAATGTTTGCCTAACTTCAGCATGCCACACTCACACGTGAGCACAGGAGGGAGCCGTTTCGCCACAATGGGCACCATGAGTGCCTGCTCCATCTGGGTCTCCACCAGGACGAAGTCCTCGAACTCCCCCAGAGAGTCTGGAGCGAAGCTCAACCTGTACTTACAGCTCATCCCTGGGGCGACGATCCCACCCTCACCTGGGAACCTCCCTATAAAAAAACACACAGCAGAGCACTGATTTTATTTCACCCAGACGTCCCATACATCGACCTGCTTGCATTGATTCATGCAGCAGGTGGCGCTGCTGTTCAGGAGTGCCAAAAAAAGGCACAAAATACATTCCTGGGACTTATGACTTTATTGGTCAAAACACTCTGGCATTCCAGTTTGATACAGTCACAGACACTTGGCAGGCTTTCTCGCCATCAACAACAACAGCAGGTATTGAAGGAGGCAGGTTTGAACCAATCAGAACAAAGCAAAGCTCTCACCCAGGCCAATAGAGAAGTAAGAAGTGGTGGGAGGGATGACTCGGACCTGGCGGCTGGCGGAGGTCATGTTTTTCAGCTCCAGTGTGGTCTAACCACAGGACAGGGCATGTTAGTGCACATCATCTCACTGGCAAACACTTTGGGGCTTTCTGATAGCGTATCTCGCAATGAGTCAGGGAAACATACCTCATAAATACATCCCACGGCGTAGTCGGAGAACACCACCACTGGCGGCTTGGCCAGGAAGATTGAGAGAGGATCAGCAGCAGGGCTAACAAACCAGACAACAACAAATTTGTCACTTTCAAGGGCACATTTCTTCACGTTTTCTTATGTTCGTATGTTTGTTTTCTTGAGCTGCAGTGTGTTGCACTCTCTGTGAACCAGGTGACTCATTGCATTCATGCATATGGGGAAATACCATATGACGAAACCTTAAAATAATGTATAGTCTTTTTCCAACCACCCTTGATTCTCTAAATGCAACACTGTACTGTATGTCTGTTCTTTAGTTGTATATCTATAGATCTATATCTATATATAGATTTATCAAAGTATATATACCAGTATGTTGTGTGCACAGATCTCAATGGAATGTTTCAGTAAAGGACTTAGTAATAATTTAGTAATAATGTTAAGAATAATTCTAATCTCATATATAAGAAACAGGTGTTCTAAATACTGCAGTGTGACAAATTCCTGTCACTGTCTTGGCACAATATGAGCCGGGCTGCAGTGTTTTTTTTAACACACTCCTGACTCTCACTGTGGGATGTGTCAGATTTCGCACTGAGACGAGTTTTCTTAACTTTGTTAGGGTCAGGATGCACAACTGTTCCGTCTATGCGGAAACGTTACTGTAGATGGAGAAAAATGTTTTTAAACTTGAGCTGTTTTCTATACACACTGTATATAATGTGTTAAAGGCTGAATTAATTCAACCTGAAATATAAATTGGTTGTACTGAGATTAGGGTTATATAATGAGTTAGCACCAAAAACCTGTAATGGAGGTGTAAGAGCTGTCTGTGCTTTGTTGTTGATTCATAATAAATGAAATATTGATGATAGGATTAGGAAACACAGCCTGACGGATGAACCATGTGATGCATTACATTATACCAGTAATATCAAGTTACACATCTCTGCTTTGGCACAAAAGCTGCCCTGCTTTGTATGCTGAAGTCAAGGGTTCAAAGACGTCCCTCTTTTGTGTGTCATGTCTGTTTTCATATGTGGTCCATGGTGTCAATTTCCTGCCTGTCTGCACGATATTTGCTGCCCTATGACAGAATGATAAGAATGAAAGAACAACAGAGTATAGGTGCTTTGGCTCTTCCATCCCCTTCCTTACATACTCTGTCTTTCTCATGTCGCCTCTGGGGTGGATGAGAGACGTGCGGCCCTGCTGTGCGACTGGGGGAAGGAAGCGAGGGTTGCGCAGGAAGTTGTGTCGTTGTTTCATCTTCTGAATTTTGTCGAGCACCTCTGCCTGCTCCTTTGCGCTTAGCCCACCAATCCACTTTGGTCTGGGTTTGGTCTGTTTTGCCCTCTGAAACAGGTTGACAGATTTTATTTTTTATTCATTCATTAAAGGCTTGTGCCGATACCCAATTCATATAGGTTATATATAGAAAGGCAAGGAATAAACTCTGGACAGGTTGCCAGTCCATTGCAAGGCAATTTTTAAGCATTTTAGACAGTGAATTAACTTAATTGTGAGCTCCAGGATCCTCACCTGCTTGGGAATCATTTTCCTTTTTGAGGTATCTGAGGTGGATTCAAAGGTCAGGCTGCGATCCAGCTCACTGGTTTCCTGCAGATTCTTGTCCGGACTAGGAATCAATTCATATCCAACATACTGAGGCATCCTGGATATGTGCATTGTGTAGGCAATGGTTGGTTTGGCTGGATTGGCTTTGGCTGAGAGGAAAAATGACAAAAAAGTTCACATAAATCAAAACACATATTATGAATACATTCAGCTAAATCCCACAGAAGATCACTTACTTGTGGCTTCTGGTGCTTCCCTGCGTGTTTTGCGTGAAGGCATGTAGTCCTGAGGAGCAATCAGATTGTTCATTTTGAGAAGGCTGTTGTCCACACAGCAGGCAAAGGCCGATTCAACTGCAAATAGTGCAAACCAAATGTAAGCAAGCATACGTGGACTTCATTAAAGAGAGTGTAGAGGATTCTCACCCGAATGCGGGTCCTGGTGACCATCTGCGTTCTTCTCTGTCATCTCATAGACCTGCTTCTCTGTGGCTGCAGCCTGGGCTCTGGCCTGAATTATGTGACTCTCCAGCAAGTCAGCTTCCTTGATACACTGGGTGTACTCAGAATATATCTGGGTGAAACAGAAGTGGATTTATATGGTTGTGCTTTTAACTTATGTCACCCTCTTTGCCTGTTTTCTGTACCAATTACCAAAGCAATTTCCTCATAGCTGTATAACTCATTTGGATAGATAGCCAGGTATACAGACAGAAGAATATTGAGAGCTGACCTGTTGAAGCTCCTCTACATATTTGTCATGGTAGCAACTTCCTCCACCCCTTTTCTTGATGAGGTTGGACAATGTGTCTTTTCCCATGCTGTCTTTCGAGTAAAGGTCCTTGAAGATGCTTTCTAGCACATGAGAAATATCCTGTTTTATAGGGAAGAGAAAGCAAAAGTTCAGTCAGGTTAGGCAAAGTGTTTCTCATTAACCAGCACATGTGTCTTTACCCCTGATGTAGACACTGGGGGTCTGTGTCTGTCTTTAGGTGGATCAGCCAGACTTTTCCCTGCTTCTTCCAGCATGTTTTCAAGTGTTTAAGTCCAAAGGACGCGAGTCCTATACTAACAGAGGCTAAGGCTAAACGTTTGTTGATGTTGTTTCACTTCCGGTCGCTCCGCCGCTATCTTTGTTGTTACGTTGCCATAGCGACAGCAAGAGGTCCCCCAGGCGGATCAGCTGTTTGCTCTCGACCCTGTTTCTTTCTGCATGATGACTTCACGGGAGCACAGACACGACCGCTTCAAGTTTATTATCACTTCCACGTCCGTGATATAAATCATATAACTGAGCAGAGGCTGGAAGCTGTTTGCTGAAGTTCTTTCACTTCTCGCAGCCCCGCCGCCATCTTTATTGTCACGTTGCCATAGCGACAGCTTTTACTGCGGAAAGCCACGAAGCACAAACACAGGCTCATAAAAACCCATTTTCGTTACTGCTCAGCTACTGTTTTGCTCTAGGGTAGCCCTGAACTGTATTACAGGTCATGCAGATGAAGACAATTGACTTAAAATTCTGCATAGGTACACAACAACATTATCTTCATGACAAAACTATCTAGACACAGTTATTTCTCCTCCATCTCCAGATAAACTGTATCCAAGCTACAATTAGAATGCTGAGGGGAGTGTTAACAGGGTGTATTTTGTGAAGCTGTGTGAACCTTGCCTGAACACATTATTTGTTGTTTTTTTTATCAGTTATTCAGAGTCAGAATTGTTAGTACAGAAAAAGTCAAGGTGGATGATAAGTTAGGAGTACATAAGGTAAATACGCGAAATAAAAAGATAGACAGGCAGACCGGCACTCTGCATTTTATGCAGATAGTAAAAAGGTCAAAAGACATTTACACTGAATTCTAGCTCACACAAGGCATGTCATTTTGGGTATGGATATGGTTGCTGAGACGAGTCACAAGAAAACCATAAATAACATAACATGCCATACCATACCATACCACACATGTAATTGCTATTCTGAGTAAATGCAATGCACATGATATGGAAAGGTACAAAAATGGACATTTCTAAGAGAAATTGATATGAGATGCAATTATGAAGCAGATGTAAATCACATGCGTAGGACACATGTGAACATAAAGAGGTCAGAGGTCACATTAAGCCTGTACAACTGAAATATGGATAGAAAAAAATCAGGATTGGTAAATATCTATATGAGCTTTTAACAAAATTACTGTCAAACCTCATACCCATTGACTGTGCTCTCACCTCGGGTTTGGCATTATCTGTGTTGTGGAAGAGTAACTGGCAATCGTTGCACAATGTACAAGTTTGAACAGATACTCAGACAGCAAAAGTAAGCAGGGTATCAACTTCATTGTGGCATGCAAAACCTGGTAAAGCCCCATGCAAAATCCCTGGACTGATTTTTTTCTTTCACCTAGGAAGCCAAGATTCCCAATCTGAGACACCCAAAACAAAATCCTTGACTGCTCTGATCAGCTCATGTGGTGCTCAAGTGGGATTCTCAAAGGGGCAATTGTTGAGCTCACTTTGTAGCGCCTCGTGGTTTGCCCGCACTGCCTTTTTTTTTTCTTCACGAGACTTGCCTCAGCGTGAGAGTTCATAGGACAGAACAAGCTGGCAGACGCTGATAATAGAAGAGGCACAAAGGGGGATCTGTCTCCTGCTCTCATACAGTGTATTACGCTCCAACAATGAACAGGAGCTTGCACGACCAGTGCACAAATGCTGTTTACCAACTACTGCTTCATTCTGCCACATTAGTGACTCTGACAGAAACAGAGGAACTCCCTGACCACTTTAATAATCTGCCTGTGGCCAGATAAAGCAAATGTGTGCTCCCCTTGAAAGAGAAAAGTCACGTATGACACCCACCACCTGCTCATTTAGCTTCAAATATATTTCTGTAAGTAATACAAAGAAGTGAACAAACAAACAGGGACACCACACCTGCATTTCCACCACTGATTAGCTTCTGTCAATAGGTCTTCTGCGAAAAGACCTAAGGAATTGCAATAATGTCAACAGGGATGTGGCGCGGTTTGCTGTGTAGCTACTCCCAGTATCAACGGTACAGTATATAAAGGCAAGAGCACACCTCCCACTATAAATGGCAGGTCTGTACCAGACTGAGGCAACACCCAAAACAAATCAAATCACACTCAGCTTACAAAAACACACATATCACAGCACTGAGTTACAGCCTTAAAGACTTGAAAGATTGAAAACTGCTATCTCATCTTAGTTTGCCATAGACCACAAGTGTTTATCTTTAGCTCGTGTTGATAGAATTCCACCCAAAGGTGTAGTTCCCACTGATGGGACAGCTGAATGAAAGTCATAAGGGCTGACACACAGTGTTGTACTTGTCAGACCGGTGTTGCAGTGGGTGTGGACATGAGGGCGTTTTAAGAGCCCGATGGGTTGGCATTAACTGCGCACTGCGTGTGGGTCGGCTCAGAGGGGGGGGACACAGATTGGATTATTCCTCTCACTGGACGGACAGACTGGTTTTGATGGTTGTGGTAGCTCACATCACATCGCTGACAGTGCTACAGAGGAGGAAGAGGACTTAAGCCCCCCGGCGGATGGTGATTTACTTCTCACTGGGATCACAATGGAGCAAAATGGCACAGCTGGGAGCCATGGTGAGTTGATGTGTGGTGTTTATAGAGGTTCCTATACTGTCTGTTCAGCACGGGTTAGGGTTAGAGTGCGTGGTTATAGTTAGGGTTAAGGTTACTTGTGATCTCTGGAATCACATGTTGAAGTATTTCCATTGAGGGTTCAAAGGGCAGCTTTTGTGTAATATCATTTGTAATATCTGAAGCAAAAAGGAATGAAAATGGGAAAAATATACAATGCACTGCACAGCTATTGTTTTGCTTCAGGGCAACCCTGAACTGTATTACTGGTCATGCAGATTGAGTAACAGATGAAGGTAATTGACTTAAAATTCTGCATAGGTACACAACAACATTATCGTCATGACAAATCTATGTAAAGACAGTAATTTCTCCTCCATCTCCAGATAAACTGTGTCCAAGCTATATTTTGTGAAGCTGTGTTAACCTTGCTTGAACACAAATGATTGTATCTATGTTTACTTTATGACTTCATCATTTTGTGGGTTTCACACACAGCACATCCAAACAAACTGCATTGACAGTTCCCCTGGTTGGTTGTTCCTCTCCTCTATGACTAAAAATGTGTTTTAGCCTGAGGTGTTGTGGTATTGGTGGTTTGGTTTTCTTGCACGTCTCTGTTGCCATGACTACATCATGTTTCACACAGTGGGAAAACACCTGAGGTCACAGGTGGCACGTACAACTGCACATTTGGTGCGAAGCTTGCGTACGACCCGCTTGAAAGCGTGAACGGTGTTTTGACTGTGGAAGTGGCCACCACCAAACTCTCAAAGCAGGCTGATCAAATCACGGTGTCAGTTTCCCGCATATCTACCACGGGGTGGTGCTGTTTCACAGCCGATTGAAGACTGTAAAACTGAAGATTTTATTATTGATCACGTGCAAATGTTCAGAAACACCTGAAAAACACTTGAAAAAAGCTTGCGACTGACTCAACTATGCCAAACAGGGACTAAAGTACAAATGTCGAAAAACATATGCACAAACATTTTAACCAGGACAGGCTATAGTATATATTTTTTATTTTACTTATTATCATTATTGTTGTTATTTAATTATTGTAATTATTCTCATTATCATCAATACCACAATCATTATTATTATTATTGTTATTATTATTATTATTATTATTATTATTATTATTAGTAGTAGTAGTAGTAGTAGTAGTAGTAGTAGTAGTAGTAGTATTATAACAACTGTTATGAGTGCCCATATTGTACTTTTAATACATGTCCACAAAAAGGCTGTTGCACAATCTATCTATGAAATTAGCAATCCTAAACCACTGTAAGTAACTACATAACTAAGTAACTAAGACTAAACGTAAGAAAGGCGTCATGGAGGTGTGGGTCCTCTCCCAGCTGTGGCTGTAGACACGCCCCATGCAGGAGTGTGTGTGTGTGTGTGTGTGTGTGCGTGTGCTCGCGTGGAGGTGGGGGGGGACTGTGTGGTGCCTTCACTGCCGCACGGAGCTCAGATGAAACGGCACAAAAACAGCAACATTTATTCAATGTTCGGGACTTTTTAAAAGTTTTTTTTTTAAGTTTACAACAATGTCTTGTTTACGCAAACGTCCCAAAAGGACGAAATCGCAGGAGCTGGTTTTCCAGGAGCAGGTGAGGAAAGTCGCGCAGGAGAACGGGAAACTCTTAGGTGAGTCCTCCTCCTCCTCCCTGCGAGCTGCGAAGGTGCGGACATGTAACGGGTTGTTTTGCAAACTTACACCCACACAAAAAGACATACATGTAAGAGGTGTTTACACATGGCAGATTTAAGCAGATTAAGTAGCTTGGATCTATATGTAGCCTGTTTGTTTGTGCCTGTGAGGGATGATAATATAGGAGCCTGGATAAAAAGCTTCCTAGTTGCCTGGAGCAGTGAATTCCTGCCACGATGTCCAGAGGAGGCAGATTAGAATTCAGGCTACTTTTTCTTGTGTTTATACGTGTTTAAAACCAATGTTTGAAGCCGTCGTTGTCACAAACAGTGGGTGTTTCCTCTTGTTCCTGCCTCACATTGACTCATTTAACTCAACATTTGCTCATGATTCATGAGTCATTTGGAAGAACAGGAAAAAAAGGGCAAAGCAAGGCAAATAATTCAAAGCAAAACAATGAAAAGTAGACCATGACAGTAAAATACTATCTATCTATCTATCTATCTATCTATCTATCTATCTATCTATCTATCTATCTATCTATCTATCTATCTATCTATCTATCTATCTATCTATCTATCTATCTATCTATCTATCTATCTTGGTTATTATATGACTATATTTAGGATTTAGGATTCAGCCTCCCATGCAGTCACCATTAAATTAATAACCCATTGAACCGTTTTGGTCATGATTCAACTGAACTTTGTTGTACTGTTCCCAAAAACGAAAAAAAAAAAGTTTTGCTGTACAATATGTGCACAGACAAGGCACAGACGCCCACTCAGATTGTGTGATAACCTTTTCGACTATTCCCAGGAGCTATCTTGCCCTGTAATTTCACCTGATCTCTTCTTGCTCTAGCTTGCCTCACATGGGGCGTTTCCAGAATCACTGAGGATAATGGAAAAGGAGATGTGTAGTATAACCCCTGTCCTTTGCTGTATGTTGGGGGGGAAGTGTTATTTGCAGCTGTTCTCATGCAAACCTTCCTCTTTTTCCTGATCATTTTTATGGAGTGACTCAGTGTACAAGATACAGGGTTTAACTATTAACCACAGGGTAAGTATTCTTGTGAGATCACATTGTAGCAAAGCTAAACATGTCTAAAGTGTAATCAAAACAGTGCAGTCAGAAAATAAAACCAAACACGCTTTTGTTTGTTGATGTAATAACTGCAATATAAGGTAATGGGGGAAGGTTTTGCTCATGAGTTTAGCTGTCCAGAAGTAAAGTCTATTCATTCATTCATTCATTCATTCATTCATTGTCTTACCTGCTTCACTCAGCTGTGTCAAAGGGGTTTGTTGGAGTGAGTCTTCAGTGGCCATAGGGCAAATGCAGGGAACACACCCAGGACAGGCAACACCATTTACTTTCATGTTGACACTTGGGGGAAACTTAGAGTCACCAGTTGGCCTAAACATGTATGTTTTTGGACTGAATGGGAAATCAGGTGCCAGGAGAAAACCAACACAGACACAGGGGAGAACATGCAAAGTCAACTTGTAACAGACTCGGGGTGTAGCTTGGGAACCACCTTCCTCACTGTGAACCAGGTGACAGGAAGGTGATGGCAAACGTGGAGGGTGAGGGAGTTAAGTCAGCCTTGGCTGAGCAGAGGCGGTGCAGTGTTGGAGCTTTGGCCTGGCCTCCTCCCTGGCTGCTCCAAGGCCAAAAGACTCATAAACAGCCTCTGTGAGTCTGCGCCCCGATCCAGGGAAAAAATGTCTGTAATGTTGCGGTCGTGCCCACGACTCAGTCAGCGACCCAGCCTGGTCGTGTAGCGGATAGTCGGTGTCCTCAGATGCCCCGCTTCGCTGAGCAGACACCAGACTCAACACACTTCTGCACGACTCTTGTTTACAACCTGTCTTAAGCTGGCGTCATGCAGAAAAGCAGAATGCAAAACTCGGGGGCCCGCCCACCATTACCTCACATCTGCACAGATGGAAAACTCTTTAGTAGAGGCGCCTAGAATGGCTTAACCACCCGCATTAATTATAAATCAGTCTTTTAGTAGATGTCACACACCCTGGCTGGAACGCCGTGGTTAGCACTTCAGCTCCCTCTCCTAGCGATAAGCCACAGGTGCCGCCTTGTGTTTGCTGTGACCCCGATCAAAAGACTCCACGCGACGTTCACAGTGTGAATGAAAGATATGGCAAAATCAAACACGCTGCAAACAGTGCAGGCTGAAATCTCCTCATGCAGAGGTGTGAATGCAGGGCTTTCACCTATAGTGGAAGTACTTTAAACCTTTTCCTCTCAGTCTTATCAGTATGTCTATTACACAATTCTTACACCACAGTCCTTCACGTTAACAAAATGCTGGGTTATGTTGATGTAGCACTAGTCAAAACCAAGTCCTCCCTGGCTGAGTGGCCTTGAATCTTGAGGGGTTTTTTTAATCTGTGTTACAGAGACATGTTTTTGGTTTTATCATGGGAAATGTTAATGTAGATCCACCATTCTCTCTCTCTCTGGAGGATGTCCAAGCCTCCACTGCCAAGATTTTGACCGCACATTTTCCAACATGTCTCTTCCCAACATCCCAAGTTTCCCCAACATCATGAAGTGCAGCTCACAGGAGAATTGCTTAAAAAAAACATGTATTGAAAAGCTATTAATACGCCTCTTCCACGTGCAGCAATATCGCCATGTCTCTTGCTCGTCGCATGTCACAGGCTGTCTGGATTTCTAATATCTGTGTGTGTCCTGTCCCCGCCCTTGCCACTCCTGCAGGTTTGGAGGGAGACGCAGATCTCCAGTTCCTGCTGATCGGTGGAGAGCTGGTGAAGATTCGCTCCAGTTCTTGGAAGAAGAACCGCTTCTTCAAACTGCAGGAAGACTGCAAAACGTTCTGGCATGAATCTCACAAAACATTCAAGAGAAACCAGACCTGTGAGTGTCATCTATTGCTTCTCCTCCGACACGCCTTTTCAGATTTCTCCTCTCAGATCTCAAACAATAACTTGTTGTACCACAGAGCACACACAAACACACCCTTCAAATCCCAAGTCCAAAATATGGGAGAAGTGCTGGTCCAATGGAAACCAGTCCCGCAGACTCCGCAGCCAAAGACAGAGATGGAAAATAGTGGTGTGGATCCTGGCTGTGATTTCCCTCCATGTGTGTGTGTGTGTGTTTATTTTTCCCTAGTTTCTGCTTCACTGATCCACAGTCAGGGTGTGAAAGTGCGTATCACTCCTCTGGGCCTCCGTTACCTCTGATATATCTCCCAGCCGGCGACTACTGGGCCTGATAACCTCTACCCCAAGCTCCGAACAAACACTGCCAGCCACCTTATATGCCCTGTTCACACACACACACTCACACACACACACACACACTGCACATAGACAGGCAGAGGGAATAATGAGCGTGGCCATGTGTCCCAGCTTTTGACATGACCAAACTCGCTTAGAGATGGGCTCACGGTTCACAGGCATTTCCTTGTTTACGGAAATAGTCTTTGTGTTTTATTGCTTTCCTGTGGGCTTTCGTAGCCCACGATTGCCAATCGACTCTAAAAAGCGCTCTGGCTTTAAGGCGAGAGAGTGTGGGAGGACAGCACGTATTGTTTTGAACTATGAGCTGCATCTGCCGCACCGGCTTGTTCGTTTTCAACAGCGGGCCGCGCCGTTATGTATGACCATGTGTTTACACAGGATTCAGTGCATGTCTGTGACATGTCAGGGTTGTGTTTACTTCTTGTTCCAGCCGACCCTAAGTGGTCAAAGTGGTTCATCTCACTGTTTTGTTTTGACAGAGTTTTTGTTTTTAATAACTTTGGATCAGGAAACATCTGACGGAGGATTCGATGCAACCAGGCTGCTCTGAACGGTCTGTAAAGATCGCCTCTCTTTTTATCTGTTTATAGAGGCTGTAAAGCTGCACCAGGGAAACCGCACGCCCTGTCAGGCCTCTCTGAGGTCGATCTTAGCAGCTTCGATCTCGATCACGCATCACGCGAGGCACGTCACACACATGATGAGTGTCAGTTTGCCATCAGTCACAGATATAGAAGTGATAATGGCTCTCTAGTCAACAGATAGGATAAGCAGGTGGTTATTGTTTTGCATGCCATTCCACGGTCTACTTTGTGTCTTCCACCTAACTCAGCCCAAGCTGAAAATTAACCCTGGGGTCAAGTTTATTCATGCGCTGACATAGCTTGCGTACACTGCCCGTCTTCTGGAAACACCCTCCTCGCTGCTCGACTTTGGGTTTTAGAAACAGCGGCTTGAACTTTGTCTGGGGCGCCACAATAATCTCATTGTGTAAAATTTCATCTGGTATTTAAGCAATGCCTGCGTGACGCGGATGACATGACTCGGACATTGTGGTTTCGGCTCTCCAGATGGGATTCTCTGAAAGCGGTCCAAACTGGCAGGCCTGAACTCCTCCTCGGAGCTGGCTGGGGGTGGGGGTGGGGGGGGGGTAATGTGCATTCGCGGATTAAACAAACGCTGCTCTTCTGGTCGATGCCCTCCAGGTATTTTGTTCAGTCAACTGAGCAGACCCAATGCCACCAAAAGCCTTGGGTGTGTCTCTCTCTCTCCGAGTCGTCTGACCTTTAGATCAATCCCATTCTTAGGTAGTACAAAGGTTGCTCCTCCGCGCCCTCTCCAACCGTGGGTGTAGAGGTAGGAGCACTGATTGTAACCCATCCACTGCGTATGGCCTCTTCGCTAAGCCCGCTGGCCTTTGGTGTTTTGTTTCGAGGCCGCGGCTCGTCGTTGAGCATTGCTGATTGCGTCATGCGTGCTCTTCCGTGCATTAAGCCGTCTGACAACAGAGCCGGCCCCCCTTCCCTCCCCGACGCATGTGTGAAAAGCGGCGTGTGCAGAGGCCGTCTGCGATGAAGAAACTGCGATCCCAGTATTTCATGTGTGTGAGGCAAGGAGAGATGAAGGGAGGCCAGATTGCATCAAACTGTTGTTCGGAGCCGTAATCAAATCTCAGATGGAATGTGTTTGGGTTGTTCGGCAGACATTAACAAAATGTTTGAGAGATCGTCTCTCTAACGGCCTCAGAGGGATTTAAACAAAAAGGATTTTGGTAAAAAAAAGAGAAAAAAAATCATTTTGGATCAAACTCTTGTTGTGTTGTCATGTGTTTGGTTGCTATGAGTTTAATACTTAGAAAGAAAGGAGAGAGTTGCGTCATCACACTGGCCACAAACACCATCTCTAGAAGCTCGACTTCACAGCCGCGTTAGTCGTTGCTAATCTTACATTTGTATTCTTTCTGATCTTCCTCGCCATCCTTAATCTTTCAGTTAAAGATGAATGTCAATATTAAAGCCACACTAATCAATATTCACACAGCCCCGACTTCAGAAAGGTTGAGATGCTGCGTGGAGGAGATGAGTGAGATGCTGCGATGTGACATGGAAATTAAACCAGAGCGTGTTAATAAAGTGAGACGGTTCGAAGCGTTTAACCACTTCCACGGCTTTTTTTAAAAACATGCTGTTCTTGATTGAACAGGTGTTTGACCTTTCACATGCTTTTGGATCTGCAGCTTCAACATCAGACTTTTTCTATGAAGCTAAGTTAATGTTGAGCACTAAACAGCATATGAACATGCACAAAGAGCTAAAATACGATGGACGAAAAACATCTTTTTTAAAAAATCTGAACTTCCTTTAATAGATGTTGTTACCACAAGGACAAAAAGTAGTTCTCATTGCTTTGAGTTAAATCCTCTGGTCGTAAGCAGGTTTCTGCAGCTCCCTCCGTCTAACATCTCAGTGTACTCGAAGGCGGTTGCTGAAGACTTAACGCGTCTTTATCTGTCGTCCTGAGTGAAGGCGAGTGTGAAGAAACAAAAGCTTTCCTGTAGATAAGGCTAAAAACCCCCCAAAAAACAAAAACAAAAAGTCTGCAGGCCGCAGATACTGACCCGTCTAAGGGAGGATTAACGTCGTTTAGGGCTGAACTGTCACTGCTGATTCTAAACTTGGGCTTGTATATAAGTTTTGAGGTCAGACTGAAGAATCGAATGTGATTTTGTGTAGTTTTCGTTTTTGACTCGTTAGATTGCAAAGCTTCGACGTGAGCGCGCAGCCCGAGGGTCTTACACATTGAACCCGATTTCTCTTGACATTTAAACGGTTTGAATATCGCTTTTGGCAAATTACACCATGTCAAAGCGCTGTTTAAACTTGTTCGGGCTCCTCTCAGGGCACATTCCAGTGTTTGGGAAGGCTCCCATCTACAAACTGCAGCTGTTAGCAAAGCTACAGGATTTCTGACAAACCCCTTCCTCTCTCTCTCTCTCTCTCTCTCTGCAAACAGTCTCCATCGATGACATCGACTCGGTGCGTAAGGGCCGCCAGTCCGAGGGCCTTAACAAACACACGGAGCCCAGCTTGGAGGAGCGCTGCTTCTCCATCATCTTCAAGGGCCGCAAGAAGAACCTGGACCTGATGGCCAGCAACAGCGAGGAGGCGAATCAGTGGGTGAACGGCATAGATAAGCTCATGACCAACATGCACAACCTCAGCCGTCAGCAGAAGAGCGAGCAGTATCCTTGACAAAGTCAGTAAACACTTAAACACACACACATCTCCAGGGTCTCTTCAGCTGTGGTCTCCAGAGTACAGATTCTTTTGGTTGTGTTAGGATTTGTTTTCTGTTCAAATATGTACGTCTACGTCATTAAAATACGTGGAAACCGAAACCCTTACATCTGAACGCCAGCTGGATCTTCAACTGCATGCGCAAAGCAGATAAGAACGAAGACAACAAGATGACCCTGAAGGAGCTGAAGCACTTCCTGCGACAGATCAACGTAGAGGTGGACGACACGTACGCCGAGGATCTGTTCAAGGTGAAAATCCATCCACGAGTCAATAATCACACGAGATCCATTTGTTTCCTGAGGCTTACAATCTGACATGCCTCTGACTGATCTGTCTCTCCGGTGGGGGGTGGGGTGTGGACACAGAAATGTGACAAATCCAACTCTGGCACCTTGGAGGGCCCGGAGATCAAGCACTTCTACGAGCTGCTGACCAGCCGGGAGGAGATCGACGTGATCTACGGGCAGTACGCCCAGGCTGAGGGCCAGATGAGCAGCAGGGACCTGCTGAACTTCCTGATGAACGAGCAGAGGGAGATGGTGCCCATCGAGTACGCAGTCAAGCTGATCGAAAAATACGAGGTGGATGCGACAGGTAAACAGAATCACCCATCATTTGATAGTATTTATAAAGGGTGAGGGTTAGGGTTAGGCATTAACGTAGTCATTTCTCTTTCACTGATCATTCAACTGTGTGTCTCTTGTGCTCCAGCGAAGCAGAAGAAACACATGACCAAAGACGGCTTCCTGATGTACCTGCACCAGGAGGAGGGCTCCATCTTCAACCCGGCTCACAAGCACGTCTACCAAGACATGAACCAGCCCCTCAACCACTACTACATCTCGTCCTCGCACAACACGTACCTGATGGAGGACCAACTCAAAGGGCCCAGCAGCACGGAGGCCTACATCAAGTAACCGCATCTAGCGTTTTTCACTTAAAATGTTGATATTTTACCGGTTTTTACAATGCCTTCAGGAAAATCAGGGCCTTATTCGTACTTCCTTATTCATACAGCGATATAGTGATCACTGCTGCCCATCTCTAACCAGCCTATGTTTAGGAACCACAGGAAATGAAAGTACACGACTGGCAGTGGTTTGTTGAAGTTTCCAGCGAAATCGATCCTCCCTCTGATCAGGCTGGTCAGCACTCAGCTTGGGAAGAATTTCTTAAGCTTTGTTGTGAAGCAAAAAAAAAACATGTAGTCGGTCATATGAGAGGCCAGCCAGTGAGTATAAAGCGCGATTACCATGAAAGGGGCATCAAAGGGCGTGCAGAAATGAAACATGGTATTCTCACACTTAAAAATAAGGCTTTAAAAGGCCTTGTAAAATAGCATCTGAGGCATTTCTGATTAAAGCAATGATCCATAGCTTCTATATTGACATCAGAGAGGAGGGTTGAATTCTCCAGCCAGTCTGGGTCAACATTAAAGCGTCTCCACAGTTCGGTCCTTGTCACAGTATTTAAAGCAGTCACGGTATTTACAGGAGCACGTCTGGTTGTGCTGACCCCAGTAATTACTCTGCTTTTCCAGACCCTTGTGACACCTGTGTGTGTTTCTTTTTGTTAATGTCCTCGTGCTGCAGGGCCCTGATGAAGAGCTGCCGCTGCGTGGAGCTGGACTGCTGGGACGGGGCGAACGGCGAGCCCGTTATCTACCACGGCTACACGCTCACATCCAAAGTGCTCTTCAGAGACGTCATCAAAGCCATCAAAGACTACGCCTTCAAAGTATGTGAGATAAGCAGCCACCCGCTGGGACTGGACGGATCGGTTGTTTTTTTTTTCCATTCCTCCTCCTCCTCCTCCTCCTCCTCCTCCTCACCTCAGCTGGATGATCACTCCCTTTTGTTTCCTCTCCCCTCCCCCCATCCCTCCATCCTCCAGACGTCCGAGTACCCGGTGATCCTGTCCCTGGAGAACCACTGCAGCGTGGACCAGCAGAAGATCATGGCCCATCACCTCATCGACATCCTGGGTGACGCTCTGGTCACGAAGCCTCTGGGCGCCACCATGCCCACAGACTTCCCCTCGCCCGAGGTGCGGACCGAATATGAGACAGGTTTTCAGAGCCTCTCTGCAGTAAACACCAAAAGGAGGATCACACCTCAGATTCCAAGTTAATGAGCTACTCGGGCAGATTTTTTCTCCTTCCTGTTTACTTTAACTTTGACTATTAGATTTGTCTGGGAAGGAAGCTGATGAGATTAAAGTTACACCCATTCTCATGATGGCAGCACCAAATAAACCACGACCGCATATTCAAAACAGCAGCAAATGCCCAACCTCCTCCTCCTACTCCTGCATCTACATGCGTTTTTTTTTTGGGAGTTTTGCATTTTATTAGATTGACTGAGTTAGCGCTTTGAGGGCACTTGCAAATTAACTGATCTGACTGCAAAGGCTGACTGTGTGAAAGCGGGCGAGAGAGAGAGAGAGAGAGAGAGAGAGAGAGAGAGAGAGAGAGAGAGAGAGAGAGAGAGAGAGAGAGAGAGAGAGGAGCTTGTTTGATAAGCCAGGTTGCCAACCAGTGGAATTTCACTTATGCGTGTCTGGACTTGAGGAATGCACATATTCACGAAACACAACGTAAATGTCAGCTTCTCTACCTCCTGCTTCTTGTAAAAAAAAGAACCTTCCAAACTTTTAATTTCTTTCTACTTTAATGTCTTCACTTTTTTCTCCCTCCTTCATCGTCTTCTGCTTTAAAGACCGTCACTTTCTTTGACGATGTGGATGTCTGTGACTCCCCGATGAACCGAAAAACGCTCTCGTTATTAGCCGTCAAAACATGTTTTGGTGACATTCGTTGAAAGCGAGGCTGTTTTAATGTTGCACCCTTGGGATGAATGCCTGTGGCATCGCCCGCCTCAGATAAAATTAAAATCATGCATGGTTGCATTTTTCCTTTCTGGCTGTCGAGCAGACATGTGGGGCCATCACCAATAACTCATGCTTTCCTGCGTTCCGCAAATTAAAACCCACATCAGGGTGCAGTGTGTGTCTGTGGTTTTCAGCATTCAGGCATTGCATAACAAACGCGTGAAAGCATATTTTGTGTGTTTCTCCGTGCAGGAGCTGAAGGGCAAGTTCCTCATCAAGGGAAAGCGGCTGAACAAACTGGATGCCGCCTTCAACAGTGACAACTCCTTAGAGGAGGACATGGATATGGTGTCTGAAGAGGACGAGGCTGCGGACTGTAAGGAGAACGGCCAGAAAGCCAAATCAAAGGTGTGTCAAGAGCTTTTCGCTCTTTTGCATTTTAAAAGAAATGAAGTGAGCAGGACCAAACTGATCCACTGTTTTTGTTTTTTTTAGAAATCAAAAATCAAACTTGCCAAACAGCTCTCGGACATGGTCATCTACTGCAAGAGCGTCCATTTCAGCGGCTTCGAGCATGCCAAGGACAGCCAGGCCTTCTACGAGATGTCGTCCTTCAAGGAGAGCAAAGCCTTCAACCTGGCTGACACTACGGGTTAGCGCCTCGTCTCTCTGACCGCCCTCACCGACGTTATTACATTTTGTCACGGCCCGAAAATGAGTTTAAAGTGTAATAGTGTAATATGTTTCTGTAGCTACGGCCTACATCCATCACAACATGGACAAACTCAGTCGGATCTACCCGGCTGGCTCCAGGACTGACTCCTCCAACTATAACCCGGTGCCCATGTGGAACGTAGGGTGCCAGATAGGTACGTCCTGTTACTACAAGCAGCATTTCAGACATGATGGCTGTATAAAGAGTGATTTCACCCTTTTTTTACCACTCTTTTTGTTTTTGTAGTGGCGCTGAACTTCCAGACTCCCTCCAAGGAGATGCACCTGAACCAGGGACGGTTCCTGCCTAACGGTGTTTCTGGCTACATCCTGAAGCCCGAGTACCTACGAAGCCTGTCCTCTCAGTTCGACCCCAACTCGCTCACGAAAGGGCCCTGGCTCAAGAAGCAGATCTTCCATGTCATGGTGAGACTTATTTTTGAGGTTTGACTCACTCACTGACGTCACAACATCGAGAGGCTGCAGGAAAACACCAGGAGAGCTGCAGTACATAGTCCAGACCAGTAGTGGGCGACGTGATTGGTGATGCCCATTTTCTAATGGAAATTTAGGGATTTGAAACAGGGCTTGTTCAATTTTTAGGTAACAAGAACGTTGTCCTTGTTCGGACTAAGCCTAAATCATCCTAAGTGATGAAAGTTTTTCGTTTTCAGGAGAAAATATGTAAGTTGTTTACAAGCCTTGTGGGTGCTTATTAAGTATTTTTTACGTTAATTATTCACATCAGCGTTTTCAAACAAGCAGTTTTCCTCATGACGTTTGTTGTCGAGGTGTGGCCACCAGTCGATGAGCTGGACTACAGGAATAGACTAGCAGGAATGTGTGTGAAATGCATATTTGAGTGAGGACTTTGCTCAACAAGTGTTCAAAAACACTTCAAAGCTTTATTTAGGTTTTATCTTCTGTCACTAACAGGCGATCATGCGTGTTTTTTTCTTTCTATATTTATGTTTTGCTCAACATGTTTCACATCTTTATGTGTCTGCGTGCTCTCTAACAGGTGATCTCAGCTCAGCAGTTGCCGAAAATCAACAAAGACAAGCACAAATCCATCGTCGACCCTCTGGTGAGAGTGGAGATTTTCGGCGTGCCGAGCGACATCGCCAGCAAGGAGACTCACTACATCCTCAACAACGGTGAGTGTAAAACGACATTTCAGATATCATTTCCAGGCTTTGAAATGTCAACACAAGGAAAAAGTAAATCATTATTATTATTATTGTTATTATTATCCGTCCGGGCAGGGTTCAATCCGTCGTGGAACGAGAGGTTCCAGTTTGAAATCCACGTCCCGGAGCTGTGCATGGTGCGATTTGTGGTGGAGGACTACGACTCGACTTCCCAGAACGATCTCGTCGGGCAGTACTGTCTACCGCTCACCAGCACTCAGAACGGTGAGGAAGTCTGTTAAAAACATATGCATATGTTGCTAATAGTTTCACACTTTCATCAAAGTGAGGGAATTATGTCCCGAACTCGCTCTAACAAATGTTGTAAGCTGATAAATAACACTCTGGTGCACATCTTCAGACATCTTCCTCTAAGACCACATCCTGTCAGAGTGCCACCGATTTCAGTTTTCATGTTTCTGTTTCTGTTTCAACACAATGATATCGCAGGGCATGTTATAACTGCTGGTTCTGTTTGTTTGTGATCAGGATAATGAACTCAGTAGAGAGGTGAAGCTTGGGCCAACTAACCAAAACGTTTCTCCTCCAGCACTGGATAGTGGAGTATTTCTTTGCCCGATTGTAAGATAAAATGCCCGACACAGTTGATAGTCGCATGCATACGTGCTTATGAAACAGTGGCCCGCGTCAGCTGTGTGTTGAAGAGTTGCTGACGGCTGTATCACGTGCGCTGTTGGTCTCCGGGGACTCGTAACCGGCGACCCTGTTTTTGCTGACTTGGCTAAAAGTCACTTCCTGTCTTTCTTCCAGGGTATCGCCACGTCCCGCTGCTCACCAAGAGGGGAGACGTCATATGCTCGGCCGGACTCTTTGTGCACCTCATGCTCATCGACGCACAGTAGCCCCACCTTTCGGAGCAAACCTTCAGCCGCGTGCTCTGGAATATGTTCCGATTTTACAGCTAAAATAACTATAACTCCTGATCGAATATCTGAAGATTTATCATGGAAACAAAAACAAAAAACAAAAACAACGGGTCGCCCGCCCCCACCCGCCCAGTCTGCAGCTGCTGACGCACCCTTGTTGTGCTGCAGTTACACTTTTCCTGTCTTTAACTTTTTTTTTTTTTCCCTGTAGTGTAACGAAATAAGAGTGAATGAAAATGTGAATGAGCGAGCGGCGTTATTTCAACCTTCTTTTAAGTCTTTTAAGTGTTTGTGCCATTACCAGGTCTGACAGAACAGGAAATAAAAGAACAGCCAGGTGTGAATTTAGAGCTACGGATGTTGAGGCCAACGTGTCATTTCTGAGTATTATCGTCATTTTTTAATTTCCATTCAGGGTAAATAAATCTTGCTCATATTTATCAGGCAGCACAAAAGCACTCGTGTGTTTTTGCAGCTCCCTGACTCGTCCGACTAGAACAAGCTTCGATTTACATCGTTTTTCAGTAATGTTGGTCACTGGAGTCTGTAGTAACATTATTATATCCACAACGTGTCAGTGTATTGTTATTATTTTTTTTTCCATTTTTAAAAATAGACTTAAAATGCTTTATAACTTCCTTTCGACCTCCGATATGACGAGCGTATCAAGAGATTAACCGTATCGTAAGTGACTCTGTTCTTAACGAAATGAACCATAATTCAGTTTAGCAAGCATTTCACCATCCGACGCCCCGCCGCAGTTTGTTACAAACACATGACTGTCAGTGCGATCTCTGTGTCCTGTCACCTATCTACATTTGCACTAGCTCTCAAATAAAACCAGCAGAGTCCCACGATCGAAAGGTTGTGTGTGTTTATTCATGACAGAAGTGATTCGGTTACGGCGAACAACAAGGGACCTCGATCATCAGGGTAAAACACTGAAAAACATCGATAAATATAAGGCAAAAACGATCAAAAATAATATTAATTTAAAGTTCAAGTCATGTCCTCTTTCAATAAAGCAATCACAATTGAGTTAATAGGTTAACATGTTACTATACTAATTACCATAAGTTATAGTTTCAGAAAAGTTGTTGTCCAGAGCTTTTCTGAGCTCTGAAAATCAGATAAGATGATTGAAAGCGATCTAGGTCTAAATCAATCTAATCTTTCTGAGAGCAGCTGAAAAACGGCCGCCTTGTTTCCTGAACTGTCTCTACATCATACACTGCGTCTAGACTACACGCTTCTCAGAAGAGTCCTGCTTTTTTCTTCAGGTCGTTCTGTCTCCACTTTGGCAGGCGCTTGAAGTCCGAGCGGTTCGTGCCCAGCAGGTTCTCGAAGTCCACGTCAGACAGGAAGTCCTGAGAGCAGAGGACGGGAGGACAGAGGGCGGGACGCTGTTAGGCTGACCTCTGCTGTGGTTTTTCACTCACTGCATCTGGAGGCTCTGATTTATCTGACTGGGCTGAGCACATCTCACACAAATATCCTCAAAACATGTGTAAAAAAACACCCGAATCCTACTGACCGCAGTGTCGAGACACTTCAGAGTGCAAGAGATGCAAAAGAGCTACAAAGTGAGAGCATCTTTTTGGTCATTTACTGTTTTTTGGGTGTAGTTAGTTGATGCCCCTTTGTGCATTACCTTATAAAATGTTCTACCAATGTTCAGTTCAGCCTGTTTTCGGCCTCCATACTGATCTCTGCATTTGTCTCTATGCAGTTGTCTTTGCAATTTGCCACCTTTTGCAGTCTGTTAAAAACACTCAACAGCTAGGATAATGTAAGCCACAACATTTCAGTGGTCACGTGGGCCCCTACCTTGGTAAATAATGTACTTACTCCGGTCAGAAATAGACACAAATTCAGCACAAGGCCTGAGATATCATAGTCAAATTCCTGCTGAACTATCACTGAAGTGATCTTTGTGTTTGGTTTTGAACTAAAACACTTAGTAGCAGTGCCAGTCACAACATCAAGTCAACACAGGTGACTTCGGTGTGTGTCACTTCACATCTCTGCAGTTTTGCATCGCCTGAATGTTGGTTTGGGTTTGTGCCTCTGTCCACGACAGCACAGGTGGAGCAGACCTCTCAGGTGCTGCTGCTGAGGGATAAGCTGTTCACACTTGTCTGTTCGCACAGCAGATGAAGAGAGGTGGTTTGACTGCGGTCCAGAGCTCCCCGTTGCAGCCAATTCACACATTTAACATGGATATTAAATTCAGAGGGGATACAGAACGGTTGGATGGAGGGTTTATCCATGTTCTCTGGTGCTAAAATAGAATCTTAAGGACATCAGAAATACCTCAGATGCTGTTTTACAAGCCCTCTGCCAATCCTATTTTTTTCGTTTTTGGAATATTACTCTGCTTGTGCACAGGTCTGTTTCATGCTTCATGCTTGATGCTTGATGCAGAGGAGGAATCAGATACGGAGGAAGAACCTGGACATAGACTGATACTGTATGTCCCCAAAAATGTTGCCTCGCAGTCTTGTGTTTTGGTTAACAAGCGTGCCAGAACGGCAGGACATGTATGCAAATGACTGTGGAGGTGGTCAGCCATAAGGTTTGCATCACATTCATGTTTATACAGCAGATTTTTCGTTAACCTCTATTCAGATGTGTCAAGTAACAAAGTACAAATACTTTGCTACCTTACCTAGGAGAAATTTTGGTTATCTATGCTAAACTACTAAACTATATGGAGTAATTATCTTTCTACCTGCTCTTTACTTCTACTCCTTTCCATTTTCACACAATTATCTGTACTTTCTACTCCTTACATTTATAGATGCGAGGAGAAGAAGTAGAAGTAAAGTAAATGCATGTGGATACTTTTGACAGCACTGCCTCTATTTCAGTATCCAAACTTAATGCATAGATGAAGAATAGACTGTATTTAGTCATTGGAGCCGGGGTGAAAGTGGTTTTTCATCCTAGGAGGAGGTAGGTTGTTATCCTACACATCATAAAAGTCCACATCAGCTTCCCAGGACTTTCCCTTTAACTTTTCACTTCTCTCTGTGACTTTCAGCAGAAGTTGCCACTATGATTACCACCTCGCACGTAACGACTTCAGTGCCTTTGTGCCATTGGCCTGCCCCACCCGGGTCCATGACCCCCACACAGACCTCTCTCTGGCTGGGGTCCACTCCCTGCGGCAGCTCGCTGGCAGACTTGTTGATGAGCAGCTCCGGGTCCAGGAACGTCCCGGAGCCGCCAGCAGGAGGAGACACCGAGCGATTGCCGGGGCTCGGAGAGCTGAAACCAGAGGAGGGCGAGGCGGCAAAATAGGCTCTCTGGAGAGACGGGCTAGTCGGGGTGGAGGGTCTAGGGGACCAATCCCCTCCGTGGACCCTGTAGAAGGGTACGGAGCTCACAGGACCCCCTGGAGCTTCGTACCCACCCACGTTGACCTCGCCAGGATTTAGATTAGAGTTGTTTAAATCCTGGAGACGTAAGAGGAGAGGGAGAGTGAGCTCACGTTTTGGATGGGGTTTTTGCGTGACATATTGGGAGAAAAACATCAAAATTACACACATTCATTGGATTAGCGACGTTATTCTAGACACTGGAGGTTATTCAGTGTGTTCGGTTCATGCGTGTTAGGATTAGTGTCGATCAATCACTTACTACCGTGATCTGTGAGACAGATGCTGCATCGCTCAGCTTTTTTCTCATCTCCTCATAGGAGTTGCCTCCCTGTTGAGAAGATCAAGTGAGCCGGGATTGAAAATTAGTGCGCATGCAGGGTCGCCTTCATCTTCAAACAATCCAGAAAATCACCCACATGAGACTGTGTGTTCTTTCTAATTTATGAAACGATTTCTCGGCACAAGAATCATTCACGGCATTCATGTGATATCTGCGTCTTCTCATCCCATAATCGGCATTGATGATGTAATGGAAATGTCATAATCATGCTGTATTATTGTATTAAAAGCACTCTGGGACTTCTCGCTCTGAGCTCAGAGCTGGTAGGGGGGACTCACGCTCCACTTGTGAGGGTCCCATGCGTTGAACCACCCGGTGAAGGTCAGGGGTTCGTGTCCCTGTTTGACAAAGAGGACGGGCGTGTCCCGGTCGCGCCCTGCAGGGTGCGTCTGCAGGTATTCCTGAGCACAGCTCCACGCCTCTTTGGTCTCGTACTCGTTGGCTAATTTTCCAACCCACAGGAAAATCTGAGATGGTTTAGAGAAAGAAGAAGAGTAGACAGTAATCCATCCATATATATACATAAATATTTAAACAACTACTTCACTTGAGTGCAGTTTTGAGGTATGCTATATGCTGCTTTATGTGTCATAATGTTCAGTTTACCTCTTCTTTTTCACATTTTACTTGCAATAAATATCAGTTTCCCCATCAGGGCTCGCTTCGAAATGTCATCACATCACAATCACAATCATTGATATACCTCTACACTGTCTCTTCATGCACAAACCATTAACATTCCCAGGCATGTCTATCTGCAGTCTGCAGTCATGAACTTGAGGCCTGGCTGATCTCCAGCTCCTCCGACCTCTCACCTCCTCCCAGGTGTCCAGCAGCATCACGTCCTCCTCGTCCAGGTCACCCTGGGTGAAATCGCCCACCTCCGTCATGGCGAAGCGGCCGCTCTGATTGGAGCATTCGAACAGCCGGGGACTGTGGACAGGCAGCTCCCTCTGCAGCCTGAGACCACACACACACACACACACACACACACACACACACACATACAGCTCAGTGCCAGTAACAGCTCCTATCATCGGATCTGTGTCTGTGTGCTGGGGGTGGGGTCATGCAGACTCTATTTGATTGGTTATCACATGGTTTTCAATGGACATATTCCACTAACCTAAATGTAAAACTAATCCTTGCAGATTTAACATAATCTTATTAAATGAATTTAAAATATGATTTAAAGGCTTTTTGGGGGAGAGTTATGAAGACAATCCCTTGTTTCTAGGTTAGTTGTTTATTGAATTATGGATTGAGAGAACTGAATGGTGGTGGGGGGGGGGTATGATGTGACTGCTGTCTGTGTTCACCTCTTGTCGCTAGCGTAGGGAGCCTTCCCTCCCAGAGCGACCCAGAAATCAGCTGGCTCCTGGCCCTCCATCACCACCTGTTTGTCCTGCCTGGAGAGCACATCAGACATCGCTCTGCCCATCACCCTCTCATCGCCACTGCAGCCCTGGAGACACACACACACACACACAGGCCCACATCAAACAGACACAACAAAAAACAAAGCTGCCAAATCATGGATGTATTATAAGAGCTGGATAGGGCGCCACCCCTCTGCAGACGATCTGATTTTACCCAGTGGCCAACCCTGGTACTGCAACAGAAATCCCATTGGGTCCAAAAAGCAATTTCCCCATAGACGGCAATAGTAAAACTGACAGCTGTAAAAATGTTGGCAGCTAATAATAGCTGACATAGCTAATAACCAATCTCTGTATTGCATATTTTTGATTCATGGACTTTTCTATGTCTCAAAAAAATCCAAATTCATATCCATATGACCACTGAGTCATATGTTTAGTCCAGTATCCAGCTCTTATAATACACCCTTGTGCCAAATCCACATCTGAGGGACTTCATGTTTCAGGCCTCTGCTCGGCGTGCCTACCTTGCCGTACCACAGGTAGCACATGTGGTCCGTCTTCAGCAGGAAGACGTCGTTGGTGTTGAGGGACGAGGATCTGGCTGGCACCTCGGTGGCTTTGGTGTTCAGCTCGTCGGTGCCTCGCACCTGGAAGAGCCGAGCTCCTGTCTCAGGGTTCACAACACCGGGCCGTCCCGTCCCGCCCTGAAGATCCACACACACATACACACATGTACACATACATTTCACTGCAGTTTGCGCAGCTTGTCCTGTCCTTGTTTACACTCTACACACTTATAACTTGAACTATGCTATAAGAGAAATTCCTGTTAAGTGTAATAATTCTAATTTTGTTTCTGGTTCTCTAAAATGTGAAGTGTCGATCAGTTCTCTCCAGCCTCCTGCTTCAATTGCACTTACAGACAATCTCTGTCAATCTCTCCTGACACAATAACTATCTGCCTCAGGTGCTATATACTATTTTTGGATTTTTTTTTCTGTTTTTCTGTTTGTTTTCATCTTATGTCATCTCATATCCCACATAGACTTCCCACTTTGCACCACGTTTTTACTTCCATTTTGCACTAGATCCTGTCCTTTTTTTGGAATGTGTGCCAGTGCTCCATCGTAACTGTTTTGACACCCTTATTTTGTCCCTTGTTGTATGTTTGTTGTATGTTTGTTTATGTTGAGCACGGTCCTTGAATCCTCAGACAATGCCATTTCTCAATTTGAAGCTTTTATAATGTTGCATTTTCAATCGTACCTCAAAGATGATGAGTTTGCCTTTGAAAATCGTCAGGAAGTGGCGCGGCTCTTTTCCCATCACCACCCTGACCTGGACCGGCGCTCCACCGTACTTGTTGTCCAGGTTGACGGCCTGGTAGGCGCAGGCAGTGATCTCGTCTTTGGTGGCGTGACGGCCCTGGAGCGAGATGAATGAAAGCTCGAGTCCACACGTGCTCCTTTTTAACTACTTCTACTACCCCTGTGCTACGAGCCCTGACCTGCCACATGTAGAGGATGTGCTGCTGCCGGCCCGTCCTCTGGTACGTGTACAGCACCAGGTAACAGTCTCCCCCGTAGAACTGCCCGTAGGTGCTGGGACTCACTTCAGCCAGCTCCAAGTCCTCGATGCGCCACACCTGGCCGAGACATGGAGAGAGAAAGCTGCAGCGATTTCCCCCTCCCAGGAAACCGACCTCAGGCTCCGTCTACCTAACAGTGTGTGTTTGCTGCTTTCTGACTTTGTCTTTACCTTCACGTCTCCGGAGGCGTCGTCCACCATGCGGTGCTGTGCGGCCAGCTCAGGTCGCGCGTGGAGCTGCATCACGTCAAACTTGACCTGCTCCACCTTCGCTGTAATGCAGAAATATGTGAACCATCTAATTGTGAAAATAAGCTGCATAAAGGCATTCCCCAGTCTAATTAATATACATTATATATATATTATATGTATATATATATATATTATATATATAATTACATTATATATATAATTAATATACAGTAAAGGGTAATTTCGACTTACAAACACCCTATTATATGAAAAATTGAGAAGAAATTTCTGTCAATTTAATGAAAAAATATTCAAAATAAAAAAACAAAATCGAAAGTGCTTCCCGACAGCGGCTTGTCATCAATTATATAATCACAATTTTGCAATATGATCTCTACAAACAATGCTGCAGGTATGCCTGGGATGACTATGGTGATAATCATAGATAAGTTAAGTGCAGCCCTCACCTATCTTTCCCACGTTGTAGGTGTTGCCGAGCCCCTGCGTCTGCCACTTCTCTCTCCAGGACTTGAACAGGTGCTTGAACATGGCCGACTCCCCGCCCTCGGTCATCACTTGCACGCTGGTGCTGGGCGGGTAGTTCTTGGCTTTGATGTAGCCCTGGCGGACACAAATGAAATGGATCTTGGTGAATGGTGAACGTTTCGCCTCGTTCGTCCTGGTGAAACAGAGACATAATCTTGAGCAAACACACCAGCGCCATGTTGAGAGCTTCTCGCCGCTCCGCCTTTGAGGCCTGTTTGCCTTTCCACAGCATCACACTGGAGCCTCTCTGGTCCACGATGTAACAGTCCTGCACGCATCAGAAAGAAACAGTGAGCCGTTTTCTCTAACGAGGCTTTTCGAGGGACACGTTTCGAAGGTTTGATGAGACGTACAGAGGACAGCAGCAGGTCTTGAGTCAGCGGCTGCGTGGCCACCTCTTGAACCACCAGGTTCCCGCTCTCTTCAAACACACTGGCAAGAAACAGCAGAGGGTCAAGTAATGAAGTACGAATACTTTATGTTTTTCAACCTACTTCTTACTTCTACTCCTTTACATTTTCACGCACTTACCTGTACTTTCTGCTGCTTACATTTATAAATGCAAGGAGTAGAAGTAGAAGTAAAGTAGATGCATGTTTGTTGATTTTTTGATTAATAAGAATAAAGATAAATGAGATAAATGCTTCTGAGCTATGAAGTTTTACACCATTACAAAATGCTCAAATGCTCATATTACAAGATGAAAGTGGGAAGGAGGAAGGAAGAGGAGGAGGAGGAGGATAGAGGAGAGTGGGATTCTCACTGGTAGAGCCTGATGGTGGCGCTGTGTGCGTGGTCCACTTGGTCGTCAGAGACGGCCGCCCTCAGGGGCCCGTTCCTCGGCCCCAGCACCGTCATCATGGCCTTCATCAGCTCGGGAGAGTCTTTCTCATCGCCACCCTCCACCACTCCGATGTTGGCCCGGCCTCCTCGCTCCCTGTCCCGGATGTCCTGAGCCAGCAGCACCGCCTGCAAACAAAGGAGGGAGCAGAGGATTTAGAGGTAGAGGAAATGGGAGCCAGTTTTTTTCTTTGTGTTTTGCATTAAAAAAAAAGGGAATTTAGTCAGTTCTGCACTGAATTAGACATGAACATGTTTCAGTCGGACATCTCTGTGCAGAGTTTGCACATTCCTCCTGTGTCTGTGTGGATTATCTCTGGCATCTCCTCCAGGTTTTCTCCCACAGTTTACGTTATCTGAGAACTCTAAACTTGTCTCTAGGTGTGAGTGTGAGAGTGAATTTGTAGAGCTGTGGAGCTGCAACAATCGATGAACTATTAAATAAAAGATAAAATAACCACTTATCATTCCTGATATGGGGAAACTCAAGCACCTCAGCAGTCTGGGAGCAACTGGGAAGAGATGCCTTGCTCAGGGGCACAGTGAAAACCATTGGATTACATGTTGAGATCCTTGACTAGTAGATCATGGCTAGACTACATTGATAAATTGCTAAAATAATCAACATATATCTTGATAATTAATGTAAGCATTTGAAAAATCGAAAAGTCGAAATTTGTAATATTTTCTGGTTTCTGTTGTCCTCTTTAGGGCAGGAAAAAATGAAGAGACCTTATCTTGGTCAGTGTGAAACAGGCATTAACGATTTCCACCATTTATTTTATAAGCCAAACAACTAAATGATTAATTGAGCATATATTTGACAGCCCTAGTCAGGGTGTATTCCCTGCCTTCAACCTGTGCATGCTCGAGAAGACAACATCAGTGGATATAATCAGGTAAGAAAACGTAAGGATGGGTATAACAGGATGTCTAAAGACTGCTGAGTGCAGTGTTACCTTGAGCTTCTCTCTCCTGTTGCTCTGGGGGCCGTTCCACTGCACGATGGTTTTTCCCATATCCAGCAGGAATATATCTCCATTATTAAAGCTGTTCCACGACACCTCCACCTGCACGCAGGGTGACAGAGGATTAATCACAGTCTCTCCCTTCATTCGAACAAACAGGGGAAATTAAAGCGCACCACAAACAATGGAACAAAACCAGGCAAAACGCTGTCGACGCGGCGGGGGAAGTATCAATTAAACAGCACACAGTCATCGCGCCCTTCAGGCAATTAACACCTACTCTGACAGCCACCACAACAAGCACGCCATCATTTGTTAGGGAGGGATTGCCAGCGCCCCTCGCAGCGCGGCGGTGTGAAGCCCGAGAGCGCTCCGGTGGGAGGAATCATCAGTGGTGTCAAGAGTATCCACATTTAGGACTCAAGTAGAGGTATGGGGTTTAGATATGATGTACATATTGAAGTTTCAAATGTAGTATATCACATGTAAAATGTAGAAATTTAAGTATCAACTTTTTACTCGAGTAAAAGTCATAAGTGTACTCGTTTGTAAACTACTTAAAGTGTAAAAGTAAAAGTAATGACAGGGGAAAAATGCCATTAAAGACCAAAGCGTAGTCTATAGTACACTATATACTTAAATATGTATATATAACCACATATGTGTACTACTGACCATTAACAAGTGTTTCAGAGAGCAGAAGATGTGATGACTAAGTTGCCTATAAGTATTGTAATGGTGCAAAACTTCATACCCCTGAAGCATCTTATCAATAGCCTTTATTTATAAACGATTCATCAAAAGTTAGAAACGAGTACACACAAACACATGCATCTACTCTACTTTCTACTCCTTTCATTTATGAATGGAAGGAGTAGAAAGTACAGATAATTGCGTGGAAATGTAACCTACTCTTCCTCTACCATACCTCAGTGGCAGAGACGTGCTTCCTCCCTTTGACGTGCAGCAGCCGCAGGACGTTGTAGGCATTGGTGTCCACATGGTGAAAACCTGAGGCCACTCCGCCCTTCTTGTAGCTGCGGACACACACACACACACACACACACAGAAAGACCAAAGTTCAAGTGTGATGAAACAGTCAGGGAGGCAGAGGCTCCAACCTGCCTGCCTTGAAATCTACCTCAACTTAAAACAAAGCAAAGAAAAAAGAAAAGTCCAATGGTAACACTGTTTTTCTTCGCTAAGCCCCGACAAAACAAGTGTAATTTGTGTCGTAGTGATTCTCTGTGCAGGGGGGATTACTGTTGTAAGCCACGTTTCAGGAAGATTACAACATAACTGTGTGTGAGTACGTGTGTGTCTGAGTGTGTGTGTGTGTCATATCACTAGCGCCTGAGCAAGGGTGAGCAGTGCCCCAATGTGAGACTGACCCCTCCCCTAGCAACTATCTGCAGTATTTGCCCTAAAGGTATAGATATAGATATAGCCAGAAAGTCAAAATAAGTTTCAGTTTCTGTTATGTTAACGTAGCGACACACGCTCACACACCCTCCTTGATCCACAGGCGGCGCTGGGGGGGGGGGGGGGGGGGGGTGCTAACGGTTGCTATAGCAACTCCAATAACTTGCTTAGCAACCACTGAGCAACCCCCCCAAAAATACTTATTTTCTTTAAATATATATACAATATACTAATAATACAAACACAGAAATGTACATCTAACATACAATCATGATTTTCTAAATTCCATAGTTGTAAATTCTATATTTTTTCGATGTGAAACCGGATGCAGCGAGATCTCGCAAGATTGAAATGTTCGTTTTTGGCTCATTGATTGTTGACGTGCTAGAAAAATGGAAATTGTTTAAAGAAAATTTCTGTTATTTCGAAAAGTACAGCCATCTGTCAAGCAAGAACCTCCTACTCACTCGGGTGAGGATGATGGATGTGGTTGAGGATCATCGCAATAACCAGGATGATGTTGGATTTGTTATCGTAGCACTCTTATTTTGAAAGTGTCTGACAGTAGGAAGTGCCGTGACAGACAGTCTGTGCAAGTTAATTCTAGATAATTATCTGTATATCCTGTTTTGACTGGCAACCCCTAGCACTCATGCAGCAACTGCTGAGCAACTGCAATGAAAAAATCCTAATGCTGCCTCTGGAGACAGGTGGCTCTCATTCCAGCCTTTATGTTTTTCTTTTTTCGACTTACATCAGGCCGTTTTTGAAGTAGCCCCTGAAGCGTGGCGACTCGTGACCCTGCACCTCCCTGTGCTGCACCGGACTCCCGCCCAGGTGCTCGTCCAGCTGGGTGACGTAGATGGCCGCGGCCCCCTGCTCGTCCTGAGAAGAACCATTACCGATCCAGTAGTGGATGTCGGACGACTGGCCCGAGCCCTTGTTCTCGCTGATCTGGTGGGAACGGTTAAGGTAGATATCACTCGTAAGTGAGAGATGTAAGAATCGGCTCCTTTCATTAACGCTGTGACCTCTGGGGAAATCAGCCAGTGAGGTGTACTCACATAAAGAACGATGTAACAATCGCCCTCGAAAAAGTTACCAAAGGCTTTGGCTGGAACGGGCGCCATCTTCATGTTCTGAATAGCAAAATGACAAAACAAAACATGTTACGCATGAAGGAGTGTTGCACCACATGTGTGATTTCAGTGGTTTTTAGACTTACATTGATGGTCCATATCTGCAGGCCCGGCTTCTTGCTGACGATCCTAAACAGTTCTTGACTGTCATCACTCATCATTCTGCTGAACTGAAACAAAAACACGCATGAAAAACAAACAAAGTGAGAATCGCTGTCATCATCCACTTGCTCTGAGCTCTGTTTATCCTCCTTTATAAATGAAGACATTCAATGGTACAATACCAAATTCACTTTTAACAAGTTTAACTGTCATATGCTTGCACTGAAATACTGTGCAGAAAAGTTTCTGTTCTTGACTTTTTGAGCTTTGTTTTGCACTATCACTTCTTATTATATTTCCTATTATATTTTTGCTGCAGTGCGGTGATTTCACACCTCGCACTTTCCAGATTAAGATGTGATGATGCACTAATAAACCTCCAGGTACAAGTGCAAAATACTAATTTCTACGAACATAATATTGTAGTCATTCATATTAATGACATCTGCAGGGAGCCTTTTTATGCAATAACAAGCGCTTTTGGTTTTGGCAGCTTCTTTCTATTAATAAATCTCAAGGTGTTTTCGCACAAATCTTAATGCATTTCTATTGCATGCAATGTGTATTTACACATTTTTATAGCCATTTTGACAAAGCAAGCATTAAACGGCTGTTTTCGCCCTCCTTTATTGTCTGTACAGAGCAGCTGAAAGAGGCTACAAGCTGAACGAAACACATTGCGGCCTCAGCAAACAGTTCCTTGTTTGCACATCCAGCAGATGCAGAGCAGCGTTTGCATTCATTCGGGAGTCTCGTTGCGGCACAATAGTCACGCTCTCTTTTCGCTCTGCTTTTGGTCTACACGCTACCTCCTGCAGGAAATACGATACACAACCCATTGTAACTCCTCAAGAAGTACTTCAGTGAAGAAACATAGCACTTCTGCAGCCTCCTCCTCATCATCCCTCATCCTTCCAAGTTTCCCTATCTTTTCACTGGGAACAGATGTCTCCACCATGACGAGCGAACCATTTCAAAAGATTGGATCTCTGACAGCGAAACACCTCTAATCCCCCCCTAATGAGTGTCAGCTTGGCGCCGCAGCAACATACAAGTTCTGCAATCACCGGTGCTTAGACCGGCTCTTGACTCAGATATCGGAAACAACGGCACTGATAAGCAAACAGAGCGCCGCGCCAGCTGAGCCGGGAACACAGGCTTAGTGGTGTCACGGCATATGGAGGCAGGCTTCATGGGATGTCACGCTGTCGGCAACACATATGCAAATATAGGGTCCGTGCACGCATGATTTAATTGTCAAATACGTGGAGGAGCAGTGGTTGTGGTAATTCACAAGAGAAAAGAAAAAAAACGACATTTATGCTTTATGGCTCATTTACGAGCCGTGCCCCCCACTCCCCACATATGATCTTTGGTCCCCGTCCCAGTGATTGATGGTGTGGGAGGTTCAAGGTGAGGTGAAGCGGACCGGGTCACCTGGACTCCACCAGGATGTCGACCACACCCTTCATTAGTATTATCGAATCTAGTTAGGTAATCAGATAAAGGGGTGACACACACAGAGCAAACAGGTAGAGGAAAAGAAACAGAAGACTTCAGATTTAAACAACATCACAGAGCAAAATCCTACCTCTGAGGAGGATCAAAAGGCAAATAGTGAGTCATAATTTCTCATATTTATATAATAAATAAAGAGCTTTGGCAGCAGGTGAACTTTTGTCTGTGAACTAAATGCTGTAAGGGTGTTGCTGCTTATGAGATCTAGTCGACCTAGAAAGACCCCGCTCGCTTCTCCCCTGCATTAGTTTGCATGAAAGGTGTCACTGCTGACACCTTTTATGCAAACTAATTATGGATAATTACGTGTTACGTGTGCTGTGTGCTGCTCTGGCAATGCACACGTGTTTTAATTATGACCTAATGAGAGAAAAAAAACAACTAGGCTATAACTTAAATGAAAATAAATATGTAGCCAATCCCATCAGGGTTGCAACAAGTGTTTATTTCTACAGATGATTGAGCTGTCGATTATATCTGAATAGGTGTGGATGATATTCACTTTTCTGTCATAGAAGACTAAATGTTTAAACTGACATTAGTAGTTACTATAAATACTCTTGTATGGTATACTATAGTAGTCCATTATATAATTTCTCAGTGAATAGTTTATGCAGCTCTACATGCCTTCAACACATTGGTTAACAAAATGTAATAATTTGTCACAAACGTTTCCCATCTAACTGACTCAGTTGCACGCTTCATGCTTCATGCTATTTATACATGACTTCCCACCTCAAATCCCTGTCATGAAAAAAGAAAAACAACCCTCTATTGTGCTCTGACACGCGATCCCACTCGAAATCAATGAAAAACGTCAACAAACAATTTCTGAAAAGATAAAGTGGAGGTCGAGATTGCTCCCATTACCGCGACAGGAAAGACTGGTTTGCACTTCAATTAAGCTGCGGTGTGCTTTGACTCGGTGCAGACAATGAGTTGTGTTGATGCTTTACAGACAGAACACACTCATGAGTTCACCTCTCTTTTACACGAGATGGTGTAGATCTAAGTCTATTGTAAATGTATTAATAAGATCTTGTCCTTTGGAAGCTGCAGTGACCGAGACAGAGGGAAAGATAAGAAAAAAAGATGCTAAAAAAACTCAAAACGATGCAGTAAATTGCGTCAGAAAATGAAACACGTGCATCTTACCTGTTGTTGCGTCTGGCGGAGTGATGGCCTGGAGGTCTCCTGCAAGTTGTAGGAGGAAGGAGATTAGAGAGATGTTGCCTTTACGCGATGAGGTATCGATGGCTTCTCCTCCTGTGTGAGTGTGTGCGTGTCAGAGACGACTCGCTGTATTTGTCTCCACACCCAGGTCTGAACACACCTGCAATTTCCTGTCTACGGTGCGCCAACCTCAAATCCGTCTCCTCCTCCTCCTCCCACTCTCCTGTTTCTCTCTGCTAAGCGTGTCTAGATGCAGAGACTCTGGCTCAGCTAGAGGACGACTGAAGGAGGCCCGTGTAGATTCTTGAGTAATATCTGTTGCTACACCTGTGCCGAGACAGGCTCGAGCCTCGCTCCAGGTCCTGATTGTGCTATAAGTAGCGGAGCCGGAGTTGTGTTTATGTTCGCCTGAGACCCTCGGCAGCACAGCGGGCATTACAGGGGCCACTTGACACCAATTATTCATTTCACAACCGTTACAACTAGCAGATGGGGGAATTGGACTGAAGGAGCTCCGAGTGGTATTGGAAAGGAATCAGAGGCTTTTTCTGTGGCTAAAGCTCTCACTCTGTGCCTACTCACACAGCCACTCGAGGAGCGACGCTTGACATTATTGAAGGCTTACAGCTCCGGGCTTTAATCTCCCCAACAGACGAAACATTAGCAGCCTGCGTTCACGTTTCTTTGCTTAATGTGAAGATGTATAAGCAACCGGAGTGACTTATGGAAGGGTAAGAAAGGGAAAGCCTTTGCACAGCGTGCATGTCGATCCTTGGTCAAACAGTGAGCCGTGCACAAAGATGCGAGGAGAATAAGTTGTGCGCGAGTTGCTCGAACGGCTCGGGATAACCTTGAGATCAAAACACCATCGTGTTGTTATTCCTCCAGCAAAAAGGGATCAAACTCCGCTTCTGCTGTCCTTCCAAACATTTTCCGCACTGTGTGAAGAATCTGTAAACTTCTCCTGCTGCACGTTGCAGTCAGCGCCTGAATTATAGATGAGACTCCCTGCTGGTATTTTGTGTTCAGGGACGCCACTATTACGCTTGCCTTTGTCTTATATAGCTCACACAATCTCTGCCAGGGAATCTGAAAAACACATTGTTACATAACTAGCCCGGTTTTTTAATGTTCTCCAGCAGCTCCGAGTCAACAGGCTGAAGCGTCTCTTACCTTTGACCACGGCTTTCCATATTTAGACCCGGTCCGGGGCTCCATCATGAAAATAAGATTATTTCAGCAAAGCGGCGAGCTGCAGCCCTCACATACCTGAGGGACAAATGGAAACTGGAGTGAAAGACAAAACTCCCACTAGAGTTAGTCAGGCTTGAACAATGGGCTCAGTAATGCCTAATCCAGTGCACTTTGAGTGGTTGCTACGTAAGCGGAAGCTAAAAGTTCACACCAAGATATCACTTGGAGCCAAGCTCCCCTCTGTTGCACATTAACTAGTTTTACCATATAATTAAAGCACCTGCAGATCATCCATCCTGCAGACAAAGCAGCATCAACCTGACTTGAAGGTCTCCATGCTGGCCTCTTTGATTCATGTTAAAGAAAGCAGTTTGGAAATACTGGGTCATGTTTTACTAACTAATTCTGCATTCGTTAGTGTTGTTCATTCATCAGACTGCTGACAGAGCATTGTGCCTACAAGCAGATTCACTTAGTAAGAATAAAAAATGCATCAACTAGTGCCAAATTATTTCAGTGTCTTAGTCTGAAGCTGCAAAGACTTGAAGAACAAAGCATGTTTGTTTATAATATTCATAACAATTGTTTGCATCTACATAACCTGTGTCAGATTTGGACTGTTTGTGCCTCA